>CM038141.1:235988089-237188089 GCA_021437245.1 Aegilops speltoides
TCTTCCTCTTGGAAGTTTTCTTCACTTTGCTCAAGTTTCCTCTTCCATGCTCAGCTTCTTGGCAACAGTGGACTTCTTCACTTTATGGTGCCTTTCTTGGTTTGTGCCCTTGATGCTCTTTGGAAACCACTTTCCTCTTTGGCTTAGAGGAGATCTCTTCCTCACTATGAAATCAGAATCTTCTTCATCGAATTCTTCTTCTTCCGCCTCGGTGGCAGCAGGAGGCAAACCACTTGGTGTGCTCCTTTCACCATCATCTGAAAAGCTGCTTTGGCCTCGGGACTAGTGCACGCCTCTGGAATCTCAGCAATTGGTGATTCAGACCTGTTCGCTGTCACGGCATCGACATGGTGACAACTTTGTGAATAGATTAGGTGTAGGCAGAATAGAAGAGTTATCACAAACTGCGAAGATTTTGCAAAAGGAATGAGTTCAAATTTCAGTTTTAGGTTTTCATGAATGCATTTCGGCCGACCGAGGCTAAAACTCGTGAATCAAGTGTCTAAATGTAACCATTCACACCACTTCGGTTGGACCGAAATGGGTTTCGATCTTGCCGAAAACACTAGGGTTTCACTAAATCCTCATTTCGGTCACACCGATTTGCACAACTCGGTTGGACCGAAAGTGCGCTGCAATGGCCAGAGGCCAAATCGGTCATACCGAGAATGTAGACTCGGTCTCACCGAGATGTGTTCTCATGGAAACCTAACCCTAAAACTTTTACTCAATTTCGTTCTAAGAACTAATCTGCTGGATAGGAAGATCTCAAACGTAGCAAGAAGCTAGGCAAACCAATCGTGCATAGAATCGGAGGTTGAAACACGAGAGGATCAAACTCACCCTAACTTGGTGGAGTTCCTCACTGGCGCAACGGCGCTGAGAGAATGTCCGCTGACGGTGACGGAGACCATGGCGAGGGCGCCTGCGACGACGGAGACGATCCGGAGACCACGGCGACGCAAAGAAGGGGTTTGGGGGCGGCGTTTGAAGAAGGAATCAACGCGCTGCCCTCGGATATATATACCCTTTTGTCGTCGGTGGGACCGAAGTAAAACTCGGTGGCACCGAGATGGATAATCGCAAGCGATTACACACTTCGTCACGCCGAAATTCACAACTCGGTTTCACCGAGGTGAAAACCTAGATCAATCCAAGTGCTTTTGGTCTGTCCGAGTTTGAGTGGGTTGGTCGACCGAAAATACTTAGAAGGTTTTGGAAGTTTAGTCTTTGACGGATCGGTGGCTCGAGTGCTCCTCACTCGGTGTGTCCAAAATGACTTGTTCAAAGTTTGTGATATAAGCATGAATAGAATTTGAGACAAGAAAGCATAGATAGCTAGGGGAGGAACTTAGGCATTCTTGTCCATCCATTTGGTCAAAAAGAAGATCCAAAAGACCAAAGCAACAAATGGATGTCCTCTAATGGATAAAATCATGCATCCAACATGCTCACACAATAAGATAGCAAATGAAATATGTGTCAAACATGCACAAACAGAACACTAGCTACTATCACACAATTTGTCGATGACTAGGTCATCTTTATATGAGTATATTGACTTAGGAGTCAAATGAGAACATTTGATCATAGGTCATACTCATCGTTTAAGCACAAGTGGGGTTACCGCTTTTACATAAAGCATTAATGTGTTCACATCATTTGAAGATGGTTTAGCTCAATTCTTTAGAGCAAATCTCCCCCTAGATGTGAGAACCCCTTTTAAAGGGTCAAACTAACCTTGGGTTGTCGTAGAAGACTTCATGTAGATGTTGAAGATGTGGATGCTCAATGTTGATGAAGATCATCAAGAGTTGGGAGCAATCCTTTGGATTCGGGCACTTTCAATACCTACATGGGTTAGTCCCACAAGGAACAAACAAGGATATCCATGGACATAGATTGAAGTATACAATAGATAATGTCCATGAAAGCAATGATTACCTTGTCCCTTGATTTACCAACAAGAGGGTTTGTGACTCCATGAACTAGTGCAAGATGTGGAAGTTGATTGCACAAGTTCTTGCCAAAATGAATGTGAGTGAAGTATGTTGGCGGAGTCACCCTCAAGAACTCTCTAGTTCTTCTTCTTCGGGATCCACATCATCTTGATGAGAATCCTTGGGGTTGTAGTTGAGCTTGACGAAGTAGAACTTGACGTTTCCTTGGGAACCCACTTGACCATGGCTTTAGGTGCTTCAATAAATGCATCAATCTCCTCTTGAAGCTTGTCCTTGCCTTTTAGCTTGTGGTCTTGTGGTGGAAGGTCATCTTGAGCTTGTTCCACATTGGAAGAAGTAGGATCATACTTCTCCTTTTGAGAAACAAACTTTGGAGTGGGATATTGACCTTCTTCCCATTTAACACCTCGGCGTTGAACTTTCGCTCAAAACCAATTCCTTGATTCTTCGGTGCCTTCCTTGCTTGCGAACAATTTCTCAAAGTTCTTGCTTCCGCAAGGCTCTTGTAGACACCTTTTCTATAATCCCTTTCAATAAACTATTTTCTTGCTCAAGTGTAACTTGGCTTGAAACATTGTTAGTGGAATCAAGAGAATTACTAGAAGCAACAATATTGGATTTAGCATGGTTATTGTTACTACTAGATGAAGAATTTTTCTTATGCTTGTCATGCTTAGTTTTAATAGGTGGCAAGAAATTAGACAAGAGAAGTCGTTTGGCAAGATATGAACTCTTCTTTCGAAGATCGTCATTGATTGCTTTTAGAAACTCATGTTCTTGCTCTAGATTGAGCTTCTCGAAGCGTAGCTTCTCATGAGATCTTAGGAGCTCTCTATGATCTTCTTGAGTTGTTTCATGAGCTAACTTAAGAGTGTTTAGTTCTTTAGTTAGACGCTCAATCTCCTTCATAGCATTGTCATTCGACTCTTCTCGACTATAAAGACTACTAGCATGTTCATCATTACTAGGCTCACTAGATTTATCATGTAAAAGCTCATCTTCACCAAGCAAGTCATCCTCATCACTATCAAAGTCAATGAATTCAGGGTGTGATACCTTGGGGCCTTTAGCCATGAAGCATCTTCCAATTCCCTCATTTGGTGAATCAAATAAGTCATAGGAGTTGGAGTTGGAGGACACGAGAGCAAGACCGCAACACCTTCATCTTGATTGTATTCGGAGTTGGAGTGATAGCTTCTTCGGAGTGATTGTCTGAGTCGGAGCCGAGACCCATTCACCTACATGAGCTTGATGTTTTCTTCTTGTGTAGCTCCTTGATGACTTGTCTTTCCTTTCCGAATCCTTGCTTCTCCGAGAGGGTCTTCGTTCATAACGATCATCTCTACTCCTTCTGTAACGCCCCGGATCCGATGCGCCAGGTGTCTGCCAGTTATTCGCCGTCGTTGCCATGTCATGTGCTTGCGTGTTGCACTTTGCCATGTCATCATTTGCATTTTATCATGTCATCATGTGCATTTCATTTTGCATTCATGTTCGTCTCATGCATCCGAGCCTTTTCCCCGTTGTCCGTTTTGCAATCCGGCGCTCCTATGTCCTCCGGCGTCCCCTTCTTCTCTCTCGTCTAGAGCGGGTATTAAACTTTCTCGGAATGGTTCGAGGTTTGCCAAGCGGCCTTGGTATAGCACCGGTAGACCGCCTGTCAAGTTTCGTGCCATTTGGAGTTCGTTTGGTACTCCAACGGTTAAAGATGGTAACCGTGAAGGCCTCTTTTGTTTCCAGCCCAACACCCCTTCCAAAGTGGCCCAAAGCCCAGCAAACTCCTCTCCATGCTCTCGGTCGTTCGATCACGATCGCGTGGCCGAAAACCACACCTCATTTGGACTCTCCTAGCTCCCTCTATGCCTATTTAAACACCTCCCCCGTCCAAATCCGGGTCCCGAAACCCTAGCTTCGTCCTCATCCCGCGGCCGGACACGTCCGGACCCAGTCGGACATGTCCGCCTGTCGCCCCTGGCAACGCGTCCTGCCCTGCCACTGGTCCGCCGCCGCCGCCGCCGCCCTTCGCGGCTGCTTGGCAAGCTGGATGGGCTGCATGAGCCCATCTGCCGTGTGCGGCTGCGGCCGCCTGCCGCCGCCGCCCGCTGGCTGAACCCGCCGCCGCGCCCCTCGGCTGCCCTCGAGCCCCGCCGGTGCCGCGCGTCCGTTGCCCGGTCGCCGCCGCCTGCCGCCGCAGACCATGAGCTTTCGCCGCCTCCGCCGCCGTCGGCGCCGCCAGCTCGACCTCGCTTCGCGCCGCCCGCTCCGCTTGCCCGCCGCCTCCTCCCGAAGGCCGCCGCTTAAACCTGCCGGCGTCGCCCTTCCGGCCGCCGGTGGCCGCTGGCCGCCGCCATACATGAAGCGCCCCAGCCGCCGCCTCGCCGGCCATGGCCGTCTCCGCCATCGCTTCGCCAACTCCGGCGAGGCCCGGGATCGGGACCAGATCCACCCGTCCCGGAACCAAACGCCTCCCCGCTACCCTGGATCTCCTCTTCCCGCACGTCCCCGTCCCGGTTGACTTTTCCCCGAGGTGAAAATCTGCTAAGTCCCCAGATTTGCGTAATTTTCATGCATTTTCATCGCATCACATCTCCGCATCTGTAGCTCCGTTTTGGGCGTATAATATGTCAAATTGTTCGTCTCGACGAGTACATCATTTCATTCTATTGCATCATTTTCTTTTGAGTTCATCTTGGTGCCCGAAATGCTGTTGGAAGTAGGCTTCAGATCGTTAGTTCCAGAATCTTATCAGTTCGAGCTCTTTTGTCATTTTTGCCATGATTTATGTGTGCATCCTATGAGTATGAGCTCTACATGAATGTTGGACTTTGTCATGCCATCTTTCCAGGGGTGTTGACCATGTATTTTTGTGAGTTGTGTGCTGAGTGTATCAAGCTTGTAAAGTAGGGTAGTTGCTGTTACTGTTTTGCTAGGCAGATTCTGTTACATTTTGATGCCATGTTAACATGCTTCTAGTAATCATTCTATGCATAATCTGGAGATGCTCTATAAACATGATTTGATATACATGTCTTGCTCTATCCATTCATGCCCTTGGTTGCAAGTATAGCCTGCTGGAACATGTTCATTTCTTGCTCCAAAGTTGCTTGAAAATGTTTCCTGACAGATTGTTTGTATGAGATTCAATTTTCACGAGGTTGTTGTAGTTGATCCGTGTATGCTATGACCTTGCTCTTGCCATGCTTAGCTTCATAATCATGCCTTCTTACTGTTGGTTGCCTTGCCATGCCATGTATTGCTCTGTAGTGAGTGTTTCGAGCTCACGAACATGCCTACTAATTGTTGTTCCTGCCATGTATAAATCTGTAATAAAACTTGCCATGTTTACATGGGTGCCATCATTTCTTAGAGTCCTTTTTGGCTTATGGTCAGTAAGGGACTATTGATATATGCTTTGAGTAGAATCATGTCATGCCTTGCTTTGCTATTATAAGTTCCTGTAGCATGTTGTTTGCTTGCTCTAAACATGCCTTCCTGATGTTAATTCCTGCCATGTTAGTATTTTCACTAAGTCTGTGAACCTGATATTTTGAGCACTTTCTCCATGCTTGTTTGAACATGTTATGATGTGATTTAGCCGTAGCTCAGTGCTCCTCTATTGTTAAGCATCTCCTGTAGTTCGTTGCCATATGCTTTGTTTGCATGTTGGGGTGCTGTAGCATAGTTTCGTGTTGCGTGCTAAGTAGCATCGGGCTGTTAAACGCAGATTTGCGTCATTCTTGTTTTGCTTGTCATTTGCAAACCGTGCATCCGTTTCCGGTGATCTTTATATCGATTTCAACCGAAATCACCCCATCTTTCCAGCGGCATACTTGGTTTGCCAAGTTGATGCCCGGTTCATCATTTTCCTTCCGGAGCATGCATATGCATTGCATATCACATCTCGCATAGCATGTCATGTATTGCATCATATTGCTTGTGCATTGTTCCTTGTTTGATTGTGGTTCCGTTGCTTGTGTTCTTGCTTTGGGTAGAGCCGGGAGACGAGTACGTGTACGAGGAGCCTGTTGAGAACGCCTACGAGGATCCAGCCTTCGACAACTCTAAGAACCTTTCAGGCAAGATGACCATACCCTCGAAATCACTACTATCTTTGCTATGCTAGTTTGCTCGCTCTTTTGCTATGCCAATGCTACGATGCCTACCATTTGCTTGTCAGCCTCCCAAATTGCCATGTCAAACCCCTAACCTTTGACACCATTCCTAGCAAACCGTTGATTGGCTATGTTACCGCTTTGCTCGGCCCTCTTATAGCGTTGTTAGTTGCGGTGAAGATGAAGTTTGTTCCTTGTTGGAACATGGAGATGTTGTTCCTTGTTGGGACATGTTTACTTGTTGGGATATCACAATATCTCTTATATATTATTAATGCATCTATATACTTGGTAAAGGGTGGAAGGCTCGGCCTTATGCCTGGTGTTTTGTTCCACTCTTGCCGCCCTAGTTTCCGTCATACCGGTGTTATGTTCCCGGATTTTGCGCCCCTTACGCGGTCGGGTGATTTATGGGACCCCCTTGACAGTTCGCTTTGAATAAAACTTGTCCAGCAAGGCCCAACATTGCCTTTTACCATTTGCCTCACCACCACCTATCTTTTTCCTTGGGAGTCGCTCTCTCGAGGGTCATCTTTATTTCAGCCCCCCCGGGCCAGTGCTTGTCTAAGTGCTGGTTCGAACCGAGTAGATCTGGGGCCCCTCGGGCAACTCGAGGTTTGGTTTTACTCGAGGATGTCTCATCCGGTGTTGCCTCGAGAACGAGATATGTGCAGCTCCTATCGGGATTGTCGGCGATCGGGCGGCTTTGCTGGTCTTGTTTTACCATTGTCGAAATGTCTTGATGTACCGGATTCCGAGGCGATCGGGTCTTCTGGGTGAAGGTCTATTCTTCGATGATCGCGAGAGCTTGTCATGGGCTAAGTTGGGACACCCCGCAGGTATAAACTTTTGAGAGCCGTGCCCATGTTATGTGGCAGATGGGAATTTGTTAATGTCGGTTGTAGAAAACCTGAAGTTGACCTTAATTAAAATACATCAACCGTGTGTGTTACCGTGATGGTCTCTTTCCCGTGAGTCCGGAAGTGAACACTGGTGTTGGAGTTATGCTTGACGAGAGTTGCTATAGGATCACTTCTTGATCATACTTTTGTCGACCGTGCTTTGCCTTCTCTTCTCGCTCTCTTTTTGCGACGTTAGCCTCCGTATATGCTAGTCGCTTGCTGCAGCTCCACCTCATGCCTTTACCTTACCCATAAGCTTAAATAGTCTTGATCTCGTGGGTGCGAGATTGCTGAGTCCTCGTGACTCACCGGATACTTCCAAAACCAGTTTGCGGTGCCTATGTTAATGAAAGCGGTGACGAATCAAGCTCAAGGAGGAGCTCGATGAAGATCTTGCCCTTTGTGTTGTTTTGTTCTAGTTGATCAAGAGTGGAGCCCGGTTGGGGTCGATCGGGACCGTTTGTCGATTTGGGGTTCTTCTTTTATTTTGGTTCCGTAGTCGGACCTTGATTGTATCTGGTTGATGTAATGCTTTATTCATGTAATTGTGTGAAGTGGCGATTGTAAGCCAACTATGTATCTTTTCCTTATGTATTAAATGGATTGTGCGAAGATTACCTCACTTGCGACATTGCTTTCAATGCGGTTATGCCTCTAAGTCGTGCTTCGACACGTGGGAGATATAGCCGCATCGAGGCGCGCTAAGTTGGTATCGAGCCTTCCCGACCTTAGGAGCCCCACCGCTTGATCGCTTTTAGTGGCCGAGTTGTGTCTAGAAAAATGTTTTGAGTCATTTAGGATTATATATATCGGAGAGTTAGGAATTCTTTTTACTCCCAGTCCCTTCGACCTTCTGGTGAGGTATCCCGACGAGAGTTTTGACTCTTCTCTTCTCAAATTTCACTAAAAAATTTTTTTAGGATCACGCTGGTATCTTAGAATCGTTCGATGGTTTTATGATGACAACATTGTCTTGGTGCCTCCTGTCATTAGGGGTTGTGGCGGTGTCCCGGGGAGTTGAGCTCGAGGTGTTGTCGTCATAATTTTATCGTTGCGATTCGGAATACCCGAGTTTAGTACGCCGACATCGAAAATCTCTTTTATGCAGTTGTTGGTGAGATTACCCCGCTAACCCAAAGATCGAGGTGAGTACGGAGTATTGCCATGACTCGTATAACGGATGCTTTTCAAGGTTGAGGTAGACGATTTCGAAGGTTTCTTGGTTATGTGTTGACGGATGGATACTGGTGGATGTAGGGATTGTTAGTTTGTGTGAGATATTATTGCTCCCTGTATCCCCAACACCAGATTGCATAACCGAAAGTTTGGGAGTTTCATAGGTGGGAATTCAAGTAGCTCTTAGGATATCTTTCGACGGATGTATGATATGAAATTGGGGTTCGACGTCTAGTGGTCCGCCTATTCACGGTTGGTTTTACATGGTCTCGTTGTGTCTTAAAGAGTCCTTGGCTATGCCGACTGGGACGCTTCAGATGTCATGTGCCTTGCCTTGTACATGATGGTGCTGTACGATTGAGCCCGTGTAGGCCCCACCACGAAAACTTCGGACGAAATCTCTATCATATGTTTGTTCCGGCTTATTCTGCAAGCCAGTCCTTTGTTTTTGTTTTGAGTTGTGGTATTCGAGTTGCTTCAGATGTCAAGTGTTGATTCCATACCTTTCTGAAATGGTGTTCTCGTACTCCGATGTGAAAACCAATCCTTCTCGACAATCAAGATTGTCATGTCCACTCTTTCCAACCGGTGTGCTTCTCTTCAAGTGGATCCCATCATTTTTCCCATCCGCAAGATCAAATCTAAGTTTTCTCAACAGTGTTTGTTTCATCCATCCCAAGTTGTCTTTGTTTTCCCGCCCTCCCACCCTTTTTCTTCAAGGACACAGAATTCTTAATCAAGTATCCATTTATTCATGTGAAGTCTCTTCATTCTTTTCAATCAATGTTCTTATCCGGTGATTTCCCATGAAGATGCTCAACAGCTTCAAGTTCATCATCCTTCATTGTTGTTTCTTCTCCGGTGGATCCTTTCAAGCTTTCGATATTCATCATATTCCTTTCCTCATTTCAATGTCTTCTCATACCGGTGCACCTCATTATCATTCTACTTCTCGCTATTTGTTATTCCGGAGTGCTTAAGATTTCTCGAAGATTCGTGTTTCCACTCTGCATTCGCTCAAGCTCTTTCGAGATTGGTATCTCATTCAAGTCATTTAATTCAACCGGTGCAACATCTTTCTTAAATCTTTTCAACGGTGTTCTTTTGAGTGGGCCCTAACCCACAGGTCTTTTCCCAGGATCTTACCTGACTCTTCTAATTATTCCGGAGTTATTCTTAAATTCTTCTCCAAGTTTGACGTAAGAATGAGTTATCATCAGTCAAATGTTTTTCTCCAAGATCTTTCAAATTTTTTTTCATAGTTGGCTCAACCCCTTCGCTTTTGATTCTTCCGGTGTGCCTCAATAATTCTTGGTGGTCATTCTCATCATTCGAAGACCGAAGAAGGATTTCTCTTAAATCTTGTTCCATTCTCTTGAATATTCATGGTAGCTTGATGCCATCCTCTCATAATTGCTTTCGATTGAGTCAATTCTTTTATTACCATTCGGAGCATTTATTGAGTTGTTTCCATTTCTTTCCTCCGAAGGCCATCATGTCATAATTCTTCATTCTCAGCGTGTAGCTATCATTCTCCAAATCTTACCGGTGCATCCTTCAAGTTTTCCTCTAATTAGTCCATGATCTCTTTGTTCTCATGCTTCTAAATCCCTTCAAGTATCTTCAGTCATTTTCAAATTCTTCCCGGTGAATTGTGCCCTTGCTACTTTCATTTTCAATTCTTACGGTGGTTCTTTTAAGATCTCTCTTCCTTGTTCATCATTTCAATTCATTAGTTCTTTTCAATCCTACCGGTGGTTCATGAAGACCTTTCTCAAGTTTTGATATATCTCTTTTAATCTTTTATACGAGAATAAGTAGTATGCCAAATCCGTTGATTGTCATCAATTTAATTGGTGAAGGATACGCATAACATAATTCTTATTCTGGTTTCATCCAAGTGATTAATTCCTTCCTTCGGAGTTTGTTCATGATGAACAAATTCTCGGTTTCATTTGTTTCATCTTCTCTTTTCCCGGAATTCCAAGCTCTAATTATCTCGTCACGGAGATCCATCTAAATCATTGCAAGGATTCACATTGTGTTTTCAACTTCTCTTTCTTTTCATCATCCTTTTATTACCGGAGTTCTTCATGGAGTTTCTACATGGTGGTTCCTCAAGGATTCTTTTCATTCTTCAATTGTTCTTCAAGGTTTCTCTCGAAGTTATGACCCGCCAAGTTATACTCAAAAATTAAACATGGTGCTCAACACATGTTTTGTTTTGAGGAGTTCAAGCATTCTTCATCTTGCATTCCAAAGTGCAATTCCTTCTATCTTACCTTTTGAAATGGTGTTATGTCACTCTTGACAATTTCCTTCATGTTTCTTGATTCACATGTTGTCAAGAATGAGATATTTTAAATCCATCAATCTCTTCTTTGGAGTATCTTGGTATAGATTTCACCTAAAGCCTTCCCTAAGGAATATTGCTATTTGTGGTGTTTATCAATGATCCGAGTTATCTCCTATCCTCTTGGTGAAAGAAGTTTTTCATCTCTTTGGTGTTCTCAACCAATCAATTGTTTCCATTAGTGACCGGTTGTCACCTCATCATTTTGAGATGTTTGCCATAAGCCCACAACAAGCTTGTGCTTCTCGTTGTTGATTTTCCAACAACTCCGTTCGATTCTTCTTTGCAAGGAGGCCTTCCAATTTCAATTGTGGCAGAAGATGTCATTTTCTTCTCCATTCTTCTATTCCAATGATCTATCTTCTATTCTTTTGTTTCGGAGGCATTGTGATGTTGTGCTCTTCAATCATCATCTTGAATTGCGAGGTCGTGTTCTTTTCGTGCTTATCCATTTAACCGGAGTGTTGTATCATCTCTTCAATATCTTTTCACCTCATTAAGTTTTCTTCTCTTTTCTACCGGATTGTTTGAAATCTCGTTCATCTCTGTTGTACCCTTTCTTTTAAATTGCTCAACCTCTCAAGATTCATGGTTTCACTCGGTCGTCAGAGAAGCAACTTAGTTTTACCTCTTCTCTTTCTCTTCCGTTTTCTCTCCGGTGCCATCCTAGATCTCGGGACGAGATCCTCTCGTAGTGGTGGAGTGTTGTAACGCCCCGGATCCGATGCGCCAGGTGTCTGCCAGTTATTCGCCGTCGTTGCCATGTCATGTGCTTGCGTGTTGCACTTTGCCATGTCATCATTTGCATTTTATCATGTCATCATGTGCATTTCATTTTGCATTCATGTTCGTCTCATGCATCCGAGCCTTTTCCCCGTTGTCCGTTTTGCAATCCGGCGCTCCTATGTCCTCCGGCGTCCCCTTCTTCTCTCTCGTTGTGAGCGGGTATTAAACTTTC
The DNA here is from genome assembly GCA_021437245.1 of Aegilops speltoides. NCBI lineage: Eukaryota > Viridiplantae > Streptophyta > Magnoliopsida > Poales > Poaceae > Aegilops > Aegilops speltoides. Next base: position 235,999,552 of record CM038141.1, read on the forward strand.
TCGGAATGGCCCGAGGTTTGCCAAGCGGCCTTGGTATAGCACCGGTAGACCGCCTGTCAAGTTTCGTGCCATTTGGAGTTCGTTTGGTACTCCAACGGTTAACCGGGTAACCGTGAAGGCCTCTTTTGTTTCCAGCCCAACACCCCTTCCAAAGTGGCCCAAAGCCCAGCAAACTCCTCTCCATGCTCTCGGTCGTTCGATCACGATCGCGTGGCCGAAAACCACACCTCATTTGGACTCTCCTAGCTCCCTCTATGCCTATTTAAACACCTCCCCCGTCCAAATCCGGGTCCCGAAACCCTAGCTTCGTCCTCATCCCGCGGCCGGACACGTCCGGACCCAGTCGGACATGTCCGCCCGTCGCCCCGATCAACGCGTCCCGCCACTGTCGTGGCCGCCGCCGCCGTCCGCCGCCCGCCTGGGAAACCAGCGGGCCTGCTGCGAGCCCATCTGGCTCTGCCGTGCGGCGGCTGCGCCCGCCGCCTTGCGCGCGCCGCCATGGGAACCCGCCGCCGCGCCCTCCGGCCTGCCCTCGAGCCCGCCGGTGCCGCGTCCGTTGCCGATCGCCGCCTGCTCTCCGCCGCGCCTTGAGACCCCATGCATGCTTCGCGCCTGCTCCGCATTGCCGTCGGAGCCGCCGCCTCGACCTCGGCTCACGCGCCGCCCGCTCCGGCCGGCCGCCGCCTCCGCTCCCCGGCCGCCGTAAGCCAGCCGGCGTCGCCCGCTCCGGCATTGGTGGCCGCCCGCGCGCCATGGCCGAGCGCCTCAGCCTTGCCTCACGGCCATGCGTTGCCGTCTCGCCATCGCCCGGCCAACTCCGGCGAGGCCCGGGATCGGGACCAGATCCACCCGTCCCGGAACCAAACGCCTCCCCGCTACCCTGGATCTCCTCTTCCCGCACGTCCCCGTCCCGGTTGACTTTTCCCCGAGGTGAAAATCTGCTAAGTCCCAAGATTTGCGTAATTTTCATGCATTTTCATCGCATCACATCTCCGCATCTGTAGCTCCGTTTTGGGCGTATAATATGTCAAATTGTTCGCCTCGACGAGTACATCATTTCATTCCATTGCATCATTTTCTTTTGAGTTCATCTTGGTGCCCGAAATGCTGTTGGAAGTAGGCTTCAGATCGTTAGTTCCAGAATCTTATCAGTTCGAGCTCTTTTGTCATTTTTGCCATGATTTATGTGTGCATCCTATGAGTATGAGCTCTACATGAATGTTGGACTTTGTCATGCCATCTTTCCAGGGGTGTTGACCATGTATTTTTGTGAGTTGTGTGCTGAGTGTATCAAGCTTGTAAAGTAGGGTAGTTGCTGTTACTGTTTTGCTAGGCAGATTCTGTTACATTTTGATGCCATGTTAACATGCTTCTAGTAATCATTCTATGCATAATCTGGAGATGCTCTATAAACATGATTTGATATACATGTCTTGCTCTATCCATTCATGCCCTTGGTTGCAAGTATAGCCTGCTGGAACATGTTCATTTCTTGCTCCAAAGTTGCTTGAAAATGTTTCCTGACAGATTGTTTGTATGAGATTCAATTTTCACGAGGTTGTTGTAGTTGATCCGTGTATGCTATGACCTTGCTCTTGCCATGCTTAGCTTCATAATCATGCCTTCTTACTGTTGGTTGCCTTGCCATGCCATGTATTGCTCTGTAGTGAGTGTTTGAGCTCACGAACATGCCTACTAATTGTTGTTCCTGCCATGTATAAATCTGTAATAAAACTTGCCATGTTTACATGGGTGCCATCATTCTTAGAGTCCTTTTGGCTTATGGTCAGTAAGGGACTATTGATATATGCTTTGAGTAGAATCATGTCATGCCTTGCTTTGCTATTATAAGTTCCTGTAGCATGTTGTTTGCTTGCTCTAAACATGCCTTCCTGATGTTAATTCCTGCCATGTTAGTATTTTCACTAAGTCTGTGAACCTGATATTTTGAGCACTTTCTCCATGCTTGTTTGAACATGTTATGATGTGATTTAGCCGTAGCTCAGTGCTCCTCTATTGTTAAGCATCTCCTGTAGTTCGTTGCCATATGCTTTGTTTGCATGTTGGGGTGCTGTAGCATAGTTTCGTGTTGCGTGCTAAGTAGCATCGGGCTGTTAAACGCAGATTTGCGTCATTCTTGTTTTGCTTGTCATTTGCAAACCGTGCATCCGTTTCCGGTGATCTTTATATCGATTTCAACCGAAATCACCCCATCTTTCCAGCGGCATACTTGGTTTGCCAAGTTGATGCCCGGTTCATCATTTTCCTTCCGGAGCATGCATATGCATTGCATATCACATCTCGCATAGCATGTCATGTATTGCATCATATTGCTTGTGCATTGTTCCTTGTTTGATTGTGGTTCCGTTGCTTGTGTTCTTGCTTTGGGTAGAGCCGGGAGACGAGTACGTGTACGAGGAGCCTGTTGAGAACGCCTACGAGGATCCAGCCTTCGACAACTCTAAGAACCTTTCAGGCAAGATGACCATACCCTCGGAATCACTACTATCTTTGCTATGCTAGTTTGCTCGCTCTTTTGCTATGCCAATGCTACGATGCCTACCATTTGCTTGTCAGCCTCCCAAATTGCCATGTCAAACCCCTAACCTTTGACACCATTCCTAGCAAACCGTTGTTTGGCTATGTTACCGCTTTGCTCAGCCCCTCTTATAGCGTTGTTAGTTGCAGGTGAAGATGAAGTTTGTTCCTTGTTGGAACATGGAGATGTTGTTCCTTGTTGGGACATGTTTACTTGTTGGGATATCACAATATCTCTTATATATTATTAATGCATCTATATACTTGGTAAAGGGTGGAAGGCTCGGCCTTATGCCTGGTGTTTTGTTCCACTCTTGCCGCCCTAGTTTCCGTCATACCGGTGTTATGTTCCCGGATTTTGCGTCCCTTACGCGGTCGGGTGATTTATGGGACCCCCCTGACAGTTCGCTTTGAATAAAACTTGTCCAGCAAGGCCCAACATTGCCTTTTACCATTTGCCTCACCACCACCTATCTTTTCCCTTGGGAGTCGCTCTCTCGAGGGTCATCTTTATTTTAGCCCCCCGGCCGTTGCTTGTCTAAGTGCTTTGGTACGAACCGAGTAGATCATGGGCCCCTCGGGCAACTCGAGGTTTGGTTTTACTCGTAGGATGTCTCATCCGGTGTTGCCTCGAGAACGAGATATGTGCAGCTCCTATCGGGATTGTCGGCGATCGGGCGGCTTTGCTGGTCTTGTTTTACCATTGTCGAAATGTCTTGATGTACCGGATTCCGAGACTGATCGGGTCTTCTGGGTGAAGGTCTATTCCTTCGATGATCGCGAGAGCTTGTCATGGGCTAAGTTGGGACACCCCAGGGTATAAACTTTCGAGAGCCGTGCCCATGCGGTTATGTGGCAGATGGGAATTTGTTAATGTCGGTTGTAGAAAACCTGAAGTTGACCTTAATTAAAATACATCAACCGTGTGTGTTACCGTGATGGTCTCTTTCCGCGGAGTCCGGAAGTGAACACTGATGTTGGAGTTATGCTTGACGAGGTTGCTATAGGATCACTTCTTGATCATACTTTTGTCGACCGTGCTTTGCCTTCTCTTCTCGCTCTCTTTTGCGTATGTTAGCCTCCGTATATGCTAGTCGCTTGCTGCAGCTCCACCTCATGCCTTTACCTTACCCATAAGCTTAAATAGTCTTGATCTCGTGGGTGCGAGATTGCTGAGTCCTCGTGACTCACCGGATACTTCAAAACCAGTTTGCGGTGCCTATGTTAATGAAAGCGGTGACGCAATCAAGCTCAAGGAGGAGCTCGATGAAGATCTTGCCCTTTGTGTTGTTTTGTTCTAGTTGATCAGTAGTGGAGCCCAGTTGGGGTCGATCGGGGACCGTTTGTCGCATTTGGGGTTCTTCTTTTATTTTGGTTCCGTAGTCGGACCTTGATTGTATCTGGTTGATGTAATGCTTTATTCATGTAATTGTGTGAAGTGGCGATTGTAAGCCAACTATGTATCTTTTCCCTTATGTATTAAATGGATTGTGCGAAGATTACCTCACTTGCGACATTGCTTTCAATGCGGTTATGCCTCTAAGTCGTGCTTCGACACGTGGGGGATATAGCCGCATCGAGGGCGTTACACCTTCTCTCTTTCCGAGGTGACTCTTCTCTTGAGCTTCTTCTTCTTGGAGATTCTGCTCTTCTCTTGTGGGGAGCCGAACACTCATTTGAGTAGTGTCCGGGTCTTCCACAATTGTAGCAGTTTCGATCACGACTAGAAGATCTCTTTTCATCATATGATCTAGACTTTGAGCTTCTTTCCTAGCTTCTACTCTTGTAGAATTTGTTGAAGTTCTTCACCATTAGGCTTATCTCTTCATTGGAAACTAGCTTGTCACTTGAGGTTGTGGGAGCATCACATGTAGCTTTGTAAGCACCACTTGACTTGTTGTGAAGCTCTTCCTTATCTTTAAGTGTCATCTCATGAGCAACAATTCTTCCAATGACTTGGTGAGGCTTGAGATTCTTGTAGTTTGGCATCATTTGGATCAAAGTGCACACGGTGTCATACTTTCCATCCAAAGCTCGAGAATCTTCTTGATGATGAATCGGTCGGTCATTTCTTCGCTTCCTAAGCCGGCAATCTCATTTGTGATGAGAGCAAGCCTAGAGTACATTTCAGCGACTCCTTCACCTTCCTTCATCTTGAACTTGTCAAGTTGACCACGAAGAACATCTAGATTTGATTCCTTCACGGACTCGGTACCTTCGTGCATTTCACCAAAGTATCCCAAATCTCTTTTGCATTCTCAAGACGGCTGATTTTGTTGAACTCCTTGGGACACAAAGCATTGAAGAGAATGTCACAAGCTTGAGCATTGTTTTGCAACATCCGCAATTCATCATTTGTAGCTTCACGATCCGAACTTTTCCTTCCTCGAAGAACTCACCTTGCAAGCCAACACAAATAATGCCCGATGCGGCGGGGTTATGTCCAAGAATATGCATTTTCATTTTATGCTTGAACTAGCAAAATTTGAACCATCAAAGTAAGGACCTCTCTGAAAATTACCCTCACTAGGCGCCATACTCTCCTAGGTTGTGAAACCAAGCTTATGGAGTCCAATGCAATGGAAACCAATACAATGGAGACCAAAGCTCTGATACCACTTGTAGGATCGAAAGTATGTCTAGAGGGGGGGTGATTAGACTACTTGACAATATAAAAATTCAGCCTTTTGATTAAGACAAGTTTTTGGCAAGTTCACAATGATGATCAAGTCAAGTATCACCCTACACATGCAAATCTAGAGTATAAGCAGCGGAAAGTAAATTGCACATGTAGTAAAGAGAGGTGGAGAAGAGCAAACGCAATTTGAAGACACGGAGATTTTTTCTCGTGGTTCCGATAGGTGGTGCTATCGTCAATCCACGTTGATGGAGACTTCAACCCACGGAGGGTAACGGCTGCGAGAGTCCACGGAGGGCTCCACCCATGAAGGGTCCACGAAGAAGCAACCTTGTCTATGCCATCATGGCATACGCCCACGGAGGACTAGCCTTACTCGGGGTAGATCTTCACGAAGTAGGCGATCTCCTTGCCCTTACAAACTTCTTGGTTCAACTCCACATCTTGACGGAGGCTCCCAAGCGACACCTAACCAATCTAGGAGGCACCACCCTCCAAAAGGTAATAGATGGTGTTGGTGATGATGAACTCCTTGCTCTTGTGCTTCAAATGATAATCTCCCCAACACTCAACTCTCCTCACTGATTTGGCTGTGGTGGAAGAAAGGATTGAGTGGAAAGCAACTTGGGAAGGCTAAAATCAAGTTTCATATGGTGGGAGTGGAGCAACTTGATCTCAACACAAGGGTAGGTAGTTTTCTTCTCAGAAGCTGTAAGGTAGGAGTGGTAGTTCTTTCTGATGGCTCTCTCCACGAATGAAGAGGAGGTGGAGGGGTATTTATAGCCTCCACACAAAATCCAACCGTTACACACATTTGACCAATCTCGGTCAGACCGAAGTTGACAACTCGGTGAGACCGAAAGTTCAAATCTTGTGAACGTTGGGATTTTCGTGGGACGAAAATACAATCTCGGTGAGTCCGATTCTTCCAAATACTAGGGTTTGCCAATCTCGGTGGGACCGACTTTATCATCTCGGTGACACCGATTTGATGACAGAAGGTTACAGAAGCTTGGCAACACTAGTTTCGGTGAGACCGAGTTTGGAATCGGAAAATCCGAGATTTCTAGGGTTTGGCTATTTGGCTGAGGTGGTTCATCTCGGTGTGACTGAGTTTATGGAATCGGTGGGACCGAGATTACTTATGAGTGTATGTTGGAATGAAAGATTGCTGATAGTTTAGGAGATATATCAATAAGCACTTTGAGCAACCAGATCATTATCATAACCTCATCCCCTTTTAATAGTATTGGCTTTCCTATAGACTCAATGTGATCTTGGATCACTAAACCAAAAATGGAGTCTTGAGCTTTTGCCAATGCTTGCCTTAGCATTTTGAGGGGTCCACTTCTTCAGTCATTGCTATACCCATATCACTGAACTTTCTGAATTGATTCTCAAGAAACTATTAGTTCAATGATATATATGTTGTTATTAATTACCAAAACCACCCGGGGATTAGTTGCACTTTCAGTGTTCCTGCTCGAGAGCGTGAGCGTTCTGCAGTTTTGAATGAGTCGAACCTCCTCTACGTTGTGCATGGGCCTCCTTTTATAGGCTAAGGGGGTCACCGACAGGTGGCGACGCAGACAGGGGTACAAATGTAAAAAGAGGGGTTGGTACAACTGCTATCTACAGTGCACCCTACCTAACTCTGATGGCAGGGGACAAGGGTATTTAATGCCCGTCCGGTCGCCCAAACAGTGCAGAAAACGACCGTTTGGGGCGCCACCGCTTGCCACGATGGCCTTCTCGTCATCTCCACTCGCCACCTCGCACCGCTTGGCTGCACAGCCGCCCGCCACGTGCGCCAGGAACGATCTTGGGGCGACACGTCGTCGGATGCGCTGGAGCGTGGGCGCAGAGTGATGGCTTTGCCGCGGCAAGCGCCTTGCCGCGGTCGTTGTCTTGTCGCACCCGAAAGCTTGTCGCTCGTTGTAGGATCGAAGGTATGTCTAGAGGGGGGGTGATTAGACTACTTGACAATATAAAAATTATGCCTTTTGATAAAGACAAGTTTTTGGCAGATTCACAATGATGATCAAGTCAAGCATCACCATACACATGCAATTCTAGAGTATAGGCAGCGGAAAGTAAATTGCACATGTAGTAAAGAGAGGTGGAGAGGATCAAACGCAATTTGGAGACATGGAGATTTTTTCTCGTGGTTCCGATAGGTGGTGCTATCGTCAATCCACGTTGATGGAGACTTCAACCCACGGAGGGTAACGGCTGCGAGAGTCCACGGAGGGCTCCACCCACGAAGGGTCCACGAAGAAGCAACCTTGTCTATGCCATCATGGCTCACGCCCACGGAGGCTAGCCTTACTCGGGGTAGATCTTCACGAAGTAGGCGATCTCCTTGCCCTTACAAACTTCTTGGTTCAACTCCACATCTTGACGGAGGCTCCCAAGCGACACCTAACCAATCTAGGAGGCACCACCCTCCAAAAGGTAATAGATGGTGTTGATGATGATGAACTCCTTGCTCTTGTGCTTCAAATGATAATCTCCCCAACACTCAACTCTCCTCACTGATTTGGCTGTGGTGGAAGAATGGAATGAGTGGAAAGCAACTTGGGAAGGCTAGAGATCAAGCTTCATATGGTGGGAGTGGAGCAACTTGATCTCAACACAAGGGTAGGTAGTTCTCTTCTCAGAAATGTAAGGTAGGAGTGGTAGTTCTTTCTGATGGCTCTCTCCACGAATGAAGAGGGGGTGGAGGGGTATTTATAGCCTCCACACAAAATCCAACCGTTACACACATTTGACCAATCTCGGTCAGACCGAAGTTGACAACTCGGTGAGACCGAAAGTTCAAATCATGTGAGCGTTGGGATTTTCGTGGGACCAAAATACAACTCGGTTAGTCCGATTCGTGTAAAGACAGAGCTTGCCAATCTCGGTGGGACCGACTTCATCATCTCGGTGACACCGATTTGATGATGAAGGATTCTGAAGCTTGGCAACTCAAGTTTGGTGAGACCGAGTTCGAATCGGAAAATCCGAGATTTCTAGGGTTTGGCTATATGGCTGAGGTGGTTCATCTCGGTGTGGTGAGTTTGGAATATCGGTGGGACCGAGATTACTTATGAGTGTATAATGGAAGTGAAAGTTGCTGATAGTTTAGGAGATGTATCACTAAGCACTTTGAGCAACCAGATCATCATCATAACCTCATCCCTTTTAATAGTATTGGCTTTCCTATGGACTCAATGTGATCTTGGATCACTAAACCAAAATGGAGTCTTGAGCTTTTGCCAATGCTTGCCTTAGCATTTTGAGGGTCCACTCTTTGGTCCTTGCCATACCCATATCAATGAACTTTCTGAAATGATTCTCAAGAAACTATTAGTTCAATGATATATATGTTGTTATTAATTACCAAAACCACTCGGGATTAGTTGCACTTTCAATCTCCCCTTTTGGTAATTGATGACAACATATAGATCAAAGCTTCGACAAAGGATATAATCAATGAATAATATCGTCGCTTTGAGAAGTATGTGATAAGCAAGAGCTCCCCCTAAATTTGTGCATTATTTAAGATTTGCGTTTGAATGCAAATGCACAATCGATTAGGATCATGGGTCACTCTTCCATGTCACATACATCTTGGTGGAGCGCACAAAATGATAAGAATGAATAGCATGCACCCAATCACCAAGACATGAGTAAATGGTCATACAAGATAGGAATAGCATATGATAAGCATTAAGCACACATTAAAGCATAGTACGACCAAGCACTCATTAAGGTAGCATGAAACGTAGTATCAAACACACTAAATGTCTCGAAAACCAAAAGTATCTCAAAGAAACCGCAAATGAACGAAAGAGCAAAAGCGCAAAGACAAAAGCACTCTCTCTCTCGAAGTCCTATGATCTATACAATTTCTCCCCCTTTGGCAACAAGTTACCAAAAAGTTCGAAAAGGCATAGAGCTAAGCGTCACTGGGGACTCTTGGCGGCTCTATGCAGGTTGATGTTGGAGTTGATATGGCAGCATCGGCGAAGACTTTAGCTGATGTCTGTCTTTGGAGGAGTGGTCACTTTGGAGCTGGAGCTGGAGCAACTGATGGAGCTGTGGGAGGTCTTGAGGTGTAGTCTGGTGTCATCCTTTGGAATAGCAGTGATCGGGTCTGTGGGAACCGGAGCGATCTGTTGATAAGCATCTGGACTAGGTCATCCTGCATCTCACGCATAAGCTCTTCCTTCTCCCTCTTTGCTTCCTCAATATCAGCCTCAAGCTTGTTGTGATTACTTGCACTTGATCGACTTCACATCCAGAGCATGGATCTTGTCTTCAACAATCCTCTCTAGGCTCTCCCGAGGCTGTACAATGCTGGCAGCGTTGTTCAATCCTTTGGGTAGCTTCAAGTAGCTGTTCTCCAACACTCTTTGGTTTAGCTGCTGCTGCTGCTTCCTTGTCGACTTTGGCTTTCTTGGCAGCTTCAATCTTTGCTTGACCTTCAACCGACGTTGGATCCTCCTCATCCATCACAACAACATTATCCTCATGCTCGGGCTGCGGTGGTAAGTGTTCTCTATCCAACAAGAATGTGCTCGTGCCAAACTTGGCATTGATAAGCATCTGAATATGCGGGCAAATCCACACGACCTTTTCGTCATTGCGGTCCTCTTGATGGTCTCAACTATCAAGTCCATCACCTTGAAAGGTGCCTTCTCATCAAGTATATGCAGCATGTTGATAGAGTATCCTCGATCATGCGATGATCTCGAGACTTGGGCATCAAGGTATGCCTCGAATAGTGTTTGTGGTAGGTAGACCTGCACGGAGATAATACATCGAGCCAAGCTTCCAGATTCCCAAGTCCTTTCTTTGGAACCTCTTTGTACATATTCTTCATGGATTCATGGTTCTTCTTGGGAATACCATAAACATCAACATTATCCTCTCTTGGCTTTGGAGCATTCAGAGTTCTGCCCATTCTTCAACAGAAGAAGAATATCTTTGGCCTTCAGTCATCCATGTGATCTTTCCATCGGATAGAAATGAGTCGTGGCATAGAATTGCATAATCATCTCATCATTCCAACTTGTCAACTTCGACCTACAAAGTCTGCAACACCACATGCGGTGAAGCTTTCATGCACATGTGGAAAGAAGTCTCTGTGCTCTTCACTGTCAATGTATTTCCAATCAACATATCTTGTATCCGCCACAATGGGCTTCTTGTCCATCAGACAGTCTCATAGAAGTCCTGCTGCTCTCTGGTGTGAAATCTGGGATCAACAGCAGTTCTTCTCCTGACGGCATATGGGTCAGATTGTCTCCATAGCCTGAGACCTCTATCTTTCCTTTCCTTCATGTTTTCAGCTTGAGGATGAGCATCATTGTGAAGTGGCAGTTTTGGACGAAGTTTCAGCAAAACTGGTCCTTCATCATCTGACACAGCTGGTGGCACATCATCTTTGTTCTTCTCAAATTTGGAATGTTCTGTTGTCTTCTTGGGCTTGGCAGAGGCTTTCTTTGGAGCTGCCTTGGCTGGAGCAGATGCCTTGGGCTTAGAAGTGGCTCCTGCCCTGATGGCATCACCCATGAGCTTAGGCTTCTGAGGAGGCTGGGGTGCTTCCTCATCATCATCTTCCTCTGCTGCATCATCATGCACTAACCTCTTCCTCTTGGAAGTTTTCTTCACTTTGCTTGCAGCTTCTTCTCCCAAATTTAGCTTCTTAGCAACAGTTGATTCTTTCACTTTCCTGGTGCCCTTCTTAGTTTGCTGACCTTGAGGCTCTTTGGCAACAACTTTTCTCTTGGGCTTTGAGGTAACCTCTTCCTCAATGACAAAATCTGAGTCTTCATCATCTGAGTTTCTCTTCTTTCTGGCCCTGGTGGCTGCAGGAGGCAAACCACTTGGTGTACTCCTCTCACCATCATCGATGAGCTCTTTGGGATCGGGACTAGTGCACGCCTCTGGAATTTCTGCTATAGGTGACTCGACCTGTTCGGCTGTCTTGGCATCGACATGGTGACAACCTGTGAATAGATAAGGTGTAGGCAGCGTAGAAGAGTTATCACAAACTGCGAAGTATTTGCAAACAAAATGAGTTCAAATTTCAGTATTAGGTTTTCACGAAGACATTTGGTCGACCGAGTTTAAAATTCGGTGAATCCGAAGTGTTCAAACGAAGCATTCACACCACTTTCGGTTGGACGAAGTGGGTTTCGATCTGCCGAAAACACTAGGGTTTCACTAAATCCTCATTTGGTCACACCGATTTGCACAACTTCGGTTGGACGAAGGTGCGAAGCAATGGCCATAGGCCAAATCGGTCATACCGAGAATGTAAAATCGGTCTCACCGAGATGTGTTCGTGAAACCTAACCCTAAAACTTTTACTCGAATCTAGTCCAAACGAACTATTCTAGTGTTTAGGAAGATTTCAATCATGGCAAGATTACAGGCAAACCAAGCGTGCATTGAATCGGAGATGGGAGCACGAGTGGGATCGAAACTCACCCTAACTTGGTGGAGTTCTCTCTGGCGGCAACGGCGCTGGAGAAGATGTCCGCTGACGGCGACGGAGACTGCGGCAAGGCGCCTGATGGCATTTACGGCGACGATCCGGAGACCAAGGCGGCGGCGGCAAGTGTGGGGCTAAACGTTTGAAGTAGAAATCAACGCGGCCCTCGAGTATATATACCCTTTGTTGTCGGTGGGACCTAGTTGTAAAACTCGGTGGCACCGAGATGAATAGCTGCTAGGCAGTTATACACTTCGGTCACGCCGAAATTCACAACTCGGTTTCACCGAGGTGAAAACCTAGATCAATCTAAATGTTTTCGGTTTGACCGAATTGGAGTGGGTTGGTCTGACCGAAATCACTTAGAAGGTTTTGGAAGTTTAGCCTTTGTTGGATCGGTGGCTCCGAGTGCTCCTCACTCGGAGGGTCCGAAAATGACTTGTTCAAAGTTTGTGATGTAAGCATGAATAGAGTTTGAGACAAGAAGGCATAGATAGCTAGGGGAGGTACTTAGGCATTCTTGTCCATCCATTTGGTCAGAAAAATAAAAACGACCAAAGCAGCAAATGGATGTCCTTGAATGGATAAAATCATGCATCCAACATGCTCACACAATAAGATAGCAAATGAAGTATGTGTCAAACATGCACAATCAAAACTCTAGCTACTATCACACAATTTGTCGATGACTAGGTCATCTATATATGAGTATATTGACTTAGGAGTCAAATGAGAACATTTGATCATAGGTCATACTCATCGTTTAAGCACAAGTGGGGTTACCACTTTTACATAAATCATTAATGTGTTCACATCATTTGAAGATGGTTTAGCTCAATTCTTTAGAGCAAAGCTCCCCCTAGATGTGAGAACCCCTTTTAAAGGGTCAAACTAACCTTGGGTTGTCGTAGAAGACTTCATGTAGATGTTGAAGATGTGGATGCTCAATGTTGATGAAGATCATCAAGAGTTGGGAGCAATCCTTTGGATTCGGGCACTTTCAATACCTACATGGGTTAGTCCCACAAGGAACAAACAAGGATATCCGTGGACATAGATTGAAGTTCACAATAGATGATGTCCATGAAAGCAATGATTACCTTGTCCCTTGACTTACCAACAAGAGGGTTTGTGACTCCATGAACTGGTGCAAGATGTGGAAGTTGATTGCACAAGTTCTTGCCAAAATGAATGTGAGTGAAGTATGTTGGCGGAGTCACCCTCAAGAACTCTCTAGTTCTTCTTCTTCGGGACCCACATCATCTTGATGGGAATCCTTGGGGTTGTAGTTGAGCTTGACGAAGTAGAACTTGACGTTTCCTTGGGAACCCACTTGACCATGGCTTGAGGTGCTTCAACAAATGCATCAATCTCCACTTGAAGCTTGTCCTTGCCTTTTAGCTTGTGGTCTTGTGATGGAAGGTCATCTTGTGCTTGTTCCACATTGGAAGAATTAGGATCATACTTATCCTTTTGAGAAACAAACTTTGGAGTGGGATATTGACCTTCTTCCCATTCAACACCCTCGGCGTTGAACTTTCGCTCAAAACCAATTCCTTGATTCTTCGGTGCCTTCCTTGCTTAAGTAACAATTTCCTCAAAGTTCTTGCTTCCGGCAAGGCTCTTGTAGACACCTTTCTCTATAATCCCTTTCAATAAACTATTTTCTTGCTCAAGTGTAACTTGGCTTGAAACATTGTTAGTGGAATCAAGAGAACTACTAGAAGCAACAATATTGGATTTAGCATGGTTATTGTTACTACTCAATGAAGAATTTTTCTTATGCTTGTCATGCTTAGTTTTAATAGGTGGCAAGAAATTAGACAAGAGAAGTCGTTTGGCAAGATATGAAGAACTCTTCTTTTGAAGATCGTCATTGATTGCTTTTAGAAACTCATGTTCTTGCTCTAGATTTAGCTTCTCGAAGCGTAGCTTCTCATGAGATGTTAGGAGCTCTCTATGATCTCCTTGAGTTGTTTCATCAGCTAACTTAAGAGTGTTTAGTTCTTTAGTTAGACGCTCAATCTCCTTCATAGCATGGTCATTCGACTCTTCTCGACTATAAAGACTACTAGCATGTTCATCATTACTTGGCTCACTAGATTTATCATGTAAGAGCTCATCTTCACCAAGCAAGTCATCCTCATCACTATCAAAGTCAATGAATTCAGGGTGTGATACCTTGGGGCCTTTAGCCATGAAGCATCTTCCAATTCCCTCATTTGGTGAATCAAATAAGTCATAGGAGTTGGAGTTGGAGGATCTGAGAGCAAGACCGCAACACCTTCATCTTGATCTGTAGTCGGAGTTGGAGTGATAGCTTCTCTCGGATTGATTGTCGAGTCGGAGCCGGAGACCCATTCACCTACATGAGCTTGATGTTTTCTTCTTGTGTAGCTCCTTGATGACTTGTCTTTCCTCTCCGAATCCTTGCTTCTCCGAGAGGGTCTTCATTCATAACGATCATCTCTACTCCTTCTCTCTTTCCGAGGTGACTCATCCCTTGAGCTTCTTCTTCTTGGAGATTCTTCTCTTCTCTTGTGGGGAGCGAACACTCATTTGAGTAGTGTCGGGTCTTCCACAATTGTAGCAGATTCGATCACGACTAGAAGATCTCTTTTCATCATATGATCTAGACTTTGAGCTTCTCTCTTTGCTTCTACTCTTGTAGAATTTGTTGAAGTTCTTCACCATTAGGCTTATCTCTTCATTGGAAACTAGCTTGTCACTTGAGGTTGTGGGAGCATCACTTGTAGCTTTGTAAGCACCACTTGACTTGTTGTGAAGCTCTTCCTTATCTTTAAGTGTCATCTCATGAGCAACAATTCTTCCAATTACTTCGGTTGGCTTGAGATTCTTGTAATTTGGCATCATTTGGATCAAAGTGCACACGGTGTCATACTTTCCATCCAAAGCTCTGAGAATCTTCTTGATGATGAATCGTTCGGTCATTCTTCGCTTCCTAAGCCGGCAATCTCATTGGTGATGACAGCAAGCTTAGAGTACATTTCAGCGACTCCTTCACCTTCCTTCATCTTGAACTTGTCAAGTTGACATTGAAGAACATCTAGCTTTGATTCCTTCACGGACTCGGTACCTTCGTGCATTTCAACCAAAGTATCCCAAATCTCTTTTGCATTCTCAAGACGGCTGATTTTGTTGAACTCCTCGGGACACAAAGCATTGAAGAGAATGTCACAAGCTTGAGCATTGTTTTGCAACATCCGCAATTCATCCGTTGTAAGCCGCGATCCGAACTTTTCCTTCCTTGAAGAATTCACCTTGCATACCAACACAAATAATTCCCCATGCGGTGGGTTATGGCCAAGAATATGCATTTTCATTTTATGCTTCCAACTAGCAAAATTTGTACCATCAAAGTAAGGACCTCTCTGAAAATTACCCTCACTAGACGCCATACTCTCCTAGGTTGTGAAACCAAGCTTATGGAGTCCAATGCAATGGAAACCAATAAAATGGAGACCAAGGCTCTGATACCACTTGTAGGATCGAAAGTATGTCTAGAGGGGGGGTGATTAGACTACTTGACAATATAAAAATTATGCCTTTTGATAAAGACAAGTTTTTGGCAGATTCACAATGATGATCAAGTCAAGCATCACCCTACACATGCAATTCTAGAGTATAGGCAGCGGAAAGTAAATTGCACATGTAGTAAAGAGAGGTGGAGAGGATCAAACGCAATTTGGAGACACGGAGATTTTTCTCGTGGTTCCGATAGGTGGTGCTATCGTCAATCCACGTTGATGGAGACTTCAACCCACGGAGGGTAACGGCTGCGAGAGTCCACGGAGGGCTCCACCCACGAAGGGTCCACGAAGAAGCAACCTTGTCTATGCCATCATGGCTCACGCCCATGGAGGCTAGCCTTACTCGGGGTAGATCTTCACGAAGTAGGCGATCTCCTTGCCCTTACAAACTTCTTGGTTCAACTCCACATCTTGACGGAGGCTCCCAAGCGACACCTAACCAATCTAGGAGGCACCACCCTCCAAAAGGTAATAGATGGTGTTGATGATGATGAACTCCTTGCTCTTGTGCTTCAAATGATAATCTCCCCAACACTCAACTCTCCTCACCGATTTGGCTGTGGTGGAAGAAAGGATTGAGTGGAAAGCAACTTGGGAAGGCTAGAGATCAAGCTTCATATGGTGGGAGTGGAGCAACTTGATCTCAACACAAGGGTAGGTAGTTCTCTTCTCGAAATGTAAGGTAGGAGTGGTAGTTCTTTCGATGGCTCTCTCCACGAATGAAGAGGGGTGGAGGGTATTTATAGCCTCCACACAAAATCCAACCGTTACACACATTTGACCAATCTCGGTCGGACCAAAGTTGACAACTCGGTGAGACCGAAAGTTCAAATCATGTGAGCGTTGGGATTTTGAGTGGGACCGAAAATACAACTCGGTTAGTCCGATTCGTGTAAAGACAGGAGCTTGCCAATCTCGGTGGGACCGACTTCATCATCTCGGTGACACCGATTTGATGATGAAGGTTCTGAAGCTTGGCAACTCAAGTTTGGTGAGACCGAGTTGAATCGGAAAATCCGAGATTTCTAGGGTTTGGCTATATGGTGAGGTGGTTCATCTCGGTGTGGTGAGTTTGGAATATCGGTGGGACCGAGATTACTTATGAGTGTATAATGGAAGTGAAAGTTCTTGATAGTTTAGGAGATGTATCACTAAGCACTTTGAGCAACCAGATCATCATCATAACCTCATCCCTTTTAATACTATTGGCTTTCCTATGGACTCAATGTGATCTTGGATCACTAAACCAAAAATGGAGTCTTGAGCTTTTGCCAATGCTTGCCTTAGCATTTTGAGGGTCCACTCTTTCAGTCCTTGCCATACCCATATCACTTTGAACTTTCTGAAATGATTCTCAAGAAACTATTAGTTCAATGATATATATGTTGTTATTAATTACCAAAACCACCCGGGGATTAGTTGCACTTTCAATCTCCCCCTTTTTGGTAATTGATGACAACATATAGATCAAAGCTTCGACAAAGGATATAATCAATGAATAATATTGTCGCTTTGAGAAGTATGTGATAAGCAAGAGCTCCCCCTAAATTTGTGCATTATTTAAGATTTGCGTTTGAATGCAAATGCACAATCGATTAGGATCATGGGTCACTCTTCCATGTCACATACATCTTGGTGGAGCGCACAAAATGATAAGAATGAATAGCATGCACCCAATCACCAAGACATGAGTAAATGGTCATACAAGATAGGAATAGCATATGATAAGCATTAAGCACACATTAAAGCATAGTACGACCAAGCACTCATTAAGGTAGCATGAAACGTAGTATCAAACACACTAAATGTCTCGAAAACCAAAAGTATCTCAAAGAAACCACAAATGAACGAAAGAGCAAAAGCGCAAAGACAAAAGCACTCTCTCTCGAAGTCCTATGATCTATACAATTTCTCCCCTTTGGCAACAAGTTACCAAAAGTTCGAAAAGGCATAGAGCTAAGCGTCCTTTGGGGACTCTGTGGCGGCTCTGTGCAGGTTGATGTTGGAGTTGATATGGCAGCATCGGCGAAGACTTGGTGATGATGTCTTTGGCTGGAGGAGTGGTCACTTTGGAGCTGGAGCTGGAGCAACTGATGGAGCTGTGGGAGGTGCTTTGAGGCTGTAGTCTGGTGTCATCCTTTGGAATAGCAGTGATCGGGTCCTGTGGGAACCGGAGAGTCTGTTGATAAGCATCTGGACTAGGTCATCCTGCATCTCACGATAAGCTCTTCCTTCTCCCTCTTTGCTTCCTCAATATCAGCCTCAAGCTTGTTGACATTTACTTGCACTTCAGTTAGCTTCACATCCGAGCATGGATCTTGTCTTCAACAATCCTCTCTAGGCTCTCCCGAGGCTGCATAATGCTGGCAGGCGTTGTTCAATCCTTTGGGTAGCTTCAAGTAGCTGTTCTCCAACACTCTTTGGTTTAGCTGCTGCTGCTGCTTCCTTGTCAGCTTTGGCTTTCTTGGCAGCTTCAATCTTTGCTTGACCTTCAACTGACGTTGGATCCTCCTCATCCATCACAACAACATTATCCTCATGCTCAGGCTGCAGTGGTAAGTGTTCTCTATCCAACAAGAATGTGCCCGTGCCAAACTTGGCATTGATAAGCATCTGAATATGCGGGGCTGAAAGCACATTTGCTCCCTAGGTGGTTTTGGTAATTAATGACAACATACTTTGTGGTTGGACTAATGCTTTTATCAAGTATGTTCCAGGAAAGTCAATCACTCTGGCATGGCAAAAGGACTAGAAAGGTGAACCCCTAAGATGCTAAGGAAAGGATTGGCAAAAGCTCAAGACTCCATTTTTTGGTTTAGTGATCCAAGATCACATTGAGTCCATAGGAAAGCCAATACTATTAAAAGGGGATGAGGTTATGATGATGATCTGGTTGCTCTAAAGTGCTTAGTGATTTATCTCTCAAACTATCAGCAATCTTTCACTCCAACATAAACTCATAAGTAATCTCGGTCCCACCGATTCCAAACCCAGTCACACCGAGATGAACCACCTCAGCCATATAGCCAAACCCTAAGAATTTCGGATTTTCCGATTCCAAACTCGGTCATACCGAAATTGGTGTTGCCAAGCTTCTGTAACCTTCTGTACTCAAATCGGTGTCACCGAGATGAGAAAGTCGGTCCCACCGAGATTGGCAAACCCTAGACTTTGAAAGAATCGGACTAACCGAGATTGTATTTTCGGTAAAATCCCAACGTTCACAAGATTTGAACTTTCGGTCCCACCGAGTTGTCAACTTCGGTCTGACCGAGATTGGTCAAATGTGTGTAACGGTTGGATTTTGTGTGGAGGCTATAAATACCCCTCCACCTCCTCTTCATTCGTGGAGAGATCCATCAGAAAGAACTACCACTCCTACCTTACATTTCTGAGAAGAAAACTACCTACCCTTGTGTTGAGATCAAGTTGCTCCACTCCCACCATATGAAACTTGATTTCTAACCTTCCCAAGTTGCTTTCCACTCAATCCTTTCTTCCACCACAGCCAAATCAGTGAGGAGAGTTGAGTGTTGGGGAGATTATCATTTGAAGCACAAGAGCAAGGAGTTCATCATCACCAACACCATCTATTACCTTTTGGAGGGTGGTGCCTCCTAGATTGGTTAGGTGTCACTTGGGAGCCTCCGTCATGATGTGGAGTTGAACCAAGGAGTTTGTAAGGGCAAGGAGATCGCCTACTTCGTGAAGATCTACCCCGAGTAAGGCTAGTCCTCCGTGGACGTAAGCCATGATGGCATAGACAAGGTTGCTTCTTCGTGGACCCTTCGTGGGTGGAGCCCTCCGTGGACTCGCGCAGCCGTTACCCTCCTTGGGTTGAAGTCTCCATCAACGTGGATTGACGATAGCACCACCTATCGGAACCACGAGAAAAATCTCCGTGTCTCCAAATTGCGTTTGCTCTTCACAATCTCTCCCTTACTATTCATGCAATTTACTTTCCGCTGCCCTATACTCTAGGATTGCATGCTTAGTATGTTGCTCGACTTGTATGCATGATGCTTGACTTGATCTTCATTATGAACTTGCTAAGAATTTATGTGAATCAAAAGGCATAAACTTTTATCTTGTCGAGTTGTCTAATCACCCCCCCCCCTCTAGACACTCTTGCCTTCAACGATCCTACAATTGGTATCAGAGCTTTGGTCTCCATTGCTTTGGTTTGCACACCATTGGAGGAAGATGGACGTGTCTACGTTTGGGAGTGTTAGTCACAGAGTGCCTATTCTTGATGGAGTGTCCTATAACTCGTGGAGGATTGAAATGCTTGCTATCTTTAAGATGTACAACTTGCGCAAATATGTTGAAACCCCATATGTACCACCATTTGACCCCTTGCACCCCACTATGGATGAAGAGCTTGATTTGCTTCGTAACATTAGAACTGTCAATCTTATCATTAAAGGCTTGCCGGATAACTTGCTTAAGCTTGTCACAAACTTTGAGTGCGCCCACGCTATGTGGAAGTTCTTGGAAGAACTTTATCCGGACTACTCTTTGAGAGGTCTTGATGAAATTCTATACAAGACTGTTGAATTTGATATGTTGCGCCCCAAAGATCCTAACTTTGATAAATGCTTCTTTGAGCTTCGTGATCTCATGAAAAAGAAGGGTGATCCCGGTTTTATCAATGTTCGAATAAGAAATGCTCTTGTATTGCATTCCGATGATTATTATCACGTTGATAAAACTGATGCAAGTCATTGTCAAATTGACCTAGGTATTGATGATGAATTATCTATGGGTCAATATGATGATGAGCATGAGCATGATGACGATTCGGACACCGAGCTAGACAAGATCATGAAGAGTCTCAGATCTTATGGCAAATATGAGAGACTATATATCCGTGGAAAAGAATGGATTCTTGATAGTGGATGCACCGATCACATGACCGGAGATGAAGACATGTTTGAGAGCTTGCAAAGAACGATGGTCCATGCAAGTATGTGACTTTTGGAGACAACTCCAAGGGTAAGGTACTTGGCCTTGGTAAGGTGGCCATATCTCATGATAGCTCCATTAAAAATGTCATGCTTGTTGAATCGCTTGGATACAATTTACTTTCCGTGTCTAGATTAGCTGACTTTGGATTCAACGTGCTATTCACCAAAGTAGATTGCCAAGTTTTTCGTAGTGACAATCATAACATGGTTTTCTTGGCATTCGAGAGGTGGCCTATACATTGTCGATTTCACTAAGAAAGCTCAACCTAGAACTTGCTTTATTGCTAAATCTGCTAAAGGTTGGCTTTGGCATAGAAGGCTTGGACATGTTGGTATCTAAATTTAGATAAGCTAATCAAAGGTGATCACATTCTTGGTGTAAAGATGTTTTCTTTGACAAAGATAGACTCTGCGGTGCATGTCAAGCAGGAAAACAAGTAGGTGGAAGTCATCCGTGAAGAATATCATGACCACAAGGAGACCGCTTGAGCTTCTTCATATGGATCTCTTCGGTCCCAATGCTTACAAAAGCCTTGGTGGTAACTCCTTTGGTCTAGTTATTGTTGATGACTTTTCCAGATTTACGTGGGTATTTTTCCTTGATGACAAATCGCAGGTTCAGAAAATCTTCAAAACCTTTGCTAGAAAGGCTCAGAATCAATTTGAGGTGAAAATCAAGAAGGTTCGGAGTGACAACGGAACGGAGTTCAAGAACGCCCATGTGGACTCTTTTCTCGATGAGGAAGGGATTCTACATGAGTTCTCAGCTACGTACACACCTCAACAAAACGGGGTTGTTGAGAGGAAGAACCGAACGCTCATTGAAATGGCGAGGACAATGCTTGATGAATACAAGACACCAAAACACTTCGGGGTGAAGCCGTCGAGACAGCTTGTCATGCCATCAACAGACTTTATCTTCACAAGCTTCTCGGCAAGACTTCATACGAGCTCCTTACGGGTAACAAACCCCAAGTGGGATATTTTCGTGTCTTTGGTTCAAAGTGCTATATTCTTGATAAGCATCGTCGGTCTAAATTTGCTCCTAAAACTCATGAAGGCTTTTCCTCGGTTATGGATCAAACTCTCACACCTCCGTGTCTACAATAATTTCACCCGAAAGGTTGAAGAGCGGTAGATGTGAAGTTTGATGAATCTAATGGCTCGCAAGTAGAGCAAGTGCCTATTGATGTAGGAGACAAGGACCCATCGGAAGCCATTCAAGATTTATCCATTGGAAAGATTCGTCCCATGGAAGTGAAGGAGAGTACCTCATCTACATATGTGGAGCCCCTACCTCACGGCAAGGTGAACCTCAAGGCAACATGGAGGCCTCCACAAGTGGAACTCACCAAGATGAGGAAGTGCGATAAGAAGATCCACCACAACCTCCTTCTCCACCACCTCAAGACAACACCAACAACACAGATGAAGAAGAAGATGAGGATGATGAGGAAGCTCAGCCACGACCACGACAAAAGCTATCCCGAGTTCGAGCAAGAGTCAAGAAGGACCATCCCGTGGAACAAATGATGAATGACATCGACTCCGGGAGAATCACTCGCTCTAAAACTCGTTTAGCTAACTTTTGTGAGCATTACTCATTTATTTCCAGTCTTGAACCTATGAAGGTAGAAGAAGCGCTTGAAGACCCGGATTGGGTGAACGCTATGCATGAAGAGCTGCACAATTTCGAGAGGAACAACGTTTGGTCTTTGGTAGAGAAGCCCAATGATGACCAAAATGTCATTGGAACCAAATGGGTGTTTCGGAACAAGCAAGATGAAGATGGACAAGTCATCCGCAACAAGGCTCGTCTCGTAGCACAAGGTTACACACAAGTCGAAGGTATGGACTATGGTGAGACCTATGCCCCCGTTGCTAGACTTGAGTCCATTCGCATTCTTCTTGCTTATGCCAACCACCATAACATTACTCTCTATCAAATGGACATTAAAAGTGCTTTCCTAAATGGTGAAATTGAGGAGGAAGTTTTTGTGAAACAACCTCCCGGATTTGTGAATCCTAAAAAGCCCAATCATGTTTACAAATTGCACAAAGCTCTTTATGGTCTTAAACAAGCCCCTAGAGCTTGGTACAAATGCTTGACTAGCTTTCTTCTTGAAAAAGGATTTGAAATTGGTAAAATTGACTCAACGCTATTCACAAAAGGGTTGACGGTGAACTATTTGTGTGCCAAATATATGTCGATGATATTATCTTTGGATCAACTAACCCTGATTTTAGTGAGAAGTTTGGGAAGCTTATGTCGAGAAGTATGAGATGTCCATGATGAGTGAACTCAAGTTCTTCCTTGGATTGCAAATCAAGCAATCTAAGGAGGGTACTTTGTCTCACAAACAAAGTACACTAAGGATCTCTTCAAGAAGTTCAACATGCAAGAGAGCAAAGGTATGAGAACCCCATGCCTACTAATGGACATAATGACTTGACTAAAGATGGAGAACCTGTTGATCAAAAGGTTTATCGATCTATGATTGGTTCTCTACTATATCTACGTGCTTCTCGTCCGATATAATGTTGAGTGTATGCATGTGTGCTCGATATCAAGCTGCTCCTAAAGAATGTCATCTTAAAGCTGTTAAAAGAATTGTGAGATATTTGATACACACACCTAACTTTGGCATTTGGTATCCTAAGAGGGCCTCTTTCGATCTTGTTGGCTATTCCGACTCGGACTATGCCGGAGACAAGATAGATAGAAAGTCAACTTCGGGTACATGTCAATTTCTCGGTCGATCCCTTGTGTCTTGGTCATCCAAGAAACAAAACTCGATATCATTATCTCTCGAAGAAGAGAATATATTGCTGCTGGTTAGTGTTGTGCTTTCGATTGCTATGGATGAAACAAATGCTTAAGGACTATGGGATACATGCGAGACATGTTCCTTTGCTTTGTGACAATGAGAGTGCGATTAAGATTGGACACAATCCCGTGCAACACTCTCGCACGAAACACATTGAAGTTCGTCACCATTTTATTCGTGATCATATTGCTACGGGTGACATTGATCTTAAGCATGTTCGTACTGACAAACAGCTTGCAGATATCTTCACAAAACCACTTGATGAGAAAGTGTTTTGTCGCTTAAGGAGTGAGTTGAACATCATTGATGCTTCAAACTTGGAGTGAAAACTCCATTGATGCATGCAAGGCATGAGCCTAATTGACTAATCCTTGATATTTCTCTTATGATGATGATCATATGTCTTGGACACATTTGCCCCCTTGTATTGCATCTAACTCCTTGCAGGTACTTGGATGGTCTACATTCTACAAGATTATCACACTCACTCAAATCATGAGTAATCTTGTCATTGACCAAGTATCTAGCTCTTTGGGATGTTGAGTTCAAGGAACAAAATTCCACATATCCTTTTGACATCATACACTTCTAGTACTTCACTCATGTCATATTGGATATTCTTGAGTATTTCCTTGCTTGCCTAACCCATGTAGGAAGATGAACTATACAATTGGAAATGGTGCTCCAACTTCACATTCTATGAGCATCTACATCAAGTTCACCTACATGAGAACAAGCAACAACAAGCCCAAGGTATGTTTTTCACATCTTGAAAAAGCTTTGCTCAAAGACATGAGTACAAGCAGCTTCAAAAGGTGTGATCACATCAAATGCTTAATCGAAAAATGGTAACCCCATTTTGAGCTTAAACGATGAGTATGACCTATGATCAAATGTTCTCATTTGACTCCTAAGTCAATATACTCAAACATAGGTGACCTAGTCGCCGACCCCTGTTTAGATGAAGTACATATGTTTTGGAGTTTTTCTGTCTTTCTCTTATGCTCTCTCATTGAGATTTCTTGTTTAAAAAAAAAACTTCATCTAGCAATCTTTTTCATTTCTGTTTCTTCTGTTCTTGTGTATATCTTTTAGCTCTGATAAATTCCCTGAAAATCATTTACAAATTCATTGCAAATCTTTTGAAACATTCCTTGCAAAGTGAGCTGAATAATTTCTGTATTTCCTTGGAATTGAACTCGGAGTCACCGATTCAATCATTTCGGTCTGACCGAAAAAGGATCTGCCCTCAGTCTCTGACTTTCGGCCTCACCGATCCATATCAATTCGGTGTCACCGATTTACATTCACCAGGATAACATCTTCTACAGCTCAATGATTTCTTCTGCTTACTTAATTTGCTCAGTTGTGATTCTTAATGAACCCACTTCTTTCCTTCCATCCTTCCTGCCCTTCCTGGTTTACTGCCCTTTTCGGCACTTGATGTCAAAGGGGGAGAAGATTTAGGGGAGGGGAGCTTAAGGGAAGATTGGATGATAAGGGGAGAAAAGAAAATTTAAAGGAAGAAAAACATCCTTACCTTAAGGGGGAGAGGATCACATCAAAGCTCTGCCATATATTTCACTGTGATAATACATTTGGCATTATTCTCTTGATTTTGCTTCTCTTGCTCTCACCATTGGTATCTTCTGAAAAGTACAATTGGTATCTTATACAATTGGTATCTTATGAAAAGCAAAACTCTCTCAGAGCTCATTGAAAATCTTTTAGTCTTGGGAGACATGTTGGCTGATTCAAGCTAGTGCTCAACATGAGACACTCTTTATACATGTCATCCCTGGCTTGGTACTCTTGATGTTCTTGCTATTGGTTGAAGAACTACTCTTGTGTTATCTAACCTTGTTTTCCCAAGTTTATTTCTTCAGGTACAATACCAAGGAACTCCAAGGTAAGTATATGCATCTTGCAGAATGTGCAGGATGGTAACTTGCTTGTGAATACTTGTTTGCAAGAAATCACCATGCACATATGTATCATCTCTCATTTACCTTCATCTGCTCTGATGCATATAGCCAAGCTGCATGTAGCACATCTTGCTTTTCTCTCATGAGTGCTTGTGGTAGTCCAAAACCAAAATCTAAAATCTTGCACACTTGTAGGGGGAGCCTGTGTACTACATGTTTGTCAAAGCTTTAATGATCATCCTGTCTTTCATTTAGTAAGCTTTGATGTCTTTTTCTGTGTGTTGCCATCAATTACCAAA
Source organism: Aegilops speltoides (assembly GCA_021437245.1). Classification (NCBI taxonomy): domain Eukaryota; kingdom Viridiplantae; phylum Streptophyta; class Magnoliopsida; order Poales; family Poaceae; genus Aegilops; species Aegilops speltoides. The sequence goes on from CM038141.1 coordinate 236,024,785, forward strand.
AAGGGGGAGATTGAAAGCACATTTGCTCCCTAGGTGGTTTTGGTAATTAATGACAACATACTTTGTGGTTGGACTAATGCTTTTATCAAGTATGTTCCAGGAAAGTCAATCACTCTGGCATGGCAAAAGGACTAGAAAGGTGAACCCCTAAGATGCTAAGGAAAGGATTGGCAAAAGCTCAAGACTCCATTTTTGGTTTAGTGATCCAAGATCACATTGAGTCCATAGGAAAGCCAATACTATTAAAAGGGGATGAGGTTATGATGATGATCTGGTTGCTCTAAAGTGCTTAGTGATTTATCTCTCAAACTATCAGCAATCTTTCACTCCAACATAAACTCATAAGTAATCTCGGTCCCACCGATTCCAAACCCACCACACCGAGATGAACCACCTCAGCCATATAGCCAAACCCTAAGAATTTGGATTTTCCGATTCCAAACTCGGTCATACCGAAATTGGTGTTGCCAAGCTTCAGAACATACGTACTCAAATCGGTGTCACCGAGATGAGAAAGTCGGTCCCACCGAGATTGGCAAACCCTAGACTTTGAAAGAATCGGACTAACCGAGATTGTATTTTCGGTAAAATCCCAACGTTCACAAGATTTGAACTTTCGGTCCCACCGAGTTGTCAACTTCGGTCCGACCGAGATTGGTCAAATGTGTGTAACAGTTGGATTTTAATGTGGAGGCTATAAATACCCTCCACCTCCTCTTCATTCGTGGAGAGAGCCATCGAAAGAACTACCACTCCTACCTTACATTTCGAGAAGAAAACTACCTACCCTTGTGTTGAGATCAAGTTGCTCCACTCCCACCATATGAAACTTGATTTCTAACCTTCCCAAGTTGCTTTCCACTCAATCCTTTCTTCCACCACAGCCAAATCAGTGAGGAGAGTTGAGTGTTGGGGAGATTATCATTTGAAGCACAAGAGCAAGGAGTTCATCATCACCAACACCATCTATATTACCTTTTGGAGGGTGGTGCCTCCTAGATTGGTTAGGTGTCACTTGGGAGCCTCCGTCATGATGTGGAGTTGAACCAAGGAGTTTGTAAGGGCAAGGAGATCGCCTACTTCGTGAAGATCTACCCCGAGTAAGGCTAGTCCTCCGTGGGCGTAAGCCATGATGGCATAGACAAGGTTGCTTCTTCGTGGACCCTTCGTGGGTGGAGCCCTCCGTGGACTCGCGCAGCCGTTACCCTCCGTGGGTTGAAGTCTCCATCAACGTGGATTGACGATAGCACCACCTATCGGAACCACGAGAAAAATCTCCGTGTCTCCAAATTGCGTTTGCTCTTCACAATCTCTCCCTTACTATTCATGCAATTTACTTTCCGCTGCCCTATACTCTAGGATTGCATGCTTAGTATGTTGCTCGACTTGTATGCATGATGCTTGACTTGATCTTCATTATGAACTTGCTAAGAATTTATGTGAATCAAAAGGCATAAACTTTTATCTTGTCGAGTTGTCTAATCACCCCCCCTCTAGACACTCTTGCCTTCAACGATCCTACAGGGGCAAATCCACATGACCTTTTCTGGTCAGCTGCAGTCCTCTTGATGGTCTCAACTATCAAGTCCATCACCTTGAAAGGTGCCTTCTCATCAAGTATATGCAGCATGTTGATAGAGTATCCTCTGATCATGCGATGATCTCCAGACTTGGGCATCAAGGTATGCCTCAGAATAGTGTTTGTGGTAGGTAGACTTGCCTGGAGATAATACACTGAGCCAAGCTTCCAGATTCCCAAGTCCTTTGTTGGAACCTCTTTGTACATATTCTTCATGGATTCATGGTTCTTCTTGGGAATACCATAAACATCAACATTATCCTCTCTTGGCACTGGAGCATTCAGCAGTTCTGCCCATTCTTCAACAGAAGAAGAATATCTTTGGCCTTCAGTCATCCATGTGATCTTTCCATCTGGATAGAAATGAGCTGTGGCATAGAATTGCATAATCATCTCATCATTCCAACTTGTCAACTTCTGACCTACAAAGTCTGCAACACCACATGCAGTGAAGCTTCATGCACATGTGGAAAGAAGTCTCTGTGCTCTTCGCTGTCAATGTATTTCCAATCAACATATCTTGTGTCTGCCACAATGGGCTTCTTGTCCATCAAGACAGTCTCATAGAAGTCCTGCTGCTCTCGGTGTGAAATCTGGGATCTCAGCAGTTCTTCTCCTCACGGCATATGGGCCGATTGTCTCCATAGCCCGAGACCTCTATCTTTCCTTTCCTTCATGTTTTCAGCTTGAGGATGAGCATCATTGTGAAGTGTCAGTTTTGGACGAAGTTTCAGCAAAACTGGTCCATCATCATCGACACGGTGGTGGCACATCATCTTTGTTCTTCTCGAGATCTTTGGAATGTTCTGTTGTCTTCTTGGGCTTGGCAGCGAGGCTTTCTTGGAGCTGCCTTGACTGGAGCAGATGGCTTGGGCTTAGAAGTGGCTCCTGCCCTGATCCAACCGTTACACACATTTGACCAATCTCGGTCATACCGAAGTTGACAACTCGGTGAGACCGAAAGTTCAAATCATGTGAACGTTGGGATTTTCGGTGGGACCGAAAATCTGACTTCAGTTAGTCCGATTCGTGTAAAGGCAGGAGCTTGCCAATCTCGGTGGGACCGACTTCATCATCTTGGTGACACCGATTTGATGTGAAGATTCTGAAGCTTGGCAACTCAAGTTTGGTGAGGCTGAGTTCGGAATCGGAAAATCCGAGATTTCTAGGGTTTGGCTATATGGCTGAGGTGGTTCATCTCGGTGTGACTGAGTTTGGAATATCAGTGGGACCGAGATTACTTATGAGTGTATAATGGAAGTGAAAGTTGCTGATAGTTTAGGAGATGTATCACTAAGCACTTTGAGCAACCAGATCATCATCATAACCTCATCCCCTTTTAATAGTATTGGCTTTCCTATGGACTCAATGTGATCTTGGATCACTAAACCAAAAATGGAGTCTTGAGCTTTTGCCAATGCTTGCCTTAGCATTTTGAGGGGTCCACTCTTTCAGTCCTTGCCATACCCATATCACTGAACTTTCTGAAATGATTCTCAAGAAACTATTAGTTCAATGATATATATGTTGTTATTAATTACCAAAACCACCCGGGGATTAGTTGCACTTTCACTCGTTGGGTCTTGCCGGGACGCGCGGCATGTCGCGGCAAGTTTCTTGAAATGCCTTGGTTGGCCTTCCCGGCAAGCTCCTCTTGCCGAGGCCTTGTCCTTCCCGGCAAACTCCTCTTGCCGGGGCCATGTCTTTTTAGTTAAACACTTTGTTCTTGAATGGCATCAATATGAGCTACAGAGGATCTTGGCGGACGCCCGGCAAGCCTTGCCGCTGGGTGCTGCGACTGCCCGTGCACAAGTTCGCGATACTAAGGTACCCCTACTTTAGTACACCGACATGTCAGCCAAAAGAAACCTTGCCGGAATGCTTTTCCGGCAAGTGCTCTCGCGCCAATGTGTTGACCACATATGCCTCCATGTATCTCTGCCAACAGCTTTTGTCCGTCTTCCCGGGGAATACACTTCAATTTCACACCGTTGAGTCTTCTTCTGTATAGTGTGTCGTCGACAAACTGGTACATACTTGACTGCCGGGCTACTCTTTCTGCTTCTTCTTGCTCTTTGGGAAGTTCTCCTTTCTGAAGGAAATGGACAATCTGTTGTGCCCATGCTGGAGCTTGTGGCTCGACAACAAGGACTAAAGGCACATATGCTGCTGCGGGAACATCCGCTTCTACGGCGAGATCCTGCGGCTCAGCCGGAGCTTGATGTTCCCCGGCAAGCTTGCCGGAGCAAAACTTGTCGGGAGCGTCTGCTTCAACGGAACAAACCCTAGGGCTCGCCGGAGCAGACTGCTCCTCAACACTCTTGGTGTTGATCTTGGGGACCTTCTTGGCGGCGGCTTCAGGGAGCTCTGCCGGAAAATAGCCACTAGAGACCAACTTCCTCTTCTTGCTCTGTCCAGTTGATGGTGTTACAGACGGTTGAGTCAGCTTGAGCACAAAGATCCCTGGTTCCACAGGTAACTTAAGTGTGGCGCACTTTGACAGGCTATCGGCAATGTCGTTCTGAGCTCTTGGGACATGTTCCATCTGTAGGCCGTCAAAGTGCTCTTCTAACTTTCTCACCTCATCAACGTAAGCTTCTATCAACGGACTCTGATAATTCTTGTTCACTTGGCGGACGACAAGCTGCAAGTCACCCCTGACAATGAGCTTCTTGATCCCAAGGTCTGCCGCGATCCTGAGACCGGCAAGCAAACCTTCATACTCTGAAGTATTGTTCGTTGCTTGCTCCTTGGGAAAGTGCATCTGGACTACGTACTTGAGGTGTTCTCCGGTGGGCGCGACAAGCAGCACGCCAGCACCGGCGCCTTGCAGCAAAAAGGCACCATCAAAGTACATTAGCCACTCTTTGCTTGCTTCCTTGACGGGGATGCTCGTTTCTGGAATTTCTTCATCTGGTGTCGGCGTCCACTCTGCTATGAATTCTGCCAATGCTCGCTCGGATAATTGAAGTGCTCTCAAACTTGAGGCGAAGCTTGGCAGTTCAGTGCCCACTCGGCGATCCTGCCTGTTTACGGATTCTGCAGTATCCTCTTGATGAGCGAGTGACAACTGTGATCTCATGTGCTTGGAAGTAATGGCGCAGCTTTCTCGAGGCCATGAGAAGGCCGAAAAGCAATTTCTGCACACCAGAGTACCTCGACCTAGCTCCTTGCAGAAGGGAACTGACAAAGTAAACTGTGCGCTGCACCATTTTCTTCTGCACCTCCTCATGTGCCTGCGCATATGCGCCCTTGTTGGGACCAGAGCTTGTCGGCGAAGCCCCCTGCTTGTCGCTGGATGCATCTGCCATGGTTGCCGGCTCATCATCCGCCTCCCTCTCCGCCACTAACGCGGCACTAACCACTTGATTGGTTGCCGCTATATACAGCAGCAACTTCTCTTGTGGCTTAGGTGCGACAAGTGTTGGAGTGGAGGACAGGTATCTCTTCAAGTCCTGCAGTGTAGCCTCCGCTTCCGGAGTCCATTTCATCGGACCTGCCTTTTTCAATATTTTGAAAAATGGCAGGGCACGCTCAGCAGACTTAGAGATAAACTCTTGAGAGCAGCCACATAACCGCAAGTCTTCGTACATCCTTGACGCGCTTTGGTGCTTCAATCTGCTCAATGGCCTTGATCTTTTCGGGATTGGCTTCAATTCCCCGCTGAGACATGAAGAACCCGAGAAGCTTGCCGGAGGGGACTCCAAACACACACTTCTCGGGGTTCAGCTTGAGATTGATCTTGCGCAGATTTGCAAAGGTTTCATCTAAATCTTGAATCAGAGTTGCTTTGTCCTTGCTCTTGACCACTATATCATCCATGTAGGCTTCTACATTTCTGTGTAGTTGTGGCTCAAAAGCGTCATGGACTACCCTTGCAAATGTTGAACCAGCATTCTTTAATCCGAAAGGCATCCGTACAAAACAGTATGTGCCACATGGAGTGATGAATGCGGTCTTCTCCCCATCCTCTTCCGCCATGAAGATCTGATGGTATCCTGAGTATGCGTCAAGAAATGAAAGCAAATCACATCTGGCTGTGGAGTCAACCATCTGGTCAATGCGCGGCAAGGGAAATGGATCTTTGGGACAAGCTTTATTAACATCCGTAAAGTCGATACAAAGCCTTCATTTCCCATTTGCCTTGCGCACGACTACAGGATTGGCCAACCACGTAGGATGGAGCACTCCTCTGACAAGGCCTGCTGCTTCCAACTTCTTGATTTCTTCTGCAATGAATTCTTGGCGCTCCACTGCTTGTTTCCTGACTTTCTGCTTGACGGGCCGCGCATGAGGACAGATGGCAAGATGGTGCTCGATTACTCTCCTGGGAACACTGGGGATGTCAGATGGTTGCCACGCAAACACGTCGACGTTCGCCCGCAGGAAAGCAACGAGCGCGCTTTCCTATTTAGGGTCGAGCGTGGCACTGATGGTGAAGGTACCACCAGTGTCGTCCTCCCTGGCGGACACCTTCTTGGTCTCTGGTGAAGCTGTCATCGTCTTCTTACACTTGCCGGTGGAGCTCGATGGTGCATCCTCGATGGTAGCACAGCACTCCGAAGAAGTGCGCTTGCCGGAGTGGGCATCAGAGCTCTTGCTGGACTTGGTCTTCTTATTCCCCCCGGGAGCTTCAGCGGAAGGTGTCTTGTGATCTGCTGCAGCTGCTGCTTCCCGGTAAATCTTGTCGGTGCAGATAAGGGCATCTTTCTTGTCGCCAGGGACAGATATGACACTTATCGGACCTATGCATACTGAGAGGCTGCCATGAATTTGGCGAGTGCTGGATGGCCGAGTATCCCATTGTAGGGCAATGGAAAATCAGCAACGTCAAAAGTGACCCTCTAAGTCCTGAAGTTCAACTCGCTGCCAAATGTTACCAGCAACGTGATCTTCCCCTTCGGCTTGCTCCTTCCCGGATTGATTCCTTGGAATGTGCCGGTCTCTTCGAGCTCGCTGTCAGGGATATGTAGTTTCTGGAGTACCGCGGAGGAGATCAGGTTCAAGCCGGCCCCGCCGTCAACCAGCATCTTAGTGACCTTGAGGTTGCAGATAGTTGGTGAAACCAACATCGGAAAGCACCCGACCGCAGTTATGCGATCAGGGTGGTCCTCGATATCAAAAATGATAGGCGTGCTGGACCACTTCAGAGGCTTGCGTGACTCGACGGGCGGTTCTGCCGCATTGACTTCCCGCACCCACTGCTTGAGCTGGCGGTGCGATGTATGCAGAGAAGCACCACCGTCAACGCACAGGACCTTTGTGGCTTTCTGGAACTCCTGCTCGTCGGCCTCATCATCATCCACGTCTTCATCTTCGTCGTCGTCTTCATCCTTGTCGCGGCCGCGGGGAGGTTTGTCTCCTTGCCGCTGCTTGGCCTTGCCGCGGCGTCCTCCCCGGCTGGGACGTTTCTTGCCGGGTCCCCAGCACCTTCTTGGGCCTTCTCCTTGTCGCGCCGCTCGTACTCAGCCTTTTGCTGCTCGACAAGCTGCTCGACCTTCTTGCAGCTCTGGAGGTCATGGCCCTTGGTGCGGTGGATCTTGCAGTACTGCTTGTCGGAGCCGCCCTGCTTGTCGGCGACCGCCACAGCCTCGCCGGAGGTACCAGCTTTGGCTTTCTCGGCGCCACCTCCGTTGCCGGACTGCTCAACAACTAGCACGTCTTTGCCTTTCCTCTTCCTATTGTTCCGCCGCTGGTTTCTCTTTGCCGTGGCGGCATCCTCGCTGTTAGATCCTCCTGCTCTTGTATTCTCTCCGGGGAGTTTCCTCCCTTCCTCAGCACGCGCACACTTGTCGGCCAGGGCATGTAGCTCACTGACGTCCCTGATCTTGCACATCGCCATCTCCTCCCGCATCCTGCGGTTTCGCACGTTCTGATGGAACGCGCTAATGACCGCGGCAGGGTGGACATCTGGGATGTTGCGCTGTACTTGGCTGAATCTCTGAATGTACTTGCGCAGGGGCTCTCCTTCCTTCTGGGCGAGGAGATGAAGATCGCTTTCTTGGCCATGAGGCCTGTGGCCGCCTGTAAAGGCGCCGACAAACTGATGGCATAGATCTGCCCAGGAGGATATGGAGTTGTCCGGCAAGTGCATGAGCCAGGACCTAACATTGGGCTTGAGCACCAGCGGGAAGTAGTTGGCAAGGATCTTGTCGTCACGCCCCCCGGCAGCTTGCACCGCGATGGTGTAGATGCTGAGGAACTCCGACGGATGCAACTTGCCGTCGTACTTCTCTGGTACATCTGGCTTGAAATTCTTCGTTTTTGGCCCTTTGGACTTGCCGCAGCTCACGAGTGAACGCAGGGCAACCTACGCGATCTGACAAGTCGCTGGCTCCTGGCGCATGCATGTCGACGGTGGGCCCAGGTAGCTGGTCCGATTGACGCGCGCTTCTCTTGGCGCTCGATCAGTCTGGCGTCTTCTTGCTGTCGTTCATGAAGAACTTGGCGCTGATTGCAATGAGCTCGCGGATCCGATGATGCGGTGGAGTCGCTGTCGGGGTTGGCCCGGCGAGTCGGCGATCTTGGCCTTCGGGGTGGAGAGTGCACGGTGGTTGCACCTCCACCAGTCTTGTCGCCACCGGCTTGTGCCTGGCAATCTTGCCGCGGCTGCGATGTACCCGGCTGCCGTGGAGTGTCGCCGTTGGCGAAGCCGATGAGACTCTGAATGGTGGCCCTCCAATCGTCGATCTTGTCTGCCGTTGGAGGGTAATCTAGGAGAAATTGAGCTCGTGCCAAAGCTTCTGCTGGAGTTCTGGGTGGCGGTGGCGAACGGTGCGAAGAGCGGGATATGCTCGAACTTCTAACTGTGTTAGAAGGAGCAGCATCTCGTCCAGGCGACCGTGCCGCGCTCGTGCCAGCATGTTGGCGTGCATGCTGGTCTTGAGCATCCCGAGATCCACCAGCTTGGCCTTGGCCCAACGAACGTATGGTACCGCGAGTACCATGACGCTGTCGGTCCCGCGCCTCCTGAGATGGGCGCGGCGCATGCACGGACGCCGAGGTTTGTGCGACCTTGTCCTTGGACCTGGCAGCACCATGAGCTCCCTCGTCGGCGCCTGTTCCTCTGCCGGTGTCTACCCCACCACCTGCTTGCTCCGGTGGTGGTGGATTTGACGCGGACGGAGCAGCCACCTCCGAAGCCTTCTTCTTCGGTGGCATGTCGATGAAGATGACGAAGATCTAGCTCGCGTGAACGCCGGATCAGGTTCACACAATCTCGACGCCCCCTACCTGGCGCGCCAAAGATGTCGTCGGAACGAACACCTATGGGGCAGGGGCCCTTCCGGTCCGGCGGGGGGCGGAGATCGCATGAAGAGCAGATCGAGGCGAAGCACACGAGCGGTTTACCCAGCTTCGGAGCTCTCCGGAGAGATAAAACTCCTACTGCTGCTTGTCTGATTGTATTGCGTTCTTGCTCGGGAGTGCTGGATGCTACAGTACACCTCAGCTGCTAACGAGACCGAGCGTGAGTGTTTTCTGGTTCCGAACCCCCCCTACGTTGCGCATGGGCCTCCTTTTATATGCTCAAGGGGTCACCGAGAGGTGGCAACACATGCAAGGGTAAAAATGGAAAAGAGGTGCGGTTGGTACACCTACTTGTACAGTGTATCATACCTAACCCTGACGGCAGGGGACAAAGGCATTAAATGCCCGTCTGCGTCGCCCAAACAGTGTAGAAAAGTGACCGTTAGGGGCGCCACCGCTTGCGACGATGGCAATCTTGTCAGCGCCGCTTACCACCGCGCACCGCTGGCTGCACAGCTTCTCACCACGCGCGCCTCGGACGGTCCCAGGGCGACACGTTGATGGATGTGCTGGAGCGCGGGTGCAGAGTGGTAGCTTTGCCGCGGCAAGCGCCTTGCCGCAGTCGTTGTCTTGTTGCGTCCGGAAGCTTGTCGCTCACCGGGCCTTGCCGGGACGCGAGGCGCGTCGCGGCAAGTTCCTTGAAATGCCTTGGTTGGTCTTCCCGGCAAGCTCCTCTTGCCGGGGCCTTGTCTTGCCGGGACGTGCGGCGCGTCGCGGCAAGTTCCTTGAGATGCCTTGGTTGGCCTTCCCGGCAAGCTCCTCTTGCCAGGGCCTTGTCTTCTTGTCTCGAACACTTTGTTCTTGAATGGCTCCACAGGAACCACGGAGGGCCTTGGCGGTCACCCGGCAAGCCTTTCCGCGGGGTGCTGCGACTGCCCGTGCACAAGTTCGGGATACTAGGGTACCCCTACTCTAGTACACCGACATACTGCTATTTAATTATTTGAAACTCTTTTGTTAAAAGGTGGCCGCTTACCACGATATGCCTCAATAATGCCAGGGGCTTCATCATGCCCATACTACGGCCCAAAAGTCCGAACACCTTCACGGTAGTTCAGCACCCCGAACTTATAGCATTATATGCATCAGCTCCGAATCATGTCTTGGGTCAAAAGTTGGGTTTGCCCGGCTCCTATGTTTTGGTACCTTATGTTCCGCTATGTCGGCTAAGGTAGCACTGGACGAGCACCTCAGTAGAGAAAGCCGAAAACTGGCGATTGTGTCCCGGTTCTTCCGGACGAGCACCTCAGTAGAGAAAGCCGAAAACTTGCTGTCATGATGTAGCGAGAGCTGGTCAGCTGTTCGAGAGGTTCTCAAGTCTTTAAGGATTTTTTACGCATAATGCTATAACCAATGCAGCGTGCGATGGATCGGCCCTTTCTGATCAGGCGCTTATAGAGCCCCTCGTGCGGTCTTCCGAACACCAGGGGCTGCGCCTACCTTCCTCGAAAAAACTCCTATGGCTAAGTGAGAGCGATAAAGCCTTATAGTCTGATTGCCTGGTTCGCTGTGCTGAACACCTCCTTTAGGGACCCACAACTGGGATAAAGAGTGCTCAGGTTTATCTCAAACACCCCGTACTCACTACGTGGGGCTGAAGCCGACGACTGGTCGACTCTCAGGATTATTATATACAACAGCCGCACAGGATGAAAAACTTTCATATGACAAGCAATAAATAATGACCTTGTTCTAATATTACAAAGGAAAAACATGACCGTATTTCGGGAAATATAATGTCCTTGATGCACTGCTCCACCGCAAGGCAGGCCCCTTTCAAGACACCTTCATAATACATTTCTGGCTCGCGGTGCTCTTTCCCCTCTGGCGGCCCTTCGGTCATTAGCTTTTCTGCATCCATCTTCCCCCAATGCACCTTTGCGCGGGTGAAGGCCATTCGTCCACCTTCTATGCAGACCGACCGCTTGATGACTTCGAGTCAAGGGCAGGCACTCATAATCCGCTTCACGAGCCCGAAGTAACTACTTGGAATCGGCTCGGCAGGCCACAGCCGGATAATCAAATCCTTCATGGCCAGCTCGGCCGCTTTATGCAGTTCGACCAGCTGCTTCAGCTGATCGAAAAATGGCACCGGATAATTCGGCACCAGATATTGCATCCAAAAAAGCTTATCCGCAGTATTCCTCTCTTCGGCTCGGTAGAATTAGGCGGCGTCAGATATGCTGCGTGGCAGCTCCGCAAATACCCCTAGAGAAATCAGAATTTAAACTCTCAAATTGATTTTCTCCTTTTAAAATACTTGCTTTGTACAGAAAAGGCCTTACCAGCCGCAATTTTCCTCGCCTCCTGGATTTCCTTCAGGGCGCCTTGGGCTTCCCCCTGGGCATCATTTGTGGCTTGGCGAGCCTGGGAGAGTTCGGATCCCTTACTTGCTAAATTCTGCTCCAAGGTCTCGCACTTCTGCACGGCCTCCTGAAGCTTCCGCTCAGCCTCAACAACTCTAGCCTCGTGTTTCTCACGAAGAGCCTACTCTGTGGCTTCCTTCTTATCGACTTCGGCCACAGTCTTCCTGAGAGCCTCAATTTCGGCCGACACCCCTAGAGCACATTATAAACATATTTTCATCATGTACACTTATTCATTTGTGCTACATAAACAAGGTTTTTACCTACCCTGATTATTCTCTAGCAGTTTCTTCACTTGGCCAAGTTCTCCTTCGGCCCGCTCCAGACTATGCCTCAGTCCGGATTCTTCCGCAACTTGAGAGGCGGCAGTCACTATAGATGCCTGCTGGTTAAAAAGAGTGATAAATGTCATCAAGTGAGTCTCCTGCGAACTTGAATTTGATCCTCTGTCCGGTTCCTTCTTTCACCGAACAGTGTATCAGGGGCTACTATCTATACCATGACACTCTCCCAAAATCTCATAAAACATACCTCAAAGCCTCTTATGAGGCTGATACAGGATTCATTCAGTCCACTCTCAGCGGACTGAATCTTCTCAATCACCGCACCCATGAGGGCACGGTGTTCATCAACGATGGATGCACCCTTCAGCGCCGCCAATAGAGTCTCCGGCACCTCTGGTTGGACAGAGGCGGCCGATGGAGCAGACATACCTCCTCCAGTTGGCAAAGGTTGTCTGTTTGACTCGGGGACCTTAGGGGTCTCTAGAATCGTGTCTGGCTTGGGTCCGGATTCAACATGACCCCTGCCGTCGATACCCACGGGAGCTTTCTCTCCCGAGTGACCGGCCCCAGAAGTATGGCCTCCTGGCGCCGCCTTTGAGACCTTCTCCCCTCCTCCATGTTTGGAGAAGGAGGCCTTCGGGGGTGTCTCGCTCCCCATAGCGTCTGAACCCAACAAATCTTCTGATGAGGATTGTTCGGTGCGGGGCTTCGTCGGACTGAAAAGGAAAAGCACAGCTCAAATCAGAATGTGATGCCATGACAAGTTCGGATGCATGAGTGTGTTTGAATTTTATACTTACGAGTTCACCAGGGGCTCAGCACTGGGATCCCACTCCGGGCTGCTGTCGGTGGCGCCGGTGGACTCCTCTTGAAGAGGAGTTTTTCCCCTCTTAGGCGAATCGGACTGCAAGGAGTTGGAGGCCGTTCTTTTCTTCTTTCCCCCTGTAGGGGATTCGTCCTCCTCCTCCCCGTCCTCTTCAGAGGAAGAATGGACATTGGAGTCTTTGGATTTCGTGTCCGGGACACCACGGCGACGGAGGCCGCCTCTGGTCTTCTTGGCCTCCGTTTCGGTCTTCTTCTTCGGCGCCTTGTATGGCGTCGGGACCAGCATCTTTATCAGAAGTGGGTCGGCTGGTTCTTTTGGTAGAGGGGCTGGACAGTAGATCTGCCCCGCCTTCTTCGCCCAGCCCTGTGAAAATGATAGGAAACACATCAAGTATTTTCCTGAGGACGTACAGATGGAACACATAAGTTGTTAAACATTGAGTTGCTTACCGAACTTGCGGGGCGGGACAGTTGGTACCCACGGTCCTCGGTGGAGTCTGGCCACGGTTTGCCGGACTTGAAAAGCACCTTCTAGATGTCCTTGTGCGTAGAGCCAAAGATCTCTAGCAGGGTCTGGTGCTTGGCCGGGTCGAACTCCCATAGATTGCAAGCTCGGTGTTGACATGGTAGAATCCGGCGAACCAACATCACCTGGACTACATTGACGAGCTTGACGCTCTTGTCTTCCATGTCTTCAACCCGCGTCTGGAGCTCTCATAGCTCGTCAGACAAAGCCCAGCTCAGGCCCTTCTTGTGCCAGGATGTAAGTCGCAGGGGGACACCAGGTCTGAACTCTGGAACGGTGGTCCACTTCTTGCCACACGGCTTGGTGATGTAAAACCACTGCTGCTGCCACTCCTTGATGGAATCATTGAAAGTCCCTGTCGGCCATGTAACGTTGGGCATCTTGCTCACCATGGCGCCTCCGCATTCGGCATGCTCGTGGCTCACTACCTTGGACTTTACATAAAAAACCTTTAGCCATAAGCCGAAGTGCGGCGGGACGCGGAGAAAGGCCTCACACACGACTATGAATGTCGAGATGTTGAGGAAGGAATTTGGGGATAGATCATGGAAATCAATCCCGTAGTAGTACATGATGCCGCGAACAAATGGGTGGAGGGGGAACCCTAGCCCGCAAACAAAATGAGGGAGGAATACCACCCTCTCGTGGGGTTCCGGGGTGGGGACGGCCTGTCCCGCCGTCGGAAGACGGTGGCTAATTCTCTTGGCTAGATACCCGGCACCCCGAAGCTTTTTGATATCCTTCTCCCGGATGGTAGAGGCCATCCACTTGCCTCCTACTCCGGATCCGGACATTTTTGGGAAGCCTTTTTGGGTGGAGAAGAGGAGCGCTTGGGCACTAAGGCTCGTGCGAAAGGGGATGGATGAGTAGAGAGGGGCGTGGGTGAAAGGGAAGGTTCTTATCCCCTTATAAAGGCAGCAAAGATCCTGCGCCTCTCCACTTGCCCGCTAAAAGTGCTTATTCCCCCAAGCGCCACGATTGATGGTACGGTTGGATTGCCCGCACCCGAATTAATGAGAATCCCGCAATGGTGGGACACGATCTCTGCTTTGACAAGACGTGCTGATAAAACCGCCTCACGATATGTGCGTCGGCAGGTTATGAAAACGGTTCGAATAATGATCGGGCCATGGTGTGATGTCATGCTATAAAAAGCTGTCAACAGATTAGATTTGTGGAATATTATACTCTCTACGGTTCAATGTGGAATTTGTTTTGCAGAGCCGGACACGATCCTTGTGTCCAAAATCTTCTATGGAGTATTCGGAGAAGGAACCCGCCTTGCAATGCCAAAGACAATCTGTGCGCTGGACTCATCGTCATTGAAGCCCGGTTCAGGGGCTATTGAGGGAGTCCTGGATTAAGGGGTCCTCGGACAGCCAGACTATATACTTTGGCCGGACTGTTGGACTATGAAGATACAAGACTAAAGACTTCGTCCCGCGTGTCCGGATGGGACTCTCCTTTGCGTGGAAGGCAAGCTTGGATATTCGGATATGTAGATTTCCTTCTCTATAACCGACTCTGTGTAATCCTAGCCCCCTGCGATGTCTATATAAACCGGAGGGTTTAGTCCATAGGACAAGAACAACAATCATAATCATAGGCTAGCTTCTAAGGTTTAGCCTCTACGATCTCGTGGTAGATCAACTCTTGTAATACTCATATCATCAAGAACAATCAAGCAGGAAGTAGGGTATTACCTCCATCGAGAGGGCCCGAACCTGGGTAAAACATTGTGTCCCCTACCTCCTGTTACCATTAGCCTTAGACGCACAGTTCGGGACCCCCTACCCGAGATCCACCGGTTTTGACACCGACAATTAGCTATACACAATGCATCATCATGACAGCAGTGCTCTCAGGTTCTGGCGCTTATTTGAGAAGGTGATGACACAACATAAAAGTAAATGGATAGTCCCTTCATAGAGGCAAGCAGTGATTTGCAAAGGTGCCAGAGCTCATGTTTTTAAAAAAGAGGTAAATGATATTTTGAGACATGCACCCTTCTTATTCACTTCACGACCATCAGTTATCAATATCTTCCATGCTAAGCACGCTAGTGGCGATTCCCAAGCGGAAATGTAAAGGTTATGACTCCATTGGGAGTTTTTATTATTTGTAAGCTCTTTTGTTTTTGCAGTTTGGGACTGGGCATCCCTATTACCGCCCTTTTTCTCGTGCGATGGCGAGTGAATAAATACTCGACCTGAGAATAACCCGCTTAGCATGGAAGATACCGACTACCTCCTGTCGTTCCATGAACGATCCAGGCACACAAAAATGATATTTATTTGAAATTTTTAGAGGTGGCACATGCAAATTTACTTAGGACGGCTGGGTAAAACTGCACATAGGTAGGTATGGTGGACTCATCTGGAATAACTTGGGTTTAAGGTTTTTGGATGTACAAGCAAAGTTCCCACTTAGTACAGGCGGAGTCTAGCAAATAGGTTGAGAAGCGGCCAGTTAGAGAGCAACAATGGTCATGAACATGCATTATGCATAAGTAACATTGGATACTAGCCTGAGTAGGATATGAACACCATGAACATCAATATCATAGAGGCTATGTTGGTTTTGATTCAACTACATGCATGAACATGTGCCAAGTCAAGCCACTCGAACATTCAGAGGAGGATACCATATCATCATACAACATCACAATCATTTTAACGCAATGTTTATATCCAAGATAAGTCATTATTCACTCCTAGCTACTTATCCATGGCATGAGAAACTATAATCTATAATTTTCATTGCAAACATGTTTAAACATAATAGGCTGAAGCATGGATACTATGTTAAACACATTTACAAAAATAGAACAAGTCGAGTTGATACTTGTTTCTCCCTACCACGGCCAGTTCATCTAATATCATCATTATTGCCTTTCACTTGCATGACCTACCAATTTGAAATAATAATAGTGCAAGAGTGTCGTGGACTAAGCTAGAATATGCAAACATTTTATTCAAGAGGAGAATACATGGTAATATGGGCTCTTTTTTAGATCAACATAATGCAAATGAGAGCCACTCAACATTTTCATCGTGGTCTTCTCCTCGGTATGACTCGATAAAAGGAAAAGAAAATCAGAGAAACACACCGAAATATTTTTGGAATTTTTGGTTTTTTCGAAAGCAAGCAAATGAAAAATGGAAAAGCAAAAGCGAGAAAAACTATTTATATGGGAAAGCTCCCAACAAGTAAAAGAAGAACAAGGAAATCTTTTTGGGTTTTCTTTTAGTGCTACAACAATTTAAACTAAAAATAAAAATAAAAAAGAAGCAAGAAACATATTTTTGGATTTTCTCAAAGTTTTTCAAACACACAAGAAGAAAGCAAGAAAATAAATTAAACATGGATGATACAATGAAAAAGTGTGGACACCGACAACTGGAATGAAATGTGTGAACATGAATGTAGTGTCGGTGGGAATACGTACTCCCCCAAGCTTAGGCTTTTGGCCTAGCTTGGTAATCACCAGTCGTAGAAGCCGTGAGGTCCAATGTTGAAGTGCTGGGGCGCAGACATCATAGGGTCCCACTGTTGAGGCTCCGCATGTGCTACTGCCATGTTGTTTCGGTAAGCGACAATGTCCTCAGGCATGATTCTGTATCCGTTCCTGGCAACATAATCAAACAAAGCAGGTGCAGGCAAGGGGATAACATCACGAGTAGTCTCACTAAAAACTAAATTATAAGGCAAGTTAAGGTCAGGACTATCGACATCAAGAAAATGATGGTACAACATAGATGCTCTGTCAAGGTAAACCTTGGGCAAGGGGTGATCATGTTGGCGTATCTGCACATTGAAGTGAGTAGCCAAATGAGTAGCGGAAATGCCCCCATGTATTTTACCCTTGAATTTGTTAAGGTGAAGGCGACGTGCCACAATAGCTCCCAAGCTAAAAGTGTTGTCGCCATAAAGTGTGCGACGTAAAACAGCAAAGTCTGGGGCGCTAAGTGAACCCACCTTCTCTCTTGCTAGCAAGCACTTTGCGATAACTAAAGCAAAATAATGCACGGCAGGAAACTGCAAGCTAGCGGCAGTGGTGGCCAAAACTCCTCTCTCATCCCCCACTGTTAGAGTACGGTAAAAACCATCAAACTCTGAGGGCCTAGGCTCTACCAAACCCCCATCAGAAGGAAGCATGCATATGTCACAAAATTCAGTAAGTCGAATTTGGCGGGGTTCAGTATATAAGTTAAAGGACACCTCAGGAGGGTTATTCCTAGAATGAAACTGAAAGTTTTTCACAAAGGAGTTTGTGAGGAGATGACACTGTTCGCATTCAGCTGCGATGAAGTTGGTGAGGCCGACATTAGCAGCATATTGGTTGAACACTTGGAGGATTCCGGCCTCCTCCATGAAATCATTGTCCGACCACTCACACGGCCGTAGTTCCGCCAACCTCGGGGTATGAAGATTATTGTTAGATGACTGCCCATTAACCCCCTTGGAGTTCATCTTGGAAGCAAACTTCCTAAAGATATTCATCTTTTTCCTATGAAAAAATTCTGAAATTTTTAGTCCACAAAATTTTTCTCAACAAAACTTCACAAGATTGATAGCAACTACTCATAGGGATGTATAGAGGCCATAGCAAGCATTCAAACTACTTAGAACTCTAAGAATTCAACATGCAAGCTCATCTACAGCAGCACCAAGAGTAGCTAATTATTCTAAATATAAAACCACTAAAACAAAAACTAATTGGACACATGGAGGAGTCACATACCAAGAAACAAATCCCCGAAACAGTTTCAGAATGGAGCTTCGAGCAAATAGATCGAAATCTGCGGTTTCAGAGGCAAGAACACGAGAGAGAGTTTGTTGGTGATTTTTTCTGTGTGAATGGAGTGGTGTGGGAGGAAGAAGTAAGTGAGGGGGGCCACCAGGTGGGCAGCACCCAGCAGAGTGCGTCTGGGGGTGCTGGTACGCCCAGGTGGGTTGTGCCCACTTGCTGCACCTCCCTCAGGTATTGTTTGCACCAGAAATTCATAAATGTTCAGAAAAAATTCATGTCAGGTTTTCAGAGCATTCTGAGAACTTTTGTTTTTGGGTCATTTTTTTATTCCACAAAAAAAATAGAAAACAGATAAAGCATGGCATTTTATTTTATATAACTAATGAAAACAGAAAACAAAAGGTAGGGACAGAAGGTAGTGCTTACTAAATTCGTCAACTTCATACCTCTCAAAAATGATCCATTAATAAGGTTGATCAAGTCTTATTAAGAACCACTTTCGATTAGCATGAAACCGAAGAACTTTCATAAATCACTAAGTTACCTCAATGGGGATATGAATGTCCCCAATAATAAGTATTTCATATTTCTTTTTGACAGTAGGTAGAGATAGTTGAAAACTTCCAATAGTGATTGTCAGAGATTTTTCAATAACATTAATACCATTCACTTGGAATTGTTTCTTCGAAAAGTGCACCATGTGCTCATTACCATTGATATGAAAAGTGACCTTGCTTTTATTGCAATCAATAACAGCCCCTGCAGTATTCAAGAAGGGTATACCAAGGATAATTGACATGTTTTCATCCTCGGGAATCTCAAGTATAACAAAGTCAGTCAAAATAGTAACATTAGCAACAACAACGGGCACATCCTCACAAATACCAATAGGTAGGGCAGTTGATTTGTCAGCCATTTGCAATGATATTTCAGTAGGTGTGAGTTTATTCAAATCAGGTCTTTTATATAAAGATAAAGGCATAACACTAACACCAGCTCCCAAATCACATAAAGTAGTTTTCACATAATTTCTTTTGATGGAGCAAGGTATAGTTGGTATTCCTGGATCTCCAAGCTTTTTGGGTACTCCATCTTTAAAGGTATAATTAGCAAGCATAGTGGAGATTTCAGCTTCCAGTATTTTTCTCTTATTAGTGATGATGTCTTTCATATACTTTGCATAAGGAGGCATTTTCAAGATATCAGTCACGCGAGTGCGCAAAAAGACTGGCCTAATCATTTCAGCAAAGTGTTCAAATTCTTCATCATCTTTCTTTTTAGTTGACTTAGGTGGAAAGGGCATAGTATTTTGAACCCATGGTTCTCTTTCCTTACCATGTTTTCTAGCAACAAAGTCTCTTTTGTCATATCTTTTATTCTTAGGTTGTGGGTTATCAAGATCAACAGCTGGTTCTATCTCAACTTCATTATCTGGTTCTTTATCATTAGGTTGAGTGTTATCATGAACCTCATCATTATCTTTTTCATTATCAGAAGGTGAGTGTTCATTACCAGATTGAGTTTCAGCATTAGAGATAGAAACTTCATTATCATTATCAGGAGGTTTTTCTATTTCAGGTTCACTAGAAGCAGGCAAAGTCTTATCATTTTTCTTCTTCTTTTTTTAGAAGAACTAGGTGTAGTGGTGTTGTTCCTTTGAGAATCTTGTTCAGTTCTCTTTGGATGTCCCTCAGGATAAAGTGGTTCCTGAGTTATTTTACCTCCTCTAGTTTCTACTCTAACAGGAAAGTCACTTATATTATTGTTCATTTCATCAAGTAACTCTCTTTGAGATTTAGCAGGTTGTTCTAATTGAGTTTGAACCATAGAGGCATGTTTTCCTACACCTCTAACAACATTTCAGATTCTAAATAACAAGTCACTTAAGTGAGCAATCATATCAGAGTTGTATTTCAATTGTTTCATAACATTTGCATTGAAGTGATCTTGCTTTCTAATGTAATTATCAACCTCATAAAGGCATTGACTAGGATGTTTATTATGAGGATCATCACTATCGTTGAATTTCATTAAAGATTTTACCTCTACCACCTTAGGTGGTGGTGGTGCTTCAAGCCCATGTATTTCTTCGATAGGTGGTAAACTTCTAACATCCTCAGCCTTAATACCTTTTTCCTTCATAGATTTCTTTACCTCTTGCATATCTTCAGGACTGAGATATAAGATACTCCTCTTCTTTGGAGTGGGTTTAATAGGTGCTTCAGGAGGAGTACAATCATCATAATTTTTCAATATGTTATTCAACAATTCTCTTCAGCTTGTTCAATAGTTAGTTCCCTGAAAACACAACCAGCACAACTATCTAGGAACTCCCTCCCCTCCTCTTTGATGGAAAAATCTTAGTCTTAGCATCCTTCAGATTATTCATAGTGATAGTATGATAATAATCCCAAGTGACTCAACAAATATAGCTATGCTCCCCGGCAACGGCGCCAGAAAAAGGTCTTGATAACCCACAAGTATAGGGGATCGCAACATTTTTTGAGGGTAGAGTATTCAACCCAAATTTATAGATTCGACACAAGGGGAGCCAAAGAATATTTGAAGGTATTAGCAGCTGAGTTCAACCACACCTGGAGATCAATTATCTGCAGCAAAGTGATTGGTAGCACAGTAGTATGATAGTTTTGATGATAGCAGCAGTAGTAACGGTAACAGTAACAGTGATAGCAGTAATATTGTAGCAGTAACGATAGTAGTAGCAACAATAGTAACTTAGCAAGAACAATATATGATAAATTCATAGGCATTGGATCGGTGACTCGTTGGATGATATTCATCCTGAGACAGTTATAACCTAGGGTAATACGGCACTAGCTCGAGTTCATAAATATAATGTAGGCATGTATTCCGTAAATAGTCATACGTGCTTATGGAAAGTACTTGCATGACATATTTTGTCCTACCCTCCCATGGCAGCGCGATCCCATTGGAAACTAAGGGATATTAAGGCCTCCTTTTAATAGAGAACCGGAATAAAGCATTAACACACGGTGAATACATGAACTCCTCAAACTACGGTCATCATCGGGAGTGGTCCCGACTTCTGTCACTCCGGGGTTGTCGGATCATAACACGTAGTAGGTGACTATAACTTGCAAGATTGGATCTAGAACATGGATATAATTAATGGTGATAACATAAACGGTTCAGATTTGAAATTATGGCACCCGGGCCCAAAGTGACAAGCATTAAGCATGGCAAAGTCATAGCAACATCAATCTCAGAACATAGTGGATACTACGGATGAAGCCCTAACAAAACTAACTCGATTAAATGATCAATCTCATCCAATTCCTCACCGACTAGCGAGCCTATGAAGGAATTACTCACTCCCAATGGGGAGCATCATGGAATTGGCGATGGAGATGTGTTGGTGATGATGAATATTGAAGATCCCCCTCTCCGGAGCCCCAAACGGACTCCAGATCTACCCTCCCGAGGAGGAACGGCGCTTGGTGGCGGCTCCGTCTCGTGAAAAGCGATAATTCTTTCTCCTTGATTTTTTCTAGAAATATGGGATTTTATAGCGTCGGTTTGGAGGTCAGTGGGGCCACTAGGTGGGCAGCACCCACTTGGGCGCGCCGTAGTGGGTTGTGCCCACCCAAGTGCCCCCCTCAGGCCCATCCTGGCTACAGAAAATTCTCTTTTATTGTATAAAAAATCCTCGCAAAGTTTTGTTCCATTCCGAGAACTTTTATTTCTGCACAAAAACAACACCATGGTAGTTTTGCTGAAAACAGCGTTAGTCCAGGGTTAGTTTCATTCAAATCATGCAAATTAGAGTGCAAAACAAGAGTACATTGGAGATGTATCAAAGCTTTGGAGCGGCAAGAGTTTATCGTTAATGAGATCAGGAAGTTGTAAGTGGCAGGCTTAGTCAGAGGAGTACTCCACCCAATGTGGCTGGTCAATCCAGTGGTGGTGCGCAAGGCAAATTGGAAATGGAGGCTGTGTATTGACTATACAGATATTAATAAAGCCTGTCCAAAGGATCCTTTCCCTTTGCCATGCATTGACCAGCTAGTGGACTCCACTGCTGGGTGCGCTTGTTGTCATTCCTCGATGCCTACCCAGGATACCATCAAATCTTTATGAAGGAGGAAGATGAAGAAAAGACCGCATTCATCACCCCATGTGGTACGTACTGCTTCGTACAAATGCCTTTCGGGTTGAAAAGCTCTGGTTCAACGTTTGCCCGAGCGGTCCAAATTGGTTTTGAGCCCAGATACATAGAAATATGGAAGCTTATATGGATGATATAGTGGTCAAAACCAAGGACAAGGCCACGCTCGTGCAAGATCTGGAGGAAACATTTGCAAACTTGCACAAGATCAACCTCAAACTCAACCCTGAGAAGTGTGTGTTCAGAGTTCCGTCCGGCAAACTTCTTGGGTTCTTTGTGTCTCAATGTGGAATCGAAGCAAATCCCGACAAGATCAAATCGATTGAGCAGCTTGAGGTGCCGAAACGAGTCAAGGATGTCCGTAGGCTTGCTGGCTATGTTGCCGCCCTGAGTAGGTTCATCTCCAAATCTGCTGAGTGCGTCCTCCCCTTTTTCAAAATTTTGAAGAAGGCGGGTCCAATGAAATGGACTCTGGAGGCAGAGGCAGCGCTACAAGATTTAAAAAGGTACCTCTCCTCTATGCCAATACTAGTCGCGCTTAAATCGCAAGAGCCATTGCTGCTATATCTAGCGGCGACGAATCAAGTGGTCAGTGATGTGCTAGTGGCGCAGAGAGAAGTTGAAGAAGAAGCAGTGGCAACGGCGAAGCCGTCAGATGATGAGCCGGGCCCTCCCCGACAAAGCCTGATGTCGGCAAGGCAGGACTCCCGGCAGAGCCCGGTCCCGGCGAGACAGGATCTGCGCAAGCAGGCGAAGTAAAACAAAAGAAGAAGGTGATGCAGCACCCGTTCTATTTTGTCAGCTCCCTCTTGCAGGGGGCTAGATCAAGGTATTACGGTATGCAGAAGCTGCTTTTCAGCCTTCTTATGGCCTCAAGAAAGCTGCATGACTATTTCCAAGCACATGAGATCACCGCTGTCACTCGCCTCCCGTTGCAACGGATCTTGCACAACCCAGATGCAACCGGGAGGATTGTGGAGTGGGCGTTGGAACTGTCAAGCTTTGGTCTCAAGTTTGAAAGCACTTAGACAATCAAGAGCAGAGCCTTGGCAGAGTTCATAGCAGAATGGACCTCAACGCCTGACGAAGAAATTCAAGAGACCACTCTTCCCGGCAAGAAAACAAGCCGTGATTGGGTTATGTACTTTGATGGGGCTTTCTCGCTGCAAGGTGCTGGTGCCGGCGTGCTACTCATCGCGCCCACTAGAGAGCACCTCAAGTACGTAGTCCAGATGCGCTTTCCCCGGGAAAAGTCAACAAACACTGCAGAATATGAGGGATTGCTTGCCGGTCTCAGGATCACGGCTGACCTCGGAATCAGGAAGCTCGTCATCAGAGGTGATTCGCAGCTTTTCGTCAAGCAAGTTAACAAAGATTATTAGAGCCCACTGATAGAGGCCTATGTAGATGAAGTGAGGAAGTTGGAGGAGCGTTTTGACGGTCTGCAAGCAGAGCATGTTCCTCGAGCAGAGAAAAGCATTGCCGACGACTTGTCAAAATGCGCTGCCCTCAAGTTGCCTGTGGAACCAGGTACCTTTGTTCTTCAATTAACTCAATCGTCCGTTGAACCATCGGCAAGGTAGAATAAGCGAAGGAAGGCGGTCCCTGGCAAGTACTTTCCTGCCGAGCTCCTAGCAGCCGCCGACAAGGAAGTTGCCGGGGAGCAGCAGGCTCCAGCAAGGCTTCAAGCTCTTGCCATAGAGACAGCCGCCCCCATGGCAGAAGACGTGCCTCTAGTCCTTGCCGTCGAGCCTCAGGCTCCGGCATGGGCACAACATACCGTTCGGTTCCTCCAAACAAGGGAACTCCTTGAGGAATAGGAACAAGCAGAAAAAGTAGCTCGTCGGTCTAGCATGTACCAATTTGTGGACGATGTCCTATGCAGAAGGAGACCGAATGGCATGAAATTTAAGTGCATTCCTCAGGAGGACGGACTGGAGCTGTTAGCAGAGATACATGGAGGCATGTGTGGCTCCCACAAAGGATCAAGAGCCCTTGCTGGCAAAGCATTCCGGTAGGGTTTCTTTTGGCCTACCGCTCTCCAGGATGCAGCTGCATTAGTAACCAAGTGTGAATCATCCCAGTTCCATTCAAAGAAGCTTCGTCAACCAGCTCAAGCTCTTCAAACAATCCCTCTTTCCTGGCCATTTTCGGTCTGGGGGCTCGACATACTGGGCCCTTTCCCCATGCTGTCGTGGGCTTTGAGTACTTGTACATGGCAATCGACAAGTTCACAAAGTGGCCAGAAGTGGAGCCAGTGAGAAAGATGATAGCACAGTCAGCCGTCAAGTTCTTCAAGGGACTCGTTTGCCGTTTTGGTGTGACAAACAGAGTCATCACCGACAACGGCACACAGTTCACGAGCCGCACCTTCATGCAATATATCCAAGACCTTGGCAGCAAAGTTTGCTTTGCGTCTGTTGCTCATCCAAGAAGCAACAGACAGGCGGAAAGGGCAAATACTGAAGTGTTGCGAGGCCTCAAAACAAGAACTTTTGATAGGCTACGCCAGTGTGGAATACGCTGGATTGATGAATTGCCAACGGTTCTTTGGTCAACCAGAACGACACCAAATCGAGCCACTAGCTAGATGCCTTTCTCCCTGGCATACGGGGCGGAAGCAGTTCTCCCCATATAACTCATATACGATTCACCTCGAGTGCTTGCTTATGATGAGCTTGAGCAAGAGCAGTTGCACCAAGATGATGCTATGCTCCTTGAGGAAGAACGTATTCAGGCTGCTGTGTGAGCCGCTCGCTACCAGCAAGCCTTGCGCTGCTACCATAGCCGCAAGGTTCATGCCCAAAGCCTTGAGGAAGGCGACCTTGTTCTTTGGCATGTTCAATCCGCCAAGAGTTCAAATAAGTTGACGCCAAAGTGGCAAGGCCCTTATCGGGTAATACGAGTCACCAGGCTCGGTGCAGTCCGCCTGGAGACTGAAGATGGCATTCTGGTGAGCAACTCCTGGAATATCGAACATCTTTGCAAGTTTGACCCATAAGGCGCGGTTGCCGGGAGCCCCGGCAACCCCCTTTTTGTACTAGCCTTAACGGCAAGGCATGTGACCCTATGTACAGAGCGAGGCGCAGACCCTGTGCGCAGTCAAATAGCTTTCAGTATGTATAGTTTCCTGTTAATTTCCATGTTTATGTATATACATCTATGCATGCATGCTTGTCCAGGATATTTTACTACCCTTTATTCAAGCAGATACTAATGAACCGCCAAGGTTCCATGCTCATATCCTCTCCTCTTTCTAGCCACAGTAAATTTGCTCGGTTCTGCCGTTTCCCGTCGTGAACTTGGCTCCGACAAGAGGTTGAGAAGACTGCCCGGCACTGCGACCACCGGCAAACCAAACAGATAAAGTTTACCTCTTGTCCATTCGCGTCCGTAACTTATCACTTGTGCATTAGAAAACCTCGCCACTCTTCTTAAACTTAGGTGCTCCCATCCCTGACCCGAACGTTGTTTCGGTCAGAATGGTCGCAGTAGCCTTTCGTAAAAAGGGATTGGCATGGGGCTGGACCCTTTATTTGTAGCCCGGCAGATGTGCCTCTCTAGCAGGCGCAGAGGGCGCTGACAAGGTATCTTGCTGGGAAAACTCATTTATTTACATTAAAGAGTCGTTTCTCCTCTGCATGGACGTATACATGCATGGGTTCCCCGTAGGGCTCATCTTTTTCATTGACATGCTGATGCAAGTACATATGTTATAGAACATAAGCATGGACTCAAGAGATTACATTATCTAGAAAATTAAGATTTGGCAAGTGCCTACAAACCAAAAGAAGATAAGTGCTCTGTAATCCCCGTTCTTGCCCTTTTCCTCCCCAGGCACGGCGAGAAAAGACAGAGACGGGCATGGGGAACGCGTCGATGGAGAGCATGGCGGGGGTAGCCCATTGACCACCGACGCCAGAACCAGCAGGGCACAACCCCCGGCAAGGCGTGTTGCCACTGATGGTCAGCTGGAGTCGGAGTCGTCGTTCTCCCGCCCGCTGGCGTCATCATCACTGTTGTTGTCCTCCTCGTCACTGTCGCTCAAGGAGGAGCTTTCGTCATCGGTGGAGCTCTCCGCGCAACACCCTAAGCGGATTGCCGAGAGCCCAAAGAGCTTGACAAAGAGTAGGCCGTTCTCCATTAGTTTGAACTGGAGAACGTGCCCCTCCGACAAGCTATGGGCACGGGCGAAGGTTTTCCACCCATGGCGAAGAGACATGACGTGAGGAGTGGGGAAGTCAACATTGACCCGCATGTTGCCGTTCCCGCATCCCCTCATGTGCAGCCTTAAGGCCTGCGGCGGGTCAAGCTCCATTACACGAGTGAACGGGGTAGGGAGGCGGAGATGACCGCACACAGGCTTGTACAGCCTAATGAAGAACTCGCGGGGCTGGTCTCTGACATGGCCCTCCATTGGAGGAGGGGCCGCCGGCGGAGGCGCAGCTGGTGCGCCGCCCCGTCCTCCTCTTCCCCGAGCGCCACGGCCCTCGTCCTCTCCCCTCCCTCTCCCTCTCGTGGAGGGCTCCGCTGCCGTAAACTCCGGAGGAGGGGGGACGCACTGTCGAGCAGAAGCCCTCGTCGCTGCCATTGAAGCACCAGCACGCCCTCTAACCATGGCGAATGGAAGAAGGATATCAAGCACAAAGGGGAGGGAGGAGGTGAGTACGGAAAGGCACCGTCCCTCTCCCTTTCATAGAAGGGCTGGGCCGGGGCCTGGCCTCCCAAACCAAGGGCGACCGACCCACTCGACCAATGCAGCCTCCTGAGGTACGGGGGATCAGGACCGACCCGCTGCTCCAATCAGCGATGCCCGGTTTCCCGTCTTAGCGTTAATGCCCATGCCCTTCGCATCCACCGCGTGCCTTTCCTAGGGCATGGAGGATACGTGGCGAGCGAGCCAGAAGCATAAACACAAGTGGAACAACCGTTTTCCACCCCGTGATCGTGGGGTGCGGGCGCCATGCAAACCACGACCCGAGTCCACTTTGTAAATGAGGCAGCGCCCCTGTGGCTTCCTCTTTTTATGGGGAAGGCGCAGCCTGCCTCTTTACTGCTCGGTGTAGGTGACGCAGGCGTGCTACGGCCGTTCCACGCATGACCCCCACGTCACGCACTCAATGCGGATCATGGGGAAATGCAATTGACAAAGAGTTTATAGCGGTTAAACTCTTCCACGCCTACCCGCGCACTGCTTTGGGCATAGCCCAACTACCCTTTGCGCTTATGTGTGGCCCATGACCGAGGGCTCCTGTCGGTGTACAAAAATATGGGCTTTTTTGTACCCCTTACTTGTGCACGGGCAGTCATAGCCACACCTGCGGTAGGGCCTGGCGGGGCAGAAGAAGGCAAAATACAAGACTACCAAGACAACATTCAAGATAGTGAACAGAGAGCAGAAGACTAGCTGGACTTCCCCCAACAATACCCTTGTCGGGGCGGCTTACGTAGCCCTGGCAAGGTCCTTGCCGGGGCTGCCTGCGAAGCACCAACAAGGTCATCACCCTTGAGACTGAGATCCCTAACATCATCGACAACGTCAAAGCGAAGGCTCAGGGGGCGCGTGCATAGTAGCATGTAGATCTTTGTGAAGATTGATAGCCTGCAGGTCCACGTGGGACGAGAAGACAAAGACCCCCAGCAAGGCCCTTGCTAGGGACGACTGCGAGGCCCCTGGCAAGACCCTTGCCGGGGACAATTGCGGGGCCACAGCTAGGCCCGCACCTGACAAGGTTCTTGCCACCTCATGCCCGTTCCAGCGCAACGGCCAGCTAGCCAGCTAGGCAAACGCGTGCGTGGTGGCATGCAGATCTTCATGGAGGCTCTACCAACGCGCCAACACAGCAGCTAGCCATCCATCCTTGCGTTGCATACCTCGTCATCCTGCACGCGTGTCAAGGCAAGGAGAGGCGACAACTGATGGGACAGCTCCAGTTACCGGCCCCGATCAAGTAAGAGGGCACGTAGGCAGCGCATTAAATGCATTCGTCCTATGATGTTAGCAATAAGTTTGGACACTGTAGCCTACTTGCCACCTCATGTGTGCCACTGTGGCAACCCCTTTGACATATAAAAGGAGGCCCGTGGCATACTGAAGAAGGATTCAGACTTTTTGGACTGGGCATGCACCACAGCTAGCTTAAGTACTCAAGAACACAATATACACTCAAGCATGACTAGGGTTTTATGCACCATTGCAGCTCGAACCTGGGTAAAAATCTCTCACGCTGATCACTAGACCTGCTCTTTGCGCATCTCTCTCCCCGCCAACCGTAGAAGGGATCCTCGTGATCCCATAGGTGTCGTTTCCCCGACATCTTCTTTCGTAGTTGCGGATGCTTGCAGGTGGGGTTAATCATAAGTGGGATGCTTGTCTAAGGAAGGGCAATACCCAAGCACTGGTCCACCAACATATCAAGTTATCAAAGTAACGAACATGAATCATATGAGCATGATGAAAACTAGCTTGGCAGAAATTCCCATGTGTCCTCGGGAGCGCTTTGCTTTATATAAGAGTTTCTCCAAGCTTGTCCTTTGCTAAAAAAAGGATTGGGCCACCTTGCCGCACCTTAGTTACCTTTGTTACTTGTTACCCGTTACGAATTACCTTATCACAAAACTATCTGTTACCAATAATTTCATTGCTTGCAGAGAATACCTTACTGAAAACCGCTTGTCATTTCCTTCTGCTCGTCGTTGGGTTCGACACTCTTACTTATCGAAAGGACTACGATAGATCCCCTATACTTGCGGGTCATCAGTTGACATGTATATTGTTTAACTAAAAAGGATAGCATAACATAATTTCACATGTATGGTGTCTATCTAAACTGGATAGCATAGCATGAAATAATTCAAAGATATGATGACTAACTAAACAGGATGGCATGAGATAATTATACGATGTCTTTAGTAAACAAGTTTGCATGACATAATTCACATACATGTTATCTAAGTAATCAGGATCGCATGATTTAATTCACATATGTGATTTATATGCTAAGCAGAGGGCATTCGCATATATGATGTCTGAACTAAGAACATGGTGTTGAATATTGTGTATATGATGTCTAAACTATGTAATGCAAGACACCATATGCATGATATGAGCAGTATAACCATGCCAAGTTAGAGCATACACCTCGATGGGGGAATAGGACTGGTCATCTATCTCTGAATCCATCTTTGAGGAGCTATCGGGACCAAAGAAGAGATCTCGCCCGATAGGTAGCACTATGCCTGCGCTCGAAGACCTTCTTTTCACTCCAGATTTTTCCATCACCCACTCAAATGGCTGATTCACAGGAAGAGTAGTTTAATGTACAAACATTGTCGACAAAAGGAAATGTAATCAAGAAAAGGATGGGCAAGATATCATTCAAATATATGATGCCTGGTTAAACAAATGGCATTGCATATTTCACATATATTATGGCTGGCTAAAAGAGATGAGACTGCATAATTCCCATATATGATATAGAAACTAAACATGTCGCATTAGAAAACATGTCTAAAGTAGGCAGATGTCTAAAGTAGGCACTGCAAGGCAACATATGCATGAATGACTAACATCGTCATGCCAAGTTAGAGCAAACACCTTGGGGGTAAATAGGAGTGGTCAGGTGCGTCTGAATCCGCCTCAGGACAGATATCTTCCTCTGGATTACAATCTGGGGAGGGGGAGGGTTTGCCATTGAACCCACCATGGAGCAATGCCTTCATGACATTGTATTGCCATGCAAAAGTCTTCTCTTTTTCTCTACATGTTCAGCATGACTGTGTAAAATATCTGACATGCATACGAAAAAAATATAGTGAGATTATGTAAGGAGAGCATGCAGAAATATAGAGTGATGGTAACAACCAGTGGATGGATCCAAAAATAATGATAGCAGGTTGATGATAGCTTTAATTTAATAAAAAGACAGATGATGATTCCTTTACTATTTCTTTCCCACCCAAGATGAACAACATAGGCGGATATACTATTCATTGCTGCCTCGATATGTGCCAGATAATAGACAGAGATACTATTCATTGCTGCCTTGATATGTGCCCCACAACTAATTTTAAAACTCAAGTTTAAATATTAATTTGGACCTGACTTGGAGTCTAAGAGGTGAACAAGACGATAAAGTAGCAGGTAATATTAAGCAAGGGTCTTTTACATCTCTGTCCCTAGCTCGAACCACCTAATCAGATATACCCCTAATTCGAAAGCCCGCTCAAAAAAGCCCCACTGCCGGTAGGTGCTCTTACAGAAATGCCCTTCTGCGCTGTCACCGTCTGGTCAAAGTCGGTCAATGGGCTTTGACCGTCCTGAAAAAATAGCAAAAAAATCAAAAAAAACTAAAATTTTGGGGGATCAAAGATACTCAGGTTCATAAGAAGCGTGCAAATTTTCATGCTATTTGGACATTCCAAGAGCTCGTGGCAAAGGAAAAACAGTAAATATGAATGCCTGTGAACAGTAAATTCAAAAAAATAGTAAGAAAATTCCAAAAATATGAAAATTTTTGGCATCAAAGAGGCTCGGTTCCTCAAGGTGCGTGCAAATTTTTGTTTTGTTTGTACACTGTAGGAGCTCGTGGAGAAAAAAAAATTGGCTCGGTAATAAACTTTTGAAAAAATGACTATTTTGGTCTTTTTGCTAGAGCTCCTCGCATGTCATTTGATCACAAAAACTTATAAGCACCTTGTGCACCCAAGCCTCTTTGATGCCAAAAACTTTCATATTTTTTCTAATTTTCTTGCTATTTTACTTCAAATTTACAGTTCACAAGTATCCATATTAACTTCTTTTCCTCACCATGAGCTCCTGGCATGTCCAAATAGCACGAAAATTTGCACGCACCTTGCGCACATGAGTATCTTCGATCCCAATTTTTTTAGATTTTTTAGATTTTTTTGCTATTTTTTTCAGGATGGTCAAAGCCCGTTGACCGGACGATAACGTCGCAGGAGGGCATTTCTGTAAGAGCACCTAACGGCAGAGGGGCATATTTTTGCAGGCTTTCGAATTAGGGGTATATCTGATTAGGTGGTTTGAGTTTGGGACAGAAATGCAAATGGCCCATTAAGCAATGCATAATGTAAGCAAAAACAAAAGAGTGTGACCTCTCTTGTGGACCCGTGTACTCCTAATGTTCATCTGCTGAGTCGATGATGCTGATGCCATTGCGGTGGGTGCCGGCGGCAGGGAAGGAGATCTGAGGCGACGAAAGATGGTCAGAATAATGATGTCTGATTTGGTGGATGCTTCTGTCGATGGAGCAGCTCAGGTGAGGTGGATGACGTCGCGGCAGGAGCAGGACAAACCACACAAAGTTTTCTTTAACACCTACGTGTAACTGAAGTATTTTTGTAAGGGCTCCTTTTGCTTGCAGGATTCTAAAAACGCAGGGAAAGAAAAACACCGGAATAGGATAGGAATGCATGTGGGAAACAAAGCATTTGTAAACACATGATTTCTGTCAACGTGGGTGTTTGGTTCACAGGAATTGGAAGAGTAGAGGGATGAAAAGAAACATGGCCAAATTAAAGTGAAACCATATGAAAGTGTGTACAGTTAGAATGTTATTCTCCCACTAATGCACTTGGTCTTGTTTTCATGCATAGGATTTTGAAAAGTAGGTCCAGGTGGATGTTTTGCTCCATTCCTTTCAACAAAATGCATGAATAATTGAATAGTATAGTGCCATTGGAAAATTTCATATTGCTACATTTTTCCTTCAGTTTTTCCATTGAACCAAAATAGCCCTAATGGATGGACATCAATGTAGAGTAATAAGTGATGCAATAAGTGCACAACCTCTTCGTCATAGTCGTGTCAACCTTGACATCATTGGGTTGGTCGCTGAAGAAGTTCAGGCAGAGGTGGCTGTCGGAGGTGTGGAGGAAGATTTGATGAATCTGTAGATGACGTCCAGGGCACTGCTCTGTTGTGATGGATGGTTCCGTCATGGAGCAGCTAAGGTGAGCCGTAAGATGTCGAGGCTGAAGCAGTACAAGACATACATCGTTAATGTCAAGTGGGATTCTAATAGCATCTCCAGTAGATGATGTAAAATACATTACCAAAAAGTGATAGATGCTAAATTTACATCACCAGAAAACACCTGACTACAACATATGAGGATAAAACTGTTGACTCTGGACTTAACTGTCGAAACTGAAATTTGCTGTGGAATTTGAATGTTAATGTCGAAACTGAACACACTGGTAGCAAAGAGGCACTTCACATGTAGTTTAGGCCACTCGAGCACTAGTAATAGAGGAACAGTGATCTAAATCAGCAGGCGATCGACAGAGAACACAGTAGCAGATAGCAGCCAGAGTAGCAGCACCTGGAAGAGCAGCACGAACTAGAGCCAGAGCAGCAACTCGTGTAGCTGCAGTAGCCCGTGTACCAACATCCGTAGCACGAGCGAGAGCAAGAGCAGAGCAGCAGCACGAGCGAGGGGGAGAGCAGAGCAGCAGCGCGAGCGAGCGAGAGCCGGAGCAGCAGCAGCAACGCGAGCGATTGAGCGAGAGCCGGAGCAGCAGCAGCAGAACCGCGAGCGAGCGAGAGCCGAAGCAGCAACAGTAGATCCGGCTGGTATGGACGCCCCCGCCGAAGGGGCCTCGCGCTGGGGTAGAGCCGCCGTGGAGATGTCACCCACGGCGCCGGCTTCGAGGTAGCCACGCCATGGGGGTTCAGGATGGAGCACCGTCGGTGCCGGGAGGTCAATTTAAGGAGAAGGTGTTGTGCGATGAGTGTACAACCTCTTTGGTGGCGCCGAGTAGGCCTCGTCTTCCTCCGAGGAGTCGGTGAGGATGTTGCGTTCTGGTGGAGCAGGTTAAGGCGGCGCTGTGGGGATGGAGTAGCCGCGATAGACGAGGCGATCATCAGAGCAGCTCCTTGGAGGTGGAGGACGGGGTGGCTGAACCGGCGAGACTACGGATCCTCATACGGGGAGGTGGATGAGGACGTCGAGCTGTTGCGGTGGA
The DNA here is from genome assembly GCA_021437245.1 of Aegilops speltoides. Taxonomy (NCBI): domain Eukaryota; kingdom Viridiplantae; phylum Streptophyta; class Magnoliopsida; order Poales; family Poaceae; genus Aegilops; species Aegilops speltoides. The sequence goes on from CM038141.1 coordinate 236,057,562, forward strand.
CGACATCGTCGGGTAAGAGGCTCCAGCTGGGCAGCGGTGAGGTGGTGGATGGAGGGGGTGGGGTTTCACGGTTGGAGCAGAGAGGTTATGGTGGCCTGGGATTTCGAATGGCGAAAAGGAGGCGATGGGAGGGGGAACCAGGACTAAGGGATGCGCTCTCTCTCTCTATCCTTCTCCCCGGGCCTTATTTGCTTCTAACACATACATGCATGTATACCGATCAATCTCCCTACATATACCTAGGTCGACTTTAACTATTTTTCCCCACGCATCGATTGACATACCTCACAAGTTATGTCTCTCCTTTCTCTGACAAAGGACGATTGAGCTTCTTATGTAGTTATGTCTACTTACCACAGCCATATCGTCCCCCCTCATCATTCGTGCATGCCTCCTGACCCGTCTCTCACACGCACGTGCACATACAGGCAGGCATCCCCTCTCTTATTGATATTACAGGCATGCCCTCGTTTGTCTAGCAAGCCTCTCCCACCATTTGTGAGAAGCAACTCCACCACCAACCCCTCCGACAATCTAGCTCTATCTCTCTCCCAACCTTATTCCTCTCCTACACATATGCATGGATGCCGATCGATCTCCCTCAATACATAAGGTAGGTCTCTCACCTCCCTCCACACATATACCATCCATTATACCTCTATAGTTAGGTCTCTGCCCCCCCCCACCCCCACACACCAATAGTCGAGCGCTGTAGGTAGGTATCCAAGCCACAGAGACAAACTGCGCATGTCCCCTCTCATGTTCCAATAGGCCCCCCATATCTTTGACGTGGGCACACACAAAATTGATGGCACTCTTTATCGATTGCGCGTGCACACACACACACCATCCCTCTCTTTAATTCTATGGATCCCTCATGCCGAAGATACCTCCACTCTCTTCTCGTGGATAGCCCCTCTATATATATGTTATATCCAGGCCTCTGTTTCACACACATTGCTTATGTTACATTTTTGGATTGAAATATCATCGACACATATTCCCTGTCTATCTCTCACGCCCCCCCCCCCCACAATCACACTGATAGTCGAGTGCTGTAGGTAGGTATCCATGCCACAGAGACAAACTGCACCTGTCCCCTCTCACGTTCCAGTAGACCAGCCACCCTATATCTTTAACATGGGCACACACAAATTCGATGGCACTCTTTATCGATCGCGCGCGTGCACACACACACACACAGACACATAATCCCTCTCTTCGATTCTATGGATACCTCATGCCCATGACACCTGCACTATCTTCTCGTGGATCGCCCCCTCTCTATATATATGATATATCCAAGCCTCTGTTTCACACACATTGCATATGTTACATTTTTTGATTGAAATATCATCGACACATATTCCATGTCTATCTCTCGCCCCCCCCCCCAAAAAAAGGCACTCACGAACCCACACACTATATCTCTCTACGTTTCTATCTATCTCACACAAACCCACGTAGGTGGTGTATGTACACGTAGAGAATAGGTGCACATACTCATGCTTCATGTGCAGCCACACCCACGCGGGTACACGGTGGAGCTCATTTCTGCACAAAATGGCATCCCACGTGCTAATTGTGTAGCAGTTGTTTACCTACAGAGGTCGTGTACCACGCGTGCACGAAACAAAGTTCAACTTGATGCATCGACACATTATTTTTAAATAAAGTTATATCGCTCAATGGCAGAATATAAAACAATTTTTATGGAGAAAAAGGTAGTCCGCTCCACTATATACAATGGAGCCTGCCTGCTGGGATTTGTCTCTCTTCAGAGTATATCACACAAGGCGGCGGTGGCCTCTCTCTCTCTGACTGTTGATCACTGACCCGACTGCATCCCGCCTGCCGACGGAAAGGTAGGATGTGCATCATTTCTCCGTTCGATGGCGCCGTGGCAGCACGTCCCGATCTGCGGTACCCGTCGTTCTCACTCACCAAGATCCAGCGCGGTAGGGCCTACGCCACTTGCTCGCCGTTGCAGTTGTTGGGGAACATAGTAATTTCAAAAAAATTCCTACGCACACACAAGATCATGGTGATGCACAGCAATGAGAGGGGAGAGTGTGTCCACTTACCCTCGTAGATCAAAAGTGGAAGCGTTCGCACAAGGCGGTTGATGTAGTCGTACGTCTTCACGGCCCGACCGATCAAGCACCGAAACTATGGCACATCCGAGTTCTTGCACATGTTCAGCTCGATGACATTCCCCGTACTCCGATCCAGCAGATTGTCGGGGAAGAGTTTCGTCAGCATGACGGTGTGGTGACGATCTTGATGTTCTACCGTCGCAGGGCTTCGCCTAAGCACCGCTACAATATTATCGAGGAGAACTATGGTGGAGGGGGGCACCGCACACGGCTAAGAGATCAATGATCAATTGTTGTGTATATGGGGTGCCCCCTCCCCCGTATATAAAGGAGTGGAGGAGGGGGCCAGCCAAGGGGGGTGGGGCGCCCTAGGGGGGGAGTCCAACCCCAACTGGGAGTAGGACTCCCCCCTTTCCTATCAGGATAGGGAGAGGGAAGGAAGAGGTGGGAGGGAAGAAGGAAAGGGGGCGCCAGCCCCCCTCCCAATTCGGATTGGGCTTGGGGGGGCGCCCCCTCCTTTGCTTCTTCTCCCTCCTTTCCACTAAGGCCCAATAAGGCCCATATACCTCCCGGGGGGTTCCAATAACCTCCCGGAGCTCCGGTATTGTCCCAATATCACCCGGAACCTTTCCGGTGTCCAAATATAGTCATCCAATATATCGATCTTTATGTCTCGACCATTTCGAGACTCCTCGTCAAGTCCATGATCATATCCGGGACTCCGAACAACCTTCGGTACATAAAAACTAATAAACTCATAATAAAACTATCAACGAAACCTTAAGCGTGCGGACCCTACGGGTTCGAGAACTATGTAGACATGACCGAGACTCGTTTCCGGTCAATAACCAATAGCGGAACCTGGATGCTCATATTGCTCCTACATATTCTACGAAGAACTTTATCGGTCAAACCGCATAACAACATACGTTGTTCCCTTTATCATCGGTATGTTACTTGCCCGAGATTCGATCATCGGTATCCAATACCTAGTTCAATCTCATTACCGACAAGTCTCTTTACTCGTTACGTAATGCATCATCTCGTAACTAACTCATTAGCTACATTGCTTGCAAGGTTTATAGTGATATGCATTACCGAGAGGGCCCAGAGATACCTCTCCAACAATCGGAGTGACAAATCCTAATCTCGAAATACGTCAACTCAACAAGTACCTTTGGAGACACCTGTAGAGCACCTTTATAATCACCCAGTTACATTGTGACGTTTGGTAGCACACAAAGTGTTCCTCCGGTAAATGGGAGTTACATAATCTCATAGTCATAGGAACATGTATAAGTCATGAAGAAAGCAATAGCAACAAACTAAACGATGAAGTGCTAAGTTAACGGAATGGGTCAAGTCAATCACATCATTCTCCTAATGATGTGATCCCCTTAATCAAATGAAAACTCATGTCTATGGTTAGGAAACTTAACCATCTTTGATTTACGAGCTAGTCAAGTAGAGGCATACTAGTGACACTATGTTATTCTATGTATTCACACATGTATTATGTTTCCGGGTAATACAATTCTAGCATGAATAATAAATATTTATCATGATATGAGGAAATAAATAATAACTTTATAATTGCCTCTTGGGCATATTTCCTTCAGTCTCCCACTTGCACTAGAGTCAATAATCTAGATTACACAGTAATGATTCTAACACCCATGGTGTCGTAGATTTGTCACGGCAGATGTCCTAGTGTCAGGACTTCGTCGCGAGGCCAACACATCTATGTGGTAGCTTGAGAGGGGTTGAGCGGAATCGAGAGACGCAACACAAGACAGGGATTTAGACAGCTTCGGGCCCCGGGAAACATCATCCGGTAAAAACCCTACATGCTGTTTGAGGCTAGATCTCATTATCATCATGAGGGAGTCGCCGTAAACCGGCTCTCCTCTTTGTGTCTAGCCCTAAGATTGTTTCTTCTAACTCGTCCCTTTTTGGGAGCCCCGCCCCTCCTTATATATGTTGAAGGGGCGGTTTACATGTGGAGTCCTATTAGGATTAGGACTAGTCTATCTCTAATACAAACCGGATACAAGTCCTGGTCTTAACTCCTTGTAAGGCAAATATTCCTTTCTACTTAAACCGCCCACCATAGCTGAACCGGCCTTCATGAACCGCCAGACAGAGCCACGGGTCTTGTCGCTCCCGCCCGTCTGCGGATTACCAACGAATCAGAAACCGTCAGTGCATGCGGGTTGCGGTGAATCGCCAAGTCTGGCCGGTTTATCCTTCCGGCCGGTTTACACCGGGGGGCATATCCCCGACATTAGCCCCCAAGTTTAGCTTGGATTTATCCATGGTAAACTTATGCTGCAAAATAAACACCAGAACAAGCTTGACAGGTTGTGCTCCGGGTTAAGAATTCATGTAAACCGGCACCTGATCATCCTTAAGTCCTTGTCATTTCATCTTTCTAGAAAATCCAGGTCAATAAGTCAGCGTCATACTTAATTTTCTGACATTGGCTTCTCACAGAACAATATTGTGAAGAATAATCCACTTGAGTCGGATTCCAAAGCGCTGGTTTAAGAAGTATTGGTCTTGACATACTCATCTGATATTCAGCCGGCTTGAAGATATAGAATTTTCCGGATTAATATTACCAAAATTGCCGGATTGTAAATATGGATGGCACCAAGTCATAATTGTCACCAACTCCAGGTCATAATTATTGCTCAAAACTGAGAATATGAAGATTTTTCTCCCTTATATCCATATTACCTGTAGCCCCCAAGTCTTGAACAGAACAAAGTGATGATTTGAGACTTGTTTCCATATAATTACTGCCACTTTGAAGAAATCCATGTTGTTCATCCCAGTCACTTAGTAAAACTGAACACTCCATATTATGTAGCCCCCAAGTGCCGGGTCATTATGCAATAATGAGCAGGAACTTTGATATATACTTCAAAGAGAATAACATCATATGATATAACCCCCATCATGGGGCATGAATTCACGTCCACAATGTTAAGAGCCTTGTGCTTTACCAACTGAGCAGTGGACCCTTCAATATAATGAATAAAAAGCTTTGTACCTTGAATTGTTTAACAGGAGCAATTGGTAGCCCCCAAGGGCCGGCTCATTATAATGTGATGAGCGGGTCTTCAATAATATGAGCAAAAATGGTGTGCATTAGCCCCCAAGTGTCATGGTGCATGCTTGCAGCGACATGAGACTTGCATATTTGATGTACTCTCAACTTCAATAATGTAGCCCCCAAGTGCCGGGTTGTAAGCCTGCAGCAACTCGGGACTATTCCTTCAATTGTAGAATAAAAGCCATATCCATTGATAACATAATATCCATTGCGCTAAAGCGACCTTGAAAACCTCAGTCATAATATTAATAACCATAATAAAAATCCAGCCATGTTGGCTATTCAAGATAATATAATCCGGTATGAAAACCTTATTCATCCAATATCATAATGAAATTTCAGCCAAGTTTGGATATTTGAATAATATAACCCAATCATTTATAAGCGCATGATTCCAATGGCGCAATCCAAATATATGCTGGCGACTTATAGTCGAAACCGGATCGGCCGATAGTCTCCGGATTATAACTTGATCGTGTACTGACAACTTGTAGTTGAAAGCCAAGCCGGGTTGATAAACACCGGTTTACTCCATAATAGGATGGTACAGAAAATCAAACCGGGCAGATAGTCTCCGGATTAAGAATTGACCGTGTTCCGTCAATTGACAGTCGAACCGGATTAAAACGTTGTCGGTTTAAAAACGTAACAAAAATCGAATAACAGTTATGAAAAAGCTATGGAAACAAAGGCAACCACTTTTTGCAAAAGTAAAGCTTCATGGAGCTGGTCAGATGGCATTACCATGGTCAGACGCAACCAAGCCCCCCGAAGGCGTAGCGATGGTGCTAGTCGGCCAGGTCCCCAAAAGACTCTTGGCGAGTACGCCGGCCAAGTGGCATGACATTGGTTCGGGTTCGACCAAGCCTCCAAATGACGCTGGCCCTATTGGCCGACCAAGAGGCGTGACCGGTTCAGACGTGACCGTGTCCCCAAATGATCTGGTGGCTTTCGCCTATCAAGAGGTGTTGCATTGGTTCGGACACGACCAAGCCCCCAAGTGATATTGTGGCATTGCGCCGATCAAGAGGTGTGACTATGGTTCGGATACGACCAAGCCCCCAAGTGATCAATAATATGATAAACCAATAAGGCATGATACCCATGTTTGAACCGCGCATCATGGCAGCAGGTCCTCTTTGGCAACCTTTAACTTTTTGCAAGAAATAAATTCTTCTTGAACCGGGATGTTGAACCGGATATTGACATCTTCAGAGATTTGTGGGAGATAGATTTCCCCTTAAACCGAATTTTGAACCGGATTTGAGAGCTTCAAAGCTTCATGATAGATAAATTTCCCTTGAACCGGATTGTAATCCGGATTTTTGGAGAGCTTCAATGATACTGGCTTCCCTTGAGCCGGATTTTAAACCGGAATCTTTTCAGATGACCCGGAACTTCTTCATTGAGCGGGATTTTGTAATTGTCATATACTTTCTAAGCCGGAAATTTTCTGACGGCCTTCAAATAATGATAGCCTCGGGACCGGGTTATCTTTCCTCCATTGTCCCGGGGTTTTAAATTCTTCAAACCGCAAGATTTCTTTGAGTCATGTCATCGTAGCCCCGAGTCTCAAGGTGACTCGAGGAGTTGGCTTGAAACTCTCCATATTGACCGTGATATAAACCGCATAACTTGTATATCATTGGTATTGATAGCATGATGTGAATCCACAAAGGTTGAGGTGATCATGACGGGTTATAAATGATCCCGTATGAGCCGTGTCAACCTTTCGCCAATGGTTCCTTCCAATGGCGATTTGAAGTTAACCAAACTGTAGTGGCGGTGACTTGTGCGCCTGCCCATTGAACCATCCAAAGGCAAGCGGCGGTTGATGATAATTTGCCTCCCATTTGAAAGAAAACCGGCTTCCCAAATAGTGACTTGCTCATACTCGAAGAACAGCTCATGCAAACAAAGTGCGGCCCGGTGTGTTGGTGTAGACCAGCCGCGAGAGGCGGATTTAAAAGGGCGACCAAAGATTAGAGATGGCTCAAACAGATGAACCGGCCGCGGTATTATAAACCGGCGCAGGCGAGTCAACCACGTCGTTTTGATGTAGTGAACAATTGTCCTGCATCAACAATATTGCAGACCAAGGCAAAGATAAACTGCTCTTTGACAAAAAATAATATGTGCCCATAAAATATACTTAAAATGGATATCACCTGATGTGTACGGCCAGAAATAATTCGCCATGAAGTTGATGATCACCAGGTTAAGTTGAAATCTCTCACGGGTGAGTCGGCCGCGGGAGTAGACAGATGAATCAACCGCACCGTTTGTAAACCGGTGCGGACAAGCGAGTCGTCCTCCTTGTTGTAAGCCGGTGTGGACGCGAGAGACGGCCACGGCGTCGTAAACCGGCGCGGTCGCGAGATACGGCCATGGCATTGTAAGCCGGTGAAGGCAAGCAAGTTGTCCTCCATGTTGTAAGCCAGTGCGGACGAGCGAGCCAGCCATGGCGTTCGTAAGCCGGTGCAGGAATCAGTTGAATAAGGACGACCACCGGTGCCAAATGATGTTGGCATGCTTCCATCTTCCGCGGTATAATGCCACCTTGTGACAAATAATTCTGGTATTTTTTGGATGTTGATAGCAGCTTGGCCGAGGTGGCCAGGCTCGAGCGACGACAGCGTAGCACAATTCTTGTCAGCCTCGACGACAAACAACTGCAGCAAGAATTGATCATCTGGTCGGTTTCGACGGTGTGGCCATGGCAGTCGCTCGACACGCTGGCGAGGGGCAGCTCAATAGATGACTAATTCAGGTCCGGTTTGATCATAGGTAGCAACGGAGTGCAGCCGTGGCGTCTCAGAGGTGCCAGCTTCCCATTATTATCTCGACACGCTGGCGACGGTGAATGTCAGCAGCGGCTCATACCGGAAGTGATAGCGGCGACGGCGGCCTCACATACGGTGACTTGACAGAAACCAAACCCTCACCCGTAGAGGTGTGCAGGGCACGGGCCGCAGCTACGGATCAATCAGTTGTCGGCGGTTTAACACGGGCGCTGGCTGGTGAAACAACGAGGTGGCCCGGCGTGGCGAGACAAAGGGCGGCGATGATACATCGAAGCAAGCGGCGGAGGCGGATCGCAGCTGCGACGCGAGCGGTGGAGGTAACCAATTAAAACTGCATGCATGCCGACATGGTATCTTTCCCGTGGCGGCGTAGTGCGAGACGTGGTTGTACTATGTGTCAATTAGACTTTGAAACCCGTGTAGTATTAGTAGTACTAGATGTACTACTTGTAGCTATATTTAGCCTCCACGTGAGGAGCTTCTTGGGGCATCCACTTGTGCACCACAATGAATAGTGTTCTTTGGGGAAATTAACCATGGAAACGTAGGATCGTTGCTGGCCTGCTGCCAGTCCTTTTGTCTTGATCTGTATCCAAAATAATTTTCTTTTCCTCCTGGTCCCAGTGGGTTACATGAATCCGTACCGGACTCCTTTTTTGCGCTGACAGTTAATTTGGCGGATCGCAAAAAACAGCCGCAATGAAAAAAATTTCTGGTCCGTCTCGATGCAATCGGCCACTGATGGATCCTTGACACTTCCCCTTTTAAAAAATTCTTGGCTCGAACTTTTGCGGATCTCCATGGCGCTCGCTGCAGCCGCTTTAGCACGCAACCCTAAAAACTTCCAAATCAAAATTCCGTACGTGCTATTCCGACTGCTGGTCGACCTAGATCTTTCTGAAACTAACTTTCTTCATCCGGAAAATTATGAACTTCTCGATCCTGAAGAAATCCCTTCAAGAACTCAACACCACCGTGCGCGAGCCCCACGGTGGGCGCCAACTGTCGTAGATTTGTCACGGCAGATGTCCTAGTGTCAGGACTTCGTCGCGAGGCCAACGCATCTATGTGGTAGCTTGAGAGGGGTTGAGCGGAATCGAGAGACGCAACACAAGACAGGGATTTAGACAGCTTCGGGCCCCGGGAAACATCATCCGGTAAAAACCCTACATGCTGTTTGAGGCTAGATCTCATTATCATCATGAGGGAGTCGCCGTAAACCGGCTCTCCTCTTTGTGTCTAGCCCTAAGATTGTTTCTTCTAACTCGTCCCTTTTTGGGGAGCCCTGCCCCTCCTTATATATGTTGAAGGGGCGGTTTACATGTGGAGTCCTATTAGGATTAGGACTAGTCTATCTCTAATACAAACCGGATACAAGTCCTGGTCTTAACTCCTTGTAAGGCAAATATTCCTTTCTACTTAAACCGGCCCACCATAGCTGAACCGGCCTTCATGAACCGCCAGACAGGCCACCGGGTCTTGTCGCTCCTCTGGCCCGTCTGCCGGATTACCAATGAACTGTAAACCGTCTGGTCTGTGCAGGTTGCCGGTGAATCGCCAAGTCTGGCCGGTTTATCCTTCCGGCCGGTTTACACCGGGGGGCATATCCCCGACACATGGAGTCTTGGTGTTGATTATGTTTTGCTCGTGGAAGAGGCTTAGTCAAACGGGTCTGCTACATTCAGATCCGTATGTATCTTGCAAATCTATATACCTCCCACCTGGACTTGGTCCCGGATGGAATTGAAGTGTCTCTTGATGTGCTTGGTTCTCTTGTGAAATCTGGATTCCTTTGCCAAGGCAATTGCACCAGTATTGTCACAAAAGATTTTCATTGGACCCGATGCACTAGGTACGACACCTCGATCGGATATGAACTCCTTCATCCAGACTCCTTCATTTGCAGCTCCCGAAGCAGCTATGTACTCCGCTTCACATGTAGATCCAGCTACGATGCTTTGTTTAGAACTGCACCAACTGACAGCTCCACCGTTTAATATAAACACGTATCTGGTTTGCGATTTAGAATCGTCCGGATTAGTGTCAAAGCTTGCATCGACGTAACCATTTACGACTAGCTCTTTGTCACCTCCATAAATGAGAAACATATCCTTAGTCCTTTTCAGGTATTTTAGGATGTTCTTGACCGCTGTCCAGTGATCCACTCCTGGATTACTTTGGTACCTCCCTGCTAAACTAATAGCAAGGGACACATCAGGTCTAGTACACAGCATTGCATACATGATAGAGCCTATGGCTGAAGCATAGGGAACTTCTTTTATTTTCTCTCTATCTTCTGCAGTGGTCGGGCATTGAGTCTGACTCAATTTCACACCTTGTTTTACAGGAAAGAACCCTTTCTTTGCTGGATCCATTTTGAACTTTTTCAAAACTTTATCAAGGTATGTGCTTTGTGAAAGTCCAATTAAGCGTCTCGATCTATCTCTATAGATCTTGATGCCTAATATGTAAGCAGCTTCACCGAGGTCTTTCATTGAAAAACTTTTATTCAAGTATCCTTTTATGCTATCTAGAAATTCTATATCGTTTCCAATCAATAATATGTCGTCCACGTATAATATTAGAAATGCTACAAAGTACCCACTCACTTTCTTGTAAATACATGCTTCTCCAAAAGTCTGTATAAAACCATATGCTTTGATCACACTATCAAAGCGTTTATTCCAACTCCGAGAGGCTTGCACCAGTCCATAAATGGATCGCTGGAGCTTGCACACTTTGTTAGCATCCTTTGGATTGACAAAACCTTCTGGTTGCATCATATACAACTCTTCTTCCAGAAATCCATTCAGGAATGCATTTTTGACATCCATTTGCCAAATTTCATAATCATAAAATGTGGCAATTGCTAACATGATCCGGATAGACTTAAGCATCACTATGGGTGAGAAAGTCTCATCATAGTCAACCCCTTGAAATTATCGAAAACCTTTTGCAACAAGTCGAGCTTTGTAGACAGTAACATTACCATCAGCGTCAGTCTTCTTCTTAAAAATCCATTTATTCTCGATGGCTTGCCGATCACCGGGCAAGTCTACCAAAGTCCACACTTTGTTCTCGTACATGGATCCCATCTCAGATTTCATGGCTTCAAGCCATTTTGCGGAATCTGGGCTCATCATCGCTTCCTCATAGTTCGTAGGTTCGCCATGGTCAAGTAACATGACCTCCAAAATAGGATTACTGTACCACTCTGGCGCGGATCTTACTCTGGTTGACCTATGAGGCTCTGCAGTAACTTGTTCTGAAGTTTCATGATCATCATCATTAGCTTCCTCACTTATTGGTGTAGTCGTCACAGGAACCGGTTTCTGTGATGAACTATTTTCCAATAAAGGAGCAGGTACAATTACCTCATCAAGTTCTACTTTCCTCCCACTCACTTCTTTTGAGAGAAACTCCTTCTCTAGAAAGGATCCATTTTTTGCATCAAATGTCTTGCCTTCAGATCTGTGATAGAAGGTGTACCCAACAATTTCCTTTGGGTATCCTATGAAGACACATTTCTCCGATTTGGGTTTGAGCTTATCAGGTTGAAGCTTTTTCACATAAGCATCGCAGCCCCAAACTTTAAGAAACGACAACTTTGGTTCTTGCCAAACCACAGTTCATAAGGCGTCGTCTCAACGGACTTTGATGGTGCCTTATTTAACGTGAATGCGGCCGTCTCTAAAGCATAACCCCAAAACGATAGCGGTAAATCAGTAAGAGACATCATAGATCGCACCATATCCCGTAAAGTACGATTACGACGTTCAGACACACCATTATGCTGTGGTGTTCCGGGTGGCGTGAGTTGCGAAACTATTCCGCATTGCTTCAAATGTAAACCAAACTCGTAACTCGAATATTCTCCTCCACGATCAGATCGTAGAAATTTTATTTTCTTGTTACAATGATTTTCAACTTCACTCTGAAATTCTTTGAACTTTTCAAATGTTCCAGACTTATGTTTCATTAAGTAGATATACCCATATCTGCTCAAATCATCTGTGAAGGTGAGAAAATAACGATATCCGCCACGAGCCTCAACATTCATTGGACCACATACATCAGTATGTATGATTTCCAACAAATCAGTTGCTCTCTCCATAGTACCGGAGAACGGCGTTTTAGTCATCTTGCCCATGAGGCATGGTTTGCAAGTACCAAGTGATTCATAATCAAGTGATTCCAAAAGTCCATCAGTATGGAGTTTCTTCATGCGCTTTACAACAATATGACCTAAACAGCAGTGCCACAAATAAGTTGCACTATCATTATCAACTCTGCATCTTTTGGCTTCAACATTATGAATATGTGTATCACTACTATCGAGATTCATCAAAAATAGACCACTCTTTAAAGGCGCATGACCATAAAAGATATTAGTCATATAAATAGAACAACCATTATTCTCAGATTTAAATGAATAGCAGTCTCACATCAAACAAGATCCAGATATAATGTCCATGCTCAATGCTAGCACCAAATAACAATTATTTAGGTCTAAAACTAATCCCGAAGGTAGATGTAGAGGTAGCGTGCCGACGACGATCACATCGACTTTGGAACCATTTCCCACGCGCATCGTCACCTCGTCCTTAGCCAGTGTCCGCTTAATCCATAGTCCCTATTTCGACTTGCAAATATTAGCAATGTAACCAAGATCAAATACCCGGTGCTCTGCGAGCTCGTAAGGTACACATCAATAACATGTATATCACATATACCTTTGTTCACCTTGCCATCCTTCTTATCTTCCAAATACTTGGGGCAGTTCTGCTTCCAGTGACCAGTCTGCTTGTAGTAGAAGCACTCAGTCTCAGGCTTAGGTCCAGACTTGGGTTTCTTCTCTTGAGCAGCAACTTGTTTGCTGTTCTTCTTGAAGTTCCCCTTATGTTTCCCTTTGCTCTTTTCTTGAAACTGGTGGTCTTACTGACCATCAACACTTGATGCTCCTTCTTGATTTCTACCTCCGCAGCTTTTAGCATTGCGAAGAGCTCGGGAATTGTCTTTTCCATCCCTTGCATATTATAGTTCATCAGAAGCTCTTGTAGCTTGGTGGTAGTGATTGATGAATTCTGTCAATGACGCTATCATCCGGAAGATTAACTCCCAGTTGAATAAAGTGATTGTTATACCCAGACAATCTGAGTATATGCTCACTGACAAAACTATTCTCCTCCATCTTGCAGCTATAGAACTTATTGGAGACTTCAAATCTCTCAATCCGGGCATTTGCTTGAAATATTAACTTCAACTCCTGGAACATCTCATATGCTCCATGACGTTAAAAACGTCGTTGAAGTCTCGGTTCTAAGCCGTAAAGCATGGCACACTAAACTATCGAGTAGTCATTAGCTTTGCTCTGCCAGACATTCACAACATCTGGTGTTGCTCCTGTAGCAGGTTTGGCACCCAGCAGTGCTTCCAGGACGTATTTCTTCTGTGCGGCAATGAGGATAATCCTCAAGTTACGGACCCAGTCCGTGTAATTGCTACCATCATCTTTCAACTTTGCTTTCTCAAGGAACACATTAAAATTCAACGGAACAACAACACGAGCCATCTATCTACAACAAACATAGACAAGCAAAATACTATCAGGTACTAAGTTCATGATAAATTTAAGTTCAATTAATCATATTACTTAAGAACTCCCACTTAGATAGACATCTCTCTAATCATCTAAGTGATCACGTGATCCAAATCAACTAAACCATATCTGATCATCACGTGAAATGGAGTAGCTTTCAATGTTGACCATATCTACTACATGATTCATGCTCGATCTTTCGGTCTCAGTGTTCCGAGGCCATATCTGCATATGCTAGGCTCGTCAAGTTTAACCTGAGTATTCTGCGTGTGCAAAACTGGCTTGCACCCATTGTAGATGGACGTAGAGCTTATCACACCCGATCATCACATGGTGTCTGGGCACGACGAACTTTGGCAACGGTGCATACTCAGGGAGAACAGTTTTATCTTGAAATTTAGTGAGAGATCATCTTATAATGATACCGTCAATCAAAGCAAGATAAGATGCATAAAAGATAAACATCACATGCAATCAATATAAGTGATATGATATGGACATCATCATCTTGTGCTTGTGATCTCCATCTCCGAAGCACCGTCATGATCACCATCGTCACCGGCGCGACACCTTGATCTCCATCGTAGCATCGTTGTCGTCTCGCCAACTATTGCTTCTACTACTATCGCTACCGCTTAGTGATAAAGTAAAGCAATTACAGGGCGATTGCATTTCATACAATAAAGCGACAACCATATGGCTCCTGCCAGTTGCCGATAACTTCGGTTACAAAACATGATCATCTCATACAATAAAATATAGCATCACGTCTTGACCATATCACATCACAACATGCCCTACAAAAACAAGTTAGACGTCCTCTACTTTGTTGTTGCAAGTTTTACGTGGCTTCTACGGGCTTAGCAAGAACAGTTCTTACCTACGCATCAAAACCACAACGATAGTTCGTCAAGTTGGTGCTGTTTTAACCTTCGCAAGGACCAGGTGTAGCCACACTCGGTTCAACTAAAGTTGGAGAAACAGACACCCGCTAGTCACCTGTGTGCAAAGTACGGCGGTAAAATTAGTCTCGTGTAAGCGTACGCGTAATGTCGGTCCGGGCCGCTTCATCCAACAATACCGCTGAACCAAAGTATGACATGCTGGTAAGCAGTATGACTTGTATCGCCCACAACTCACTTGTGTTCTACTCGTGCATATAACATCAACGGATAAAACCTAGGCTCGGATGCCACCGTTGGGGAACGTAGTAATTTCAAAAAAATTCCTACGCACACACAAGATCATGGTGATGCATAGCAACGAGAGGGGAGAGTGTGTCCACGTACCCTCGTAGACCGAAAGTGGAAGCATTAGCACAACGCGGTTGATGTAGTCGTACATATTCACGGCCCAACCGATCAAACACCGAAACAACGGCACTCCGAGTTCTTGCACATGTTCAGCTCGATCACGTTCCCCGTACTCCGATCCAGCAGAATGTCGGGGAAGAGTTTCGTCAGCACGACGGTGTGGTGATGATCTTGATGTTCTACCGTCGCAGGGCTTCGCCTAAGCACCGCTACAATATTATTGAGAACTATGGTGGAGGGGGCACTGAACACGGCTAAGAGATCAATGATCAATTGTTGTGTCTATGGGGTGCCCCCTCCCCCGTATATAAAGGAGTGTAGGAGGGGGCCGGCCAAGGGGGGTGGCACGCCCTAGGGGGGAGTCCAACCCCAACCGGGAGTAGGACTCCCCCCTTTCCTATCAGGATAGGGAGAGGGAAGGAAGAGGTGGGAGGGAAGAAGGAAAGGGGTCCGACCCCCTCCCAATTCGGATTGGGCTTGGGGGGGCGCCCCCTCCTTTGCTTCTTCTCCCTCCTTTCCACTAAGGCCCAATAAGGCCCATATACCTCCCGGGGGGTTCCAATAACCTCCCGGAGCTCCGGTATTGTCCCAATCTCACCCGGAACCTTTCCGGTGTCCAAATGTAGTCGTCCAATATATTGATATTTTTGTCTCGACCATTTCGAGACTCCTCGTCAAGTCCGTGATCATATCCGGGATTCCGAAGAACCTTCGGTACATCAAAACTTACAAACTCATAATAAAACTATCAACGAAACCTTAAGCATGCGGACCCTACGAGTTCGAGAACTATGTAGACATGACCGAGACTCGTTTCCGGTCAATAACCAATAGCGGAACCTGGATGCTCATATTGGCTCCTACATATTCTACGAAGATCTTATTCGGTCAAACCGCATAACAACATACGTTGTTCCCTTTGTCATCGGTATGTTACTTGCCCGAGATTCGATCGCCGGTATCCAATACCTAGTTCAATCTCTTTACCGGCAAGTCTCTTTACTCGTTATGTAATGCAACATCTCATAACTAACTCATTAGCTACATTGCTTGCAAGGCTTATAGTGATGTGCATTACCGAGAGGGCCCAGAGATACCTCTCCAACAATCGGAGTGACAAATCCTAATCTCGAAATACGTCAGCTCAACAAGTACCTTTGGAGACACCTGTAGAGCACCATTATAGTCACCCAGTTACGTTCTGACGTTTGGTAGCACACAAAGTGTTCCTTCGGTAAACGGGGGTTACATAATATCATAGTCATAGGAACATGTATAAGTCATGAAGAAAGCAATAGCAACATACTAAACGATCAAGTGCTAAGCTAACGGAATGGGTCAAGTCAATCACATCATTCTCCTAATGATGTGATCCCGTTAATCAAATGACAACTCATGTCTATGGTTAGGAAACTTAACCATCTTTGATTTACGAGCAAGTCATGTAGAGGCATACTAGTGACACTATGTTTGTCTATGTATTCACACATGTATTATGTTTCCGGGTAATACAATTCTAGCATGAATAATAAACATTTATCATGATATGAGGAAATAAATATTAACTTTATTGTTGCCTCTAGGGCATATTTCCTTCAGCAGTATGGGCAGATCCCGCCTGTCGCCGCTCTCCTAGTTACATCCCGATGAACCCCAGGTATCCCCTCCGGCCTTGCTCCACTGCCCATCTTCCCACATCACTGCATGTGGAAAATCTTGCATGTGGATCTTCCCTAGTTCTTTGCGCAAAACATAGCTCGTCCAGCGTACTTTCCATATTGCAATCTCGTCCTCACACTGTTTTACATAAATACAACCGTGTTGTTATCTTCTCTTAGGACAAGGAATATGCTTCTTTTTTGTCGTCATATGTGTCATAAACTATTATTGGCCAGTAATTATTTCCTTTATACCTCTTTTTTGCAAACAGGGCTATCCATTTCACCTCGTTGCTATTGCAACCTTTTTGTGAAATGCACAAATCACTTTTTTCTTAAGAGTGTTTTGTGTAGTTCTATTAAAATGTCACACGGGCAACGTCTCTACATTTTAGCGCGACCGCACAAAAGGAGATTGGTTTTGCTCTATCCTCCTCATCCAACTCTGAGCCTAATCTTCTCCAACTATATGCTTAATCTTCTCCAACTAGTTAGATTTGAGAAAGACTGCAAAGGTGACAGGCTTCTATTTGTGTGTTTATTGTTTCATCAATAGTCCTCTGTTATTGTAATCACACTTTATATCTTTGGAACAGGGACGCTCAGCTCTATTTTAGTGGAACTACCCAAAATGATCGGAATGTTGCATGCTCCTGACAGCTACATTTTTTGCCAACATGCCTAGTTGATTTAGACAGAGATGGGGGAAAGTTGCTGCCAAAGAAAGCATGGATCAATTTTAATTTAACACCTTCTCACAACTTTGTCTTCAGTTGAGATGTAAATATTAGCTCTGATATGCTAATCATTGAGATGCATTATCAAGGAAGTTAGTTTTTATTTTTTCTGAAAGAGCATGGATGGCAAGACACACGAAACAAAAGCTGAAAGCTCAGAGCATTGTACAATTTCATGTCGCTGGAAAATTATTTGTATAGTACGTCAATTATGTTGCTGGAATCTTTATAGCATTGCCAGAAGCCTCTTCAGCATCCGGGTCCATGTGCATGCACAAAATTATACTCCCTCCGTTCCTAAATATTTGTCTTTTTAGAAATTTCAAATGGAAATATTTTAGAGTGTAGTTTCACTCATTTTGCTTCGTATGTAGTCACTCGTTGAAATCTCTAGAAATACAAATAGTTAAGAATGGAGGGAGTAGTGCACAACCACATGAGAGACTCAGCTCGGTCGTTGTGTCGCACTAATACTGAGTAATGAGCAGTCAAATCATAAGCTTCACCTTTCCCACTATAAGTTGCTCGGAAGAAGCAACCATCAATACGCTCTTCTTCGAATCCGCTCATACTACTCCCTCCGTCACTGTTTGCTTCAACAATCTCTGGGACCAAGGCGACTAGTGATCGGCCTGAAAAATAGCATGTCTATTACTAGAGCAAATATGCGTACACACATGCATGCAGTGCTTCCACCCCAGGTACACACATGCATGCACTTACTCCACTCCGCGTACACACCTACATCGAGAGAAAATTGTGGACTTGATTGTGGTTACCATGCACTATTAATTGAGCGTTAAACCAAACGCGTCTAAAATCTCTCTGGTGGTGGAAATGCATGGAGAGAAATGCATGAGAATGAAGCGCGCCCTGTAAACTGTGACAGAGGGAGGAGTAGTATGAAGGTGCAAAACCAAGTACGCGTATGGCTAGTCGGTCAACACACTTCCTCTTGGCATATCACTGACATGTGGGACCAAAGTGTGAGCAAAGCAATCTCAATTGATGGCTAAATGGCCAACCCGCCATTCCTTGAGAGAGATGAGGAGCGAGAACACACAGACGGGCTCACACGGAGGCGAAGATATATTCAAGCATGGTTGATCGATATCATCATTACATATTTGATGTTTTTAGTAGTACTATTGGGCTGCTATTTTCCATACTTCTCCCGAATAAAAAATGTGTACTTTATCAGAGATTAAAATAAAATAAGAGTACAGATGCTCCACCATGCGGTTCCTAGTACCTGCATAATCATAGTAGTACTACTCGTACTACTAAACCTTGCGCTTGGCTCTTCGCCTCTTCGTGACGTCGAACAATGATGTTACTACAGTGTATGCCTCTGGCAATCTGACACCGAATGAACTGTTGCACGTCCACCGCTTGGGCAAGGGTAGGTTGCATTAATCAAAAGCTTATCGTCGTCCTGTGAGCCACCAGGCTTGAGGTAGATAGAGAGGGCGTAAGCGAGCTTCACCTTGTCCTGCAGGCTTCTCCTCTTTCTGCAAACTGATGGGACACACCAAAAAGTAGTGCCAGTCCATACTCATTTCCGGTTAATATGGCTTAATATTTTTTGTGGGTAAATGAGAGAGCTTTATTCATAGATAAGCATTCTTAGGACGATGAGCCAAGAGACTGGTCACTAGGAAGCGAGGTGCCCCACAAAAAAAGAAGGAAGTGAGGTGTTTCTTCAAGCCAGCTCACGGTCACATTAAAAGTGCAGCAAGCACGGTTCGCACAAAGATGCGCCACAAGGTTTGCTAACCTGTTTACATGTTGAATAACAAAAAAAGATAATATATTACCGAGCACTCCTATTTCTAACATGATATAGGAGCCAGAATTAAGCGAGAATTGTGGCGAGTGTTCCATGCAATCAACTTCCATTATCACATGCGAGAACCCTCGAAGAGAACCAAATGTGTTGAAGATTGCTTTATCACATATTAAAATAAAATAAGAGTGCAGACGCTCCACCATCAGGTTCCTAGTAGTACATACCTGTATAGTAGTAGTACTAGTAGTAAACTTTGCGCTTGGCTGTTCGCCTCCTTGGGAAGTCGAACAATAATGGCACTAGTATAGTGTATGCTTCTGGCAATTTGACGCCGAATTAACTGTTGCAAGTCAACCTCTGAGCGGGGGAGAGCTTGCATTAGTCAAAAGTTTCTCCTTGTCCTGCGAGCCACCGCGCACAAGCTCCTCCCGTCCTGCAAGCTTCTCCTCCTTCGGCAAATTGACGGGACACAACAAAGTAATGCTAGTCCATACTGCCTCCTTTCTGGTTAATATGGCTTAATTTGAAACGAGATAAATACACTATCTGTAACTGTATATTTGTAAACATATGGTCAGTGGACTTCATAATATGCTCATTGCGCTCAATATATACATTTTATGGTGTTTATACGGTCACTAGCTCACCCTGGCTGAGTATGTGTGTGCATGCACGTGTAGGTTGAGCACTTGGGCGTGACCGCGTGTGTTCCGTCGTGTGCTCGGAGAGGCATGCATTAAGGCGTCGCGCGCGTGTTTTGCGTCCATGTGTACGTGTGATAGTTGCATGCATGCACGAGGTTGTAGCCCCTCACGTTCACATGTTCGTAGTCAATGCTTTTGTCAAAACGTTGCATGCAAGGTTTAATCATTCGTTGTTCACGCATGCATTCCCGATATTAATACATTGATAAAGACAATTTCTTGAGGAAAACGAGCCCATGAATTGAGTACAAAGGGGACCAATAAGCCAGGATGGAGGGAGTACTAGTAGTGAACCGGAAGGAGGGAGTAGGTACTAGTAGTACTACGTAACAACGTGCAGTAACAAAATTCCTCTATGTGCATCCTGTCTACGAGTCATGCAAGAAAATAGAGATAAGTACAAGTGAGACTAAGGAATGGTCATACACGTAGGGGAGTACGTGTAGGGGCCACTCAGGAGCAGTCAGATCACACAGTAAGTTAGTCAGAAGAAGCAAGCATCATTTCACTCTTCAATGACATGTACGCAATATAAAATGGTTGATATGGAGAGAAAAAGAAAACCACTCCTATATATACACTAGCAGGAGCCTAAGCTACAAGCCTGATTGCTTGGGGTGGTCTGTTCACAAGCATAGAACAATGGTGGCCACACTGCCAGTCACAGATCCAGCCTGATCCTGCTGCTGGGGGAAGGGGACGATGTTCTGCATAGACGAGGTTGACAGCAACGAGGGAGAAAACCCACTGTCGGTGCGTCCCGATTGGGTGTCCCCACGGTATGGGCTAATGCCGCCTCCCAACCGCCCTTCTAGCTACACCCCGACGTCCCATGTACAACTTCCTTTTGGAGCCGGCTTGCTCCACTGTTGCAGCTCCCCACGTAGCTCCATCTCCATGTGGATCTTTCTCTACTTCTACCTGCTTCTATTTGTGATGAGTTTATGTCTCATGAACTACTGCCACTACTATTATTCTAATCACACTGCTTCAATATCTTTGCCAACAGGGATGCTCAGCTCGATTTTAGTGGAACTGCACAAAAGCATCGTATGATCCAAGCGTGCCAGCCGTCTTTCCTTCGACAGGTTATATCTAGCCACGACATTAAATCCTGTTCAGGGTTTACAGCATAGAGACCCCATGAGTAGTTTTTTTGTACACACTCTCACAACTTTTATCTTTAATTGTGAAGTAAATATTGTCTATGATCTGTGAATCATTGAGATGCATCAGCATGTGTGTTAGTTTTCCTTTGTATTTGATGGAATGTTGTAATGGGGAAACCTTGGAGTAGGAATGAAAATGGAGCGGAAAGCTTCCGTTTTTCCGGAGAAAAAATGGAAATGGAGAGAAACCAATGTTTTGTTTCGTTGGATCGCGCCATCAAGCAAAACCAACGTTTAAATCATGTTTGTCGCTTTCGTCTCACCCTCCTCCACGGCTCCACCCCACACGGTCGCTCGGCATGCCACTCGCCGCAAACCGACTAGCTATATGATAACTTTCCCGCCTGCTTGATAATGGATCCCGCCATGGAGTACTATCACTACTGGAAGAGATTGACAAGGAGGGGGAGGACAACTAGCTATAGCATGGACTCCCAAAAACTTTTTACATGCATGTTATGGCCGGCCGTGGCGACCTTTGAACACGGAGCAGTCACGTGCACCGGGAAGCGGCACGGGCGGCGCTCTCTTGGCCGGTGCACCGCTTCAATGTCGTTGCCAGTGAGAGGTCGTGTCCGCTCTGGCTGGGCATGAATACGGCACTGACCGTTTCGGCCGGGAAGCACGCGCGGGTGATGAAGAGGGTTCGGGTTGGTCAGGAGTGGGTGTGGCAGCCATCCGGACGCCCGCAAACAAGAGATGTTGTACGTAAATATTGCTGCCTATATAATTAATAACATAAATAATGTGCCGGTTGGACAAATATGATTGGAGATGGAGATGGAGATGAAATTTTATGTAAACACGGATATGCATGTCTATGTCTATGTGTGTGTGCGCGACGACTCTCGCAACTACCCGTACACACCATCGATGTCTCGTTCTGCCTACACACACACTTAGTACCGCCTCATTTTGTTCCTAGGATAGGAATATCATAGGAGTGGGAAACAATATGAAGTGAGATAAATGGAGTACGACGTACAGAGAAATGTACACGCACTCACTCTGCCTCCGAGATACCCGCGAGTACACGATGGAGCACATTTGTATATGAAGAGGTAGCTTACTTACGTAATAATTTTACGCTTTAATTTGTTCACATGATAATGGAGGGTCGGGGACCACACGTGAGCAATACAAACTGCGACCTAGAAGCGGGTGTGTGTTTTTGATCGAGTTTTCTTTCTTGGTACATTAAAAAAGGTTTTGTCCGCCAGTTTTTGTTTATTTTTTTACTCCATTGTATATATAGCCTCTTGTTTGATAGGGTTTCTCGCGTCTCGCTCTCTCACCCTCTCCATATCTAAACAAGATGACAGTGTCCACTCTATATCTCTCCTCACCAGTGGTCACATATCCGGCCGAATCCCGTCCTCTGCGGGAGGTGAGCAGGTGCAGCATTGACGTTGTCGCCGTCGGTGATGGAGGAAACTGATGCGCACCATCCTCTCTGAGCTAGCGCTAGGGCGGATGAAGGTCCTCCGCGCCCTTGTTCACTGCCGTCGTGTGGGCAGATCCCGCCCGCCTGCCTAAGCGACATCTCGCCCACCTGAGGTATAACTTCTTTTGGATTTCATGCTTCATTGTACTGGTCCAGCTGCCTAGGTCGCTTCATGCAGGTTTTCTTCTATGCCATTACTCCCTACCTCCCCATGTACAGTATCTAGGGTTCATTAGTTGGTCCAACATCACTTATTTTTATTATTATAGAGGAAAGGCCACTCGAAAAGTTGTCCTGGTTTATGCCTCAGTGGAGGTATACATGTTTTTTTTGACAAAAAGTAAATGGTGGTTGTGCGGTCACTGTCCATATGCTCCTATTGCTGCTGCTAATCTAATACTATCATTGGTTAAATGAAGCAATGACCATGGTAATGTGACATCCCTTTTAAGTAATGCTGATGTCAATCTAGAGGCATCGATAAATGCTTTTGTCCTGTTTTTTTTCTCGGGTATCCTGGTTTAGTTCCCATCAAGATAATCATGATGCTTCTGTTTGTTGGTCTAGTTTTCATTAAATCTTATTGACAATTTAGATGTCGTTGTTAATTTTGTACCACTGCCAAAACAAAGTAAGAACACTATATCCCTTTTTTATATTTGTGCAAACAGCGATGCGCATCTCCATACCCGGGCATGTCTTCCTCAATTTTAGTGGACCTGCACAAAATTGGATGGCCATTGTTGTTCCACCTCATTGTCCTCTGGCACGTGGTTCTTCCTTCCTCGAGCTTCATTACCGAGAACAAACAAATCACAGTTAGGATTTGTTGAACTTCATTGGTTCCTCACCCAAACTTGATGCCAAATGGATGATGCATCACCACGATGACCTATCGATGCTCATGGTTGCGTCTCTTGGTTGCATCGGCTGGCGAACCTCATCGATTTTCGACGAAAAAACAAGTTGTCTTCCATTAGTGCTCTTTGCTTGTTACCCACAAAGATGATATCCTTCATCAGTTCACCTTCGTTGCGTTGGAGACGCAGTCGTCTTTCACGTTGGTGCAATGTTATCACACGATTGGCTATGAACCAAATGTTTCCTCGAAGAAGCATCGACGTTGGTACTAACAGCATAAGTTTTGTATTGATTTCTAAGCCTTCTCAAAACTTTTTCTTCAGCTGCCCTGTAATTTTATTTGTCTAGCTATTGACTAAATATGTGGTCAGACTTTGATTAAAAATATGGTGTGGACTAAAAACCTGGATGGATGTAGTAGCACTCCTTTTTATTTACTCTGCATATTAGTTTGACTAAAGTCAAACTTTGTAAAGTTTGACAAGTTTAGGCCGAACACAACAAACCGTAATTATTGAGAGAGGGCAAACCGCACATATTCTCAAACCTTTCTGATAATTGAAATTAAAATTCTTTATTTGTACACACTCTCACACCTTTCCGACAACGTGGTGCATGTGTGGTTGGTCACTTAACGGAGGGTAGTGTACCGCACGTGAAGGACAGGAAGTGCGACCAGGACGCGTGGATCGTTAGTTAATCGTTAGTTTTCTTCACTGGTACGTTAAATAAAGAGTTTCGTTTCATACTTACACAATTTCAAATGATTGTTATGGAGAGAAAAAGAAAACCACTCTACTATATATTAGTAGTATACATGAGTACTATATAAGTACTATATAAGCTGGACCCTTAGCGCTTGTTCGCTAGGGTTTGCACTCTCCACACTCTCTCCACACTCTTGTCGGCGTTCTGCGAACGGGGGTCTCCAGACATGCCTGCCTGCGGCCTGCGGCGTGGCTCAAGCAGTGGCCCAGTACGGCCCGTCTTCATCGACCCAAGCTCAATAACCTCGCGAGGGGCCAAGCCTCGCGGGGCGGATGACACAAGGCTTCCTCAGGGGCGGCCTCGCCAGGCAGGCTCGCGAGGAGGCAGAGAGATCAAGGCAAGGAGTACCTCGCGAAGTGATCATGACGCAAGCCATGACAACCGATGAAGGAAATATGCCCTAGAGGCAATAATAAAGTTATTATTTATTTCCTTATATCATGATAAATGTTTATTATTCATGCTAGAATTGTATTAACCAGAAACATAATACATGTGTGAATACTTAGACAAACAGAGTGTGACTAGTATGCCTCTACTTGACTAGCTCGTGAATCAAAGATGGATAAGTTTCCTAACCACAGACATGAGTTGTCATTTGATTAACGGGATCACATCATTAGGAGAATCATGTGATTGACTTGACCCATTCCGTTAGCTTAGCACTTGATCGTTTAGTATGTTGCTATTGCTTTCTTTATGACTTGTACATGTTCCTATAACTATGAGATTATGTAACTCCCGTTTACCGGAGGAACACTTTGTGTGCTACCAAACGTCACAACATAACTGGGTGATTATAAAGGAGCTCTACAGGTGTCTCTGAAGGTACTTGTTGAGTTGACGTATTTCGAGATTAGGATTTGTCACTCCGATTGTCGGAGAGGTATCTCTGGGCCCTCTCGATAATGCACATCACTATAAGCCTTGCAAGCAATGTAGCTAATGAGTTAGTTACGAGATGATGCATTACGTAACAAGTAAAGAGGCTTACCGGTAACGAGATTGAACTAGGTATTGAGATACCGACGATCGAATCTCGGGCAAGTAACATACCGCTGACAAAGGGAACAATGTATGTTGTTATGCGGTTTGACCGATAAAGATCTTCATAGAATATGTGGGAGCCAATATGAGCATCCAGGTTCCGCTATTGGTTATTGATCGGAGACGTGTCTCGGTCATGTCTACATTGTTCTCGAACCCGTAGGGTCCGCACGCTTAAAGTTCGATGACGGTTATATTATGAGTTTATGTGTTTTGATGTACCGAAAGTTGTTCGGAGTCTTGGATGAGATCGGGGACATGACGAGGAATCTCGAAATGGTCGAGACGTAAAGATCGATATATTGGACGACTATATTTGGACATCGGAAAGGTTCCGAGTGATTCGGGTATTTTTTGGAGTACCGGAGAGTTAAAGGAATTCGCCGGGGAGTATATGGGCCTTATTGGGCTTTAGGGAAAAGAGAGAGGAGAGGTTGGGTGCCCCCCCAAGGCCTAGTCCGAATTGGACTAGGGGGAGGGGCTGTGCTCCCTCCTTCCTTCTCTTCTCTCTCCCCTTTCCTTGACTCCTACTCCTACTACTTGGAAGGGGGGAATCCTACTCCCGGTGGGAGTAGGACTCCTCCTAGGGCTTGCCATAGAGAGGGCCGACCCTCCCCCTCCTCCACTCCTTTATATACGGGGAAGGGGGTCACCCCATAGACACAATAATTGATCATTGATCTTTTAGCCGTGTGCGGTGCCCCCTCCACCATATTCCTCCTCGATAATATCGTAACGGTGCTTAGGCGAAGCCCTGCGTCGGTAGAACATCATCATCTTCACCACGCCGTCGTGCTGACGGAACTCTCCCTCGACACTCGGCTGGATCGGAGTTCGAGGGATGTCATCGAGCTGAACGTGTGCAAGAACTCGGAGGTGTCGTGCTTTCGGTGCTTGATCGGTCGGGCCGTGAAGACGTACGACTACATAAACCGCGTTGTGCTAACGCTTCCGCTTTCGGTCTATGAGAGTACGTGGACAATAGTCTACCCTCTCGTTGCTATGCATCACCATGATCTTGCGTGTGCGTAGGAATTTTTTGAAATTACTACGTTCCCCAATAGTGGCATCCGAGCCTGGTTTTATTCGTAGATGTTATATGCATGAGTAGAACACAAGTGAGTTGTGGGCGATACAAGTCATACTGCTTACCAGCATGTCATACTTTGGTTCGGCGGTATTGTTGGATGAAGCGCCTCGGACCGACATTACGCGTACGCTTACGTGAGACTGGTTCTACCGATGTGCTTTACACACAGGTGGCTGGCGGTGGCAGTTTCTCCAACTTTAGTTGAACCGAGTGTGGCTATGGCCGGTCCTTGCGAAGGTTAAAATAGCACTAACTTGATGAACTCTCGTTGTGGTTTTGATGCGTAGGTAAGAACAGTTCTTGCTCAGCCCATAGCAGCCACGTAAAATTTGCAACAACAAAGTAGAGGACGTCTAACTTGTTTTTGGAGGGCATGTTGTGATATGATATGGTCAAGACGTGATGCTATATTTTATTGTATGAGATGATCATGTTTTGTAACTGAGTTATCGGCAACTGGCAGGAGCCATATGGTTGTCGCTTTATTGTATGAAATGCAAGCGCCCTGTAATTGCTTTACTTTATCACTAAGTGGTAGCGATAGTCGTAGAAGCAAATAGGTGGCAAAACGACAACGATGCTACGATGAAGATCAAGGTGTCGCGCCGGTGACGATGGTGATCATGACGGTGCTTCAAAAATGGTGATCACAAGCACAAGATGATGATGGCCATATCATATCACTTATATTGATTGCATGTGATGTTTATCATTTATGCATCTTATTTTGCTTTGATTGACGGTAGCATTATAAGATGATCTCTCACTAAATTTCAGTTTATAAGTGTTTTCCCTGAGTATGCACCGTTGCGGAAGTTCTTCGTGCTGAGACACTATGTGATGATCGGGTGTGATAGGCTCTACGTTCAAATACAACGGGTGCAAAACAGTTGCACACGCGGACTACTCAGGTTAAACTTGACGAGCCTAGCATATACAGATATGGCCTCGGAACAATGAGACCGAAAGGTCAAGCATGAATCATATAGTAGATATTATCAACATAGTGATGTTCACCATTGAAAACTACTCCATCTCACGTGATGATCGGACATGGTTTAGTTGATTTGGATCACGTGATCACTTAGATGATTAGAGGGATGTCTATCTAAGTGGGAGTTCTTAAGTAATATGATTAACTGAATTTTAATTTATCATGAACTTAGTCCTGGTAGTATTTTGCAAGTTATGTTGTAGATCAATAGCTCGCGTTGTTGCTTTCATATGTTTATTTTGATATGTTCCTAGAGAAAAACTGTGTTGAAAAATGTTAGTAGCAATGATGCGGATTGGATCCGTGATCTGAGATTTATCCTCATTGCTGCACAGAAGAATTATGTCCTTGATGCACCGCTGGGTGATGACCTATTGCAGGGAGCAGATGCGGCGTTATGAACGTTTGGCTAGCTCAATATGATGACTACTTGATAGTTTAGTGCACCATGCTTAACGGCTTAGAATCGGGACTTCAAAGACGTTTTGAACGTCATGGACCATATGAGATGTTCCAGGAGTTGAAGTTAATATTTCAAGCAAATACTTGAGTTGAGAGATATGAAGTCTCCAACAAGTTCTATAGCTAAAAGATGGAGGAGAATAGCTCAACAGTGAGCATGTGCTCAGATTGTCTGGGTACTACAATCGCTTGAATCAAGTGGGAGTTAATCTTCGAGATAAGATAGTGATTGACAAAGTTCTCTAGTCACCATCACCAAGTTACTGGAACTTCGTGATGAACTATAGAATGCAAGGGATGACGAAAACGATTCCCGAGCCCTTCGTGATGTTGAAATCGACGAAGGTAGAAATGAAGAAAGAGCATCAAGTGTTGCTGATTGACAAGACCACTAGATTCAAGAAAAGGGGAAAGGGAAAGAAAGGGAACCTTCAAGTAGAATGGCAAGCAAGTTGTCACTCCCGTGAAGAAGCCCAAAACTGGACCCAAGCCTCAAACTAAGTGCTTCTACTGCAAAGGAAATGGTCACTGGAAGCGGAGATACCCTGAATATTTGGTGGATAAGAAGGATGGCAAAGTGAACAAGGGTATATTTGATATACTGGTTATTGATGTGTGCCTTACTAGTGTTTATAGTAGCCCCTGAGTATTTGATACTTGTTCAGTTGCTAAGATTAGTAACTCGAAATAGGAGTTATAGAATAAACAGAGACTAGTTGAAGGGAATTGACGATGAGTGTTGGAAGTAGTTCCAAGGTTGATATGATCGTCGTCACACACTCCCTATACTTTCGGGATTAGTGTTAAACCTAAATAAATATTATTTGGCGGAGCATGAATATGATTTGATCATGTTTATTGCAATACGGTTATTTATTTAAAGTCAGAGAATAATTGTTGTTCTGTTTACATGAATAAAACCTTCAATGGTCATACACCCAATGAAAATAGTTTGTTGGATCTCGATCATAGTGATACACATATTCATAATATTGATGCCAAAACATGCAAAGTTAATAATGATAGTGCAACTTATTTGTGGCACTGCTGTTTGGGTCATATCGGTGTAAAGCGCATGAAGAAACTCTATAAAGATGGATTTTCGAAATCACTTGGTTATGAATCATTTGATGCTTGCGAACCGTGCCTTTTGGGCAAGATGACTAAAACTCCGTTCTCCGAAACAATGGAATGAGCTATTGAGTTGTTGGAAATAATACATACCGATGTATGCGCTCCAATGAGTGTTGATGCTCGTGGCGGGTATCGTTATTTTTTGACCTTCACAGATGATTTGAGCAGATATGAGTATATCTACTTAATGAAGCACAAGTCTGAAACATTTGAAAAGTTCAAAGAATTTCAGAGTGAAGTGGAGAATCATCGTAACAAGAAAATAAAGTTTCTACAATCTGATCGTAGACGAGAATATTTGAGTTACGAGTTTGGCCTTCATTTAAAAACAATGTGGAATAGTTTCACAGCTCACGCCACATGGAAGACCACAGCGTAATGGTGTGTCTGAACGTTGTAACCACACTTTATTGGATATGGTGCGATCTATGATGTATCTTACCGATTTACCACTATCCTTTTGGGGTTATGCATTAGAGACAATTGCATTCACATTAAATAGGGCACCATCAAAATACGGTTGAGACGACGCCTTATGAACTGTGGTTTGGCAAGAAACCAAAGTTGTCGTTCCTTAAATTTTGGGGCTGCGATGCTTATGTGAAAAAAAATTCAACCTGATAAGCTCGAACCCAAATCGGAGAAGTGTGTCTTCATAGAATACCCAAAGGAAATTGTTGGGTACACCTTCTATCACAGATCCGAAGGCAAGATATTCGTTGCTAAGATGGATCCTTTCTAGAGAAGAAGTTTCTCTCGAAAGAAGTGAGTGGGAGGAAAGTAGAACTTGATGAGGCAAGTGTACCTGCTCCCTTATTGGAAAGTAGTTCATCACAGAAATTAGTTCCTGTGATTCCTACAGCAATTAGTGAGGAAGCTAATGATGATGATCATGAAACTTCAGATCAAGTTTTACCGAACCTCGTAGGTCAACTAGAGTAGGATCCGCACCAGAGTGGTACGGTAATCCTATTCTGGAGGTCATGTTACTTGACCATGGCGAACCTACGAACTATGAGGAAGCGATGATGAGCCCAGATTCCGCGAAATGGCTTGAGGCCATGAAATCTGAGATGGGATCCATGTATGAGAACAAAGTGTGGACTTTTGTGGAGTTGCCCGATGATCGGCAAACCATATTGTATAAATGGATCTTCAAGAGGAAGACAGACGCTGGTAGTAGTGTTACTATCTAAAAAGCTCGACTTGCCGCAAAAAGTTTTTTGAACAAGTTCAAGGTGTTGAATACGATGAGATTTTGTCACTCGTATCGATGCTTAAGTCTGTCCGAATCATGTTATTGCCACATTTTATGAAATCTGGCAAATGGATGTCAAAACTGCATTCCTTAATGATTTTCTTAAAGAAGAGTTGTATATGATGAACCCAGAAGGTTTTGTCAATCCTAAAGGTGCTAACAAAATGTGCAAGCTACAGCGATCCATCTATGGACTGGTGCAAGCATCTCGGAGTTGGAATATACGCTTTGATAAGTTGATCAAAGCATATAGTTTTATACGGACTTGCAGTGAAGCCTGTATTTACAATAAAGTGAGTGGGAACACTATAACCTTTCTGATAAGTATGTGTAAGTGACATATTGTTGATCAGAAATGATGTAGAAATTTTCTTGAAAGCATAAAGAAGTGTTTGAAAGGAGTTCTTTAAAAGAAAGACCTCAGTAAAGCTACTTACATATTGAGCATCAAGATCTATTGAGATAGATCAAGACGCTTGATAAGATTTTCAATGAGTAAATACCTTGACAAGATTTTGAAGTAGTTCAAAATGGAACAGTCAAAGAAAGAGTTCTTGCCTGTGTTGCAAAGGTATGAAATTGAGTAAGACTCAAATCCCGACCACGGCAGAAAATAGAATGAAAGTCATTCCCTATGCCTCAGTCATAGGTTCTATAAAAGTATGCCATGCTATGGACCAGACCTATTGTATACTCTGCCCTGGTTCGGCGAGGGAGTACAATAGTGATCTAGGAGTAGATCACTGGACATTGATCAAAATTATCCTTAGTGGAATAAGGATATGTTTCTCGATTATGGAGGTGACAAAAGGTTCGTCATAAAGGATTACGTTGATACAAGTTTTGGCACTGATCCAGATGACTCCAAGTCTTAATCTGGATACATATTGAAAGTGGGAGCAATTAGCTAGAGTAGCTCCGTGCATAGCATTGTAGACATAGAATATTTGCAAAATACATACGGCTCTGAATGTGACAGACCTGTTGACTAAACTTCTCTCACGAGCAAAACATGATCATACCTTAGTACTCTTTGGGTGTTAATCACATAGCAATGTGAACTAGATTATTGACTCTAGTAAACCCTTTGGGTGGTGATCACGTGACGATGTGAACTATGGGTATTAATCACATACGGATGTGAATATTGGTGTTAAATCACATGGCGATGTGAACTAGATTATTGACTCTAGTGCAAGTGGGAGACTGAAGGAAATATGCCCTAGAGGCAATAATAAAGTTATTATTTATTTCCTTATATCATGATAAATGTTTATTATTCATGCTAGAATTGTATTAACCCGACACATAATACATGTGTGAATACATAGACAAACAGAGTGTCACTACTATGCCTCTACTTGACTAGCTCGTGAATCAAAGATGGTTAAGTTTCCAAACCATAGACATGAGTTGTCATTTGATTAACGGGATCACATCATTAGGAAAATGATGTGATTGACTTGACCCATTCCGTTAGCTTAGCACTTGATCGTTTAGTATGTTGCTATTGCTTTCTTCATGACTTATACATGTTCCTATAACTATGAGATTATGTAACTCTCGTTTAACGGAGGAACACTTTGTGTGCTACCAAACGTCACAACATAACTGGGTGATTATAAAGGAGCTCTACAGGTCTCTCTGAAGGTACTTGTTGAGTTGACGTATTTCGAGATTAGGATTTGTCACTCCGATTGTCGGAGAGGTATCTCTGGGCCCTCTCGGTAATGCACATCACTATAAGCCTTGCAAGCAATGTAGCTAATGAGTTAGTTACGGGATGATGCATTACGTAATGAGTAAAGAGACTTGCCGGTAACGAGATTGAACTAGGTATTGAGATACCGACAATCAAATCTCGGGCAAGTAACATACCGATGACAAAGGGAACAACGTATGTTGTTATGCGGTTTGACCGATAAAAATCTTTGTAGAATATGTGGGAGCCAATATGAGCATCCAGGTTCCGCTATTTGTTATTGACCAGAGACGTGTCTCGGTCATGTCTACATTGTTCTCGAACCCGTAGGGTCCGCACGCTTAATGTTCGATGACGGTTGTACTATGAATTTATGTGTTTTGATGTACTGAAGGTAGTTCGGAGTCCCGGATGAGATCGGGGACATGACGAGGAGTCTCGAAATGGTTGAGATGTAAAGATCGATATATTGGACGACTATATTCGGACATCAGAAAGGTTCCGAGTGATTCGGGTATTTTTCGGAGTACCGGAGAGTTACGGGAATTCGCCGGGGAGTATATGTGCCTTATTGGGCTTTAGGGAAAGAGAGAGGAGAGGTAGGGAGCCCCCCAAGGCCTAGTCCGAATTGGACTAGGGGGAGGGGTTGCGCCCCCTCCTTCCTTCACTTCTCTCTCCCCTTTCCTTGACTCCTACTCCTACTACTTGGAAGGGGGGAATCCTACTCCCGGTGGGAGTAGGACTCCTCCTAGGGCGCGCCATAGAGAGGGTCGGCCCTCCCCCTCCTCCACTCCTTTATATACGGGGGAGGGGGCACCCCATAGACACAACAATTTAACATTGATCTTTTAGCCGTGTGCGGTGCCCCCCTCCACCATAGTCCTCCTCGATAATATCATAATGGTGCTTAGGCGAAGCCCTGCATCGGTAGAACATCATCATCATCACCACGCCGTCGTGCTGACGGAACTCTCCCTCGACACTCGGCTGGATCGGAGTTTGAGGGACGTCATCGAGCTGAACGTGTGCAAGAACTCGGAGGTGCCGTGCTTTCGGTGCTTGATCGGTCGGGCCGTGAAGACGTACGACTATATCAACCGCGTTGTGCTAACGCTTCCGCTTTCGGTCTATGAGGGTTCGTGGACAACACTCTCCCTTCTCGTTGCTATGCATCACCATGATCTTGCGTGTGCGTAGATTTTTTTTAAAATTACTACGTTCCCCAACAATCGAGACCAGGCGGGCGCCAACCAGCGCAGTATCATCGTTTCCTCTTTGGTGCAAAGGGGGCAAGCATAGGTGCAAAGTACCGAGCCATCAAGCAAAGGTTTCCGTATCGGTGCAACAAGACCAAGACCAGTAGGACGGCAGGACGGGGATCACCGTGGAGCCCAAGACGGCATCATCGCCAGTGCCTTTGGCAGTCGAAGACCAACTTTAGTCAGGATAGCTTGTACTAGATGTCCCCCTTCAAAATGTCCGTTGTTGGATCCCTTCCCGATCAATATTTGGGAAGAGGACCAGGGCCTCTATAAATAGAGATATCCACCACAGTAGAACAGGGACGGATCTCACCCAGAGCCAACAGAGATGGAGCAATTCCTCTCCAAGCACACCACCACAAGAACACCCCTCGCGAGGCTGTTCTTCCTCTGTAATGTTCATCATCAGCCCAGAGGCAATCCACCACACCACACACTGGATTAGGGTATTACACCACAACGGTGGCCCAAACCAGTATAAACCTTGTGTCCCTTGTGTTGTTCATCGTGTAGCTTAGATTCGCGGCGAGGTTTTGGGGCGTGGATTGGTAGGGGGAAGATCTTCGTGCGCACCCCAGAGTTCGAACCTTAAGGGTTTTGCTGGAACCGATATCTGACATTTGGTGCGCCAGGTAGGGGTGCTCCGGAATATTCTTTCCGTGGTTCTGTGTTCCATCGCTTTGTCGTATCCATGGCAAACGCTCGCAGAGCTCGCATCGAGCGTCGGTCTGCTCTCGCCGCCCGCGTGGCCCAGACGGCTCCCGTCGGTGGGCCTCCTCGTCGTTCTCCGTCGCCTGCCGCCAAAGCCGCCACCGGCCCGGCGGGGAATGAGCAGCAAGCATTGTCGCTGCAGCCCTCGGTGTGGCGGGAAGGCCGCACCACCACTCCGTCGCTAACTCCAGCTGGTTCGTCGTCTCACGCTCGTCGCGCTCCCATGGACACGCAGGCCACGTTGCTCCTGGCACGTGAGCTCCTGCACTACCACCCTGTCGACGACCTCTACGAGGAGTGGCTCGCTCACATCACCGAGCTCGTCAGCGCCACAGGGGGCTCTCCTACGCCATCCCTCTCGCTACCTCGCCCTCCGTCCTGCATGGGTGATGCAGCTCAGGAGGCACATCTGCCACCTCCTCCCCAAGAACGCGCCTTGGTCCCAAGGCGCGCGGCTCCTGGACGAGACCCACCGCGTCCGGCGCCCGCGTGACAAGAAAGGAGCTGCCAAGAAATCCCTCGGCCCCAAGAAGGCGCTCGCGTGCTCCCTGCTCCAGCGCGTCAAGACCGCATCCCTACTGTAACGCCCCGGATCCGATGCGCCAGGTGTCCGCCAGTTATTCGCCGTCGTTGCCTTGTCATTTGCTTGCGTGTTGCACTTTGCCATGTCATCATTTGCATTTTATCATGTCATCATGTGCATCTCATTTTGCATACGTGTTCGTCTCATGCATCCGAGCATTTTCCCCGTTGTCCGTTTTGCAATCCGGCGCTCCTATGTCCCCCGGCGTCCCCCTTTTGTCTTCTGTTGTGAGCGGGTGTTAAACGTTCTCGGAATGGCCCGAGGTTTGCCAAGCGGCCTTGGTATAGCACCGATACACTGCCTGTCAAGTTTCGTGCCATTTGGAGGTCGTTTGATACTCCAACGGTTAACCGGGTAACCGCAAAACCCTCTTTTGTTGCAGCCCAACACCCCTTCCAAAGTGGCCCAAGACCCTCATATTCATGCATTTAATAACTCATTAATCGTGCATCGGATTAAAATGATTTAAACATGTAAAGTGCTTAGAATTTTGTGTAGATTAATAATTTGCCACTTTCACCCATGTTTAAAAATGTTAAAAATGTTGTTTGATTAAATTTGCTTAAATGCCATGTTAAATGATTTATTTCATAACTAATTAACCGTAGCTCCGATTTTAATAAACTTTATATGTAAATGGGGTGGGAAAATGCCTAGATTAACATGGTCCACTTTATTTTCCTGTTTAACAACTTTAAAATATGTTTTAGGGCAGAACAGTAGCAAATTCATAAATTGCATATGAGGTTTTTCCGGAATTGTTGTTTGTTGTTCCGGCCTCATTTAAACTTGCCTAAATAGTTAGTTTACTTTTGTTACACCCCTTGCCATGTTTAATAACATTTAACATTGTTGTGTACCTAAACGAGAGCAAACTAAATAACTCGGTTGTGGTGTTTCGTCAATATGCAACTCGTTGCATATTGAGCTCCACTTAATTTGTAGTGTTGTTTGTTGCACTTTGCCATGCCATGCCTCATTAAACCGGACATGCATCATACTTGATTGTGCATCATGCCATGATTATGCGATGGTTGTTTACTATGTTGTTTGCTTCTTTCCGGTTTGCTTCTCTCGTTAGCTTCGGTTTCGTTCCGGAGTTGTGAGGATTCGTTCGACTACGTCCGTTTGTCTTCTTCATGGACTCGTTCTTCTTCCTAGCGAGATTTCAGGCAAGATGACCGCTACCCTGGATCTCACTACTATCATTGCTATGCTAGTTGCTTCGTTCTATCGCTATGCTGCGCTACCTATTACCTGTTTGTCAAGCCATCCCATATTGCCATGAACCCCTAACCTTTGACACCTTTCCTATGCAAACCGTTGTTTGGCTATGTTACCGCTTTTGCACAGCCCCTCTTATAGCGTTGCTAGTTGCAGGTGAAGTTGAAGATTGCTCCATGGTGGACAGGGTTTATGTTGGGATATCACAATATCTCTTATATTATTAATGCATCTATATATTTGGTAAAGGGTGGAAGGCTCGGCCTTATGCCTGGTGTTTTGTTCCACTCTTGCAGCCCTAGTTTTCCGTCATACCGGTGTTATGTTCCCGGATTTTGCGTTCCTAACGCGGTCGGGTGATTTATGGGACCCCCCTGACAGTTCGCTTTGAATAAAACTTGTCCAGCAAGGCCCAACATTGACTTTTACCATTTTCCTCACCACCACCTACTTTTTCCCTTGGGAGTCGCGCATCCCAAGGGTCAGCTTTATTTTAGCCCCCCCGGGCCAATGCTTGTCTAAGTGTTGGTCCAAACTAGAGCCACTTCCAGCGCCACCACGGGGAAACTTGAGGGATGGTTCTAGTTGTACGTAGTGCTCATCCGGTCGTGGCCTGAGACGAGATACGCGCGGCTACTATCAGGATGTCGGCACGCCGGGAGGTCTTGCTGGTCTTGTTTTACCATTGTCGAAATGTCTTGATGTACCGGGATACCGAGTCTGATCGGAGTGTCTCAGGTGAAGGTCTATTCCTTCGATGATCGCGAGATCTTGTCATGGGCTAAGTTGGGACACCCCTGCAGGGTATAAACTTTCGAGAGCCATGCCCGCGGTTATGTGGCAGATGGGAATTTGTTAATGTCCGGTTGTAGATAACTTGACACCAGATCCGAATTAAAACACATCAACCGAGTGTGTAGCCGTGATGGTCTCTTCTCGGCGGAGTCCGGGAAGTGAACACGGTTTCTGGGTTATGTTTGACGTAAGTAGGTGTTCAGGATCACCTCTTGATCATTGTTAGCTTCACGACCGTTCCGCTTGTTCTCTTCTCGCTCTCATTTGCGTATGTTAGCCACCATATTTGCTTAGCTGCTGCTGCAACCTCACCACTTTACCCCTTCCTTTCCCATTAAGCTTTGCTAGTCTTGATACCCATGGTAATGGGATCTTTGAGTCCTCGTGGCTCACCGGATACTTCAAAACCAGTTTGCGGTGCCTATGTTACCGAAAGGTGTGTCGCAACTAAGCTCAAGGAGGAGCTCGATGAAGATCTTGCCCTTTGTGTTGTATTGTTCTAGTTGATCAGTAGTGGAGCCCAGTTGGGGTCGATCGGGGACCTTTGTCGCTTTTGGGGTTCTTCTTTTATTTTGGTTCCGTAGTCGGACCTTGATTGTATCTGGATGATGTAATGCTTTATTCATGTAATAGTTTGAAGTGGCGATTGTAAGCCAACTATGTATCTCTTTCCCTTATGTATTACATGGGTTGTGTGAAGATTACCTCACTTGCGACATTACTTTCAATGCGGTTATGCCTCTAAGTCGTGCTTCGACACGTGGGAGATATAGCCGCATCGAGGGCGTTACAAGTTGGTATCAGAGCCTTCCCCGACCTTAGGAGCCCCATTGCTTGATCGTTTTTAGCGGCCGAGTTGTGTCTAGAGAAAATGTTTTGAGTCATTTAGGATTATATATCGGAGAGTTAGGAATTCTTTTTACTCCTCAGTCCCTTCGTCGCTCTGGTGAGGTCTCCTGACGTAGAAGTTTTGACTTTTCTCTCCTCAAATTTCACTAAAAAAAATTTAGGATCACGCGGGTATCAATCGTTCCGATGGTTTTATGATGACAACATTGTCTTGGTGCCTCCCGTCAGCAGGGTTTTTTTTAGTGGAGGTGTCCCGGGGAGTTGAGCTCTGAGGTGTTGTCGTCATAATTTTATCGTTGCAGTTCTGGAATACCAGAGTTTAGTACGCCGACATCGAAAATCTCTTTTATGCAGTTGTTGGTGAGATAACCCGCTAACTTGAAGATCGAGGTGAGTACGGGAGTATTGCCATGACTTGTATAACATATGCTTTTCGAAGGTTGAGGTACACGATTTCCGGAGTTTTCTTGGTTATGTGTTGATGGATGGATACAGCTTGATGTAGGTATTGTTAGTTTGGGTGAGATATATTGCTTCCCCTGTATCCCCAACACCAGATTGCATAACCAGAAAGTTTCGGGAGTTTATAGGTGGGAATTCAAGTAGCTCCTAGAATATCTTTCCGACATATGCATGATATGGGATTGGGTAAATCTCTATCATATGTATTTGTTCCGCTTATTCGCAAGCCAGTCCTTTGTTTTGTTTTGAGTTGTGGTATTCGAGTTGCTTCAATGTCAAGTGTTGATTCCATACCTTTCCGAAATGGTGTTCTCATACTCCGATGTGAATACCAATCCTTCTCGACAATCGAGATTGTCATGTCAATCCTTTTCAACCGGCGTGCTTCGCTTCAAGTGGATCCGATCAATTCAACATCAGCAAGACCAATTATCATTTCTTCTCAACGGTGTTTGTTTCATCCGTCTCTAAGTTGCCTTTGTTTTTCCCGCCCTCCCACCTTTTTTCTTCAAGGACACAGATTTCTTAATCAAGTATTCATTTATTCATTTGAAGTCTCTTCATTCTTTTCAATCAATGTTCTTATCCGGTGATTTCCCGTGAAGATGCTCAACAGTTTCAAGTTCATCATCCTTCGTTCTTTTGCTTCTCCGGTGAATCCAATTCAAGATTTCAGTGTTGATCATATTCCTTTCCTCGTTTCTAATGCTTTCTCATGCCGGTGCACCTCTCAATCACTCACCTCTTGCTATTCATTTATTCCATAGTGTTGAAGATATCTCGGAAGATTCGTGTTTCCATTCTTAATCCGTTCAAGTTATTTTGAGGCTCTTATCTCATTCAAGTCATTTAATTCAACCGGTGCAATCCCCTCTTTCAATCAATCGTTCAACGGTGTTTCCTTTTGAGTGGGCCCTAACCCACGGGTCTTTTCCCAGGATCTTACCTGACTCAACTAATTCCCCCGGAGTTATTCTCAAATTCTTTTCAAATGTGACGTAAGAATGAACTTCATCAGTCACATGCCTTTTCCAAGATCGATTTCAATTCTTTTCATCTTTGGCTCAACCTTTTCCTCTTTAAATTCTCCCGGAGTATCTCATACAATTCATGGTGGTTCTCATCATCATTCTCAACATGTGAAGACCGAAGAAGTATTTCTCTTAAATCTTGGTCCATTCTCTTCAATATTCATGGTCTCATAATTGTTTTCGATTGTGAGAATTCTTTTCTTACCATCCGGAGTATTTCTTGAGTTGTTTCCATTTCTTTCTTCCGAAGGCCATCATGTCATAATTCTTCATCCTCAGCGCATAGCTATCGTTCTCTAAATCTTACCGGTGCATCGTTCAAATATCCTCTAATCAGCTCATGATCTCTTCGTCCACTTGTATCTAAATCCCTTCAAGTATCTTCATTCATTTTCAAACTCTTTCCGGTGAATTGTGCCCTTGCTACTCTCTTTTTCAATTCTTACGGTGGTTCTTTCAAGATCTCTCTTCCTTGTTCATCATATCAATTCATTCGCTCTTTCCAATCCTACCGGTGGTTCGTTGAAGACCTTCCCAAGCTTGCGCAATATCTCTTTTAATCCTTGCTACGAGAATAAGTAGTATGCCAAATCCGTTGATTGTCATCAATTTAATTGGTGAAGGATAAACATATAATAAATCTTATTCTTATTTCCTCGAGGTGATTCAATTATTTTCTTCCGGAGATTATTCATGATGAATAAATTCTTGTTTACATGTGATTCATCTTTCTTTCCGGAGTTGGTCATCATATCACATTCTCGGTTCGAGATGCTTCATCTTTTCTTTTCCGGAGTTCCAAGTTTTCCGCATTATAATCGCGAAGCTCCATCTAAATCATTGCAAGGCTTCACCTTGTGTTTTCAACTTCTCTTTCTTTTCATCATCCTTCTATTACCGGAGTTCTTATGGAGTTTCTTCATGGTGGTTCGTCAAGGATTCTTTCCATTCTTCAATTGTTCTTCAAGATTTCTCTTGAAGCTATGATCCGCCAAGCTATACTCAAAAATTAACATGGTGTTCAACACATGTTTTGTTTTGAGGAGTTCAAGTATTCTTTGTCTTGCATTCCAAAGTGCAATTCCTTCTATCTTATCTTTTGAGATGGTGTTATGTCACTCTTGACAATTTCTCCTCATGTTTCATGATTCACAAGTTGTCAGGACTGAGTTAACTAAATCCATCATTTTCTCTTCGTTCAAGAGATCTTTTCGACCAATCAGTCTCGTCATTGGAGTTATCTTGGGTTATATTTCACCTAAAGCTTTCCCTAAGGATTGTTGCTATTTATGGTGCTTATAAATGACCCAAGTTCTTCATTTATCCTCCCGGTGATATAAGTTTCTCGTCTCCTTGTTGATATCAATCCAATCATTTGTTTCCGTTGGTGGCAGAAGCTCACCCCATAATTTTGAGATGTTTTTTTCATAAGCCCGCCACAAGCTTATTTTTTCGTTGTTGGTTTTCCAACAACTCCGTTCAATTCTTCTTTGCAAGGGTGCTTTCCGAGCCCATTTGTGGCAGAAGTTGGCATTTTCTTCTCTGTTCTTTTATTCCAATGATCTATCTTCTATTCTTTCTTACGGAGACATTGTGATGTTGCTCTTTTCACTCATCATCTCGATTGTGAGGATCGTGTTCTTTTCGTGCTTATCCATTTAACCGGAGTGTTGTATCATCTCTTCAATATCTTTCCATCTCATCAAGTTTTCTTCTCTTTTCTACCGGAGAGCTATCCAAATTCTGTCATTCTTGTTCCTTGGCTATCTCATTATACCGATGTGGTCATATTCTTTTCGTTCGTGAAGCTCTTATTTCCATGTATTTCAACCTTCAAATTCTCGTAATACTCCTTGTTCCTCTTTTCTACCGGATTGTTTGCAAGCTCGTTCATCTCTGTTGTACTCTTTCTTTTAAATTGCTCAACCTTTCAAGGTTCATTGGTTTCACTCATTGGTCAAAGAAGCAACTTAGTTTTACCTCTTCTCTTCCTCTTCCGCTTCTCTCCGGTGCCATCCTAGATCTCGGGACGAGATCCTCTCGTAGTGGTGGAGTGTTGTAACGCCCCGGATCCGATGCGCCAGGTGTCCGCCAGTTATTCGCCGTCGTTGCCTTGTCATTTGCTTGCGTGTTGCACTTTGCCATGTCATCATTTGCATTTTATCATGTCATCATGTGCATCTCATTTTGCATACGTGTTCGTCTCATGCATCCGAGCATTTTCCCCGTTGTCCATTTTGCAATCCGGCGCTCCTATGTCCCCCGGCGTCCCCCTTTTGTCTTCTGTTGTGAGCGGGTGTTAAACGTTCTCGGAATGGCCCGAGGTTTGCCAAGCGGCCTTGGTATAGCACCGGTAGACTGCCTGTCAAGTTTTGTGCCATTTGGAGGTCGTTTGATACTCCAACGGTTAACCGGGTAACCGCAAAACCCTCTTTTGTTGCAGCCCAACACCCCTTCCAAAGTGGCCCAAGACCCTCATATTCATGCATTTAATAACTCATTAATCGTGCATCGGATTAAAATGATTTAAACATGTAAACTGCTTAGAATTTTGTGTAGATTAATAATTTGCCACTTTCACCCATGTTTAAAAATGTTAAAAATGTTGTTTGATTAAATTTGCTTAAATGCCATGTTAAATGATTTATTTCATAAATAATTAACCGTAGCTCCGATTTTAATAAACTTTATATGTAAATGGGGTGGAAAAATGCCTAGATTAACATGGTCCACTTTATTTTCCTGTTTAACAACTTTAAAATATGTTTTAGGGAAGAACAGTAGCAAATTCATAAATTGCATATGAGGTTTTTCCGGAATTGTTGTTTGTTGTTCCGGCCTCATTTAAACTTGCCTAAATAGTTAGTTTACTTTTGTTACACCCCTTGCCATGTTTAATAACATTTAACATTATTGTGCACCTAAACGAGAGTGAACTAAATAACTCGGTTGTGGTGTTTCGTCAATATGCAACTCGTTGCATATTGAGCTCCACTTAATTTGTAGTGTTGTTTGTTGCACTTTGCCATGCCATGCCTCATTAAACCGGACATGCATCATACTTGATTGTGCATCATGCCATGATTATGCGATGGTTGTTTACTATGTTGTTTGCTTCTTTCCGGTTTGCTTCTCTCGTTAGCTTCGGTTTCGTTCCGGAGTTGTGAGGATTCGTTCGACTACGTCCGTTTGTCTTCTTCATGGACTCGTTCTTCTTCCTAGCGAGATTTCAGGCAAGATGACCGCTACCCTGGATCTCACTACTATCATTGCTATGCTAGTTGCTTCGTTCTATCGCTATGCTGCGCTACCTATTACCTGTTTTTCAAGCCATCCCATATTTCCATGAACCCCTAACCTTTGACACCTTTCCTATGCAAACCGTTGTTTGGCTATGTTGCCGCTTTTGCTCAGCCCCTCTTATAGCGTTGCTAGTTGCAGGTGAAGTTGAAGATTGCTCCATGGTGGACAGGGTTTATGTTGGGATATCACAATATCTCTTATATTATTAATGCATCTATATATTTGGTAAAGGGTGGAAGGCTCGGCCTTATGCCTGGTGTTTTGTTCCACTCTTGCCGCCCTAGTTTTCCGTCATACCGGTGTTATGTTCCCGGATTTTATGCTCCTAACGCGGTCGGGTGATTTATGGGACCCCCGACAGTTCGCTTTGAATAAAACTTGTCCAGAAGGCCCAACATTGACTTTTACCATTTTCCTCACCACCACCTACTTTTTCCCTTGGGAGTCGCAAGATCCCAAGGGTCAGCTTTATTTTAGCCCCGGGCCAATGCTTGTCTAAGTGTTGGTCCAAACTAGAGCCACTTGCAGCGCCACCTCGGGAAACTTGAGGGCTGGTTCTAGTTGTGCGTAGTGCTCATCCGGTCGTGGCTCGAGACGAGATCTGTGCGGCTACTATCGGGATGTCGGCACGCCGGAGGTCTTGCTGGTCTTGTTTTACCATTGTCAAAATGTCTTGATGTACCGGATACCGAGTCGATCGGAGTGTCTCGGTGAAGGTCTATTCCTTCGATGATCGCGAGAGCTTGTCATGGGCTGTTGGGACACCCCTGCAGGTATAAACTTTCGAGAGCCGTGCCGCGGTTATGTGGCGATGGGAATTTGTTAATGTCGGTTGTAGATAACTTGACACCAGATCCGAATTAAAACACATCAACCGAGTGTGTAGCCGTGATGGTCTCTTCTCGCGGAGTCCGGAAGTGAACACGTTTCGGGTTATGTTTGACGAAGTAGGTGTTCGTGATCACCTCTTGATCATTGCTAGCTTCACGACCGTTCCGCTTGTTCTCTTCTCGCCTCATTTGCGTATGTTAGCCACCATATTTGCTTAGCCGCCGCAACCTCACCACTTTACCCCTTCCTTTCCCATTAAGCTTTGCTAGTCTTGATACCCATGGTAATGGGATTCTTTGAGTCCTCGTGGCTCACCAGATACTTCAAAACTAGTTTGCGGTGCCTATGTGTAATAGCCTGGCTTATTAGGGATGATAGACTACTCATACAATAAGGAATTCCTTCTTTTCCGGATCCCATTCGACGTAACTCCAAAGTTAAGCGTGCTCAGCTTGGAGTAGTTTTGAGGATGGGTGACCGACCGAAGTTGCTCACAGGTGCGCACGAGTGAGGACAAAGTGCGCAGAAAAGACTAGTATTGATCTGTGGGGCCAGTCTAGATCCCGCCAGGAGTAACGACCACTGGCGGGTGTGTCCGGGGCGTTACAAGTTGGTATCAGAGCCGACCCTCGCGGTTACACGGATGGTTGCGGACAGGTGCGCGGTCATGTTGTTCATGACGTTTGTGACCCGTGATGGCACACGGCATGGCACATGTACCGGACTAGATGCACAGACGGTTGTGCCAAGAGAGAACGTTCCTGTGGCCCGAC
The DNA here is from genome assembly GCA_021437245.1 of Aegilops speltoides. Lineage (NCBI taxonomy): Eukaryota > Viridiplantae > Streptophyta > Magnoliopsida > Poales > Poaceae > Aegilops > Aegilops speltoides. The sequence goes on from CM038141.1 coordinate 236,101,133, forward strand.
GAGGACGTCGGTTCCTCTGAGTGGGGGTGTATGTAATAGCCTGGCTTATTAGGGATGATAGACTACTCATATCAATAAGGAATTCCTTCTTTTCCGGGATCCCATTCAGACATAACTCCAAAGTTAAGCGTGCTCAGCTTTGAGTAGTTTCAGGATGGGTGACCGACCGGGAAGTTGCTCCCGGGTGCGCACGAGTGAGGACAAAGTGCGCAGAAAAGACTAGTATTGATCTGTGGGGCCAGTCTAGATCCCGCCAGGAGTAACGACCACCGGCGGGTGTGTCCGGGGCGTTACACTATGTTACCGAGCAGGTGTCGCAACCAAGCTCAAGGAGGAGCTCGATGAAGATCTTGCCCTTTGTGTTGTATTGTTCTAGTTGATCAGTAGTGGAGCCCAGTTGGGGTCGATCGGGGACCTTTGTCGCTTTTGGGGTTCTTCTTTTATTTTGGTTCCGTAGTCGGACCTTGATTGTATCTGGATGATGTAATGCTTTATTCATGTAATTGTGTGAAGTGGCGATTGTAAGCCAACTATGTATCTCTTTCCCTTATGTATTACATGGGTTGTGTGAAGATTACCTCACTTGCGACATTGCTTTCAATGCGGTTATGCCTCTAAGTCGTGCTTCGACACGTGGGAGATATAGCCGCATCGAGGGCGTTACACCTACGCCAGCACGTCAAGACCCCGTGCTACCCCTGGCGGCGGTGCACGGGAATCTCCAAGAGCAAGCCCCGCGTCTGCAGAGGGCTCCGGTGGCCACAGCAGGCTGCCGGGCCTTCACCACCGAGCTGCGCAGCGTCGCGTGGCCGGGCAAGTTCAAGCCAGATCTGCCTCCTCGCTACGACGGCACTGCCGACCCCACGGAGTTCCTACAGCTCTACGAGCTGGGCATCGAGGCGGCCAACGGAGACGAAAAGGTCATGGCGAACTAGTTTCCCATGGCGCTAAAGGATGGTGCCCGCACCTGGCTCCTGAACCTGCCTCCCGGCTCGATCTCCTCTTGGGACGAGGTGCGCAGCCATTTCATCGCCAACTTCCAGGGCACTTGCGACCGTCCTCCGGTCGTGGGTGACCTGCGGCGCATCAAGCAGCAGCTGGGAGAGACACTGCAGAAGTACATCCAGTGCTTCAATAGCGCTTGCCTCAAGATTCCCAAGATGACTGAGGAGGCCATCATCTGAGTGTTCTCCGATGGTGTCCGCGATGTCAAGATGAACGAGGAGCTCGCCATCCATGAGGATCTGTGCACATGTCTGGAGCTGTTCAACCTGGCGACCAAGTGCGCAAGAGCTGAGGAGGGGTGCGTCTCCCTCCTCGAGCTTCCGGCTGCTGACCCCGAAGAGAAGAAAGCCAAGGCCAAGGACGTGAAGCGCAAAGGAGCAGCTGTGCTCGCAGCAGAACTAGACACGAAGCGCGGCAGGGACCAGCCGGAGTTTTCCAAGGGCAACCGATTCTACGCCTACCACAACCTCTACACCCACAACACCAACGAATGCCAGGAGCTCAGAGCCGTTCGAGAAGGACGCATCGGCCGACGCCCCGAGCGCAATGACCGGGGATACGACCGAGGAGGAGGAAGAGGTGGAGGACGATGGGACGACCGAGGCCCTCGCCAGGAGTGGCGAGACCGACCTTGCGAGGATCGCTGGCAGGACCAGCCTCGTGAGGGGGCTTGGAGGGATCAGCCTTGCGAGGATCGCCCACAGGGCAACGCTGGCCTTCCTCCTCTGCCACCACGCCAAGAAGGAATGACGACCACCACTAGGACGAGGGGGCTGGGGGCTTCCAGGAGCCACGTGCTATCATTTGCATCTTGGGCGGAGCCCAGGCCCCAGCCTTTCAGTGCATGTTCAAGCAGTTTGCTCGCGAGGTGAATGCAGTCCTCCCCAAGCTCGAGGCCATGCGCCCTCTCAGGTGGTCCACGTGCACCATCGCTTTCAGCTCGGCAGATCAACTCAAGTGCGCGGCCATAGCTGGCATCCTCCCAATGCTTTGTTCCCCAGTCATCAGCAATGTGCAAGTTACCAGGACTCTCATCGATGGAGGAGCAGGACTCAATGCTCTTTCCGTCGAGATGTTCAACAACCTTCAAGTGCCCTATGATCAACTTCAGCCAACCAAGCCTTTCTCAGGAGTTACTGATGGCTCCACCACTCCGATAGGGCAGGTTCTCCTTCCTGTCACCTTCGGGCAGCGCAAGAACTACCGCACTGAGCTCATCGACTTCAACGTTGCCCACATTCGCCTGCCATACAATGCCGTCCTCGGCTATCCAGCCTTGGCCAAGTTCATGGCGGTAACTCACCATGGTTACAATGTCCTCAAGATGCCGAGAAGCGGCGGAATCATCACAGTCCCCTGTGAAGAGCAGGATGCGGTCTGCTCTCTCGAGCGTGCCTTCCAAGCTGCATTAGTCGAGGACCGAGACAACAAGAGCGGGAACCCTCCCGAGGCAGTTCCCAAGAAGAAGAAGACATCACCCAGCTCCAGGCCTCAGGAGGTTGGCATCTCCGGAGGCGCCGCATCAGGATCTGCGCCCGTGCAAGGGGCGCCTCCCTCCATCACATAGGAAGGTGCACCCGGCGCCCTCCTCGGGCAGGTCTCGGGGGCTCTCTTCTGGAGGGCCTCAGACTTTGCCAATATCACGAGGGAGGCGCTCGGGCACCACTTGGAGGCATGCTTCATAGAACGCTTCCCTCAGGAAGGCATGAGGCAAGGAAGGCCCAACCCTCAGGAGTTCATCACCAAGACCACTCCGGAGTTGCAGGAATCAAGAGTCATACGCGGCGATCACCGCCTACCTGGCGTAGCTCCCCATCCAGGCGAGGATGGCAGGCTGTGCGTATGCATCGACTACCGGGGCTCAGCCGAGTCGCCTCTCAGGAGCGCTTCTGGCCTTCGCGCATGGGACGCTGCGAGGGTCCATTGCACAGCTATGTTCGCATGCCTTTCGGTCTACCGAACGCGGCTACCGCTCACCAGCGTCTTCTGCGGAGCATTCTGGCAGCTCAGGAGGCTAGGCACCACGCGGTCCTGGCGGAGATGGAGATGGTCCTCGAGGAACCGACCGGACCCCCAAGTACTCAGCAAGACTTACATCAGATCCTATCATACATGCATTTGTATCAAGAGGGTAATGTGGGGTTTATTTGCAGCAAGCCAGCTTTGACTCTGTGGGTATCCTGTTCTATGACTACCAGAACTTCTTTGAGGTGATATGGCGCACACGAGTCCACTAATCACCACACAATACACTACTATGGATTCATCCCCATCTCCTTACGAGAAGGCCATCCATAGCACTCACACTTGTCTTGAGCATTTTAGAGTATCCACTTCAAGTTGGCTATGTACCATGTAAGCATCCAAGAAGTCCATAACCGCAGACCCGGCTATTCGAATAGATCATGTTAACCCTACAGGGGTGTACTTCTTCACACACGCTCTCGCCACTTACCGCCATGTACACGTCATGTATCTCGGCAACCTTCAAGCGGAAGCCTGGCGAGGGTGTCGGCCACGACCTGACTAACCACACAAGACTCTAGCCCAGGTTTATCGCCTATTCGGGTTCCATCCGCAAGGAGATCCGGCCGGGGTGTCGCTCACGGTCCCAAATGATGTGTGCAGGGTTCCCAAGCCCACCTCGCCGGATGGATCTACGCTTGGTACACCGTGCCACTTGTGCCTAGTCTGTCCCAAGCCCACCTAGCCGGGTGCCACTTGGTAGACTACTAACACTACCTACAAACACCAGAAACTAGTTGTGACTCCTGGACAGAGATCAAGTTGGTTAATAAGTCAAGAGAGTCAATTAAGGATCCCAATGTGTGGTAGTATCGAGTCATTGGACAACAAACATAGAACTCAGTGCTTAAGGACGGTTCCAGTGAGGCAACCCACCATGTACTCCTACATGGCCTCTCACCGCTACCTTTACCAAATCGTGTTCACACACTTAACCCTCAGCATCAGAACATAGCACTGCACTCCAATTCATTCCCAATGAATCAGACCTGACACAACTCTAAGCAATAGCAGGCACAGCATGGTAGGAACACAACATGGCTCAATCAACTCCTACACATGCTAGTGGGTTTCAACTATTTACTGTGGCAATGACAGGTCATGCAGAGGAATGGGTTCAACTACCGCAGCACAAAGTAGCAGATGAATCGTTATTGTCCTAATGCAATAACTGAGAGGAGGAGCGAGAGAGTAGGATTGTATCGGAATGAACAAGGGGGTTTGCTTGCCTGGTAGATCAATAAGGGGGGCACTGCTCCTCAAACAGGTACTCTGGAACGGTCTCCGGAGCAGGACCTATCGAGAAGAAAAGGTGCCAATAATCAAAACACAAGCATATGCAACAATATGATGCATGATCATGGCATGAATATGTGATGTTGTTTGAGCTAATGCAACTAGCTTTTAGTTGGATGAAAACCCATTTGAACCAAGGATTCAAATGCATCTCCAAAATAAGCTCTTTATATAAGCCATTTTAGTGTTTCACTTATACAGTAGGTATAAGTTGGTTTTCCATGCATGAAACTAGTACAAATGGATAGATTGCATTTTTCTGATAATTTTCATATATAAATTATTTCAATCTAAGTTACGGTTGAATTTCTATGATTTTTAAAGTTTTGCTAATTTTTCTGGAATTCCTGATTTAATTTAAATCCAGAAAATAAGTAATTGTGTCAGCATGACAGTGGCATGACGTCAGCGAGTCAAACGTGGCTGACCAGGTCAAACCTGACGTGTGGGGTCCACTGGTCAGTCACACTGTGCTGTCTGGGTCACCGACAGGTGGGATCAGGTCAACGGACACATCAGCAAGTCAACCCTGACGCGTGGGTCCTGCTGGATTATAAACTAATTTAAACAAAAATTAAACTAGAGTTAATTAGGCGCGGGGCCCAGCTGTCGGTGTCCCTGAAGGGGTTGATTAGCGGCGCCATTAGCCGCTAATGACGCTGCCACGTCGACACGGTCGGAGCTCAGCCGCCGGCGAGGTCAACGACGGCGGAACTGCTCGGGTTTCGCCCTCCAGCGACCAAACACCGCGCGGAGGGGCTTTGTGGGTTCCTGGCGCTCATGCGTATCCGGCGGAGGCGACGGGAGGTTGCGGGGGCGGCGGAGCTTGCCGGAGCGAGGCTCGCGGCAGCGGCCGGAGCTCGGCTCGAGCGGGCGCAAGGCTACAGGGCGCAGGGAGGCAGGGGAGAAGGGGGAATTGATGCAGGGGCTCATGGCGGACTCGATGGCGTCGACGGCGAGCTCGGGGACGGCCGGATGGCGACGTGCGGGCGGTGGAGATCCACGGCGGCCGGCGATGAAGAATACGACGGTGGCAATGATGGAGGCCATCCGGAGGTGCGTGGATCGACGAGGAGGACGAGGGAGGCGCGCCGAAGCTCTTGGGCATGTCGGAGGGGCGAGGCCGTGGCGGTGGGCGCGACAACAGGGGCCGATGGCGGCGGTGGTGCTCGACCGTGAGAGTTAGAGCGAGAGAGAGGGGAGGAGAGGACTGGCGAGAGCGAGAGGGTCCAGGGGGGGCGCGTGGCGACGTGCGGGGCATCCAGGGTGACGGAGGGGAGGACAGGCAGGCAGGAGGCCGTGGCGCGGCTGCGGCATGCCGGCCACGCAGCTGCTTTGGGCGAGGGGAGGAAGGCAGCAGAGGCGCCCAGTGGTGCAGGCTCTTCTTGGGGTAGCCACTTGGGCCGCCAGGTGGCTGCACAGGGAAGTAAGTGCCAGGTAGGTTTTTTTTCCATTTGTTTCTTTTCTATTTTTCTGACATATGTTTAGATTTAATAATAATACTAAATCAATTTATTTTCTTATGCCAATTTTTGTAGGAATTAGTGATATTATTCCAGAGCTCCTCAGAAATTGGCATAAGTTTTGGACATATATTATATATATAACATATATATATATATATATATCCAAGGCAAATATTTACTGCATTAATTCAAATGGCCAAAAATAAATACTTCTGAGCTCCCAAAAATATTGGTTGGAATTTTACCTCTGACCAATATTTTTAGATAAAAACAGGAACATTTAGTTGGGCCAAATTGAAGCAATTTTTATCTGGGTCATTTCCAAAAATGATTATGAGGGTTTCACAAATCCCCATTTCAAACTTAAATGGAATTTAAACATGATGCACACATGACTAGCCAGTCTAGGTCATACCAAAACTAGGGATGTGACAGCCATGTCGTATGATAGTATCATGTTCATGATTGATTTAACCTGTTAATGCCATGTTGTTGTTTGTCTTGACTGCTTTTGTTTATTGTGAGCTTGCAAGCACATTCAATGTACTGACCTGGCATGTCATGCCAGTTTGCAGGTCATGCCTGGATTGCTTGCTTGTTTGGTGTGGTTCCTGTGTTCGCGAGCTAGGAGAAACATTCCAGCCAGAGTCCCTGCAGATTGGAGTCCATCATCATTGTTCATTGTTCTGCTGCCAATAGTTGTTCCACTGCTAGTAGAGGTTCCGTTGCCTCGAGTTGTTATGCTGCCTGCATAGAGCAATTGTGGTTGTCGTAGTGTCGCCGTGCCTGTGTTATTCATTGTAATATCGGAGAACTTGTATTCGTATTTAATTTGTAATATAGAGTTGGTTTGTTCTATGCTAAGCAGTGTCGTATTCCAGAAGACTTCATCTCGATCTCTGGGATGGAATATGGGGCGTTCCGGTTTCTCTGAGCCGAGGTGCCACATGCTTGGTATCAGAGCAGATCTGGCTGTAGAGCGTCCTAGTCCGCTGGAACATTAGAAAACGTCAGTATAGGGTCTGGTTGTTGCCCTTGCTTGTTACATTTGGTTGTTGCATTTGTTTGCTGCATATAGTCTTTTTCGGTTACCCCTAACACCTATTTCGTGCGTAGATGGCAGTCACTTTCCATGAGTTTAGTGCCCTTCCCAGAGCTCCCGGTGCTGTTCCAATTGCTTTCAGCCCCACTCCTGCACCTCTCAGCTTTGCCACCCTCCTCAGCAATATGTGGCGTAGCATTTATCCCCGTGGAGATCCACCACATTATCAAGTATTCCAATTTTCTGCCGGAGGAAGAATCCTGGAGTATGTTGCCCATGTCCATATGTCAGCCTCAATTCCTGTTGGTAAGCGCACCTACAGTTTCTATGGTGGTTATGGCGCTACTCCCGAGCGTGCCGTTTAGCTTGCCGCAATGGCACCAATCACTAGCCTTCGTCATCAAGAGAGCATGGTAAAAGAGAAACGTGCTTAGCAATTCTATCCCACCATTGTCGAGAATCATAAGCAGATCACCCCATCTATCAATCCTCAAGATGACCCGGTTATGTTTGCTATGTCCCGTTATGTGACGGCCGAGTGTCTTCTTATTTCCAAATTAGTCCAAGACACAACTCGAGCCAGGAGATTGTTTGGTGCTTCCCTACCTCAGTCTCCATCAGCTTCTCCAACCCCTCTGCTTCGTCCCTCCGGTGTTTCGGAGTTAGCAGTTCCACTCGCTCCTCCCTTAGCTTCTTCGTGAGCTCCCGAGCGTTTGCTCAAGCGTAGGGTGTAGTCACTCGTGTGGTGCATGTGCATCTGTTGTAGTATCATTGCTTGTTTATGCTTGTGTGTGCTTGTGTGTGCCTACTTGGATTAGTTTTGTAGCTTGTTTGCTATGTGCTTTGTTGCAATCAACCGTTTTCTCATGTTTCTTTGTTTTGAGTCTTCGGTGTTACCCCCTTATGGAAATTTCTCATCAACCAACACCGGATCAGAAGAAGCCGTGAGAAGTACAGATATACACCAAGGAACTCAGTTTGAAGCAATGAGATTTTCAGGTGACAACAGTGTATTGTAGACATCCGGTCTAAATACAAGTATATTCTGCTCAGACTTTGAGTAACAAGTACCCATCAGAGATACACCTTTATTGCAGAAATGAGTAAATCAGCAGGAGAACCAAATTGGATCTAAGTCCAACTGGCATTTCAAGTCAAAGGTATGGTCCGTATACAAGGATTAATTCTGCCATGAGTCAGATTTGAAGCATGCGACACCCAGAAGTTAGTCCAAATATGCAATGAATTCAGCAAGAAGGATGGTCGGACAGTTCTTGTCATACAAGTAATCAGCATGCCAGAATGACAAGAATATATATGTTAATCCATTCACAAAGAAGATCAGTCCAGTCCTTCACAATTTATCAGCAAAGTGTACAAAACCTGATTCACCAGTCTGCATCAGAAAGGTATGAATGGATTCCAGTGCAAGATATTCAGTCATTTCAACTGGATACTGCAAAAGCTTCTGGCATAAGGTACCGAGTCTTCCCTAGTAAGTCTTTAAGGAGGGGAAGCTTCTGAGGTACGGCACCCAACCTTCCTCGGCAAGATATTCACAGAAAACTTCGAGCACAAACTATTCAGTCTTCGTCAGCACGATACCCTGATGGATTCCGAAGCAAGCTGCCCAGTCTTCTTGAGTATGGCACTGGTACAAGAAAATAAACCATGAATTGTTAGCATATGGCAGTGTTTTCTAAGTGGCAAATATGCAATAGCGAAGTCAGAAAGAAGAATCAGTCAGAACAAAGACATACCTCAAGGATTAGATATTTCTTCATGCAGTATGCTGTCAAGTCCAGGAAGAATTCACGGTTTGCATTCGGCAACCTCACTGGATATGTAAGTGAACGAAAACCAGTGGGTGATGCAAGAATAGACAAGTCTGGAAGAAAGACAACATTGAGGCAACAATCGTGGCAGTGATTATCGAGATCAGCCCAGCACACCCCACAAGGTGATGCTATTAATCCGGTCATTGTCTGGTATAATCAACAACAGTATTGAGATCTGTATAAGCACACGTGAACCAGATAAATATCCTGAGACTCGAGTTGTGAACAAGACCAAGGTATGATTTCACGTTATTGCACATGACAGTATTCAGGGCCGCGAGAGTAATGAAGGATATATAAGGCCCAGCTCTTTCAGTTAAGGATCCAAATGAAGGAAATAATAATGAAGGAGCAAGACCGACAATACAGGTATGCCGGTTATTATGTGAATAATGTGGTACGTATGCCCAAGACAGTCTGATATTCCAAATACCAAGTGAAGATACGCCAGTGAGGTCTACTTCAGTGCGGTAAGGACCTCATAGCAAGTCAACCAGCTCAGTCAACAGTATATGATCCCAACTGTGAGCATTGAATACCCGAGTCTGTCAGGTCCGACCCAAGGACAGTTAAACATATTGACCTCAGCAACCGTGCTGAAGCATCGCATGGACTGTTATCCACATGGATATACTGGCAAATTGAAAAATTAGTGTGAGAGCACATACTTTGAGGATTGTTATCTCTCGCATATGGGAAGCAATTAAGGAATAGTCTGCAGTGAATGTAATTCTTTGATAAGATCACCGTCAGTCAAGTCTGCAGCTATGATCATCAGGTGCTGGTGCATTTTGCTATCAGACCCAACAAGCGACAGTCAAACTAATGGTTTAGATTGGATATGAAAGACAGTGAAGTCAGGCAAGATAAGTCAGAAAACTCCTGCAAGATGTCAGAATCCATCAGAAAGACTAGTATGATTCCTATCACAGTTTTGAACCCAGAAGGTATGCATATATTCAAGCAGTCTGATATCTTGATAGAAGAGATTCCTTGTTCCACGGGAAGATGTGTTCCCCACTCCATGGAATATTCTCGGTACTCGATATCAGAATGACATCTCTAGCAAGGATCAATACCGAGAAGGACACATATGACAGAAATGATAATCTTTCAGACCTCAGCTAAGCCAGCAGATATGATGGGAAAAGTTTGAGTCAGTATGAGCAGGAACATATGAGGTAAGTCCTGTCAGAATGTTAGATATGGTGAAGCAAACCACCCCAGACCAAGGCAATCAGTCAGATCCAATTCGGTGGGAATATTATATGGGAATAAATAAAATAAACCCGAGTTGGATATGGCTTATTCAAGTCAGAAAAAATTAGTTATCCCTAAGCAACCAAATCTTGAGGACGAGATTTCTTTAAGGGGGAAGGTTTGTGACACCCTGGATTTTGCCCTTTTCTTTTCCTGATCATTTTCTTGGATTTCTTGATTTGAATTGCTTTTCTGTGGCTATGTGGTTCCAAAACTTGGGAAGATCATGTCTTCCTAGGTTTAATTGTAGCTTATCATCCCCAAAACTATCCCTAGCTCATGTCACTTCCATCCTAGCCCAACTCCCAATATTCTTTTAGTGCGAATATTCCTTTTCTATTAGAGGAATTATCCTATATGCCCTAGGTTGTGAAGCAACCCATCTTTCTGTCAGTCCAAAAATTCCCAAATAATTCCCATAAATTGTTTGGGTCATATCTTGCTCAAATATGGCAATACTTTTCACTGCCATGTTCAAAAATAATCGTCCAACAATTCTTTTCCAATTTTGCCCTAAATGGCACTTTGCAAAGCAAGTGCTATCTAGCTTTTCCCAATTGACTCCAAACTTGTTGGACATCTTTTCCTGTCCATATCATTGCACCATGCCAAAATTCAACTCAATTTGCTTAGTAAATATTCCTGAGCAATATTTCAAAGTTCCTGTCTGAGGGAAGACATTGTGAAGGAAGTACTAGCTAGGCATATCCAAATGAGTTGAAATTTTGCATGGTCCTTCATATGATCAAATCGTCCCTCTCCACCAAATTTGAGCTCATGTAACTCATTTATGTGAGCACAACCCCAAATCTTGGTTTCTGGTCAGATTTTCAGTTTGTGAAGAAACTATATTTTATATTGCTTCAATTAAGCTTAAACTTTTCCAGGGCATTCTCTTGTCCATATCTACTCTCTCCACCAAGTTTTGGCTCAATCCATTACTCCAATTTCCCAGCAATTTTTCCAAGTTTCTATCCAAAGAGATGCTTTGTGAAGCAAGTGCTATTTTGGTTCATCCAAATGGCGTGAAACTTTTTGAGCATCTTAATATCCTCAAATCATTGGGCCATGCCCAATTTTAGCTCAACTTGCATCTTCATGTGAGTGCATCATCCAAATCTCTAATTTTGGCCATGTTGGCACTTTCTACAACAACCCCTATCTGAACTCCTCCTCTTAAGCTATTTTTTGGTGATCAAAGTCACCTTAGTGTGTGATAAGCACCAGACAAATCAGTTCCTTCCTTTCCAAGTTTGTGTCCCCTCTGGACAGCACAAATAGGTTGCTGCTGATATGTTTTACCCCTCCGGCTCTTCTCTTCTTTGCCCCTGAACCGACTTATCGCTTTGTTTAAACTCAGGGTATCATGGTCATTCTACTGGACATGCTCGGTTCGGCCAGAACAAGCCGCGTATGCCAGTTCACGCGGTGACCACCGGGTGCATCAGCCCAAAACCGTGCTCTGGCTCGTTCTGGCCATTGTTCCCGTTGTCTCCCTCGTCGTCTCGACCTCAAACTTTGTCTAGGAGATCACCCGTGCTCGATTGCTACACCCTGAGTCACTGTGCCGCCCTGAGTCGTTGCCGTGTGGTCGCCGTCGTCGCGCCCGTGCCATGTCCAGCCTCTGCACCTCCATTGGCACGGAGATGGACCTCTCTAGAGCCTCCCTGACCCCTCCTCCATGCCTATATAAGGACCCTCGAGCCTCTCCGCAACTCACAACTCCCTCCCCCGCCTCTTTTGGTCACCGGAATCGCCCTATCTTGCCATTTCTTTCTCAGACCACCGTGACCTCGCCGGAGTTGGTCTCAGTTCTGACCACCACAGTCCTCCATTTGCCGTTCCACCACCTCCAACGGGTTCCTCTCGTCCTAGCGGTCCACACCCACTTGCCCCTCGCCAGAGTCCACCTTGGGTGCGTGCCCTGCGCACGGCCGTCGCCCCCGCCTCTCGGCCATATCATCGTCCGGCCGCCCTAGCCCCATTCAGCCTCTCCCGACCTCACCCACCTCTTCACGGGCCGCCTCACCCACTCAGCCCTCGTCTGAGTTACCCGTTCGCCGAGCTCCACCATCGCCCCGTTTGCCTTTGTCCTTCCCGTTGCTGTGTCCTCCCTTCCTCCCCGTGCCTCCCCGGGAGCCGTTTCTCCTCTGGATGGGTGCGGTGCTCCGCACCGAGCCGGCCGGTGCTCTCGCCTGAGCCCGGGACGGCCGGAGCTACCCGCCCCGTCGCCAACGTCGCCCTGCCTCGCCTCCTTTGTTCTATCGAGGAACAGAACGAGGGGAGGAAGAAGACGACTTTCCCGGGCCCCCTCCAGCTGGCCAGGCGGGCCCCGCCTCCCCTCTAGGCCTCACGTGTAAGTCACCTAACCCCCGGGCCCAACCCTGTTAAGTGGAAACATATTTGTAAGAATACGTCTTCGTTTTCAAGAAAGCGTATTCCCTCCTTTTCTTGTCGAAAATGCGCTTTCCCTTATGGAAAGCGTATTTCCTTTAACTGCAGCTCAAAATACGTTCTCCTTTTTAGAAAAAGTATTCGGCCGAAGGCGCTTTCTGTTTTCTGCTCCAAGGACCTGTTTGCTGAAGAAATATTCATAGATTGGTCCTTCTTCTTCCACCCTTCACAACTTTTTAACCGTAGCTCCGATTGAGGTGAAACCAATGCTCATGTCTTCATCTCGTCAAGCTCTTTCTATTGCTAACATTTTCACTAGGTGGTCCCATAGTAAAAATTACCATTTTTTACTTGCCTCTAATCAGCCCCCTTCGAGAGAGAACCGTCCGGCGTTTCGTTTCCGCAGCTTCACCGCACATTTTCCCGGAGTCTCTGTCACCCCCAGGCAAGCCACAACCACCATTTGCATGATAGACATGTAGTAGCATTGGTTTTCAAATTGAATCTTTAATAACTATCTGTTTGTTTTGCTACTGTTGTCGTTATTTCAGTTATGCTTATGGATCGGTGGTTACCATCATGCTATGTTTTCTTGCTCTCAGTTATCATGATCAACTTGCTAGTATTACTTTCATATGTTCATGCTTGCTAGTAGTTCATGTTGGTGTTGGTTATGCTCTTTGGTGCATGACTATCGTCTGTTACCGAGTACCGTTGATATGCATATTTTGTTGCATCTAGCGGGTTTATGCTCACCTGGTAGAATTGCCATTATGTTCCTGCATGGTATTTATTTATGATGCTAGTGGTCATGCTATGCTTATGATAGAGTTATGTTTGTGTTATTCATGCTCGTCTTTATGCCATGCTCAGTCAGATATATGCTTCATTGTTGTTATGCTCAATGATTTATTATGGTTGCACATCATGCTCATGTTGCACATCCATTGTGGGAAGGTTGTAATTGGGTCTATGTCATGCCTCTCGCCGGTGCCTCCAACGAGGGAAGGTTATGCGCGGGCGCTACCTTGGCCGGGTAGGATGGCATAAGCCTTGTGTGCCCATGTTTGGTTTTGAGCTCATGTCCCCATTTGGGACTGTTTGTTTTGCCACGATGGTGGCCGTTGATGCCTTTGGTAGGCACGGGGCCACCCATGACTTAGCGCAGAGGGGAGTTGGTCAGAGTGGCCGGCAGAGTGTCATGGGTAATAGAGCAGTTTGGTCGGAACGCCGTTGGTCCACCCGAATGGGAGTGCAAGGCCATGGGTTCCGTGGTGTGGGTACAGTGTGCTAACCTCTACAGAGTGTGTGTCTATCGATAGCTACGCCCGTGGATAAGGGCCCAGTTCGAAGTCTGTCACACTATGGGTCAATAGTAATAATAATGATGTGCTTAATAACAACCCTGGTTTGATGATGAAAGAAGTTGGTTGATCTTAATGTGATCGTGAGAGGATCACCGTGGTATCGAGGATATCGAGTTGTTGGATATTTGTCGTGTTATGCGAGAATCATGGGTAAAGGTCAAGCTCCTTGTGGTCATCTAATGATTACTATGGTATTGTTATACCAAGCTTGATTTGATCCTGAGATGATCGTGCAATGACCGCAGTGGTAAGTAATGCATGTTTTGGTTACGAGGTAACCCGAGCAGAGTAAGTTGGTGCATGAATATGTTAACCTGTTGCATGTAGTATCATCATGTTCATATGATCGTGCCATGTTAAAATTGTATCATGTTTAGTTGTGCATGCCATGTTGTTTGCTAGTATCATGTTCATGATTGATTTAACCTCCTAATGCCATGTTGTTGTTTGTCTTGACTGCTTTTGGTTATTGTGAGCTTGCAAGTACATTCAATGTACTGACCTGGCGTGTCATGCTAGTTTGCTGGAGGGGCCTGGATTGCTTGCTTGTTTGGTGTGGTTCCTGTGTTCACGAGCTAGGATAAACGTTCCAGCCAGAGTCCCTGCGGATTGGAGTCCATCATCGTCGTTCGTTGTTCCGCTGCAAATAGTTCTTCCATTGCAACTAGAGGTTCCACTGCCTCGAGTTGTTATGCTGCCTACATAGAGCAATTGTGGTTGTCGTAGTGTCACCGTGCTGGTGTTATTCATTATAATATCGGAGACCTTGAATTCGTATTTAATTTTTAATAGAGATCTGGTTTGTTCTATGCTAAGCAGTGTCGTACTCCAGAAGACTTCATCTCGATCTCTGGGCTGGAATACGGGGTGGTCCGGTTTCTCTGAGCCGGGGTGCCACACTCAGCTTGATTTTAGTGGAACTGCACAAAATGTTCAGATGGTTCGTGTCCTCCATAATACTTCATCATGCACAATACATCAAATGGTTCTCTAATCATTCGTCGTCACCTTGAGCCACCGGAATATCTACTTGAATGGAGTTGCCAATGTGTTTAATGCTTTGCAACATATAAAAATGAAATCCACCATGCTACTGAAGACACTGTTTGATTTCAGTGGAACAACACAAAAAGATACGCTGGTTTATCCGGCTCCATGTACCATTTTGATACGTCCATTTTGCATCATGCTTTTATATCGATATTTATCGCATTATGGACTGTTATTACACGTTATGTTACAATACTTATGGCTATTCTCTCTTATTTTACAAGGTTCACATGAAGAGGGAGAATGCTGGCAGCTGGGATTCTAGGCTGGAAAAGGAGCAAATATTAGAGACCTATTCTGCACAACTCCAAAAGTCCTAAAACTCCATGAAAGTCATTTTTGGATTTAATAAAAAATACTGAGCAAAGGAAATACCAGAGGGGGGCCACCCACCGTCCTTGAGGGTGGGGGACGCGCCCTACCCCCCTGGGTGTGCCCCCTGCCTCGTGGGCCCCCTGGTAGCCTTCCGGTGACCGTCTTCTGCTATATGAAGTCTTTTACCCTCGAAAAAAATCATAAGCAAGCTTACGGGACGAAACTCTGCCGCCACGAGGCGGAACCTTGGCGGAACCAATCTAGGGCTCCGGCAGAGCTGTTCTGGCGGGGAAACATCCCTCCGGAAGGGGAAAACCATCACCGTCATCATCACCAACGATCCTCTCATCGGGAGGGGGTCAATCTCCATCAAAATCTTCACCTGCACCATCTCCTCTCAAACCCTAGTTCGTCTCTTGTATCCAATCTTTGTACCAAGACCTCAGATTGGTACCTGTGGGTTGCTAGTAGTGTTGATTACTCCTTGTAGATGATGCTAGTTGGTTTATTTGGTGGACGATCATATGTTCAGATCCTTAATGCATATTAATACCACTCTTATTATGAACATGAATATGCTTTGTGAGTAGTTACGTTTTTTCCTGAGGGCATGGGAGAAGTCTTGCTATTAGTAGTCATGTGAATTTGGTATTCGTTCGATATTTTGATGAGATGTATGTTGTCTCTCCTCTAGTGGTGTTATGTGAACATCGAATACATGACACTTCACCATTATTTGGGCCTAGAAGAAGGCATTGGGAAGTAATAAGTAGATGATGGGTTGCTAGAGTGACAGAAGCTTAAACCCTAGTGAGGGAGTCCTGGACTAGGGGGTGTCCGGACCGCCGGACTATCATCGTCCGCCGGACTCCAAGACTACGAAGATACAAGATTGAAGACTCCGTCCCGTGTCCGGATGGGACTTTCCTTGGCGTGGAAGGAAAGCTTGGCGATATGGATATGTAGATCTCCTACCATTGTAACCGACTCTGTGTAACCCTAGCCTCCTCCGGTGTCTATATAAACCGGAGGGCTGTAGTCCGTAGGACACAACATACATTACAACAATCATACCATAGGCTAGCTTTAGGGTTTAGCCTCCTTGATCTCGTGGTAGATCCACTCTTGTACTACCCATATCATCAATATTAATCAAGCAGGACATAGGGTTTTACCTCCATCGAGAGGGCCCGAACACAGGTAAAACCGTGTCCCTTGTCTCCTGTTACCATCCGCCTAGACGCACGATTCGGGACCCCTACCGAGATCCGCCGGTTTGACACCGACATTGGTGCTTTCATTGAGAGTTCCTCGTGTCGCCACCGATAGGTTCGATGGCATCTTCAACCAACGACGCTGTCTGGGTGAGACTTTTCTCCCGGACAGATCTTCAGATTCGGCGGCCAAGATTGCGGGCTAATTCACTTGGCCATCTGGAGCAGATCGAAGCTATGCCCCGCCATCAGTCAGATTTGGAAGCCCTAAACTTCACGGCCGGCGTCGCGGAGACTTGATCTTCGATGGACTCGAGCCACGATAGCGCTGCCTTTATTACGATGGGCATGATCTAGCTCTGCCGCCGAACAGTGCCTTGGTAGCCGCACACGAGTCCGCTCCGGCTCTTAGCTCGGAGCCGATCGCCCAGATCGAGGACCGGTGGTTGGACACCGCCTCGGGGGCTTCAACTTCCACGGTGATGGAGCCGAACACTACCCTTGTCCCTCACGAAACTCGTGACTCCAAGGTGCCGGACTCCTTGCCGGACTCCGGACCTCCCGCGCCCCTGCCAATCGAATCTGATTGGGCGCCGGTTATGGAATTCACCGCCGCGGACATCTTCCAACATTCACCCTTTGGCGACATCCTAAATTCGCTAAAGCATCTCTCGCTATCCGGAGAGTCTGGCGGACACGGCCGGGATGGTTGAGATCTGGACGACGAAGAAATTCAGAGCCCACCCACCACCCACTTTGTAGCCACCGTCGGCGATCTAACCGACATGCTAGACTATGACTCAAGACATCGGCGCTATGGGCGGCGATGTCAAGAGCGAACAAAACCAGCGCCTACAGGCTTTGGAAGACCACCTCGTCATCTGAAATATACATGGTGGACACCCCAAAAGGCGGGACGGCGAAGAAGCAGCGGTGGCGATTCTTTAAAGAAGCAGCCCAAGCGCCGGCGTCGTGGCGCCGCTCTAAATCCGCACACAGAAGAATGTAGATTCAGCACGGGAGATAATAATACCCTAGAGAGTGCGAAGATAATCCCTCCGGCAAGACTCGGTAGCAGGAGGATGAGAAGCAAGCCCTCACGAGAGGGCGGCGAGATTTAAGAGGTCGAGGATTATAACTATATGCCTCCCTTGAAGAAGAGGCAAGCCTCAACGATGATTTAATTAAATGCGTGCCGAGGATCCCGTCGAACAAGGCGTTTTAAGCGCCGCTTATCGCCACGACAAATAGCCTAAAGAAAAAGCAGCAGCAGCTTCAAGCTGATCACGACCTGCTGGCCGATCGATGGACCGAGGTCCTCGCGGCCGAGGAGTATAAACTCGAACGCCCCTCCAAAAGTTACCCAAGACGCAAGTTACTCCCCCGACTAGAGGAGGAAGCATACATACCTTCATCACTAGCGCACGATACGGCAGACCGACCACCACGTGGTCGTGACAGAGAGGCATCTAGGCCCTCAACCAAGACCATACCCCGGCATCGCTCCAAAAGTACGAAGCCAAAAGGGAACACGCCGGACTTGCGAGACGTATTGGACGACAAAGCAAGGCAATCCAGATCCATCTACGGATCACGAGGGCGCCCCACGACCCGTGATGTATACCGTCGCGCCGGATACAATAACCCCGGCCAGGCCGAACACAGCAGACAACGCTCTCTCGAGCTGCGTCGTGATATTGCTCAATATAGAGGCGCACACCGCTATGCTTCATCGACGAGTAATGGATCATCAAATCCTGAAGGGTTTAAACCCATAAACATCGAATCCTACGATGGCACAACAGACCCCGCGGTTTGGATCGAAGATTATCTTCTTCACATCCATATGGCCCGCGGCGACGATCTCCATGCCATCAAGTATCTCCCACTCAAGCTTAAAGGACCAGCTTGGCATTGGCTTAACAGCTTGCTCGCAGAGTCAATTGGGTGTTGGCAAGACCTGGAAGCCGCATTCCTTGATAACTTCCAGGGCACGTATGTGCGGCCACCAGACGCCGATGACCTCAGCCACATAATTCAGCAGCCAGACGAATCGGCCAGACAATTCTGGACACGGTTCTTGACAGAGAAAAACCAAATCGTCGACTGTCCGGATGCAGAGGCCCTCGCAGCCTTCAAACATAACATCCGCGACGAGTGGCTAGCCCGCACTGGGGCGAAAAGCGAAATCCATGGCAGCCCTCACATCATTAATGACCCGCTTTTGCGCGGGAGAGGATAGCTGGCTAGCTCGCAGCAACAACCTCAGTAAAAATTCTGGCAGTCCGGATACTAAGGACAACAATGGCAGGTCACGTCGAAACAAAAATAAGCGCCGCATCAACGGCGACGACAAGGAGGATACGACAGTCAACGCTGGATTCCGAGGCTCTAAACTCGGTCAACGGAAGAAGCCATTCAAAAGAACCACTCCGGGTCCGTCTAATTTGGACCGAATACTCGACCGCTTATGCCAGATACATGGCACCCCTGAAAAGCCAGCTAATCACACCAACAGAGATTGTTGGGTGTTCAAGCAGGCAGGCAAGTTAATTGCCGAAAACAATGACAAGGGGCTAAACAGCGACGACGAGGAAGAGACCCGACCGCCCGAACAATAGAGGATGAAGGGCTTCCCCACAAATGCGGACGGTGAACATGATTTACGCAACCCACATACCCAAGAGGGAGCGAGCGTGCACTAAGGGGCGTCTATGCGATGGAGCGATCGCCCAAGTTCAATCCATGATCCTCTTGTCCGATCACTTTCGATCGAAGAGACCATCCGACCAGCATACGCCATGGCGGATTCGCCGCGTGGTTTTAGACCCAATCGTCGATGGATTTCACCTCACGAGAGTCGATGGACGGCGGCGATAACTGAACCTGCTTTATCGGGATACAAAGGCGCAAGATGGGCATAGACCCTTCAAGGATTAAACCTACAAAGACAACCTTTAAAGGTGTCATACCGGTGTGAAGCCAATTATGCAGCTCGGTCACACTAGAAGTGGTCTTGGATCCCGGATAATTTCGGGCGAGGAGTTAATCTTCTATATAGTCCCATTTTGTAGCGGCTATCACGCTCTGCTTTCGGACGAACCGCGTTTGCAAAGTTCAACGTGGTGCCGCATTATGCATACCTCAAGCTCAAGATGCCAGGCCCTCGTGGAGTCATCACGGTCAACGGAAATACGGAGCGCTCCATCCGAACGGAGGAACATACAGCTGCTCTCGCGACAGAAGTACAAAGCAGCCTTTTAAGGCTATTTTCGAGTCCGGCCGTTAAACGGCCGGATACAGCAAAACACGCCCGAAGCAATACCAACCAAGACCACCTGGCACGATCAGAGCACACGTAGCAATGCGGCCCTGACCCCCGCCCTCGCATGATTGCAAGAACAACCCTCCGCGTACATCATTACGCCTTGGAGATACCATGGGCGTAGGGGAAGGGGAACGATCACAATGGACCCAGAGTGCGGCTCGACCACACCAGGGGCTCGCAAGTGTGCCCCCCTTTTTTCTTATTATTATCATTTTCCTTCTTTGTATACACAGGACTCCGTTAACCAGAGGCCCTGTCCGGCGGTGAACCTGCCGAACTCATGATGCAACAGCCAGGGGAAAAAGAAGGCTGCGACGAACACTCAGGTGGTCTCAATTACGAGCATTAAATTCGATTATATACACCAAGTCCGCAGCTCACCCCTGGAGGGGGACATGTTTAATTAGTCCAAATCCCTTGCTTACAGCACTATTTGTATCAGTCCGCACTCATTGCAGATTTCCTTTAATAAATAATGCAGCACTTTTTGACTGCAATTAGATTACTTTTTATATATATGTTCATTACATGACATCTCGCACCCGTATATTTTGGTACGGCCTAATACACCAGGGGCTTATGTTCCCTGCATTAAGGTGTGATAAGTCCGAACACTTTCATAAGTGCGGCACCCCGAACTTATAGCATTATATGAATCGGCTCCGAATCATGTCTTGGGTCAATAGTTGGGTTTGCCCGGCTCCCACGTTTTGGTACCTTATGTTCCGTTCTGTCGGCTAAGGTGGCACTGGGAGAACCACTGCGATTGCACCCCGGTTGAGCCGGGCGAGTGCCTCAGTGGAGAAAGCTAAAACTGACCGGCATGATAAGGCGAGAGACTGGTCGCTATTCGAGAGGTCTTTTCGGGTCCTTAAAGACTCACGCCGCTTCGAGCGAAGTTCCGGACAATGTCCGATGAAGGCGTGGATAGCGCCGGATTCATCTTCGAATACCGGGGCTTCTTGAAATTTAAAATTATAGAATTCTATGGCTAAGTGAGAGTGTTCAAGCATTATAAGTCCGGTTGCCTTGTTCGTTGTGTTGGCGCCTCCTAGATGGACCCAAAATGGGAACAAGAGTGCTCAAGTTTATCCCGAACACCCCAAACTTTCATGCTCGGGGCTGAAGCCAACGACTTGCCATCTCTCGATTTTATAAGCGGCCGCCTGAAGGTAATATTTTAAATTAAAACAAGCGTTGCTTAAGGCGCACATGAACAAAGTTTTCAGCGCACAGGATAATACATAGCGAGTTTACTCAAAAATTACATCTCTAGGGCATTCATCCGCAATATCGCGGGCTCCCTTCAGGACAGTTTTATAATACATTTCGGGCGTGCGATACTCCTTGCCCGGTGGAGGTGGGTCCGTGAGAAGCTTCTCCGCATCCAACCTGCACCAATGCACCTTTGTGCGGGCAAGGGCCCGACGAGCACCTTCAATACAGGCAGAGCGCTTGATGACCTCCACCCAGGGGCACGCATCCACCAGCCGCCGCACGAGGCCGAAGTAGCTCCCAGGCATGGCCTATCCAGGCCACAACCGGACTATAAGGCCCTTCATGGCCTCCTCAGCTACCTTGTGGAGTTCGACCAGCTGCTTCAACTGGTCGCTTGGGGGCACCGGATGGCTGGCCTCAGCGTACTGAGACCAGAAGACCTTCTCCATTGAGCTCCCCTCCTCGCCATGGTAGAATGCGGCGGCATCGGACACACTGCATGGCAGATATGCAAACACCCCTGGAGAGCTCCGAATGCGGGTAAGTGTCAGGTAGTTTACATTAACATGCTTGCTTTGCATGAAAAATGCCTTACCCGCCGCTATCTTCTTTAAATCTTCAACCTCCTGAAGGGCCTTACGGGCCTCAGCCTTGGCGGACTTGGCACTTTCGAGAGCCGAGGCAAGCTCGGACTCTCGAGTCTTGGAGTCACGCTCAAGCTCTCATGCTTCTCCATGAGAGCCGGAGCTCTTGCCGCACTTCCGCCACTGTGCCTCCTGCTTTTCTCGCTCTGCTGTTCGCGGCCGCCTGCGTCGACGCGGACCAGCCTCCTTCGTGGCTGCCACCTCGTTCGTGGCCCCTGCGATACCCATATTATCCTTGTTAATTTTATTGCAACCAAAATCCTTTTCTGTAAGGTAACTATTCAAAGTGGTGTTACTCACATTCTTTGTCCTCGAGCTGCTTCTTCGCATGGCCGAGCTCTCGCTCGGACCGCTCGAGATCCTGCTTCAATGCACCGACCTCCGCAGTCAGTGCGGCAGAGGTCAGCAGCGCAGCCTGCAAATCCATATGGACATATTTAAAGCAACCCTGCGTATCTTCTTAGATCCTCAGTCCGGCATTTCTTTCCGAACACCGAACTGAGCATCAGGGGCTACTGTCTATGCGGTATTACATTACATAATTATAACTTCTTACCTCAAAGCCTATTAGAAGGCTGCTGCAAGCTTCGGTCAGCCCGCTCTTGGCGAGCTGAACCTTCTGAATCGCCGCACTCATGATAGTGCGGTGTTCTTCCTCGATGGAAGCGCCTTTGAGCGCCTCCAGCAAGTTGTCCGGCGCCTCCGGTTGGACGGAGGCGCCCGGCGTCACGATCTTGCCCCTCTTTGAAGGGCGCTGCGGACTCTGGAACCGTTGCAGGTTCCGATGTAGAGTCCGGTGCAAAGTCCGGGAGGCTGCCTGGCGGCGCCTCCAGAGCCTCCTCCTGATGGGTCCCTCTCTGGGATCCCACCTCGGTGTCCTCGTCGGCGCGGGGGGTAGAGGCAGTCGGAAGTGAATCCACATCCGACGGGGCATACGACCCGCTCGATGAAGCGGGGAGATCATCATCGGCCGGACTGAGGACAGTATGCGGCATTAGCAGGACACTATGTGACACAAAATAAATTGCATATCAGGGATCCGGATACTTACGATCTCGCCGGAGGCCTGGCCCTTGAAGGCCACTCCTCCTCGCCAACGTCGATGTTGGCAGAGCTGTCCGGGGGAATAGTCCTTCCCCTCTTGGACCCTTCGGCCTCCCCTATCGGGGAAACCTTCCTCTTCTTCTCTCCCTCCTCTGGGAGAGAGTCTTCTTCCTCCTCGTCGTCTTCGGGGGAGGATTCCGCCTCGTCGTCGTACACCTGATTACGGGAACTCTTTCGAGTCCCCGTGGCCACCTTCTTGGCCTTCTTCTCCGGCACCACGTGCGGTGCCGGAACCAGCAGCCCCGCTAGACGGGCGTCCGCTGGGTCTTCTGGCATGGGAGCCGGGCAGATGAGCTCCTCGGCCTTCTCCATCCATTCCTACCAAAGGAAGAGAGAGATTGAAACCCTCTTAGAATCAATCTATTTACCACAAGTGTCCCGTAAAGGGGTTGAATCACTTACCTCGTCAGTTGGATGCTGTGAGCAAAATCCGCGATCTTCCATCGCGGATGCGGGGGCTTCGGCACCCTTAAACAGCACCCTCCAGGCGCCTTCGTACATCGTGTCGAAGAGCCCGCTTAGCGCCCGGTGCTGTTTCGGATTGAACTCCCATAGATTGAATGCCCGTTCTTGGCATGGGAGAATCCCGCGGATGAGCATGACTTGGACCATGTCGACGAGCCTGAGCTGATTGTTCACCGGCTTACGGATCTGAGGCTCGAGTCCCGTCGGCTCGCCGGATTGCCCCACAACAAGCCCTTCTCTTTCCAGGAGGTGAGCTGCGTGGGGATACCAGATCTAATCTCGGGGGTCGCCTCCCACGTGTGTTCGCGCGGCTCGGTGATGTAGAACCACCCTGATTGCCACCCCTTAACGGAGTCCACGAAGGCCCCTTCGAGCCAAAGGACGTTGGGCAACTTTCCCAACATGGAGCCTCCGCATTCCGCTTGCGCGCCCTTCACAACCTTCGACAGCGTTGAAGGTCTTGAGCCACTGAGGCGAAGTGGGGCGGATGCGAGGAAGGCCTCGCACACGACGATAAACGCCGAGATGTTGAGGATGAAGTTCGAAGCCAGATCGTGGAAATCCAGGCCGTAGTAAAACATGAGCCCCCGGACGAATGGGTGGAGTGGAAAGCCCAGTCCGTGGAGGAAGTGGGGGAGGAAAACAACCGTCTCATGGGGCCCGGGGGTGGGGATGAGCTGCCCCTCGTCGGGCAGCCGATGCGCGATGTCGCTGGAAAGGTATCCGGCGCTGCGCAGCTTGGTGATGTGCTCCTCCTTAACGGTGGAGGCCAACTATTTGCCTCCCGCTCCGGACATGATCGGAGAAGGTCGACGCGAGATGCGCGAGCTTGGGCGTTGGAGCTTGAGTGCGCGGAGATGGATAAGCAAAGGAGGAAGAAGGCGTAGTTGAGAAGGTAAATCCTTATCCCTTATATATAGGCGGACGGAGACTATGCATCCCCCAGCAGCCTGGTAAAACTCGCTTATCTCCCAAGCGCCACCATCAATGGCGCGGTTGGGTTACCCACGTCCGTATTGATGAGAATCCCAGAATAAGGGAACACGTCTCGCTTGACGGGGCGTGTGCTGAAACCGCCGCTAAGCGTACGAGGTGGTATAATAAAAACGATTCAAATAAAGGCTTGGTAGCGGTGTGATGTCATGCCGCATAATACGTCGCCAGATTGGACTGGTGTACATTTTATTCTCTCTACGGTGGAATGTGGAATTTATTTTGCGAGCGGACACTATCTGGTGTTCATGATCTTCTCTGGATTATTCAAGGGAGGAACCCGCCTTGCAATGCCGAACATTATATGCGCCGGACTTATCGTCATTGAAACCTGGTTCGGGCTACTCTTGAGGAGTCTGGACTAGGGGGTGTCCGGACAGCCGGACTATCATCGTCCGCCGGACTCCAAGACTACGAAGATACAAGATTGAAGACTCCGTCCTGTGTCCGGATGGGACTTTCCTTGGCGTGGAAGGCAAGCTTGGCGATACGGATATGTAGATCTCCTACCATTGTAACCGACTCTGTGTAACCCTAGCCTCCTCCGGTGTCTATATAAACCGGAGGGCTGTAGTCCGTAGGACACAACATACATTACAACAATCATACCATAGGCTAGCTTTAGGCTTTAGCCTCCTTGATCTCGTGGTAGATCCACTCTTGTACTACCCATATCATCAATATTAATCAAGCAGGACGTAGGGTTTTACCTCCATCGAGAGGGCCCAAACCTGGGTAAAACTTCGTGTCCCTTGTCTCCTGTTACCAGCCGCCTAGACGCACAGTTCGGGACCCCCTACCCGAGATCCGCCGGTTTTGACACCGACACCTAGTTTATGCGTTGCTTCGTAAGAGGCTGATTTGGATCCATTTGTTTCATGCTATGGTTAGGTTTACCTTAATACTTATTTTGTAGCTACGGATGCTTGCAATAGGGGTTAATCATAAGTGGGATGCTTGTCCAAGGAAGGGCAGTACCCAAGCACCGGTTCACCCACATATCAAATTATCAAAGTAACGAACGCGAATCATATGAGCGTGATGAAAACTAGCTTGACGATAATTCCCATGTGTCCTCGGGAGCGCTTTTCTCTATATAAGAACTTGTCCAGGCTTGCCCTTTGCTACAAAAAAGATTGGCCCACCTTGCTGCACCTTATTTACTTTCATTGCTTGTTACCCGTTACAAATTACCTTATCACAAAACTATCTGTTACCGATAATTTCTGTGCTTGCAGAGAATACCTTACTAAAAACCGCTTGTCATTTCCTTCTGCTCCTCGTTGGGTTCGACACTCTTACTTATCGAAAGGACTCGATAGACCCCCTACACTTTTTGGTCATCAAGACTCATTTCTGACGTCGCTGCCGGGGAGTGAAGCGCCTTTGGTAAGTGGAACTTGGTAAGGAAACATTTATATAGTGTGCTGAAATTTACTGTCACTTGTTACTATGGAAACTTATCCTTTGAGGGGCTTGTTCGGGGTATATTCACCCCGACCAGTAGATAAAAGAGTTGCTCCTCAACCTACTGAACCTACTGAAATTTTTTACTTTGAAATTCCTTCGGGTATGGTAGAGAAACTGCTAGCTAATCCCTTTGCAGGAGATGGAACATTGCATCCCGATTTACACCTAATCTATGTGGATTAAGTTTGTGGATTATTTAAGCTTGTAGGTATGCCCGATGATGTTATCAAGAAAAAGGTCTTCCCTTTATCTTTGAAGGGGGGTGCATTGACATGGTATAGGCTATCTGATGATATGGGATCATGGGACTACAAACGATTGAAATTGGAATTTCACCAGAAGTTTAAACCTATGCATCTTGTTCATCGTGATCGTAATTATATATATAATTTTTGGCCTCGCGAAGGAGAAAGCATAGCTCAAGCTTGGGGGAGGCTTAAGTCAATGTTATATTCATGCCCCAATCACGAGCTCCCAAGAGAAGTGACTATTTAAAAAAATTTATGCTTGGCTCTCTCTCAATAATCGCTCCATGCTCGATACTTCTTGTGTTGGTTCTTATATGATGAAGACTATTGAATTCAAGTGGGATTTATCGCAAAGAATTAAACGCAACTCTGACGAAGGTAAGGAGTCAGGTATAACACCTAAGTTTGATTGTGTTAAATCTTTTATGGATACCGATGCTTTTCGTGGGTTTAGCACTAAATATGGACTTGACTCTGAGATAGTAGCTTCCTTCTGTGAATCATTTGCTACTCATGTTGATCTCCCTAAGGAGAAGTGGTTTAAATATAATCCTCCCACTAAAGTAAAAGTAGTTGCACTTCTCCTTAGGGAGGATTACAGTTGAAGAAAAGACTATCACTTATAATGATCCTATTGTTCCTACTACTTATGTTGAGAAACCACCTTTCCCTGTTAGGATAAAGGATCATGCTAAAGCTTCAACTGTAGTCTGTAGGAGTAATACTAGAACATATACACCACCTGAGCAAATTAAAGTTGAACCTAGTATTACTATGGTCAAGGATCTCTTGGCTGATAATATTGATGGGCATGTTATTTACTTCTGTGATGAAGCTGCTAGAATTGCTAGACCCGATGCTAAGAAACATAGACTTGTTGTAGGCATGCCTGTTATTTCTGTTAAAATAGGAGATCATTGTTATCATGGCTTATGTGATATGGGTGCCAGTTCCAGTGCAATACCTTATTCCTTATATGAAGAAATTATGCATGATATTGCACCTGCTGAGGTAGAGGAAATTGATGTTACAATTAAGCTTGCCAATAGAGATACTATTTCACCAATTCGGATTGTTAGAGATGTCGAAGTCTTGTGTGGGAAAGTTAAATATCCCACTGGTTTTCTTGTTCTTGGTTCCTCACAAGATTACTTTTGTCCCATTATATGTGGTAGACCGTTCTTGAATACTGTTAATGCTAAGATTGATTGCAAAAAGGATGTTGTTACTATTGGTTTGGGGGATATGTCTCATGAGTTTAATTTTGCTCAATTTCGTAGACAACCCCATGATAAAGAATTTCCCAGTAAGGATGAAATTATTGGTCTTTCTTCTATTGCCGTGCCTCCTAATGATCCGTTAGAACAATATTTGCTAGACCATGAAAATGATATGTTTATGAATGAACGAATGGAAATAGATGAAGTATTCTTTAAACATGGACCTATTTTGAAACACAACTTGTCTGTTGAAATCCTAGGGGGGTCCTCCTCCACCCAAGGGTGATCCCGTGTTTGAGCTTAAACCATTACCTGATACTCTTAAATATGCTTATCTTGATGAAAAGAGGATATATCCTGTTATTATTAATGCTAACCTTTCAGAGCAGGAAGAGGAAAGATTATTGAAAACTCTGAAGAAGCACCATGCTGCTATTGGATATACTCTTGATGATCTTAAGGGCATTAGTCCCACTCTATGCCAACACAAAATAAAATTGGAGGAAGACGCCAAACCAGTTATTGATCACCAACGACAGTTAAATCCGAAGATGAAAGAAGTGGTAAGAAAGGAAATACTAAAGCTCCTTGAGGAGGTATAATTTATCCCGTTGCTGATAGTCAGTGGGTAAGTCGTGTCCATTGTGTCCCTAAGGGAGGTATTACTGTTGTTCCTAATGATAAAGATGAATTGATCCCGCAAAGAATTTTTATAGGTTATAGGATGGTATTTGATTTCCGCAAATTAAATAAAGCTACTAAAAAGTATCATTACCCTTTACCTTTTATTGATCAAATGCTATAAACACTATCCAAACATACACATTTCGCATTCCAGATGGTTACTCTAGGTTCTCTCAAATACCTGTGTCAGCGGAGGATCACAAAAGACTACTTTTACTTGCCATTTCTGTACTTTTGCTTATAGATGTATGCCTTTGGTTTATGTAATACACCTACTACCTTTCAAAGATGCATGATGGCTATATTCTCTGACTTTTGTGAAAAGATTTGTGAGGTATTCATGGATGATTTCTCCGTTTATGGATCCTCTTTTGATGATTGCTTGAGCAACCTTGAACGAGTTTTGCAAAGATGCGAAGATACTAGTCTTGTTTTGAATTGGGAGAAGTGCCACTTTATGGTTAATCAAGGCATTGTCTTGGGGCATAAAATTTCTGAAAGAGGTATTGAAGTTGACAAAGCTAAAGTTGATGCAATTGAAAAGATGACGTGTCCCAAGGACATCAAAGGTATAAGAAGTTTCCTTGGTCATGTCGGTTTTTATAGGAGGTTCATTAAGGACTTCTCTAAAATTTCTAGGCCTCTGACTAATTTATTACAAAAAGATATTCCTTTTATCTTCGATGATGATTGTGTAGAAGCATTTGAAATACTTAAGAAAGCTTTGATTTCTGCACCTATTGTTCAGCCACCTGATTGGAATTTACCCTTTGAAATTATATGTGATGCTAGTGACTATGCTGTAGGTGTTGTTATAGGACAAAGTGTTGATAAGAAATTAAATGTTATTCAATATGCTAGTAAAACTCTAGACACTGCCCAGAGAAATTATGCTACTACTAAAAAAGAATTCTTACCAGTTGTATTTGCTTGTGATAAGTTTAGACATTATATTGTTGATTCTAAAGTAACTATTCACACTGATCATGCTGCTATTAAATATCTTATGGAAAAGAAAGATGCTAAACCTAGACTTATTAGATGGGTTCTCTTGCTACAAGAATTTGATTTGCATATCATTGATAGAAAGGGAGCTGAGAACCCCATTGCAGACAACATGTCTAGCCTAGAGAATGTTCTTAATGACCCACTACCTATTGATGATAGCTTTCCTGATGAACAATTAGCTGGCATAAATGCTTCTCATACTGCTCCATGGTATGCTGATTATGCTAATTATATTGTTGCTAAATTTATACCACCTAGTTTCACATACCAGCAAAACAAAAGGTTATTTTATGATTTAATACATTACTTCTGGGATGACCCACACCTTTATAAAGAAGGAGTAGATGCTGTTATTAGACGTTGTGTACCTGAGCATGAACAGGAACAGATCCTACGCAAGTGTAACGCCCCAGATTCGATGAGCCAGGTGTCTCCCAGTTATTTGCCGTAGTGTCCATGTCATTTTCTCACATGTTGCATTTTGCCATGTCATCATCTGCATTTCATCTGCATGATTTTCAAAACTTGCATCCGTTCGGGTTCCCCTGGTTCTCTCCCTTGTCCGTTTGGAGTCCAGCCACATTCGCACGCGCCCGTCGCCCCTCTCAAACCTTGTTTCATGAGCGGGAGAAAAACGTTCTTGGAATGGTCGAGGTTTGCTGAGTGGCCTTGGTATAGCGCCGGCAGACCGCCCGTCAAATTTCGTTCCATTTGGAGGTCGTTTGATGCCCTAACGGTTAACCGCATAGCCCGAAACCCCTCTCTCTTTGCAGCCCAGCCCATCTTCACCACAGCCCATGAGCCCATCCAAACCCCCTCCATGCTCTCGGTCTTTCGATCACGATCATGTGGGCGAAAACCGCTCCTCATTTGGAGTCTCCTAGCTCCCTCTACCTATAAATATGTCTTCTCCCCCAAAAATTCTGGATCAAACCCTACCCCTAACCCTAGCCTCGTCTTCCTCCGCGCACCGGACATGTCCGTCCAGCTGCCGGACATGTCCAGCCGCCTCCCGCCTCCAATCCACCGCCGCCATCTGTCCGCCCGTGCCGTCCCCGCCGCCGTGGCCTGCGGCCGTCGCCGCGAGCCCTTGACGGGCCAGATCCGCGCCGCCCGAGCCGATCGCCGTCGCCGCTCTCGCCGGCGCCTCTCCGCCTCCGCTCCGGCCGCCTTCGCCGGCGCCACCTCGGCCGACCTCGTGCCGCCGCCTCACCCGCGCCACCACTGCGCGGCCACCGCCTCCTCCGCCCCCGGCGCCACCACCACCGTGTTGTGCCCGCCGCCTCGCCGCCGATGACCCTGCCGCTAATGCGCGCCTCGCCCGCCCGCGCCGGCTGGACTGCCGCCGCATCCTCCAGCCCGTCGCCCCGCCCCGCCCGGCCGTCCTGCGAGCTCCCTGCCAGAGCTACGGCGCCGCCCCGTCGAGGTCGAACGCCGGTGAGGTCGCAGGCCGCCGCCTCGCCGGAGTTCGTCGACCTCGACCGGGGAGGCTCGGGCGTTTGGATCAGGGACCGGTGGATCTGGTCTCGGTCGGATCCGGATCGGGATCTCCTCGTCCCGTTGACTTTTCCCGTAGGGTATAATTTTCTCCATCCCGTAGTTTTCAACTTTCTGGTGCTCTGTTCATCATGTCATATCTCTTCGCATACTGCTTTGTTTTGCATGCATAATATATCAAAGTGTTCAGTGTGAGATGCTCTACATTTAATTCCACTGTGCCATGCTTGTTTGAGTTCATCTTGATGCCCTAATCATCGTTGCAAGAGTGCTATATGATGTTAATCTGCTGTCTGTTAACAGAACTTGGTGATTTGTATTTTTCATTGCATTTTGTGTGTGCAACTTATGAGCTTGATGTCTACATGAGTTTTGAGATACATCATGCCATCTTTACAGTGGTGCCATCCATGTATTTTTTGTGACTCCTGTAGTGAGTGCATCGAGCTCGTGAAGTAGGGTACTTGCCGTTGCTGTTTTGCTAGGCTGAATTTGTTATATCATGATGCTAAGTAAACCTGCTGCTACAAGTCATTCTATGCATAATCTGGAGATTACTAAGGGTGTTTTGTTATACATGTCATGCTCTATCTATAAATTCCCCTGGTTGCATTTATAGCTTGCTGTAGATTGTTCATATCTTGCTCTCAAATTGCTAAATAATGTTGCTGTCAGCCTGTTAACATTAAGTTCAGTTTTTCCATGTGTTTTGCTGGTGATCCATGCACCCTATGTACTTGATCTTGCCATTCTTAGCTTCATAAACATGTATTCTTATTGTTGGTCACCTTGTCATGCCATGTTTTGCTCTGTGGTGATTGGTACAAGCTCACCAACATGCCTACTTATCGTTGTTCCTGCCATGTCTGAATCTGTCATATCATTTGCCATGTTTGCATGGATGCTACCATCTTTTCTGTTGATCTTTGGAATAAGTTCAGTAAGGGAGTTTTGTTCTTTGTCTTTAGTATTAGCATGGAATTCCTTTGTTTGCCATGTTAAGTTCCTATAACATGTCGTTTTGATAGCTCTAAACATTGCAACCTGATGTTATTTCTGCTAAGTCTGTAAACTGTTATTATTTGCAAACTTGCCATGACCTTGTGAGAATGTTATAGTGTTTTTTGGAGATAGCTCAGTGTTTATGTTTTGTCATGATTTACCTGTACATCACGTCCATGCCTTTTGTTCTTATGTTGAGGTGTTGTAGCATATTGTTTTGATGCTTGCTAGATGCCTAGTTGCTGTTTTGGACAGCTTGTCCTTTAAACTTGTATAGAGTGTATGTGTTGAACCGTTGCTCCGTTTTGAGTGTGCTCTATATGAAACTTGCTTGATTTTGCATGAAGTTTCATATTATCATGTTGTGAGTGTTTTCTTGATCTTTGTATGCATTTTGCATCAATGCCATGTTTAACTTGTTTTCCTCATATCTTCTAGGCCGTAGCTCCGAATTAAATGAACTTTATATGTAACTTGACTAGATTCTCGTGTAGATAATCTTGGTGCATCTTAACTTGCTGTTTAACAACTTGAACATAAGGTTTATTAATATCTGGACCAATTTTGAAATATGCATATGGGGATATTCCGGAATTGTTATATGTTGTTTCCAGCCTCATTTAAACTTGCCTTGATGTGTTGCTCTTGTTTGCATCATCTCTTGCCATGAGTAGCTTCATGTAGCCTTTCTCATGCATCATACTTGGCTGAGCATCATGTCATGTCCATGTGTGGTGTGTTTACCTTGTTGTTTGCTTCTTTCCGGTTGTGCTCCTTCTCGTTAGTTCCTGTTTCGTGCGATCGTGAGGATTCGTTCATCGACGCTTGGTTCGTCTTCGTGGCTTCATCTTCTTCATGGACTCGTTCTTCTTCCTAGCGGGATTTCAGGCAAGATGACCGTCACCTTGGATCTCATTACTATCATTGCTATGCTAGTTGCTTCGTTCTATCGCTATGTTGCGCTTGCTATCACTTGTTCTTCAAGCCTCCCAAATTGTCATGTCAGCCCTAACCTTTTCACCCTTCCTAGCAAACCGTTGTTTGGCTATGTTACCGCTTTTGCTCAGCCCCTCTTATAGCGTTGTTAGTTGCAGGTGAAGTTGAAGATTGCTTCATGGTGGATAGGATTATGTTGGGATATCACAACATCTCTTATTTAATTAATGCATCTATATACTTGGTAAAGGGTGGAAGACTCGGCCTTATGCCTGGTGTTTTGTTCCACTCTTGCCGCCCTAGTTTCCATCATACCGGTGTTATGTTCCTTGATTTTGCATTCCTTATGCGGTTGGGTGATTTATGGGACCCCCTTGCACTACAAAAAAATACACTTCCGTGATGATACGTGTTTGTCACAGTAGGGCGCATTTTTTGTCATGCATGTACATCCATGACAAAGTTATGACAGATTCAAAATAGTCATACATGTGCTGTAGTAGAAGTGTTCCATGACATTACCAAAATTATCGTCACGGAAGTGTCCACTTCCATGACGATAAATCGCGCGTCACAGAAGTGCTTTCATCAAGGGTGAGCGACACGTGGCATCCACCGTAATGGAACACCGTTAAGCTATCGGGTCGGGTTTTGGATCCGATAACTCGTTAACAACCCCGACCAATGGGGATTTTCCACGTGTAAAATCATCATTGGCTGGAGGAAACACGTGTCGGCTCACCGTTGGGACAAATGTCATCCACTCATTGGACAGAAGGCGCCTATGATACATCGACACGTGGCACGTCCCAACAGAGGCCCATTCCTGTGAAAAGGCCGGCCCATTTGACTTGGTCAAAAGGTGGCGGGCCGGCCCATGTAAAGCCTGTTAACGGCATGTTCGCATATAGCCCATTTAAAGCCTGCTAACCCAAGGCCCGTTACGCCCTATCTGAATTAGGCCTAGTAGTGTCACCTGGGCACCCAATATGATTCCAGCCCATTTTCACTTCTGGCCCATGTATGGCCCATGACATCTTTCGGCCCATATGAGGCCCTATGTAACTCTTGGCCTATTAACGGCCTGTGGTGAAACTGGCCCGTAATGAATAGTGTATCACTTTACACCCATTAACGGCCCGTGGTGAAATTGGCCCGTAATGAGCAATGTATCACTTTATACCCATTAAGGGCCTGTTATTCCGTTGGGCCGTTTCTAGCCCATGTTATCTTTCGGCCTTCTCAGAGCCCATTTATTCTTGGGCTCATTTCCAGCATTCGTTTACTTACGGCCCGTTACTGTCATTTTCTGCTTGTGGGCCAAATTTAGCCCATGGTTACAGTCGGCCCGTTTGTGGTCCGTTAACACGTTGGGACGTTTTCATAGCATCATGAAATACGGCCTATTAACGATAGCCCGTTATGGTCGGCCCATGAACGGACGATTCCAACTCTAGCCCGTTTACCTCCATAATGCGGCATGTTATTGGCCCATGTTTGGCCAATCGATCATAAAGCCTGTATAAGGCCCATTGATGATACGGCCCGTAGAAGGCCCATTGTTTCTACAACCCGTAGAAGGCCCATTGATCCTACGGCCCGTAGAAGGCCCACTGTTTCTACGACCCGTAGAGGGCCCACTATTTCTACGGCCCGTAGGAGGCCCAGTGTCACTACAGTAAATATTAGTCCATGGTTATTGTGGCCTAGTTTTAAAAAATAGGTTATTGCAGCCACTAGCAAACCGCGGAAAAAGAACGGCAATGACTACAAGCAAACAAATAAACAAGACAACAAGGAAATAAATAAGCAAGCAACTTACGCTAGGCTATCATGGCTATCACACATATTACATCCACTGTGCATCAAAGTTCGCCACCAGTGCAAATAAACGCACCGACAAAAGAATATACAAAACTGAGAGCACTTTAGAAAGGCACTAGGCCTGGCCAGGTCGGGCCCCCCAAACAGCTGAAGAAGCTGAGTAGACCTCAGTTGTGTCAACGATAGATGCATCAACACTAGATTTAAGGCATGATGGTGCGCACGGCAGTCCTCTGACATCTTCATTGCATCTTTGACTTCAAGTAGGAGCTGAGCTGAAGCAAGCCTTTCCGCTTTAAGTTGAGACTGAAGAAGTCGAACTGATTGAGGCAGCGACTGCACAGAGGTTGTCTCACACCTACTGGTGAGTAGCTTCAACTCACTGTCTTCATCAAGATAGGACCTTGGGGTCATCTCGCTGTCCTCAAGATGGGTTGGCTCACTATATTCCCTAAAGTTCTGCCTAGCATAAGAGATACGACTCTGAAAGAGAAACAAGGAGACATGTAACAGGTTTCGCAATTATATAAGCAAATAAATGGATCTATTCTGCATAAGGAACATGTTTTTACAACTACAATTTGAAGCGGTAGTTGTTGCAAACATCAATCAGATGTAAACAGCAAAGCAAACAGCGATGGAGGAAATGATGCCTATCCAAATCTATCTTTGGAACAAAGTTTGAAGGCTTGAGAAGGATGAACTTACATTACATGTTAACACGGGCTGGACAAAGCCCTTCTCCATGTTGATGGAAGGATAATTCAATAAATTCCCCAAAGAAAATTCTTTATAAGCGTTGCCATTATTCTACATTTTGCAAAGAGTAAATATAGATCAAATAATATTGGAAGAAAGCAGAGGATAATGAAGCTCGGTGCGGTGATAATACATAATCAAATAGCAATTAATTAAGTACAGCGTTACAAGGCAAAAGGAGAGAGAGTCTTGACAAGAGCAATCAGAGCCCATTATTGTTTTGAGATCGTATGATCCTTTGAGCAAGGAGATTCATCTGAAATTAGTTTTCATACAAGAGATAAGGTAAGGCACAAGCAGAAATTTAGGAGTTCAAATTTTGAATTGATATCATAGACAGTACCTGACGCTGGTCTCCCGGCATTCTAATAGGGGTTTAGCCCTTTGGAGTAGGGGTAAAGTGTGAATGCAGTTGGGCTGTGTTTTCTATAGTTCTTGATCTATCTGATTTAACAGGTACCACTACCTTTTCCAAATACCTAGTTTGTACTCCTTGAGGATCTGCACTCACCCTCTTCCTTTTGGACATCTATTACGAAATAACAACATTTGACTGGAAAAACATACACTACTAGGGAAAAGGCTATACACAGAATCTTAGTAGCGGTAGCAGTTCAAAAAACAGCGCTAGTGCTATTTAGCGATGCGAGCTACTAGAAACCGCTACTGAGCACAGACTTAGCGATGGCGCTGTTGATCAAAAAGCGCTACTACTAAAATTCCCATTGGTAGAATGCTAGGCTATGCATAGCGATGGCGATCTTAGAGGCAGCGCTCATTGCTACATCACGAGTTAGCAGCGTTTCCGTCAAGAGCGCTACTACTAACAAAAATAAAATAAGATGATAAATAAATAGAAATTTAAATGAAAATGAAAGAAATAGAAAAAGGAGAAAGGGAAAATAAAATGTAAAGCAAAATAAGCGAAAAAGTGAAAAATCGGAGGAAGGCATAGCGGCGTTTGTTCCTAAGGCGCGCTATAGCTAATGTAGCTGCAGCAGCGTGCCCTAGACCCCGCTATAGAAGCAGAATAGGAAATTAGCTATAGCAGCAGCGCGTTTAAAAGCGCTATAGCTAAGTTAGCTATAGCGCGTTTTGCAAAGCAGCGCTACCGCTAAGTTGACATAGCCAAAAACCGTTTCCCGCCCGACCACCACTTCCCCAAATCCTCAAACCCCACCAGCGCGCCGTCTCCCCGATTAAATCGCCCCACACCTCGCCGCCGACGACAGCAGCGCCACGAGCCGTCTTGCGTCGCGCCGACGACACCGGAGCCGCCTAGCGCCACGGAGCCTGACCTCGTCAACGCCACCGAGCCGCCGTCGGCGCCACCTTTCTCGCCGTCTCGGGAGGCGCCCCTGCCTCCTCGCCGTCACCGGAGGCGCCTCGCCTCCTCGCCACCACACTTGCCTCCGTCGCCACCACCGAGCCATCATCTGTAAGCCCCACCCTCCTCTCTCTCTCATGCATAGGTTAGCTAGTTTTTAATTAGGTTAATTATCTAGGTTTTAGGGCAAAAATTTAGTTAGGGCATTGACAGAGAAGTAGTTAGGTTAACTAGTTTAATTAGGTTAATTATCTAGGTTAGTGCAAAAACTTAGTTAGGGCTATGACAGAGAACTAGTCGGGTTAACTAGTTTAATTAGGTTAATTATCCTGTTAATTAGTGCAGAAATTTATTTTAGGCTTTGACAGAGAACTAGCTGCGTTAACTAGTTTAATTAGGGTTAATTATCTAGGTAAACAAGATTAACCAACTAGGTTAAATAGGTAGGTTAATTAGGTTCGTTGGATTAAGAAGCTAGGTTAAGTAGATTGGCAAAGGTTTTGATTTTTCAAAAGACCACTATTTTTCAAGGAAAAGAATTTAGGCAAATTTTATTTTTCATTGAAGTGGTCATGTCATATCTTTTCATTGAAGTTGTTCGATTGTGCCCAAGTGGTGGCTTTGTTGTTTCGAGGAATGATCTTTGAGTGGCCTATGTTTTGCGGAATGTTGATTCATTTACATTAAGGCAAATTTCAGGTTCTCGATTTGTCCACTTTTAGCAAAGGTCATGCGAAATTTCCGTGAATTTCGGCATGACTTGTCTTCAAACTAGGACATATCGAGTGCCGGATTTGCCGCACCAAGAAGGAGTCAACATTCTGCAAAACAATAGTCCTTTTTATGTCATTATTCATTTTATTAGGTCTAGAATTAATTGACTAGATTTAATCATAGGAAACATGGCTAGCAGCGATGAAGGACAGGGTTACGGTGATTGCGGCGGCGTCTACAAGGCGCGCGAGCGAATTTTTAGCTTTACCGACGATCAGCAGATGTTGTTCTGGGCCCGCATCGGGCTGAGACCGACACGCAGACCGGTGTTGAGACCGACACGCAGACCGGTCTTTGAGGCCCGACACCGCGCTGAGATTCAGACCGGCATCGAGACCGGCGCTGAGACCGGTGCTGCCTCGGGGAGCGGATCCGGTGTAGCACCGAAAGCGAAGAGGCAACAGGTTCCTAACAAACTCAGGACTACTAGACTGGTGGTCACGGAGGTGGACAACGGCAATTTTGAGCCAAAGGCGCCCGAGGAAGCGTGCGCGTGCTACGGCAATCAAATAGGCTGCATCATACGGACAACCGCCACCATCAACGATGAGAATCTAAAGAAGATAGAAAATATGAGGAGCTCCTCCTAAAGAAGTTTCACCGGATATTCTTGTTCCGGGCGGAATGAGAAGGATTATGAAGATCCGGACAATGACCGGCAATGAAGAAGATAAACAAACACGCCATGACCAAGTTTAGCAAGCGTTGGCGCTGGAAAAATCGAGTGAAAGCAAAGATCAGCGACGGGAACCCTACTCCGAGATTGTAAAGGAAAGTCCGACAATCACGGAAGAGCAGTTTCAAATATTCAAGGAGGCTTGCGAGGCGAAGCTGCCAAAGAAAAGTCTAAGTACATGAAGGGGCTTCAAAGAGGAACATTGGGACCCACCACCTCGGAAGCCGTGGTTACTGGCGGAAAGAGGTCCAAATGGGCCAAGGAGGGCGCGAAGCAGCGAGTATGGGCATCCAGACCCTTGGCGGATTTCACCGTCCCGCAGAGGCGTGGCGTCCGAGGGCCCGCCACCGTTGGGACCCCGAAGAAGGTTTATGAGACAACACCGGTCATTACGGAGTTCATGAGACTCTTGGTAATTTTAGTTTCGATCAATTCATTGCACACGTTAGTCATAT
Organism: Aegilops speltoides; assembly: GCA_021437245.1. Taxonomy (NCBI): domain Eukaryota; kingdom Viridiplantae; phylum Streptophyta; class Magnoliopsida; order Poales; family Poaceae; genus Aegilops; species Aegilops speltoides. Next base: position 236,139,037 of record CM038141.1, read on the forward strand.
TTGTAAACGATCCTTGTGCCTTTTGCGAGAGAGCAACACGGATTGCGGCGGCGACTTCGCCGTCGAGGCATTGGCGAGGCCAAGTGGGACACTCCATTCAACCGGCGTTGAACATATTGAAACGACAACGGTGGATACTCGACCGTCGTATGGGACGCGTGCACGTGTCGGAGGCGGCGCCACGTGGAAGAAGTACTACCGTGAGACCACGGAGGAGAGAAAGGAAAGCGGAGGTTAATCAAGAAAGCATCGACAAGAAGGTTGAGATTGCGGTTGAGAAGAAATCATCTCGAACGATCGCAAGCAGCGATAGCTGCCGCAAAACAAGCGGTTGCAGATTTATCTACTTCCTTGGTGACGGGCGTTCACATTTGGACAAGGAAAATCCAAAAAAATGTAGAGGACTTTCCCTTGCGACTTCTTGGCAGCACATGCTCCGCTTTTGCTCCCGCACCGGCTACCACACCGGCTGCCGCGACCGGACGTGCTCGGTGGTGCCTCCTCTTTAGCTGAGCTCGGCGCCCTCACGGTATCTTCCACGGCCCCTTCAATATAAATGTATAATCCCGTTTTCGTTGCCTTTCGGATGTCTCACGTCGCAGACTTTTATTTGCAGGCCGGCGAAACCCGTGCACCATATTGTACACCATCGGCGAGCGAAGGTGGGCGTGGGGAAGGGGCGATAATGGAGCGAAGGAACCATTGTTCCACAGCCGGCCGATACCCCCGAACGTCTTCAAGGTTTCCGTGGCCAGTGTCAAACCGGGCCACGAGAATTTGCCTCCTCTAATACTAGTGGGGGATGACGGCGAGACCCGGCGGCTTGGTGATTGTTGCAATGGGTGGGTCTGTTGTGGCTAAAAAGTCGCGCCGTGCGAGGCGGTCGGGAGCACACCCACGAGCACGCAGCCTCGGCAAGGTATGAACATCAACACCCACCTACCCAATTAGCGTCGGTGTCGGGTTGGGTGATAGCGGGACGGGGTAAGCGGTGGCTCCATTAGAGGCTGATGGCGTCGCCATGGATGAGGATGAGGATGACGATGGCGCTGAGCGGTATGTCTATCTTGGCGCCTCCTGGTTTGAGCATCATGAGTCGATGCTGAATTACCATCTCAGCGCGTTATTGGCGACCATCCGGTGGTAAAGAAGCCTAGGAAGAGAGCGAGGAAAGGCAAAAAGCTGATTCTATGATCCGGCCGCCTCGGCAGCCTCGGCCGGGACCGTGTAGATATCCCCGATGCGGATAAATGGCATATCGGTAAACCAATCCTACGAAACAGCGCTACGGGCCAGATTCGGCGATCGAGGAGACTTCATGACGATGTGCTGCGGTAGAGAAAGGCCTCATCGCCTCGAAAGATCCGGGATACCCACTCTCGTGGTTAATGTTCCGCAGCAAATGTAAATGCGTCAATGGCTTCCCGCGGATAAGTTCTTCCTCCGATTCGATTACATATTCGACATGTTTCACGTGAAGAAGCTGGATTTTACTTTTGTCGCCTTTATGCCTTGCACATGAGCTACATCATTGGGGTTGAGCAGATAGCTCATATACGTGTCATTGACCCGTACTACATGCACGAGGCCTTCTTGGGAGTCGTGCACAGATCGTGAATCTGAGAGGATTACATCGTCGGTTTCATGCTCGCCAATAAGGACAAGGAGGCGATTCTCGTGCCTTATCATCCCATGTAAGTCATCCGCTGCTATCCTTCCTTCGATTTCAATAATTCATTTGCACGGTGGAGGCTAATTAATTTGAGGTGTACTTATTTTTGCTTGTGGCGGCGCGCCGTCCTCATCATCCTCTACCCCGATTCTCCCACGCTCTTTACTTGGACTCGTCGAAGAACATTCACAAAAGGATTACACCCACATCAAAGATGTTCTCGGCGGTGCTATGTTTTACTACCAAGCAAGGGGTGGAGATGTTAGGGACAAGAAGAAAAGGCGGCGAGCACGCCTTCAGCCATAAGACCGACTTCTGCTGCATCCAAAGCACCGAGCGATTCTCTTAATGATGGATTCTATGTCCTACACCACATCTGGAGTACCGATGGGATCACCGAACCTTCACATGGCACCTAGATCTAGCGATGCCCATATTACGCAATGGGCAAAGGACTTAGGAGATATTGAGGATCATCGACTTGAGCTGAGTTCTATAACATCCAGCGAACTTGCCCAAATCATCATGAATGAGGTCGTCGGAAAACAGGGATGTTCCATGCGAGAAGGACAAATGTCGCGGGAAGGCGTCCGAACATGGATAGCCTCTCGGCGTCTCGACATGAAGCCTTTCACAAAGCTCGATGACCATCTCCACGACTTGGATGGATGGCACGACATCTTTGGAGTGATTGTCGATATATGACAATGTGTCCGTTTAGTCCATAGTTTCTTTTATGACAAAACTTTGAGTTATGCACGGTGAAACTTTATTTGTGATGTAATTAAACCGTCCTCCTCGACCAGCGAAAATCACTCTAGTTAGGTCATTTGGAGTGCGATGAACTTTGTTATTTATGCTTATGATATGTTGTTTCTATTTTTGCCAAGTCTGTCTCTTTGTGTTGCTCAACTATATATGTTGCATATCATCGACTCATGTGACGATGCAGGTGCATAGATCATAAATGGCGAAGAAGTGCTACGCCAGAGTATATATATCGACAAGTGGCGGAGTGAAAGGCCTAGGTGTACCGGTTTTCGGTTTCGAGCGACACGCGAGACTTAGTTTAGGTTCACGCTAATGCGAGAGAGGGATACTGAACTCATGTACTCAAAGTGATAGCTATTCTCATGTATATCATTGTTTAGATGGATGACGATGTATTTGCAAGTAATCGAGACTTGTATCGCTATTTTGAGATTGATGGCGAGATCGAGACCACTTTGTGTTGGATGATGATTATGATGATGACATGATTTGATGAGACTAATTGTATGTATATCCTATCATTTGTATGTGGATGATATGCTAAAGATTATTGTATAAAGCCTATTAAAATGCAAAACAAATAAAAAACAAATCTGCAGGAAAAAACTAATAAAACTAGTAGTAGCGAGGGGATTTAGCGATGGCGCGGCTTACGATGGCGCTTACAACGAAACAAGCACTGCAGCTAATACCGATGGCGCCCTTACCAAAACCACGCTGCAGCAATTAGGTGTGTAGCGATGGCGTGTGTCAACACGCGCCATGCTACACGTTAGTCAGAAGCCTTATTAGTAGCGCCGGTACCAGCGCTCATCGAGGGTGTAAACCCGCGCTGCTGCTAGGCTTTTCCCTAGTAGTGATAGTGTGAAGACACATGGAATAGGTACAGAAAATGGATAGTTATGGCATATACTCATATACGATGCTTAAACTAAGCAGATGGTGTAACAAAGTAGAAGTGATGCAAGAGGTCAGATGCAAAATATGTGCGACCAATACAACTTTGCAAAGTTAGAGCAAGCACCTTGATGGGTGAATAAGATAGGCCGTCCTCCACCATGCCAAGTTTGTTAGCCAGTGGATCGTTCCGCAATATTCCTCTCGTGCGCCCATTCTCATATTCATTTTGATAATGTTCAATATCTAACATCCATGAAAACATAAAAACAAGTGAGATTTTCTTTGTAATGCAGAAGTGATTCTAATCCAACACTGCCTCCCTGTAAACCCCTTTGTGCTATCTCTGCAATTCTTTTAAAAGATGCCATGCATGCTGTAATTTGTTGTGTGCATTAATATAATGTGGCCTACTACTCAAAATATGAGAACTCCAGAAGTGATGACACTTCGCAGATGATAGCTTCAACATATAGTAAAGAAGAACAAGTCGACCTGACCTGACAGATTCAAAATATACTAAGGGAGAACAACTCGACTTGACCAGTCGACCGCAAGAGAAGAGTATCATCTTAAAGAACAACAGAAGAGCAAGCAGATTGAAGATATTACAAGTGTTTCAATACAATGTCGGTTGGCCACCCATGATGAACCAGAGCGCACACAGAAATACTATTTTTCCGGTCTCTCCATATGTGTCTCACATGCATTTCGAAACTAAAGTAGGAACATTTAGCTAACCAATTAAACATCTCTCAGTTTTACTAATATTAGCAATAATATCATATATGAATTTGTACAACTAAGCTTGTTTAGCTCGATGGGTGGAGCAGTGCTATTACGACACGAACCACGTAGGCTGATTGTGGTAATCATAAAATGGGGAAAACAGAAGCATGATGAGTACAGTGTTGACCGTGGCAGTGGGATGGCAGATATGAAGCTACAACCGCGCAAAGGGTAGTTAGCAACCGATGTTTTCTTTGAAAAAACAACTAAGATTTGGTATGGACAAGAAAGTACGGTCAACAAGTGACAAGAAATGCAATTATGCTGTCTCTCTATATGTCGCAACATGCATTTGGAAACTCAAGTGGGACCTTTAGCTAACCAATTAAATGTGTCGGTTAACTAATATCAGTATCTTATCACAATCATATTTGAACAACTAAGCTTTCAAATTCTGAGTGTTGTGTTGTTTAGCTTGAAGGGTGGAGTAATTCTAGTACGACAGAAAGCACCTACGGAGATCATAGTAGAGTAGATAAAAGGGGAAAACCCTAAGCATCAAGAGAAAAATCAGGAAAGTGGAACTAGCTGGACCAGTGGGTGGCGCACATGCTTTTCGAAACGAATATAGGAACATTAGGTGACCAATTAAACGTTCTCTATTTTAGTGATATGAGCATCATATCAGATTCGTATTTCAACACGTAAGCTTTGGGTTGAGGTCTTGAGGAGTAGTGCTAGCACGACACGAAGCACCTACAATGATGGTAGTGAATATAAAGGGGGGAAACCATAAGATTTACGAGTATAGTGCCCGTGCGATGGCGGATCTGAAGGTGCAAACCAGACAAAGCTACTTCGCAACCAATGTTTGCTTTCAACTAGCCACTACGATTTGGTACGAACAAATTATGATCTATTTTCCGGGTGAGATCAATAACTTAAGCACATATGGAAGAGTACCGCCTCTCTTGCGAGGCCGTGTAGGCCTATGCTGATACGTTGAGGGTGCTGCGGGTGCGATGGCTGTCGGCGGCGGGGAAGAAGACTTTAGATGGCAGACGGCCGGGTCGGGGGATATATCCTGTTGCCGTGGACGAGGCGGTCGTAGGAGCGGCAATGGCAAGGTGGACGGCGGCGCCAATGAAGCGAGAGGAGGCAATGAAAGGATCCTGGTCCAGCGCCATGGATGAGAGACGTCCATCTCTTGAAGTGGACGACGGGGTAGGGGTAGCGGCTCCGGCAAGGTGGAGGATGGGGTGGCGAACGGAGGAGGGTGGCCGCAGTGCGGAGGTTGGCGTGCCACCGACGGTGTATGAATGGGGAAATGGAGGGGAGGGGGGATCTCAAACTTTGGGACGCGCTTCTCTGAAATGGGGGAAAGTTACGAACTTATCCCCCATTTAAAATTTCAGGCATCGCGTCGGTTGGGGATAGGACGGTAATCTTGCATCTCCCAAATATTTGCCGGTAACTATTTCGGGCGAGGAGAGGGTGTTTTGCCGCCCACGGTTGGCGCCCATGGTGTATGAACAGGGCTGACAGGTAGGGCGGTTGTGTCACGTCTGATGGAAGTTACACATCTGCCCATATTTAAAATATTAGCCTACATCGATTTCGGACGAGGATAGTTTGTTTTGCCGCCCACCGTGTATGAATGTGGAAATGGAGGAAGAGACACATGTCTTTCGGACGAGCTTGAATCAAATGTGTTTTGCCGCCCACGTTTGGCGCCCACCGTGTCTGAATGGGCTCAGAGGCGGTCATGTCATGTCTGATTGAAGTTACTAGTCTACCCCTATCGACAGGAGTGTAAATCCGGTCGATAAGGATGTCAAGTGTCAAGGGTAGACAGTAATTTCCATCTCGCAAACACTTGCTTCGAGCAGCCCACAAATTATAGTGGGTGTTTAGCCGCTTCATTCAAAACTTGGGAGAATTAGCATTCACGTTTGCCCTGGGACCTGGCAAACTAAATTCAAATCCAATTTGTATTCGATTACGAATATCCACAGATAATTATACGTTTTGTTATTTATTTCTTCAAAACCACAACAAAGATTTATTCCACCTTTATATATGATTATGATTTAGAAATGCCGTGATCTTTGAATTCAGTAGGTTGGATACACTCTCATTCAAACAGTTATTTCATCAAATACAATATGCTCACACGAAAAATAGTTCACCTCATGTCAATCATACAAGTACTGAGGATTAGCTTGCCTAAAAATTTTGGATCATTACAACACATGGACAACATGGAATTCCGGACAACATAGGGGGTCTTGCAACGTAATCCATTCAGAGACATGACACAACATGCAAGTACAATAATCTAATGACAATTTCAACTGGTATCTAAAGAAGAACCGGATTACCTTGGGCTTGGATAGCGAAACAGCGAGACCTCCTCCATCTTCAAATGCAACATTCTTACTTCCTCCAATTGTTGGGTTGCTTGCATAATGCGTGCCGCTAATTCCGTAATTTCCAGCCTCAAGATAAAGATTACCTCATTCATGGCAGCCACACCATCTCTTTACGCCTCTAGTAGAGCCTCAAGCACTATAATATCGTGCTCGGCTGCTCTCCGCGGTGTTGCCTCTGAACTGCTACCATCTGGTAACATGGATGGCCCATCGCTTCCACAAATAGATTAAGGGTTGTACATTGTGTCCTAGTGTGAGCGGCATCTGAAAGGTTTCATTGGACATAAGTAAGAGATAGTTATCATATGATCCAGCAGAAGCTTACATGGTAAGCGACGGACGAATTATTGCCGAGCATGGCAAACTATATTTAAATGGTTCGAAGTAGCATCAGCCGAAAAGAAATTAAAATGGTAAGATGAAAGTTGAAAGGGAGTGTACAACCGCTATATTTAAGTTGCTAAGGCATCTAAGCAGTTGAAATAATCTGAGAAAGCACTTAACAGTGTGGCCTCATACTACGAAGACAGTCTTGTGATGAAGTTGAGAGGAAAAGTTAAGGACTCAAATGAAATAGGCATGCATTTCTTTATGATAGTACAGCAGGCACTGCTGACATATTGGCCAACTCAGGTATAACGTAACAACAAACAAGCATTCGAATCAAGCAATACAACAAAGCAGAATACTGAACTATTTGTAATTCGGTAGGATTACATGTTGAGGGTACAAGCCAAGAAAGCAGCCCACTCGCATTACATTTAACATGTACTAAAACACACTGGCTTACCACATGTTGCTGTGAAGCCTAGCTGTTGTTGCAATGTTCTTTGAAGATATAAATCGACATCCGTGGTTGCAAATCTAGTTGTTGTAGTTTATTACGCACCATCTATTTAGGTAAAATTAATTTTAATCGCATGCACTGGTCCGAATTGATCATCAATGATTCATCTAAACTAATGAAAGAAGGGTGTGTGCATACATGACAATATATCTGCTTCCCTCTATTTTTATGCTTGTTCGAGGTGCCAGCCCCAAAAGAACAAATATTTTGCTTGATGGGGTTGGCAGCTCCATAATTAATAGAAGCATCAAATTAGTCATGCAACTTGGGAAGATCAAGAACACACAAACAAGTAATGAACAGAGGCTCGGAGCAGTGATGTAATAGCTAGCATCAGAAAATGTTGGGTAAAACGAACAAAAAGCAGTGGAACCACATGCTAGTTTGCTGATGTGTAATTAAGCATAGAGAACATTAAGCAGTCTGATGGAACCAACAGGTGGCATCAGAACAACACTAAACCATATTAACTATATGTGCACTGGTATGTAATTTAACACATGTAACATGTTCACTGCCAGAAGTATGGCCCTACAGGTGCAAGCAGAATAACGCGTCTCATGAAAAACTGAATGATACCCTGAAGAAATTCAAAGGTGTGGTGCTTATGCTAGGAAAGTGAACGTAGGCGCCAACCGTTGGATAATAGTACTTGATTCTCGGCGGCGTATGGGTATCGTTGTCATACTTGATAGCTAAGGATCGTCGATGGTGCTCATGTTGCGGTTGAGTTTGGGCCAACTGTCGCCGTCGCTGAAGCGGCTCCGGTGCTACGGTTGCGGCGCCTGTCGATATACAAGAAAGCTCATCTGTGGTAAGTGAACAGTTGCATGATAAAGAGAAAAACCGAAGGAGTACAAATCGAAATAACCCGATGAGGCTGCGGCGTCGGTAAAGCAGGGCCGCTGGAGTTGAATATGGCGTCAGTGGAGCGGGTCCGGTGCAGTGGACGAAGGCTTCGGCGGGCGCGTTGTATAGTTCTTTCAGTGAGGCGGATCTGTTGCGGCGGACGAGGGCTTGTATGAAGGGCCAGCGAAGGGGCGGACGAGGGAGTCAGTGAAGGGCCAACGCTGTAGTGGACGAGGGCGCCGGTTAAGCAGATCCGGTGCGGTGGACCATGATGGCGGTCAAGGAGATCTGGAGCGGTGGACAAGCCAGTCGCTGAAGCGGCTCCGGTGAAGTGGTGAGTTGGTAGTAGGGGGTTCCAAGGTGCGGAAGGTAGATCCGGCGGGGTGTGAGGTCCACCGCTGCAGCGGAGGACTAGATTCGGTAGCTTGCCGTGGTTGGGGGGGTCGGGGAGGGGAAGGGGAGGGGCTCTGCGGAAGAATGTTGGGGGCAAAGAGGGGAAACAATGGAGTTACCAAAGCATCCCTTTTCTGTTCATGTGGCGGGGGTAAAACAGGAATATCGCAGGGCTAAACTTTCGGGCGCGTGATATTTCGATGTGAGCGGGAAGTTTGAAAGCTTTTGGTGCCTAAAATTATAAGTATTCTGCTCTCGTACGGCCGACTATGATATCATGGCCGACAATTTGTTTGTTTGCACGCAAAAAAAGTGCAAGTTTTGAAAATCAATGACTCCAACTCGAAACTTAGATTGTCCATTCAATTCAAATATGGATCATTGAGCTACTACAAGCAAATACCATCATACGGTCCAATTCAAATGAAATTCTAAATGTGTTTATCCTAAAGATGATGACAAAAGCAAAAATGTGTATGTGTATGAATAAAGTGGATGATTATAAAGTTTGAACATGCCTGTATGTGTATATCTCTAGGTTTGATATATGAATTTGAAATCACGAAATCCCGGCTTAAAAAATGTACCTCCGTTTAAATGAATTGCAAAAGCTAATGATGGAGTCGAATTCCAAAATTCCAATCTTAGGTTTGTAATTCTGGTACATCAAGGTATATCACGCATGTTCAAAAGTATCGTTATCCCATAGTACAAATTGTGAAACAAATGGATCAACCATGAGTGCACGATATCTCAATTACGCTAAAGTCCCTCAAATATAGACACCTCACTCTTTATCTGAAGTCAATCCCCCACCACCACACACGCACACACACACATAGAGAGGTCGTTCTCTCCCCCAAACACCAACACACGAGCACATTAACACCCCTCTCTCTTGTAAAGTCCGGACCCCAACATAGGTGTCTATCACTTTGTCTCTCGGGCATGCACACATCTCTTCCCTCACTCTCTAGGTCTCCCGCTATCTCTCTTACCCAAGCACACACACTATGTAGAGTGTATATTTTCCATACACACAAAACGTCGCCCCCAAACGTCTATCTCCCTAGTTATGTGGTTCTCGCGCACTCACCTCACACACCACCCCCACTGCAAACAAGCACACTTTGTCTCCTTGTGCACCACTCTCCTCTTTCTATCTCTCCCACATGCGGACCCGCCCCAGCTCCTTCCCTGCATACATATATGTCGTGCTCTTTGCATAGCTCCCTAATGTATAATCGTTCTCGATTTCGCACATTGTTCTCTGCACCATCTATTCTAGATCTTTCATGAAGTCCCTATCACACACACGATGACTCGCTTCCCTTGCGTCTCCATTCATAGGCCAATTTCGGACAACATCAACATTGTCTCCCTATCTATATGCCATTTATGGACACAAACGACCCCTCTCTTCCTCTCTCTCTCCGTCACTAGCTCTCTCTTTCTCTCGCTCTCACACCCCTCTCCCACACACACACACTCGATGTCTCTTCCAAATAGTCTGCTCCCCCAGCCCGCACCAATGCTATCCCACTACTACACATGTCACACCATTCCCCCTTCCCTTATACTAGGTTTACATCATCAGTGGTCTCTCTACTCCACGTACACTCTCTCCCTCTCACACACAAACGCGTGCACAAACACACACAAACACGCACAAACACCCATTTATCTGGATCCTCTTCTCTCCCCATGTCCGCATGTGTATCTCACACACTCACTCTCTAATTATGTATATGTGTCTCCACGTTACACAACACAAAGCACCATGCACATGTCTCTCTCTATCCTCCACACACATAGACACAAAGAATCTGTTATCATTGCCTCAGTCTCTAACATATCACACACGCACACTGTCTCTCTCTCTCTCACACACAAACACGCTCAACAAGGGTTTCCCCATGAATAACTTACCGTCTATTCATGAACAGTCGTGGCAGTACGGCGAACACAAGACGTGAAAAAGAATAAATCTACACGTGCTTAGACCACCTAGTATGACTACTAAGACTAGAGCAAGCCAAAAAGCACGCCGCCGTCACCCCCTCCTTGTCGGCGACGGGAAAATCTTTGTTTTATACAGTCGAGAAGTCATTGTGCTAAGGCCCCACATGCCGAGGCGTTGAATAGAATGTAGATGCTAGTTTACGGAAGCAAGTATCGATAATACGTTTGTATCTCCATACTTATATTTCTTCTCTTATAAAAAACCGAGTTGGTGATGATGGTACGTGTGCCATCTTGCAATATAGACTGTCCGATCTATATCCGACGGATGGAAATTAAACTAAAAGATACCCGCACCCCTCTCCACATTTGCAGACAAGGCCTTCCCTCATTCATCCCTATCTCCAACAAACGTCATTGTTGAGCAATTAAGAAAGGAAGCCTCTGGAACAAACTGGACTAGTGGCCGCTGCCGGCGTTGTCTATCCCCATGCCTCCTCTCAGTCCGACCACCAACCACCACCACACCCCACTCCTCTTCACCTTATCTCATATTTCTCGAGATATCATTAGTTTTTACACATGGGATTACTCCCACGAGGGTCAATCACAACAAGTGTTTTATAAAAAAATGCATCTTGATGTTCCGTGCAATGCATGGATCTTGCTAGTACTCCTACACAAGACTAAGTTGGTGATGCTGGTGTGTCTGTCATCCGTCATTTCTGACCATTAGATCTACATCTAGTGATTGTGAGGTAAGTTGTTGCCTTTTCTCACCAACATCTAGCTTGTCTACCAATTTGCAGAAAACCCCATAATTAGTATCTTAAAACCAACCACATCCCTCCCTGACCTCACCAAAACAGCCCAAGGAGTATATTCTAATTGAAACATAATATGTCTCTAGTGACATATGTATAAAAATTAGAGTGTTTTGTACCAAGTTTGTGAATAAGTAGTATTCTAATTATGATTCGTTGCAATGGAGATGAACGTTGCTAGTATTTCCAACCATGCATTTTTTCCTAGTATTCCACAGTATCGAGTTTTCCATCAAGATATTAGTCACTCATGGTTGATATTTACTTTCAATATGTACACATACACACTATGTAACTAGCCTTGCTTATTGGCTTCCAAAGCTTAACTTTCACTCCTACTTACAATATGTAGAGTATTTAACAAAAAACTACCACTTTCAACCAGCCCTAGGAAGAATCTATTGTACAAAAAATAGCAAAAACATACCCAAAATTTCTTAATCCACGCCAAAAACTACTACCTAGTACTCCTACCGATTAGGTTCGTTTAAACCCATTTATGACAGGGTTGGCCCACACGTTCGTCTTGTGAGGCAGCTTAAACCAACACATTTTGTTTGACTGTTGACACGAGGGACCCACATCTGACCTTCTATCCTGTTATTCCCCCTCAAATCATTATTTTTCCTGAACATTACTTCAAACAGTACTGATGCGTGTTTGTTGGTGGCGCCGGTGATGACCGAGTTGGCCGCCGCACCGCCGGACGGGCCGGACACGCTACCGCCACCACTGACGACGGCGAGCTGGCCCGGCGTGACTCACGAAGCGAGCAAGCCGCCCTGCCGTTTTCGCCGAGCGGATGGTTGCTTTGGCCTTGCCTTGTGAAGCAAGCCGCCGCGCTGCCGTGCCAATCTAGCTAGCAAACCTTGCAGACAAGCAGCTGGATGGAGCTATCCTGGCTAGCTAGCGGTTGCCAGCGCCGGACGGAGCTGGCATCCGGGCTGCTGCAACATGGGCTCTGCACCGCCGGCAGTTTTGACCTCGCCTTCTGCCGGCGGCGGTAGCTGCGTCCCATGGCCGAGGATGACTAGGTCGACGGGCCGGAGGTAGGAGGTCACTCGAGGATTTTTGTTGGTAAGAGCATGTACAATGGCTGATAAGGTAGTCTTATCTTCAGTCTGCCACGTATGCAAGTGGTAGTAGTTTCTTGGCATTTTAGTGGTTTCTTGCATTATTAGGGTTTTCTTGTAAGGAACAATTTACGTACTAGTAGCGACAAAAGGCGATTCTAGGTTGCGTTGTACTCCAATGAGTACTACTAGTGGTCGCGGGAGTGTATACCTCATTGTGAGTTCGATCCCGTCTGAACGCACGGCGGCCTTTTTTAATAGTACTACTACACTTTGCTGCGAGCCAATATTTTACACGGGTAGTTTGTGTTTTGAAGTCGAACGGACGTGCGGCCCCACAATCTGGGTGCACTGGACAGCCTAGCCACGTGAACAGGTTTTCCTTCCCAGCATCCTGTGGCTCGCGTGCTCGCCCTAGCCGCACCTCACTTGCAGCTTCCTCATCAGCTAGTAGCATATTTAAACTAGAGCCTCCCAATTAAGCCCGAGGAGATGGAAAAGCCTGGCGGGGCATTGGGAACTATGCAATATGGCTCTATACGTAAAGTGCTCTACTACTACTCTGTAGCTTGTGGCGTTGCACGCATGGACTTCACTCCATTATCGTCTCTACTATAAAAGAAATTCCTCTTGACGTGTTTTTTTAAACGGAGGCAAAATCTTTGCTTCATCTCATTCATAAAGAAGGAACTACTAACAAAGTTCGACGAGATCCATTACACCTCCACAAATGGAAGCGAAAAACCTAGTCTCGTTGTATCAAATAACTCAAATGTTCTGCCCCCGCAGTAACCGTCGCTGATAAACAGGCTGCTAGTGTGTGCGTGAGAGGAGCGGCTGAGTAGGCCAGCTACTCCTACGTGAGAGGAACGGCTGAATATAGCACCGAGAGTACCCACTAGGCCACTACGCAGGTGTACTTCCCTGCATTGATAGTACAAAGGATGGTTCTAGAGAACATGAGTACCCTCCACTTCCAACCTGTAGCTCCTTGGCCCTGAGATTCAAGAGTTCAAAACGGGTGCACTATACTAGACTAGACTAGAAGTACAAGACATCACACTACTAGTTGAGAAAAGTAGTCTTGGTATGCTTTCTGAGACAAGCACGTACTCCTCCGTCACATAATGTAAGACATTTTTTGACACTAGTTGGCGTGTACAAAAAATGGCAAAAACATACCCAAAATTTCTTAATCCACGCCAAAAACTACTAGTAGTAAATAATAGCCTCACCCCTTCGCTGAGGAACGATCTACAGTTGGAAGGGACGAGGCCCTACAGTTACTACGCTCTTATCTCCCCCTCGCCAGTTCCCCTCCCCCCGAAGAGAAGGCAGTTCGTCGCTGCTCCCATGGATTCGCCAGGCGGTTCTCCTCCTCGTCGGGGCTGGGAGACCTTGGACGACGATCCTATGGGAGAAATCGCACGCCGCTCCGACGTCCTCACCGCCGCAAGACTCGGTGCTTCCTGCACCAACTTTTTCAAGACGCTGCTTAAACAGGCTTGGGAAAAGGCCATGCTTGTTGGTCTTCCATGCGTCCTCGAGGAGAAGGTTCTTCTATGGGACAATCCTTCGAACAGTCCACCGCTCCCTGGCCATGGTTGCACGTCGACTCCGCTAGAGTTGCCGACGTTGAGAGGTAGTCGGATTTTGTCCGATGAGCAGGTCAGTAATGGAGTTCGATCATGTAGTACTTAGTTATTCCATTTCTATCCCGTAATTTCTCCGCTGCCCACCATCTTATATATAGGTCTAGGTTGGTGCCAACGAAGATTGGCTTGCATACCTCCGGCCGGATACCACCATCATTTTGCACAACATCCACAGCAGTGCGGCTGTTCCTGTAGACCCCTCTCCACCATTGGGATTGGCCTTCCGGACTGGCTGGGCTTGAATACGTATGATGATGCCTACATGAGATTGAAGAAGATAGCAATTGCGGACCCGCCGACAAAGCGACGCGGCTACGACGATTACTATCTCATCGCGGTGTTTGACATAAGGATTGCCATCAATGCAAGATGAAGTAATGGCAGAGGCTGGCGCATGTTGGCGGCGGCAGATTTGTACCCCTACACGTTCGAAGACGCCGTGCGCCATCTAGGCCGCATCTTCGCGGTGACAAGCCAGGGGACTTGTTTCATCTGGTTGCCATCCTATGGTACGGGAGATTACAAACGGAATGAAAAAACCATCATTTGCATCCATAACGGTACTCCATTATTTTGCAGGGACCAGACATCCCCTGATCAAAATAAGATCGCCAATCCTGGATGTGCATTTGCATCCGTCATTCGGTCTAACCTGGAACCTTGTAGCTGACTTTGGCATATTGGGATCAACTCTCTTAGCAGTCGTTATCCATGGTACCACTGATGTGCAACATGGTCACACAATCTACCACGATCGGACTGTCGCCATCTACCCAGGTATTCCATTTTTTAACCCTCTCGCCTTCTCTTTCATTGTTGTACTAGTAGTATACTTAGTAGTACTAGTAGGAGTACTTTTTACCTTGGAGGACGCGTATAGCTAGCTAGGCCCTTTAAGACTTGAACCCACTAGCTACCACCATTTTTGTTTTTCCATGTCTTACTATCTCATCCATGTAGCTGATTTCTACTACACAACCTTCTTCTTGTAGACGTTGTTGGGCCTGCAAGTGCACAGGTTTGTAGGACAGTAGCAAATTTCCCTCAAGTGGATGACCTAAGGTTTATCAATCCGTGGGAGGCGTAGGATGAAGATGGTCTCTCTCAAACAACCCTGCAACCAAATATCAAAGAGTCTCTTGTGTCCCCAACACACCCAATACAATGGTAACTTGTATAGGTGCACTAGTTTGGCGAAGAGATGGTGATACAAGTGCAATATGGATAGTAGATAAAGGTATTTATAATCTGAAAATATAAAAACAGCAAGGTAACTAATGATAGAAGTGAGTGTAAACGGTATTGCAATGATAGGAAACAAGGCATAGGGTTCATACTTTCACTAGTGTAAGTTCTCTCAACAATAATAACATAGATAGATCATATAACAATCCCTCAACATGCAACAAAGAGTCACTCCAAAACCACTAATAGTGGAGAACAAACATAGAGATTATGGTAGGGTACAAAACCACCTCAAAGTTATTCTTTCGGATCGATCTATTCAAGAGTTCGTACTAGAATAACACCTTAAGACACAAATCAACCAAAACCCTAATATCACCTAGATACTCCATTGTCACCTCAAGTACCCGTGGGCATGATTATATGATATGCATCACACAATCTCAGATTCATCCAACCAACTCAAAGTACTTCAAAGAGTGCCCCAAAGTTTCTACCGGAGAGTCAAGAACGTGTGCCAAACCCTATGCATAGGTTCATGGGTGGAACCCGCAAGTTGGTCACCAAAACATACATCAAGTAGCACATGATATCCCATTGTCACCATAGATAAACACGGCAAGACATATATCAAGTGTTCTCATAAAAGACTCAATCCGATAAGATAACTTCAAAGGGTAAACTTAATTCATCACAAGAGAGTAGAGGGGGAGAAAAATCATAAGATCCAACTATAATAGCAAAGCTCGCGATACATCAAGATCGTGCCATAGAGGGAACACGAGAGAGAGAGAGATCAAACACATAGCTACTGGTACATACCCTCAGCCCCGAGGGTGAACTACTCCCTCCTCGTCATGGAGAGCGCCGGGATAATGAAGATGGCCACCGGTGATGGGTTCCCCCTCCGGCAGGGTGCCAGAATGGGCTCCCGAGGGGTTTTTGGTGGCTACAGAGGATTTCGGCGGCGGAACTCCTGATCTATCTTGATTTTTGATGGTTTTAGGGTACATAGGGTTATATAGGCGAAAGAAGTCAGTTGGGAGGTGCTCGAGGGGCCCACGAGACAGGGGGCCACCACCCTATAAGGGGGGCGTGGCCTCCTATCTCGTGGCCTCCTCGAGGATCTTCTGACGTGGACTCCAAGTCTCCAGGATCATATTCTTCCAAAAAATCACGCTGCCGAAGGTTTCATTCCGTTTGGACTCCGTTTGATATTCCTTTTCTTCGAAATACTGAAACAGGCAATAAAACAGCAATATGGGCTGGGCCTCCGGTTAGTAGGTTAGTCCCAAAAATGATATAAATGTGTAAAATAAAGCCCATAAACATCCAAAAGGGGTAATATAATAGCATGGAACAATCAAAAATTATAGATACGTTGGAGACGTATCAAGCATCCTCAAGCTTAATTCTTGCTCGTCCTCGAGTAGGTAAATGATTAAAAAAAATTTGATGTGGAATTCTACCTAGCATAATTCATAATGTAGTTTTCTTTATTGTGGCATGAACGTTCAGATCCAAATGAATACAAAATAAAAGTTCATATTGACATAAGAAGTAGTAATACTTCAAGCATACTAATCAAAGTAATCATGTCTTCTCAAAATAACATGGCTAAAGAAAGTTATCTCTACAAAATCATATAGTCTGGCTATGCTCTATCTTCATCACACAAAGTATATAATCATGCACAACCCCGATGACAAGCCAAGCAATTGTTTCATACTTTAATAATCTCAAACTTTTTCAACTTTCACGCAATACATGAGCGTGAGCCATGGACATAGCACTATATGTGGAATAGAATGGTGGTTGTGGACAAGACAAAAAGGAGAAGATAGTCTCACATCAACTAGGTGTATCAACGGGCTATGGAGATGCCCTAATAGATATCAATGTGAGTGAGTAGGGATTGCCATGCAACGGATGCACTAGAGCTATAAATATATGAAAGCTCAACAAAAGAAACTAAGTGGGTGTGCATCCAACTTGCATGCTCACGAAGACCTAGGGCACTTTGAGGAAGCCCATCATTAGAATATACAAGAGTTCTATAATTAAAAATTCCCACTAGTATATGAAAGTGACAACATATGAGACTCTCTATCATGAAGATCATGGTGCTATTTTGAAGCACAAGTGTGGAAAAAGAGATAGTAGCATTGCCCCTTCTCTCTTTTTCTCTCATTTTATTTATTTATTTATTTTTTCTTTTCTTCTTTTTTTTTCTTTGGCCTTCTTTTTTTCTTTTTGGCCTTTCTCTTTTTTTTCTTTTTTTCTTTTTTTCTTTTTGCAAAGTCCGAAGTCTCATCCCGACTTGTGGGGGAATCATAGTCAAAGCTCTAATAATGAAGATCATCACACTTTTATGGATTTACAACTCAAAGCTAGAACAAGATATGACTCTATATGAATTCCTCCGGCGGTGTACCGGGATATGCAATGAATCAAGAGCGACATGTATGAAAATTATGAAGGTGGCCTAGCCACAAATACACTGTCAACTACATGATCATGCAAAAAGCAATATGACAAAAGTAATGTGTGTCATATGAACGGAACGGTGGAAAGTTGCATGGCAATATATCTCGGAATGGCTATGGAAATGCCATAATAGGTAGGTATGGTGGCTGTTTTTAGGAAGGTAAATGGTGGGTATATGGTACCGGCGAAAGTTGCACGGTACAAGAGAGGCTAGCAATGGTGGAAGGGTGAAAGAGTGCGTATAATCCATGGACTCAACATTAATCAAAAGAACTCATATACTTGTTGCAAAAATTTAGAAGCCATCAAAAACCAAAGCACTACGTGCATGCTCCTAGGGGGATAGATTGGTAGGAAAAGACCATCGCTCATCCCCGACCGCCACTCATAAGGAATACAATCAATAAATAAAATTGTGCTCCAACTTCATCACAAAGCGATTCACCATACGTGCATGCTACGGGAATCACAAACTTTAACACAAGCATTCCTTAAATTCATAATCACCCAACTAGCATGACTTTAATATCACTACCTCTATATCTCAAAACAATTATCAAGCATCAAATTGATCATAGCATCTAATTCACTTTCTATGATAGTTTTTATTATACCCAACTTGGATGCTCATCATTCTAGGACCATCTTTGTAATCATAGAAAATACCATGCTGTTCTAAAAGACTATCAAAAAGATATAAGTGAAGCATGAGAGACTCGTAATTTCTACAAAATATAACCACCGCCGTGCTCTAAAAGATATAAGTGATGCACTAGAGCAAATGACAAACTACTCCGAAAGATATAAGTAAAGATCAATGAGTAGCTAAATAATTATGCAACTATGTGAAGACTCTCTAACATTAAGGAATTTCATATCTTGGTATTGTATTCAAACAGCAAGCAAAACAAAACAAAATGACATTGCAAGGATAGCACAACTCATGTGAAGAAGCAAAAACTTTGGTTCAACCGATACTAACCGCTAGTTGTTGAAGAAGAAAGGTGGGATGCCTAACGGGGCATCCCCAAGCTTAGATGCTTGAGACTTCTTGAAATATTATCATGGGGTGCCTTGGGCATCCCCATGCTTGAAACTTTGTGTCTTCTTAATTCCTCTCATATCATGGTGTGACGCCCCCGATTCAATCATACACTAATCATGCACGCAAACATGTACGATCAAGATCAGGGACTCACGGGAAGATATCACAACACAACTCTAACACGTAAATAAGTCATACAAGCATCATAATACAAGCCAGGGGCCTCGAGGGCTCGAATACAAGTGCTCGATCATAGACAAGTCAGCGGAAGCAATAATATCTGAGTACAGACATAAGTTAAACAAGTTGCCATAAGATGGCTAGCACAAACTGGGATACAGATCGAAAGAGGCGCATGCCTCCTGCCTGGGATCCTCCTAACTACTCCTTGTTGTCGTCAGTGGCCTGCATGTATTAGTAGGCACCTCCAGTGTAGTAGTAGTCATCGTCGACGGTGGCGTCTGGCTCCTGGGCTCTAGCATCTGGTTGCGACAACCAGGTAGGAAGGCAGGGGAAAAGAGGGAGAAAAGCAACCGTGAGTACTCATCCAAAGTACTCGCAAGCAAGGAGCTACACTACATATGCATGGGTATATGTGTAAAGTGCCATATCGGTGGACTGAACTGCAGAATGCCAGAATAAGAGGGGGATAGCTAATCCTGTCGAAGACTATGCTTCTGGCAGCCTCCGTCTTGCAGCATGTAGAAGAGAGTAGATTGAAGTCCTCCAAGTAGCATCGCATAGCATAATCCTACCCGGCGATCCTCCCCTTGTCGCCTGTGGAAAAGCAATCACCGGGTTGTCTGTGGAACTTGTCTGGGTGTGTTTTATTAAGTATCCGGTTCTAGTTGTCATAAGGTCAAGGTACAACTTCGGCTCATCCTTTTACCGAGGGACATGGCTATTCGAATAGATAAACTTCCCTGCAGGGGTGCACCACATAACCCAACACGCTCGATCCCATTTGGCCGAACACACTTTCCCGGGTCATGCCCGGCCTCGGAAGATCAACATGTTGCAGCCCCACCTAGGCACAACAGAGAGGTTAGCACGCCGGTCTAAATCCTATGCGCGCAGGGGTCTGGGCCCATCGCTCATTGCACACCTGCGTGTTGCGTACGCGGCCTGTGAGCAGACCTAGCAACCTCCATTACAAAGGAAGTTGCGTTACGCAGTCCAACCCGGCTGGCCGCTCCGTCGCTGACGTCAAGAAGGCTTCGGCTGATACCACGTTGTCGAGTGCCCATAACTGTTCCCACATAGTTGGTTAGTGCGTATAGGCCAGTGGCAAGACTCAGATCAAATACCAAGATCTCTTTAAGCCTGTTATTATGAAGTAATTGTGGACGCCGACCAGGGCCAGACCCACCTCTCGCCTAGGTGGTCTCAACCTGTCCTATCGCTCTGCCACATAGTAACAGTCGAGGGCCGTCGGGAACCCAGGCCCACCTCTACCGGGATGGAGCCACCTGTCCTTTCAGCCCCCACATCGGAATCACTTGCGGGTACTCAACGAGCAAACCCGACTTTAGTCACCATCTATATAGTATGTATATATGTATAGTATATACCCGTGATCACCTCCCGAGTGATCACGGCCCGATAGTATAGCAAGGCAGACTGACAAGAATGTAGGGCCAATTATGATACACTAGAATCCTATACTAAGCATTTAGGATTGCGGGTAAGGTATCAACAACTGTAGCAACAATGTCAGGCTATGCAACAGAATAGGATCAATCAAAACAGTAACATGCTATACTACTCTAATGCAAGCAGTTGAGAGAAGAATAGGTGATATCTGGTGATCAAGGGGGGGCTTGCCTGGTTGCTCTGGCAAGGAGGGGTCATCAACTCCGTAGTCGAATTGGGGGTCACCTGCAGTCTCGGGGTCTACCGGAAAGAAGTAACGGAGAGGGAACATGATAAATAACAGAGCAAACAAAGCATCACAAAGCGTAACAACGCAATACGTGGTGTTCGGTGTGCCCTATCGTGGTAGTAGGTGATACCAGTGAAGGGGGAAAACATCCGGGAAAGTATCCCCGGTGTTTCGTGTTTTCGGACAGATGAACCGGAGGGGGAAAGTTGCAGGTTTGCTATGCTAGGGATGTGTGGCGGACGAACGGGCTATGTATCCGGATTCGTCTCGTTTTTCTGATCAACTTTCATGTAGAAAACTTTTTCATCTGAGCTACGATTTATTTTATATTAATAAAAGTTTTAAATCATTTTCTAAATTATTATTATTAAATTAATTCGAAATTAGTATTATTGCATCAGCATGACGTCAGCGGTCAACAGAGGTGTTGACTGGTCAATCTAACACGTGGGTCCCAGTGGTCATAGACTAAGACTAATTAAACAAGTTAATTAGTTTCATTAGTAATTAGGTCAACCTAACTAAGATTATTTAAGTTAATTAATTCATTAATTAATTAATATTTTATTATTTTTTTATTTATTCTTTTTTAATTCTTTTTTAATCTCTCTTTTTTTATCGTTCTAGGGCTGGGCCCCACATGTCATTGGGCCAAGGGGGCCATAGTGGGTTTGGTGTTAGCGGGCGTTGGGCACCCGCCCAGTCGACGAGGAGGAACAGTCTTTGGCGCCGGCCACAATGACAGCGGCAGCAGCGACACTGAGGCCAAGGCTACACGTCGGTGGGCCGCGGCAAGGCCGCCGCGGGACGGAAACGGCAGCGGGCGGCGCATGCGCGCACGCACATGGCGGGGAGGAGCAGCAGGCAGAGCATCGCCGGTAGGCATGGTCGTTGGTGCGTTCAGGGGCGTCGGGGCGCACGCGGCAAGGTAACAGCGATGCAGGCTGGGCGCGGTCACGGTCGCGGTGACCGAGCCCACTGGCCGGAGACCGGACGACGCGTATGGTGGCCTACGACGGTGAATCGAGGAGGGGGAGAGGGGGAGTATCCACAGGAGCTCACCCCAGAGGTGTTGGCGTGCTCAGACGCGTCGGGGGCGACCAGAGTATGCAGATCGAGCGGCGACGCAGGAGACGTGGTCAGAGGGGATGGATCGAGGGTGACAGCTCCGGAGCGCTCCGACTTGACCTGGTTCACGCCGACGACGTAGAAGAGGCGGGGTGGCGCCTGGACTTAAGGGGCGGCGGGGCTTGTTGGCGCCCGGCGAGGAGGAGACGAGAAGGCAACAGTGGAGATGGGCGGCGACAGCGTTGGGGGCGCCAGAGGCGCGACCCAGATCCGGTCGAGGAGGTGGAGGCGTCGAGGAAGAAGCGGTCCGGTGCGGGCGGTCTAGGACGGGGAGGTCGAGGTGGAGAGCGACGGTGGCAGCTCCGGCGACGCGGTCTCGAGCGGCGGCATTGGGGTCAATTCCCCCGATCCAATCGGGGGCAGAGGAGGGGGAGATGGATCGTGGTGGGGGGAAGTGGGGGACTGCGCTAGGGTTTGGGTGGGGAAGTGGGGTTATCCAGCCAGGTTGGGCCGGCTGGGCCGCGTGGGTGGCCAGCTGGGCTGGTTGGCCCCGGGGAAGGGCTTTCTTTTCCTTTCTTTAGTCTTCTGTTCTTTTTCTTTTTCTTTTTCCTTTTTTTTATCTTATTTCTTTTCTGTTTCAATTCATTTTAATTATTTAGGCCTTTTATAAAAGCACGGTTCCTTCACCATAAACACCTAGCCAATTATTGGCATGCTCCGAACATTTTCTTTTTAATGTTTGAAATTTTTTGATGCTTGACAAAAATTCAAATTTGAATTTGAATAGTTCTGAGTCAACGCGAGATTAGGAACAGTAAACGGGGTGATGTGACCTTGTTAACGTGGGATTACTGTAGCATGATTACCCGGGCGTCACAATTCTCCTCCACTACAAGAAATCTCGTCCCGAGATTTAAGAGGGGGACTAATGGGGAAAGGCCTGGTTACGAAATTCTAACGAATCTCCTTAGTCTTAGTTACTCTTCTCGAAGAGGTCGATCCATTACGTTGATGTCATCATTTCTCTGCTTCAGGTCATCATGAAGAAGTCGGCATCCTTTCTTCGGGATCTCCATCGTCCTACGAACGTGACCAAAGGGAAAAAACTCTGGAAGAACGCATCTCCACAAAGCTAGGCATCTGACGGTGAACTCAATGGGAAATACACAAGGTACCCCTCGAGTTGTATTTCTGTGAATTCGCTGAGTGTAATATACGATGGTACCAATGTTTCAAACGGGTAGGCAACCATTCGATGACTAGACAGAAGCTGGAATGGGGGTTTATACAACGAGAATAACATGTTGTTTGATTCCAGGAAGAATAATGGTATAGATTTTAGCTTGTGAATCACATACGAAGCCATGTGCATAGGACACATTAGAATCCGGGTTGTAAAGAAGAGTCAGATTTCGATCCAGTGGACCTGTGGGTTATGGGCCCACCATGTGGGTTGAAAGTAGGAAGGGTGGTGATATCTGGCACAGCCGCGACAGGGAGGCATGTCAGTGAATAGCTTGCCAGCTATGCCGGCAACAATGTCGGTACCAAGGATGGGGAATGAAGAGAGCAATTTTCCTGCTTGTTGAACGAGGTGAACTAATTGGCAAAGTTATCACCCATCGGTGGTTACCGAAATGTCATCAACAATAGTAACAGGATCTTACAGACAGAGTGGTACAGCAAGGTGCCTACCTAAATAGGGAATTATCTCTGCTTAGTTAAGTCAGATTCAGGAAAGGTTAAACAAAATAATGAAAAGGAAAACACGATTATCAGATTTAATAGAACAATGGAAAGGAAAATTGTGATACACACAATTATTAGGAGTATATCCTTCCCATGTACAAGCAGAACATGGCATACTTGGTAGGTGATCAAGTATCCAACCATTCAGATAAGAGGCAAGTATTAATCAAGATGTTAACCATACAACGGTGTTTGGATAACTGACCAAGAAACATTTAGCATCACGCCTCCAATGTTCTTGTTGAAGAGCGGGGTATCATAGTCATGCTTCGAGGTAGCAATGATATGGTGTTCCAATCAAGGGCCAGACTTTGGATACACAAATGATCCATCGGGAGCAACTTATACAAAAAGTCTTACAATTTCCTCCAGGAAGAATGGATATCCTTGCAAAAGAAATTATAATGATAGGTCCTCCAGTCAGGGGGTGCTAGGCATGACATCATATTACCGGGTCATCAAAGGACCAACATCATAACTCCTGGAAAGTTGTCCCAATCATCATATCTAACCGAGATTCAGATCCGATTGGTGTCATGATACCTCAGACTCAGGATGTCCGAGAAGAAAAGGTGCAACACAAATCGATGAAATGACATTACAAGATTCTCAGGAAATGAACTATGGGAGCGGGTTCCTGAAACAATAGTTCATCATTAAGCCAAGGAGAAGATGAGGAGGTGGCTGGCGGGCTCGGCGACAATTCATCGAGAATTCCAAACGGATGGATTTCTACAATAATGTGAACAAGAAGATGACACTTGTCAATTCGAATGATATAATGTTGTATGCTCGAGGAAATCATACACCATCAATCATTAGTTGAAAGGTGTGCTCAAAATATGACCTTAGGCAGCAAGATCAATGCTAGAGTGACGATTCAATAACCAACAGTCTAAGAATGAACTGTCGATCATTAACTTCAAAGCAATAGGGTTGCTAGAAGTACAGAACTCAAGCAGCATTGTTAGCATATTGGTATCCTGGTTAAAAACAACACGGGGACCAAGGAAGAATGGTGATGGTGAGAAATATCATCATACCGAGAATTTCTAAGAGGTGGAGCAATCCCCACAACATTCTCGACATAAAATACAGTAATACTCTAAGGCAGAACACAACACTAGCTAGAGAGCAAGTTGTATTCATAATGTGGACAAGTTCGCGATGAAAGGAAGTCAAGGGTGTTATTGATGATAATAAAAATCATCGAGGCAAGGAGGGTATTTTTCATCATGAACACAGTTGACATCTCAGAAGAAGTCAAGGTGTTGAAGGTGATCCGGCACATTTGTTGAGATATTTCATGAAGATGTAATCAATCGGCGATGGCATCAAGTCAAAGGAATGATGAAGCGAATGGCTATTGGAACCATGGGTACGACACAAACTCGAAATCAAGTTTGTTGTTCAAGGATAAGTGATATGACGAGGAAGATCGACGTAAGATTAGCTCACTGTCAAAAGTTGTGCTCCGGAAAGAAGGACCAGTTAGCACAGTTAAAATTAGCATGATAATGATGTAGCTGTACAGGCTAGGAAAGACATGATGGAGTATCTAAACTTGTAAGCAATGAAGATCTCTAATCCTCTTTGAATCGCAGTGTGGACTCGATTCAGTTGTCAGTGTCTTTGAGTGTTTAATAACTCAGAGCTCATAATTTTTTTTCGAAACAGTGAGAATGTAGTACTTGATGGAGAACTCATAAGAAGTTATGCAGTTCCTTGACAAATTCGAGATACCAGGGGGGGTAATACTCGACGACAGACAAAAGTAGAGGTTGGACTGGGGTATTGCTCTGTAGAAGACAAGTGCTTAAACTTGCACGAGAAATGGTATTTAAAGGAGAACATAGTCGAAACCACGATTGCAAAAGGCCAGATCCCAAATATAAGATGTACTTATACCAAGGGAATAATTAATTTAAGAGAAGCTTTAATGATAAGATCTACATCGTGTCCATGGGCATGAACACAAAGTTCAAGGTCGACTCCCACTTCCTCAATGCATAACCTTCCATTCACCTCTCGTATTTCAAAAAGGACATTAGTTGTTAAAAGTTTTACTTGGTGCAATACCAGATAAGTATGACCCGTGAATCTTTCAGGTTCACACAGATTAGGGAAGGCGATGGTTCAACCCATCGGAGCATCTTAGAAACATATACCACGAACTTCAGGAGTAATCAACACAAGCTCAAAAACAGAGCATGTTCAACAAGGCAGAGGATACAATTTACCAAAGGCATTATATATTCGAGAAAGGACTCACAAAGTTATTGAATACGAAGGACGTTGTCGGATAAAATCCAATAAAGGACCCGGTGGTCCTCAAGGGATCTGATGTGAGCATTTGTAATCAACCAAAGGAAGAAAGAATGTAAGGAGATCAAATTATAGAAACACCTGATTGATTGAAATGTCAAAAATCAAAGGAATTATGATTTCAAAATCAAGGGATCAGAAGCAAATGCTCTGATTAAGGAAGGATAAGATGAGTAAGCTTAGGAGTACAATCAACGACAATTTGATTGGTCGAGAACCAGCTCATGTTCAAAAATGACATCTGAGCCGGAAGGATGAATCCTAATTGCGACTGATGATTGCGAACATCCGCATCATATTGAATCAATGGTCTCAAATTGATAGTGCAAAGAATGTCAATGAATAATGCTAGGCATTTGGATTTAACCATAATGCAAGCAGACAAGAATTTCTAGAGCCATAGGCTGCAGAGAATTCTCGAAAGATCGGATAATATTTCGAAGAATTACGTGAAACACCTGAACAACTGGGGAGAAACAAATCCTCAATAAGTGTGAGGATTAATTTGTAGGTGTATTTAGGCGACAAGGAACTGCAAGGCAGTAGGCACAAAGGATTATTGAAACAGCGACGAGTATTTTAGGGTATCTTGTAATAACAAGACCAACTGGGGATGAATGTAAGAATGACAACTGCATGTAGTTATCCATAAGGGTTGACGGTGGAACGGAAATTGCAAACACAATGAACACAAGTTCTCGGGTTAACAACGGAGAGTATCTTCAGGGTCTTCTGGTGCAGCAGACGATCATCGGTAATAAGGTGCTCTCCGGGTGAAAGTGATAACGAGATCCTAATGTTAGATTTAACCAAATTCATTTATCCCAAATAGAAGAGAGATCAGAGTCCGAGAGTATAGACGAGGAGTAAAAGATCTTAATACCACCCAATGGCAACGTGGGCCCATAAGGCACACAGCATGTTAGTAAAAGTTTAGCAATGTCTAGACTCGACTTCGGCCAAGGAGTTTGGAAGGGGGATTCCTACAGGCAGTCGGCTCTGATACCAACTTGTGACGCCCCCGATTCAATCGTACACTAATCATGCACGCAAACATGTACGATCAAGATCAAGGACTCACGAGAAGATATCACAACACAACTCTAAAACATAAATAAGTCATACAAGCATCATAATACAAGCCAGGGGCCTCGAGGGCTCGAATACAAGTGCTCGATCATAGACGAGTCAGCGGAAGCAACAATATTTGAGTGCAGACAGAAGTTAAACAAGTTTCCATAAGATGGCTAGCACAAACTGGGATACAGATCGAAAGAGGCGCATGCCTCCTGCCTGGGATCCTCCTAACTACTCTTGGTCGTCGTCAGCGGCCTGCACGTTGTAGTAGGCACCTCCAGTGTAGTAGTAGTCATCGTCGACGGTGGTGTCTGGCTCCTGGGCTCTAGCATCTGGTTGCGACAACCCGGTAGGAAGGCAAAGGGGGCAAAGAGGGAGAAAAGCAACCGTGAGTACTCATCCAAAGTACTCGCAAGCAAGGAGCTACACTACATATGCATGGGTATATGTGTAAAGGGCCATATCGGTGGACTGAACTGCAGAATGCCAGAATAAGAGGGGGATAGCTACTCCAGTCGAAGACTACGCTTCCGGCAGCCTCCGTCTTGCAGCATGTAGAAGAGAGTAGATTGAAGTCCTCCAAGTAGCATCGCATAGCATAATCCTACCCGACGATCCTCCCCTCGTCGCCCTGTGGAAAAGCGATCACCGGGTTGTCTATGGAACTTGTCTGGGTGTGTTTTATTAAGTATCCGGCTCTAGTTGTCATAAGGTCAAGGTACAACTCCGTGTCGTCCTTTTACCGAGGGACACGGCTATTTGAATAGATAAACTTCCCTGCAGGGGTGCACCACATAACCCAACACGCTCGATCCCATTTGGCCGGACACACTTTCCTCGGACATGCCCGGCCTCGGAAGATCAACACGTCGCAGCCCCACCTAGGGACAACAGAGAGGTCAGCACGCCGGTCTAAATCCTATGCACGCAGGGGTCTAGGCCCATCGCCCATTGCACCTGCACATTGCATACGCGGCCGGTGAGCAGACCTAGAAACCTCCATTACAAAGGAAGTTGTGTTACGCAGTCCAACCCGGGTAGCGCCCGCCCGTCGCCGACGCCAAGAAGGCTTCGCCGATACCACGACGCCGAGTGCCCATAATTGTTCCAGCCGTAGTTGGTTAGTGCGATAGGCGGTGGCCGACTCAGATCAAATACCAAGATCTCATTAAGCGTGTTATTATGAAGTAACCGCGGACGCCGACCAGGGCCGGGCCCACCTCTCGCCTAGGTGGTCTCAACCTGCCCTATCGCTCTGCCACATGGTAACAGTCGGGGGCCGTAGGGAACCCAGGCCCACCTCTACCGGGATGGAGCCACCTGTCCTTTCAGCCCCAACATCAGAATCACTTGCGGGTACTCAACGAGACAACCCGACTTTAGTCACCATCTGTATAGTATGTATATATGTATAGTATATACCCGTGATCACCTCCCGAGTGATCACGGCCCGATAGTATAGCAAGGCAGACTGACAAGAATGTAGGGCCAATGATGATAAACTAGCATCCTATACTAAGCATTTAGGATTGCGGGTAAGGTATCAACAACTGTAGCAACAATGTCAGGCTATGCAACAGAATAGGATCAATCAAAACAGTAACACGCTATACTACTCTAATGCAAGCAGCAGAGAGAAGAATAGGCGATATCTGGTGATCAAGGGGGGGCTTGCCAGGTTGCTCTGGTAAGAAGGAGGGGTCGTCAACTCCGTAGTCGAACTGGGGGTCGCCTGCAGTCTCGGGGTCTACCGGAAAGAAGTAATGGAGAGGGAACATGATAAATAACAGAGCAAACAAAGCATCACAAAGCGTAACAACGCAATACACGGTGTTCTGTGTGCCCTAACACGGTAGTAGGTGATACCGGTGAAGGGGGAAAACATCCGGGAAAGTATCCCCAGTGTTTCGCGTTTTCGGACTGGTGAACTGGAGGGGAAAGTTGCGGGTTTGCTATGCTAGGGATGTGTGGCGGACGAATGGGCTGCGTATCCGGATTCGTCTCGTTTTTCTGATCAACTTTCATGTAGAAAACTTTTCATCTGAGCTACGGTTTATTTTATATTAATTTTCAAAGTTTTAAATCATTTTCTAAATTATTATTATTAAATTAATTCGAAATTAGTATTATTGCATCAGCAGAAAATCAGCAGTCAACAAAGGTGTTGACTGGTCAATCTGACACGTGGGTCCCACTGGTCATAGACTAAGACTAATTAAACAAGTTAATTAGTTTCATTAGTAATTAGGTCAACCTAACTAAGATTATTTAAGTTAATTAATTAATATTTTATTATTTATTTATTTATTCTTTTTTTAATTCTTTTTTTTAATCTCTCTTTTTTTATCGTTCTAGGGCTGGGCCCCACATGTCATTGGGCCAAGGGGACCATAGTGGGTTCGGTGTTAGCGGGCGCCTGGAGCGGGCGCTGGGCACCCGCCCAGGTCGACAGGGAGGGAACGGCTGGCGCCGCGCCACAAAGAACGAGTGACATCAGCCGCACAGGGGCTAAGGCTGCTGCGTCGGTGGGCAGCAAGGCCGCCGCAGGACGGAACGGCAGCGGCGGCGCGGCGCAAGACGCGACACGGCGGGAGCAGCAGCAGGCAGAGCATCGCCGGTGGGCACGGTTGTGGGTGCGTTCAGGGGCGTCGGGGCGCACACGGCAGGGTAACGATGATGCAGGCTGGGCGCGGAAACGGTCGCGGAGACCGAGCCCACTGGCCGGAGACCGGACAGCGCGTATGGCGGCCTTCGACGGTGAATCGAGGAGGGAGAGAGGGGGAGTAGCCACGGGAGCTCACCCCGGAGCTGTTGGCGTGCTCAGACGCGTCGGGGGCGACTAGAGTGTGCAGATCGAGCGGCGACACAGGCGACGTGGTCGGAGGGGTTGGATCGATGGTGACGGCTCCGAAGCGCTACGGCTTGACCTGGTTCACGCCGACGACGTAGACGAGGTGGGGTGGCGCCTGGACTTAAGGGGCGGTGGGGCTTGTTGGCGCACGGCTAGGAGGAGACGAGGAGGCGACAGCGGAGATGGGCGGCGATGGCGTCGGGGGCGCCAGAGGCACAACCCAGATCCGGTCGAGGAGGTGGAGGCGTCGAGGAAGAAGCGGTCCGGTGCGTGCGGTCTAGGATGGGGAGGTCGAGGTGGAGAGCGACGGTGGCGGCTCCGGCGACGCGGTCTCGGGCGGCAACATTGGGGTCAATTCCCCCGATCCAATCGGGGGCAGAGGAGTGGGAGATGGATCATGGTGGGGGGGAAGTGGGGGACTGCGCTAGGGTTTGGGTGGGGAAGTGGGGTTATCCAGCCAGGTTGGGCCGGCTGGGCCGCGTGGGTGGCCAGCTGGGCTGGTTGGCCCCGGGGAAGGGCTTTCTTTTCATTTCTTTAGTCTTCTTTTTTTTTCCTTTTTTTATCTTATTTCTTTTCTGTTTTAGTTCATTTTAATTATTTAGGCCTTTTATAAAAGTGTGGTTCCTTCACCATAAATACCTAGCCAATTATTTGCATGCTCCGAACATTTTCTTTTTAATGTTTGAAAAATTTTGATGCTTGACAAAAATTCAAATTTGAATTTGAATAGTTTCGAGTCAACGCGAGATTAGGAACAGTAACCGGGGTGACGTGACCTTCTTAACGTGGGATTACTGTAGCATGATTACCCGGGCGTCACACATGGTTTCTCTTTTTATCAAAAGCTTCATCCACACCAAACTCAACAAGAACTCGTGAGATAGGTTAGTATAAACCAATGCAAAACCTTATCATTTCCTATTGTGTAAAATCACTAAAATTATTATTCAACATTGCATACTAAATGCCTCTGCATATTTAACACTCCTATCCTCAAATAGAATCATTAAGCAAGCAAACATATGCAAACAATGCAACCATAACAGCAATCTGTCAAAACAGTACAGTCTGTAAAGAATGCAAGAGTATCAATAATTCCCCAACTCCAAAAATTATGAAATATAATTCCCACTGTAGTTAATTTACCAGAGATCATTATGCAAAAAGTTTCAGCATTATACCATTCTCTGACTTTTCTAGGGAATTTTTGCAACGGCGGTAAACTTTCTGTTTTCAAACAACAACATGTATACTAGCAAAATAAGCATGGCAAACGCTAGCCTTGACTTTTTTATTGAAACTAAAGATGCAAAACATTATTTTAAATAACAGCACGCAAATACTAACAAAAGAAAATGACGCTCCAAGCAAAACACATATCATGTGGTGCATAAAAATATAGCTCCAAGTAAAGTTACCGATGAACGAAGACGAAAGAAGGGATGCCTTCCGGGGCATCCCCAAGCTTAGGCGCTTGGTTCTCCTTGAATATTACCTTGGGGTGCCTTGGGCATCCCCAAGCTTAGGTTCTTTCCACTCCTTATTCCATAGTCCATCGAATCCTTACCAAAAACTTGAAAACTTCACAACACAAAACTCAACAGAAAACTCGTAAGCTCCGTTAGTATAAGAAAATAAAACCACCACTTAGGTACTGTAATGAACTCATTCTAAATTCATATTGGTGTAATATCTACTGTACTCCAACTTATCTATGGTTCATACCCTTTGATACTACTCATAGATTAATCAAAATAAGCAAACAACACATAGAAAACAGAATCTGTCAAAAACAGAACAGTCTGTAGTAATCTGTATCAAACGTATACTTATGGAGCTCCAACAATCCTACCAAATTAGGAAGTCCTAAGAATTTTGTATACCAATCCATATCAAAAATAATCAGGTCGGAATCATTTTTCTGTGAATTAACAAAACTAATTTACTGGGTGAAAAAGTTTCTGATTCTCAGCAGGATCAACACAACTATCACCGTAAGCCATCCTAAAGGTCTTACTTATTGAAACAAAACCTATAAAACATGATTACTACAGTAGCATAATCATGTGGACACACAAAAACAGTAAGGACAAATATTGGGTTGTCTCCCAACAAGGGCTTTTCTTTAATGCCTTTCTAGCTAGGCATGATGATGGCAATGATGCTCACATAAAGGATAAGAATTGAAACATAACGGGAGCATCATGAAGCATATGACTAGCACATTTAAGCCTAACCCACTTCCTATGCATAGGGATTTTGTGAGCAAACAACTTATGGGAGAAATAATCAACTAGCATAGGAAGGTAACACAAGCATGGCTTCAAGATTTTAAGCATATAGAGAGGAAACTTGATATCATTGCAATTCCTACAAGCATATGTTCCTCCCTCATAATAATTTTCAGTAGCATCATGAATAAATTCAACAATATAACCAACACCTAAATCATTATTTTCATGATCTACAAGCATAGAAAATTTACTACTCTCCACACAAGCAAATTTCTTCTCATGAATAGTAGTGGGAGCAAACTCATCAAAATAATTATCATGTGAGGCATAATCCAATTGAAAACTAAAATCATGATGACAAGTTTCATGGTTATCATTATTCTTAATAGTATACAAGTCATCACAATAATCATCATAGATAGCAACTTTGTTCTCGTAATCAATTGGAACCTCTTCCGAAATAGTGGAATCATTAATAAATAAAGTTGACACTCTTACAAATCCACTTTCATGTTCATCACAATAAGATTAAACATCCTCCAAAATAGTGGGATCACTACTTCCTAAAGTTGGAACTCTTCCAAACCCACTTTCATCAATATAATCATCATAAACAGGAGGCATGCTTTCATCAAAATAAATTTGCTCATCAAAGCTGGGGGGACAAAATATATCATATTCATCAAACATGGCTTCCCCAAGCTTATGGCTTTGCATATCATTAGCATCATGGATATTCAAGGAATTCATACTAACAACACTGCAATCATGCTCATCATTCAAAGATCTAGTACCAAGCATTTTAAAGCATTCTTCTTCTAGAACTTGAGCACAATTTTCCTTTCCATCAAACTCACGAAAGATATTAAAAAGATGAAGCGTATGAGACAAACTCAATTCCATTTTTTTAGTTTTCTTTTTTAGACTAAACTAGCGATAAAACAAGAAACAAAAAGATTCGATTGCAAGATCTAAAGATATACCTTCAAGCACTCACCTCCCCGGCAACGGTGCCAAAAAAGAGCTTAGTTGACGGGGTGTGAGTGAGTGCCGCTTACCTAGCCTCCCCGGCAACAGCGCCAGAAAAGAGCTTGATGTCTACTACACAACCTTCTTCTTGTAGACGTTGTTGGGCCTGCAAGTGCACAGGTTTGTAGGACAGTAGCAAATTTCCCTCAAGTGGATGACCTAAGGTTTATCAATCCGTGGGAGGCGTAGGATGAAGATGGTCTCTCTCAAACAACCTTGCAACCAAATAACAAAGAATCTCTTGTGTCCCCAACACACCCAATACAAAGGTAACTTGTATAGGTGCCCTAGTTCGACGAAGAGATGGTGATACAAGTGCAATATGGATAGTAGATAAAGGTATTTGTAATCTGAAAAATATAAAAACAGCAAGGTAATTAATGATAGAAGTGAGCGTAAACGGTATTGCAATGATAGGAAACAAGGCATAGGGTCCATACTTTCACTAGTGCAAGTTCTCTCAACAATAATAACATAGATAGATCATATAACAATCCCTCAACATGCAACAAAGAGTCACTCCAAAGCCACTAATAGCGGAGAACAAACGTAGAGATTATGGTAGGGTACGAAACAACCTCAAAGTTATTCTTTCGGATCGATCTATTCAAGAGTTCATACTAGAATAACACCTTAAGACACAAATCAACCAAAACCCTAATGTCACCTAGATACTCCATTGTCACCTCAAGTACCCGTGGGCATGATTATATGATATGCATCACACAATCTCAGATTCATCCAACCAACACAAAGTACTTCAAAGAGTGCCCCAAAGTTTCTACCGGAGAGTCAAGAACGTGTACCAACGACTATCCATAGGTTCATGGGCGGAACCCGCAAGTTGGTCACCAAAACATACATCAAGTAGCACATGATATCCCATTGTCACCACAGATAAACACGACAAGACATACATCAAGTGTTCTCATAAAAGACTCAATCCGATAAGATAACTTCAAAGGGGAAACTCAATTCATCACAAGAGAGTAGAGGGGGAGAAACATCATAAGATCCAACTATAATAGCAAAGCTCGCGATACATCAAGATCGTGCCGTAGAGGGAACACGAGAGAGAACACGACAGAGAGAGATCAAACACATAGCTATTGATACATACCCTCAGCCCCGAGGGTGAACTACTCCCTCCTCGTCATGGAGAGCGCCGGGATGATGAAGATGGCCACCGGTGATGGGTTCCCCCTCCGGCAGGGTGCCGGAACGGGCTCCCGAGAGGTTTTTTGGTGGCTACAGAGGCTTGCGGCGGTGGACCTCCTGATCTATCTTGATTTTTGATGGTTTTAGGGTACATAGGGTTATATAGGCGAAAGAAGTCGGTCGGGAGGTGCTCGAGGGGCCCACAAGACAAGGGGCCACCACCCTATAAGGGGGGCATGGCCTCCTATCTTGTGGCCTCCTCGAGGATCTTCTGACGTGGACTCCAAGTCTCCAGGATCATATTCTTCCAAAAAATCACGCTGCCGAAGGTTTCATTCCGTTTGGACTCCGTTTCATATTCCTTTTCTTCAAAATACTGAAACAGGCAATAAAACAGCAATATTGGCTTGGCCTCCGGTTAGTAGGTTAGTCCCAAAAATGATATAAATGTGTAAAATAAAGCCCATAAACATCCAAAAGGGGTAATATAATAGCATGGAACAATCAAAAATTATAGATACATTGGAGACGTAGCAGTAGCCAAGAGTGGCTATATATAATAAGCCGGTTATTTTACTTCCTCTATACCGGAGTAGTACTATTTGCTGCACAGTATTACTGACCGCCATATTCGAGCACAACATTATTATGCATGGACCTTGACTATGTACATCACCATGTTTCCAGATCTGGGATGCCGCGTGTACCAGATGAACGGCGCCGAGTTCGACCCCCGTGATGCTACGTGGGTGCCGAGGAACACTCTTGGAGAGTACTCGCTTTTCATCGGGGATAGCTACCCCATTTTGAAGCGGATGCCACCTTCCGTGCATGACACGGAAGGCCTGCCATTCATGAAGCATGGTTGCGTCTTCATTGCGCACCGCCGGATGAACGACATGCTGGGACACGCTATCCCTGATTTATACCGCTTCAGCTTGGATGAGTCTCCATCGTGTGGAACCGGACTAGAAAGTTGCGACAATGATTCCCGTTGCCCACCGCTATGGATCATGCCATCCATGAAGAACACCTGGGACTGGAACCTGGAGGAGGACATGCATGTAGCCCATCTATAACGTGTAAGTGGAGTACGATAATTGTGAACGATGGCTGTGAATATATGTAGACTAGTCGTGCACAAATTTATCACATGAATTGGAGATGAACTTGTGTGGCATACTGGCATTTGTCCTTTAGAATTTATTACTAGTAAATGTGTTATGTGTACGTGCAACTTGTGTGGTTGTTGCACAGGCTCCAACACGCTCTTTGAGAAAAAAGGTGGCATTGCTTCGGATATACGTGACGTGGCGGCATCATACAGTAGCATCGTTCGCTATAGTTGTAGTACACTCCTACTAGGACGACAACTCCTATAAAACCTTGCACTTGGCTCTTTGCCTCTTCGGGAGGTTCAACAGTTCGTACTCGTGTGAACCTTGCACTTGGCTCTTCGCCTCTTCGGAAGGTCCAACAATGATGATACTACGGTACAATATGCTTCTAGCAATCTGACACCGATTGAACTGCTGCACGTCCACCGCGAGGGCGAGGGCGAGGGCGATGGAGTGGGAGAGGGAGAGGGAGAGGGCGCTGTAGTCAAAACCCTCTTGTCGTCCTATGAACCACCGCGCGCGTGGGCGAGGGAGAGGCGTAGTAAGCAAGCTTCTCCTCGTTCGGCGAGTTAACGGGACACATCAAAGCAGTACTAGTACTAGTAGTAGTCCATACTGCGTCCTTTACGATTAATATGGCTTAATTTGAAATGAGAAAATACACTGGCGGTCAACGTATGTAACAATACGCTCTTTAAGGTCACTATATATAGTTTTGCGGCGATTATACGATCACTAGCTCATCGAGAGCAATCATTGCACCCTCTCGACCGCCCCATAGTCGACGTGGCACTTTGTTGGCTGGTTAAATTGTCACCTGGTTTCTAGGTCCCACCTGTGAGTTGGCAGAGCAAAGAAATCAGTTAAACAAAACTTTACGCAGGCGCCACACGAGTCCAACCCTTGCGCGGGAACCGCCCTGGCTATGTATGTGAGTGCATGCACATGTCCTCCCTCGGTCTTCCAACAAAGAGTGTACATCGGCTACAAAACAAAGAGTGTAGTACATGATGTACATCTACACTTCCAATGCATTCAGCCTTTAATCTAAATCGATATTGATTGACTAATGCACCAACTTGTGCTATAGGTATAGGCTACATGTCTATCCTTAATTATAGCATGCAACGGCCTTCATTTAATCTTCTTATCTCAATGGTCGCATGCACACATAAGTCTGCTACTTTTGGGCATTAATTATGCCCTGGTCAATGTCTAAATCTCTAAATGTATAGTCTTTCACGGACATAGGGGGTAGGTTGAGCACTTGAGCGTGAGCGTGTGTGTTGCGTCGTGTGCTATGTGTCGCATGGGCGTGTGAGTGTTGCGTGCGTCCATGTGTACGTGTGAGTGTTGCATGTTGCATGCATGCATGCATGGGGCTTACTCCCTGCCATTGACATGTTCATATTTCAAGCTTCCTCTGTTCCCTCCATATGGTGATACTCCCTCTGTTCCCAAATAGTACGGAGTAAAAGCCTCCCTCGGTTCCCAAATACGGAGTATTTGTCTTTCTACAGATTTCAACAAGTGACTAGGTACGGAGCAAAATGAGTGAAGTGAGCGTAGAGGCATAGGGATACTGTAGAAAGGAAGTCCTCGTGATCCATTATTCCCCATCTCGGTCAGAGAGAACTATTCAACTAGTCTTCACAGTGAGGTGACAATACACGCTACAGCAGATGGGACACGTAATTAATAAGCTGAACCAGCGTGTTGTTGTTACTAAATTAGCCTTACCCAGTACTGCCATCATGTTTGCCAGTAGAGCATGCTTCCGTAAATACGCCTACGCACCTCTGTCCTCCATTAACTGACATGTGGGCCCTCTTGTCATAGACCCACATGTCATCGGTGTAACTATTAACACTCCGAAGGATGGTATATCCTGGTAGTAGTACTAGTAGAATTGAGATTTAATGCACTTTCTTCCCCGTCTTCCACTCTTCTTCCTCCTCTCTTCTTCTTCCTCCTCTCTTCTCCATCGTCGGCCACACACCATTTACCCCTGCTCACTACTCGCCCGCCCGCGCCATCTTCCTTGGTAGCTCACGCATACCATATCTCCCTGCTCACTGCTCGGCCACACGAGGAGAAGCTTCTTCGCTCGCCTGCCCGAATCCACTTCCCCGCTAGCTCGCAGGCACCGAAAACCCAAATGGCAGAACCGACTAACACGCAGAGCCGCGATTGGAATTCCCTCCCCGATGTTTTCTTGGAGCAGATCTGTAGTTGTATGGACCTACTCAGCACCGTCCGTCTGGCCGCATGCTTGGTGTCTTTATACCGTCTACTCGTCTGCAACCGGCCGGCTCTTTTCAAGACACCCTGCTTGCTGATGCCCGATCCTTGCAGGTGGCCTAGACACCGACTTGACGATCCTACGGAGGTTGTCGTGGTGCCCCTCGACATGCTACCACTACTCGTCCACATGTCCTTCATGCGCGGCCACTACTGGGCGGGCATGAAGGACAACTGGATCGTCCTCATCCACCACACCGGTAATCCGTGGCGTCTCGTGGATATCTATACCCAGCGAGAGATCACCCTTCCACCGTTGGATACCGCCGACATCGAGCCTCGTGGCCCGCCGGACACTCCTGCCTACTACGCACGAGACGCGTCAAGCTTTTGGCTCGACCTCTGTTTGCAGAAAGTTGTAATCTGCAAAGTGCCCACACCATCAGAAGACTACATGGATTACAAGCTCATTGCCTTGTTCAACATGGGATTAGTCTATCTGGAATCCAGTCGCCATACATGGTTATGGCTCATCATCAATCCTGTTGAGGCAACATTTCTGTCTGATGCTATAGTGCACGATTGCATCGTTTACGTGATCGACGCGCAGATTGGCTGCCTATACTGGTGGAATCTATCGTCGTGTAATTGTTCTATCTCATCTCATCTTTACCTTATGAATACGACTGTCTGTTCATTTGGTACAAATTTAGAGTGCATAGCATGTCAATAACCACATCATTGCTATGTGTTCCTCTCATTTCCTAGATTTTTATGACCACACATGTTATTGTTAGAGTTGATATGAGAACAATTGGCATCTAATGATTGTTAGAATTCATATTATGAGCATAACATCATGATTGCTATATGTTACTCTTGTTTACAAGATTTTTATAACAACGGATGTTATTGCTTAGAGTTGATATGAGAACAGTAGTAGTAAGTACTATGGTAGAATATGAGTAGGCGTTGTCATAGCTGTTTTCCTCTCATTGTTACATGATGTTTGAACCATGACATATTGCTAGAATATGAAAGCCATTGGCTTATTTTTTTAACTTGGGGTATGATTATGACCACGACATTGCAATTCTCTGTCTATGATATGTGTCACTGTTATAATAATCTTAATTCCACACATACTCTGAACATGATTGTTTATTTTTGTCCTTTTGGTCTCCAATTTGAATTGTTGCAGCAGACGCAAATGCGCTGGCCTTCATGATTCCATGACCTGGAATCATACCAGCCGATGGGTGGTGGTTTATCGCTCGTTCAGCTGATGGCGGTCATTTGATGCTCATTCGCACGTACCAAATTGACCAAACCATTACATCAAACCACTTGCAGTACAATGCGTGGGGTGTTCGTGACATTAATGGCTATGGCTGCTTCATGTTCGAGAAAGATTCCAGCTCCGTTGGTCCAGGCGTATTCAACTGGAGGCGGGTTTATAGCCTCGGCAACCACTCCTTGTTCCTCGGGCTCAATTATCCGATCATCCAACAAATCATCGATCATATCACCGGTGATGATTACTGTGCTATGCAACTTCCATTCGTGAGGGGGGGGCTGTGTTTACACATCATACCATGGGTTTCATGAATCACCATATCCAGAGATTCGTCGACACAGCTTGTTGCCAGATAATCTTCAGCATGTGAAAGGCATCAAGCTTCCATGCAATGGATGGCTTTTGCAAACCCGACATGCGGCGATGTGGTTCATGCCAACAGCAAATATGCACAACTTGATTCGTGCTGATATCTAGTCTGAGCCATGTATTCTGCTGCTGTAGCACGACCCTCTTTTGTTGGATATTATGTATTGTTGTTAGTTTGAAGCACTCCTCTGGTTTGAAGGATAGATACCTTCTTGGGATCAAGTGCATCCTAACTCACTGCGTAGGATGTACTGATAATGATGATGGAGATGCTGTGCAGAAGCCATATATATATATATATATCAGTTAGGCTTCAAGTGCGTACTTTAGTTAAACCTATGTATAAATTGTGACACTAAATACGACTAGTACAGTAGCAGTACTAGTATACATCGGTCAAATTATTCATCATGTCCACACATTGAATTGACGTGACAACACGCTGCGCGTGAGGTGACACAAGAATCCCGGCGGCGTGTTCGGGTATTCTGGACTTCAGATTTGGAGTACCACTTATCTGTCGAAATATTTCATCATTCACTTAAAACAGTCGATTGATCATACATTGAGTACCATATAACTAGAATTACCGATGCAAGTCGAAGAAGGATTGGCCGATGCTGCCGGCCGGCGTCAAGTTTGATCCCACGGATCAGGAGCTGATCGAGCACCTTAAGGCCAAAGTGAGTGCTGACAGCGCGAGATTTCAGTCTCTCATCGATTTGTTCATACCAACCATCGACAGCGAGCACGGCATATGCTACACCCAACCTGAGAAACTTCCAGGTAAGACACCGATCATCCGTCTACTTGCACAAACATATTCCTTTGTTTATAGCTCTATTTTTCTTTTTAGACGTAGACATGGTGAAGCAATTACAATTTGACAGTTAATAAAAAGTGAAACAAGTGACTGCAACATGCCAAAGATGTTATGAAAATGCCAACTAGGTACACTAAAACCTGTATTCCACAATCTGCGGGTATCACAATCGAGTGGCCTAAGGAAGCATTTCTTCAAAGCAATTCGTGGTGTTCAAAGGCACGTGGATGCGCCGCAAGATATCTGATCGAGTGCGGCATGCACGCGATGTGGCACAAGACCGGCAATACCTTGCCGATGATGGTCACCGGCCGGCAGACGGGCAACAAAAAAGGTTCTGGTGCTGCACACCAACAAGAACTTCGACCAGCAGAGGACCAACTGGGTGATGCACCAATACCACCTCGGGGACCTAGAGCAAGAGAGGGAGCGGGAACTGGTCCTCTGCATGATTTTCTACCAGACGAACACTGGGCCAAGAGTAAAAAGATTATAAGTTAGTTTGGTATTGGTAGTTGTACTACCTTGTCGTCCGCAAGTTGGTATTGTTGTTAACGATCTTTTGGTATGAACTTGCATTTGCTTCCAACAATCATGCCGAGGGTCGGCGTGGATATAAAGCTGAATCATTTGTTTCGAAACGAATTTTGAGGCACCTGATTTTTATTTGATGGGTAGCATAAGCACCCGCCGTTCAAATTCTCAGTTCTCCAATTTTTTCGAAACAAGTGCATGCACTTATTATCACGATAAAAAAATCCGTGTTGCATCCCAGTTATCAGTCTGTACTTGCAGAATTCTCTCGTTTATTGAGCACGTATATTGTTTTTTCAGGTCGAGCAAGTTTCAACTGGGCTGCAGACTGCCCAGGGTTGGTTTTGTTTTTAACAGGCCCAGCCCATGACGACAACGGGGCACAAAGATCCAGCAGGTATCTACTGGCCTATGGCCCGCCAGCGTTAGTTATATTTTGTCTTACAACATCCGCAAGCAGTTTTTTTTACTGAATCAAACACCCAGCCCAGTTCTATTTTCCTCTTGAAACGCATGTCCTACATCCGTTTTCTAATCTCTACCTATAGTTTTACTAGTTCATATACACGTATCATTATATTGAAAACACATGAAATTCCCTTTTCATATTTACATCCTTATTTTTGTTGTTTTTTCCCACCCAGTAGCTGATTTTTTACCACTGGTTTTCCTTAAACCAACTCAATTGTCCCACGCCTTATTTGCTTACAAAAACAAAACAATTTTTTGGCAAATCAATAAGCTCTTAAAAATGTTTATCATTTGGGATTACAACAGTTCGGACTCCACGAAATATGCAAAATAAGGTTGAACTTTTGACTGTGGTCCTGGGCAGAAAATGGGCTGTAATAAATTACTTAAGAATTAGCAAATGGGCTGCAAATTATAAAAATAGCAAATGGGCTTTATGTTGTATCGCCATCGATTTGGAGGCTGACTTGTGGGCCTACTAAGTTCATGCGTACACAAGGTTTCTCAAAAAAGAAACTTAGTCAACAATCGACTCTACCAGCGTCAGACCGTTAGATGTCAATCTAACGGCAATCGTGCTTCTTCAGTCTCTGATCGTCCTGCCCCAGCCGCCCAAACCAGCGCCGTCGAAACCGCCTGCTCCCGTCTCCCGTGGCCGGCAGTGCTACTGGGCAGGCCTCACGGCCCCATCATACTCGCATCTCTGGCCTGTCTATCCCTCTACTCACCCACACCTCCTGTTATTTTCCGGTGACGGCAGCCAAACCAGTCAACCCTCGTACTCTCCACCGCGTGGGCAGCCACTGCCGTGTCTTCCCCGGCTCCGTGTCGTTCCCTTCGTAGGCCTCGCCGTCGTTCACCGCCCTGGTGCTCTTGGCGCGGCGTGGTCAATGATGTCCATCCAGCGGCCGTAGTGCTTCTTCAACCTCTGGTCTTCTTGCCCCAGCCGCCCAAAGCGGCCGGGCGTGCAAGATCTCCTGCCTCCGTGGGTTTGTCTGCCACGGAGGCCTCACCGCCCCCATACTACTCCCACGCTGGCGAGGCCATCCTCCATTCACCCTCCCCTGTTATTACGTGGCGGCGGCAGACTCACACCGCATTAACGAACGGTGAACCTCGTACTCCTCTTAGCGTGGGCATCCACAGCCGCGTCTTCCCCAGCTCCGCGTCGTCCCCTTCCTAGGCCTCGTCGTCGTCCACCGCCGTGGTGCTCTCGGCGCGGCATGGTCAATGTGGTCAATGACCGACTTCCATCGGAAGAGTACTGTACGTGGAGAGGCTGATAGCTGGGTCCACGGCAGCCACAAGGAAGTGCCTCCTTATTACACACAAAATAATTATTCCTCCACCTGACAGCAGGGACCCACCGGACGGGCCACCAGTATTTCACGGAAAAAACGTTTCCCCCCTGACTGCTGGGACCCACCAGACGGGAAACCGTATTTTGCGAAAAAAACGTTTGCCCCTGACTGCTGGGACCCACCGGACGGACCATCGTATTTCGTGAAAAAAACGTTCCCCCCGCTGTCAGCTCGGATCAACCGGAAGTGCCTCCTTATTACGCACAGAAAAATGAATACTCCCCTTGCTAGCTGGGACCCACCATGGTGGGAGGCTGTCACACCCTGCATTTTGAAACATTTCATTTGCATTATTAAAGCATGAAAATTTGGACCAACAAAAACTTTTGCATTATTTGGCTTTTATTTGGAGTTGGTTTTCTCTCTCTGATTTTTAAGTGCTCTTTAAAGTCAACTACTCCACCTTCTGTACTTCATCTCCTTGCCCCAAACTTCTGCCCAATGATCATGCCATGTGTATAGAGCAATATAGTATTTTTCTTACAAAAATAAATTGGCCAAAAAGTATTTTCAAAAATTAGTTTTCCAAAAACCCCTAAATTGAGGATTGCACTGCAAGTACTTGATTTGGGGTATGAAAAATATTTCAAAAAGTATATTTGAGACCTATTAGATATAGTACTCCCATAATCCACAAAAATATAATTTTAAAAACTTTCCTATTTTATTTAAAAGCTTTTTCTGAAGGCCAGAAATGGTCTTTAATAGGGAAAAATTATTTTATTGTTTCAAAAATATTTGACAAAAATCAGGGAAACTCAATGGACATATATTTTCAATATATAAGAGTTTCAACACATGGCCATGTTCAAAATATTGGACAAAACCTCCCAAAACCAATTCTGCCCATTTCAAGGATTTGAAATATTTCTACAGGAAATATTTTCACAAAAATCCAAGAAAAATCCAGCAAGTCACAAATGCATATTGTGATCACCTTGCAAAGCCTCATGTCAATTAAAGTCCTTTTTGTTCACCAAAATGACCCAGAACCCTCTCTGACCAGAATCATATTTGATCAACTTTATACTACCAACTTTCTCTCCTTGACCCCTACTTTGGTGAGCATGTTCATATGATTAAATGAGGCCACTACAGCAAGTGGTGCATCAAGGAGAAGTGATTTGCTCAACTAGATCTACACAAGTCTATTTCTGCTCATTTCTAGGGTTTACAAAAGTTGCATTGGCAACTTTGCCCAAATAAGCTCCAAATGGTAGAGGGCCCTAATTATATGTGTCATTTCACCCTGTGGAGTCTCATGGCAATTGGAAATCATTTGCTTGCCAAAACCTTTATCAAACACCTTCTGCCACTTTACCAAAATCCCATTTTTGGCCTCTCCCACTAATCTCCATGAGCCCTGCTTTTTACCACAACCCCTCCTAGTTCCCCTCTATCACCTGGATGCTTTCCTGCCCGAGGAAGCAATGATGAAGGGAGGGGGAACCCCGTTTTTCTTCTCTGGTCAGTAGATTCCCCCCTCTCTCTCTGCCTCCTCTCCCCTCAGCTTTCTAGAGCATCCAAGGCCCTCTCCAGCTTTTGCCCATGCCCCCTCCAGCTGCCAGACACAAGTGGACGCGCGCGGACGCGGGAAAACTGTGGATGCCGGCCAAAGTCGCGCTCTGGAGCGCCTGGCAGGGCATCCGACCATTGACGCCCCCCCGACCACCTCGGGCCTCCCCAGCACGCCAACCAACGCCCCTCGACGTTCGCGTCACGACACGGTGCAGTCCCCTTCCTCTCTCCTCCTCCCCGCGCCTCCGCGCTAGCAAACACCGGCCGCCCGAGAGCGCCAATGGCGCGGCTCACACGCGCGCGCCTCTGACCTCTCCCCACTCCCTCTCTCTATCTCTCCCGACGTAGTCGACGTCCAGGAACACCCCAGACACCACGCCCTCTTCTCCCAAGCCCTGCAGCAACGAGCGTGAGCTCGCTGGCGCACGGGTCTACGGGACCTCGCTGTTCGCCTATTTAAAGCCTCCCCGAGCCCTCCTCTCCTCACCACTCGCTCTCTGCACCACCAAACCCTCCCCTGCACCCCCAGTTCCTCTCCAGAGCCGACCGAGCTCAAGATCGAGCTCGAGCTCCACCGCTTCGGCTCGCCGGAGTTCGCGAGGTACAAGCCTCCCCCGCTCCTCCTTGGCCTCGATTTGGAACCCCTGCAGCTCTCTGATCGTTTCCCCTTTGTTTCCCCTCTCTGTAGCCGCCAGAAACGGCCGGAACCGCCACCAGCCGAAGCCCCTCCGCCGCGTGACCTCGTCGCCGGCGAACCAGGCCACCCCGGCGACCGCAACCACCTCCACCCGAACGGCGACACGACGCTGATCCCAGTCGT
This sequence comes from Aegilops speltoides, assembly GCA_021437245.1. Lineage (NCBI taxonomy): Eukaryota > Viridiplantae > Streptophyta > Magnoliopsida > Poales > Poaceae > Aegilops > Aegilops speltoides. The sequence continues at coordinate 236,183,783 of CM038141.1, forward strand.
GCCCTCGCTGGACCTCGCCGTGCCCCGCATTGTCGCCGGTGAGCTCGCTGGCCGTCTGGACTCGGGGTTAGGGATGACAGGCGGGCCCCACCTGTCAGCCTCTCCCCTCCATCGCCCCTCTCTCTCTCTCGCTGACGCCTGGGCCCCACCCGTCAGGTTTAAACTCAAGGCAAGACGCTGCACGTGCCAGTGCATTGGGCCGCCTCTCTGGCTGGGCCTGCTGAAGTCTTGGCTGTTTCGCCCAAAGCAGTACCAGAGCCCTTTTCTTTTTCTTTTTCTGTCACCCTTCCAAAAATCCCCCAGGATAAAATATTTATCCAAATGAAATAATTCCATTTCCTAAATTCATGTAAAAATCCCACCTATTTAATGGTGCAACTTTCATTCAAATCCAGCAACCTTTTCTTCACTGTAAATATTTAAATGTGATTTTAAGCATTTAAATATATCTTTGTAAATCCATTTATCCTATTCTGCTACTCCAAATCCAAAACTAGGAATGTTCCCCTTCTCGGTCTTCACCCTAGTATTTAACAAAAATAAGTTGACATTTTTCTGAGCACTTTGGTTTTTCTGTTTTATTATTGCCTTATTTTTCTCGTTATTATTTTGCGACGATAGGTTGCATTGCTGACGAAGGAGTTGGACCAGAAGACTTTGAAGACCCAGAAGACTTTGTTGAGCCAGGCAAGCAGCCCTTTTACCATGTCTATGAAACCCTTTTTATGCATGTCATATAGCACCATATTGTTGTTGCAACGGAATCATGATGGGGTGGTAACCACTTTGATGGTTTGCCACCGTACTTCCTCGTTGAAACTTGCATTGTGCATGACCCTACCTTCTTATGAGGGTTATGCCTGTGGGAGTAGATAGGATGCTAAAGTAGATGCTACGCAAAAAGGGACGGGTATATGCATGATGAAGGAGATAAAGTATTTTCAAAAGAATTTTTGAAAACCCCGTCGGGTGCCACTTATGCCCGAGGGAGATGATGAGATGGGTAACCACTTGATGACGAAGTGGTGTACCAAGGCAAGTGTGTGTGTTGTTTTCGAAAACGGATTAGATTTAAGATTTGATGACTGTCCCAACCTTACAAGCGCAACCACTCTACCCTTATATGGGAAAGGGCATTATTGATTACCCAGACCGATACTAGCTTGGAGCCCACATTACTAGTGACGGGAGAGTTGTTGGTGCGCTCTCTCAGGATGGGGTCGTGCCAGGTAGGGCGGCCAAGAACATTTTTATGGGGCATCGGATACACCGTTGGTACCCCGTGCCAGTATGTGATGAATATGGGAGCGATGCTCCACAATCTTAAGATGTGAAAGGTTGGGCACGGGGGTTACTACCAATCGAGTGGACTCCATGTTAGTGTTGTCTAGGGAAAGGTAGTGATCGGGTGCTTACCCCGGGTACTTGAGGTATCGCGGGTCGTGGATGACATGGAAGTTCCCCGGATCTTGTGGGTAAAGTGTGCAACCTCTGCAGAGTGTAAAACTATTCGAATAGCCGTGTCCACGGTCAAGGACAGTTGGGCGGTGCTGCCTAAACTATGTCCAGAGTTTACAAACTAGTGTGTGTGTTTGGATAACTACTTGGGTCAAGTCAAAGGACTTGACGTGATTGAGATGGGTTGGTGCCCACTCTATTTATATTGATACCTGTAACCTGTCCTCATGGTTACTTGAATTCTCTTGATGCATGTCTTACAAGTTGTTGAACATGTCATTGCACTCAAAACTAGCTTTCTGCAAAAATTTACCTATATCATGCATTGTTGTATCTTGAACTAAAACATGGGTTGCTTGCGAGTACATTCAAAGTACTCATTGGCTTGCCACTGGTTATTTAATTGACCAGGCATGGAAGAACCGGAGTTCGAAGAAGAGTTCTTTGGAGACGAACATGCTAACTAGGACGCTTCCCGGTCGTAATGCCCTGTAGGGTTAAGGCAGATGGCATGGGTTCTACTTATCGACGAAGATTTCCGCTGCTTGTGTTTCATTTGATGTTCAGCCCTTAAGGCTTTATCTATGTAAGACTTGACCATAATGGTCATAATTTGTGTACGGTATGTATGGATGTAAGACTCTTGTTATTCAGCTTCGTGTGTTCAAGTGAGCATTGATCTCGGGATCCTTTGTACACGCAGCATTCGGTGATCTCGACATATGAGTCGGGGTCCCCACAGAGCTGGTATCAGAGACATCCTGACTGTAGGAAGCCTTAGTTAGCATGGACGATAATTACCTTGAGACCATCTAAACTTCTCTTCTTTTCTAAAGCTTACCCAACCCAAGATATATTTCCCTTATTGACCTCTCCCATTAAACCTTTGTAGATGGTTGCCGTACCCGAAGACTTCCTGACCACCGGATTTCCCGTGCTTCTCGAGGATAGCCTCAAGAAGTGCCAGTTTCACCGAGCCCCCATTTTCACCTACCATGAGCATTGGATCAATGACAACGAGACGGAGTATCATGTGGAAGTGATCATGAAGGCCAATGACTCTCCAACAAGCTAGTTCTTCGAGGGACCCCAGATGGCAACACTAGTTCTTGCCGTTGAAACGGCAACCCTCAAGGCACTCACCCGCCTCCGAGACCTTCTTCCAGAGATGGCAGACGAGTTGGCAACCCGCTTCTTGCCTTATCGGAAGGAAGGTGAGGATGAGAGCAGTGCACCAGCTCCACCATGAGAAGAAGGACTTCCACTCCGATTCCAGACCTACTTCAGCCTTTGTGCCGATAGTTTGGCACAACACTTGGCCTCGAAATCAATGGATCTCCGAAAGGAACTTCATGAGACCAAGTCACTTCTTCTCCAAGCTCAAGTGAAGATGGATAGGATCAAGAAAGAAGGTGCTCCCCCTGGACAGCCCGCAATCGCATACACAGGCGGAAGACCCCCAAAGGATGGAGAACCACCACAGCAACACCGCATGAGCGCAAGGGATTACCGCAAGCTCTTCACCCCACCAGCAAAGCAATGCCGCGTTGAGCTCCTCCACTCCCCCACCCCTTCAAGTGAAGAGGAAAGTCAGGAAGCTGATGATAAGGAGGAAGACCCAAAAGAGCCAGACTACACGACCGAGCATTCCACCACTTAGGCATCATTTGCAACTTGGATATGCCGTTAGTAACCCTACGGTAGGATAGGTCGTGTACCCCTATGCGAAGTCGAGTCCTTGTAATGGTTCATATGAAACCATGTAGTGTTGTGTTTGCTTTTGATCTGTTTGATGGACGTCGTGTTTTCCTTCGGGAACTTGTAAACGAGTACATCACCCATTTGGACTTTAATGAATGTGTTTGGCCCTTTTGGCCCTTGCATGAAAACAATTAGTGCCATACCATCCCCCTTACTAGGTGTCCCATCTATATTGCTTTCCTCATCTTTCCCAATCATGAGACCTTGACCACTCCAACAGGATGCCTGTTGTAACACGTACTGGTACCTCTACCCAGCGCAAGAAGCCGGAGGTTTTGCTGAAGCAGGAGTCAGCTAGGATCAAGCCTGAGGACAGACTCCACCCCCACCACCTCCTCCAAACATGGACATGGCTCAGCTCCTCCAAGCCTTCCGAGAGGAATGCCAAGCCAACACTGCAGCCCTCCAGGTGGTTGCTCAAGCTGTCAATCGCCAGCCGGCGGGACGCAGCAATGGACGTTCCATGTTGGTGGAGTTCAAGAAGCATGCACCACCCACCTTCATCGAGACTGCTGAACCCCTGGATGCAGACGACTGGGTCCGCACCATTGAGGATCTGCTGGAACTAGTCGGATGCACCGAGGACCGTGAGAAGGTGGCGTATGCTGCTCACTGTCTCGGGGGCACTGCTAGAGCTTGGTGGGATGGATTCAAGGCCATGCATGCTGAGCAAAACATCACTTGGAATGACTTCAAGGCAGAATTCCGCAAGGCCCACATTCCTTCCGGAATCATGGCCATCAAGAAGCGTGAGTTCCAAGCCCTGAAGCAAGGAAGTAGCACTGTCAAGGAGTACATGTAGAAGTTCAGTGTTCTCTCAAGGTATGCCCCTGAGGATGTTAGCTTGATCGATGCCGCCAAAAGGAGCACTTCATGGAAGGCCTTAACTGACTCTGCTGATGCTCGCTTGTTGTGTGTGACTGCCCGACCTTTCCTGATCTGGTGAACAAGGCACTCATGCTTGAGGACAAACGACGTGCTTTGGATGATACCGGAGCAGGACCCATCTATAAGAAGCCTTATAGAATGGGATCGGAGGAGTTAGTAGAATTGAAGAAGCAACTGGAAGAGCAGTTGAGGAAAGGATTTATCCGCCCTAGTGCCTCCCCTTGGGGATCACCATTACATTTGTGGCAAAGAAGGACGGTACCATCCGCTTGTGCATTGACTACCGCTCCCTCAATGAAGTTACAATCAAGAACAAGTATCCACTTCCCAAGATTGAAGATCTGTTTGATCAACTCAATGGGGCAAAGGTGTTCTCCAAGATCGACCTCAGATCTGGGTACTACCAGCTGAAAATCAGACCCCAAGATATTCCGAAGACGACATTTGTAACCAGATATGGCCTGTATGAGTGCACGGTCATGTCCTTTGGGTTGACCAATGCCCCAACTTACTTCATGTATCTCATGAATAAGGTCTTCATGGAATATTTGGACAAGTTTGTCGTTGTCTTCATTGATGACATTCTTGTCTTCTCGAAGACGGAAGAACAACACGAGCAACACTTGAGGATGGTCCTAGACAAGCTTCGAGAGCACCAACTGTACGCCAAGTTCAGCAAATGCGAATTTTGGCTGCGTGAAGTTGGATTCTTGGGTCATGTTTTGACCGAAGAAGGATTGTCGGTCGATCCCGCTAAGGTTGAAGCCGTGACTGAATGGCAATCCCCAAGCAATGTGAAGGAAGTCAGAAGCTTCCTCAGACTCGCAGGATATTACCGCAAGTTTGTTGAAGGATTCTCGAGCATTGCTCGACCCATGACTCAGCTCTTGAAGAAGGACAAGAAGTTTGAATGGGCCGGAAGTAAGAAGAGCTTCTAGGAGTGAAGAAGTCATCGACCCTTGCCCGATTCGCCACACCAGATATACACAAGGTTTGTGATATATTGTGATGCGTCAAGAACCGGACTGGGAGGTGTTCTGATGCAAGAAGGCAGGGTCGTAGCTTACCTTTCAAGGCAACTACGGCCTCATGAAGAGAACTATGCTACTCATGATCTTGAGTTAGCAGCATTGGTTCATGCCCTGAAGACATGGCGACATTACCTCCTAGGGAAGCGATGTGAAATATTCACGGATCACAAAAGTCTGAAGTATATTTTCACTCAAAAGGAATTGAACATGAGGCAAAGAAGATGGCTAGAGTTGATCAAGGATTATGACCTCAGTGTTCAATACCACCCTGGGAAGGCTAATGTGGTAGCAGATGCATTAAGTAGAAAGGCTTGTTCCTTGAATGCTATGCTTAAGGACAAGCTGCCCGCCTTGTATGATGAACTTGAAAGCTTCGGGTTGGAACTGGTTGCACCAGGATTCTTGGCCAACCTCGAAGTTAGGCCTACCTTGATGGATGATATTAAGGAAGCTCGGAAGGGACACAAAAGTATTGAAGGCATCAAGAGGAAAATCAAGGCAGGCAAGGCCCCAGGATTCTCAGAGGATGAGAAAGGAATTGTGTGGTTTGGGAATCGCATTTGTGTGCCCAACAAGGTTGAGCTCAAGAATCTGATCTTGCAAGAAGCTCATGACACCCCGTATTCCATCCATCCTGGAGGAACCAAGATGTATCAAGACCTGAAGGAAAGATTTTGGTGGCACGGGATGAAAATGGAGATTGCCATGTATGTTGCAAAGTGTGATGTATGCCAAAGAGTCAAGGCTGAATATCAGCGACCTACTGGATTACTCCAACCACTCAAGGTTCCCGAGTGGAAATGGGATAAAGTCGGAATGGATTTCATCACTGGACTACCTAGGTCAAACAAGGGGCATGACTCCATCTGGGTCATAGTCGATCATTTGACCAAAGTAGCCCATTTCATTCCTGTTAAGACTACCCATGATGGCAACCAACTAGCAACTCTATACATCAACAGGATCGTAAGCCTTCATGGTGTTCCCAAGGAGATTGTGTCAGATCGAGGAACCCAGTTTACCTCAAGGTTCTGGAAGAAGTTCCAAGAAGCCATGGGGACCAAGTTGTCCTTCAGCACTGCTTTCCACCCACAGACCGGAGGTCATACGGAACGAGTGAATCAGATACTCGAAGACATGCTCCGAGCATGTGTCTTAGCATATGGAGCTAAGTGGGAAGATTGCCTCCCTTTCGCCGAGTTCTCTTACAACAACAGTTATCAGTCAAGCCTTCAGATGGCACAATTTGAGGTGTTATACGGACGGAAATGCCGCACACCCCTCAATTGGTCAGAAACCGGAGAAGGACTTGTCTTTGGGCCCGATATCCTCCGTGAACCAGAAGAGCAAGTCCAGCTTGTCAGAGAGCGTTTAAAGACTGCCAAGTCAAGGCAGAAGAGCTACGCTGACTCATGTCGTAGAGACGTAAACTTCCGAGTTGGAGACCATGTCTATCTCCGGGTCACACCTCTCAAGGGAACCCAGCGCTTCCATGTCAAAGGAAAGCTCGCCCCAAGATACATCGGCCCCTTCAAGATCACTGACCGACGAGGAGAAGTGGCTTACCAGTTGGAACTGCCACCTGAACTATCCGATGTGCACAACGTATTCCACGTGTCACAACTCCGGAAGTGCCTCCAAGTCCAGGCAAGCCTGATCTTTACAAGGACGTCAATCACCAAGCCATTGACCTTCAGCCTGATTTGACCTACCGTGAGAGGCCCATCTGCATTCTGGACGAGGCTGGGTGACACACTAGCCGCACCATCAAGTACTTCAAGGTCTAGTGGAGCAACCACACTGAAGCAGAAGCAACTTGGGAGCGTGAAGACTACCTTAGATCCGAGTTTCCGTATCTCTTTAAAGCCTAGTTTAGGAATCTCGGGGACGAGATTCTTGTAAGGGGGGTAGGTCTGTCACACCCTGCATTTCGTAACATTTAATTTGCATTATTAAAGCATGAAAATTTGGACCAACAAAAACTTTTGCATTATTTGGCTTTTATTTGGAGTTGGTTTTCTCTCTGTGATTTTTAAGTGCTCTTTAAAGTCAACTACTCCACCTTCTGTACTTCATCTCCTTGCCCCAAACTTCTGCCCAATGATCATGCCATGTGTATAGAGCAATATAGTATTTTCTTACAAAAATAATTTGGCCAAAAAGTATTTTCAAAAATTAGTTTTCCAAAAAACCCTAAATTGAGGATTGCACTACAAGTACTTGATTTGGGGTATGAAAAATATTTCAAAAAGTATATTTGAGACCTATTAGATATAGGACTCCCATAAACCACAAAAATATAATTTTAAAAACTATTTTCCTATTTTATTTAAAAGCTTTTTCTTAAGGCCAGAAATGGTCTTTAATAGGGAAAATTTATTTTATTGTTTCAAAAATATTTGACAAAAATCAGGGAAACTCAATGGACATATATTTTCCATATATGAGAGTTTCAACACATGGTCATGTTCAAAATATTGGACAAAACCTCCCAAAACCAATTCTGCCCATTCCAAGGATTTGAAATATTTCTACAGGAAATACTTTCACAAAAATCCAAGAACAATCCAGCAAGTCACAAATGCATATTGTGATCACCTTGCAAAGCCTCATGTCAATTAAAGTCCTTTTTGTTCACCAAAATGACCCAAAACCCTCTCTGACCAGAATCATATTTGATCAACTTTGTACTACCAACTTTCTCTCCTTGACCCCAACTTTGGTGAGCATGTTCACATGACCAAATGAGGCCACTACAGCAAGTGGTGCATCAAGGAGAAGTGATTTGCTCAACTAGATCTACACAAGTCTATTTCTGCTCATTTCTAGGGTTTACAAAAGTTGCATTGGCAACTTTGCCCAAATAAGCTCCAAATTGGTGGAGGGCCCTAATTACATGTGTCATTTCACCCTGTGGAGTCTCATGGCAATTGGAAATCATTTGCTTGCCAAAACCTTTATCAAACACCTTTTGCCACTTTACCAAAATCCCATTTTTGGCCTCTCCCATTAATCTCCATGAGCCCTGCTTTTTACCACAACCCCTCCTAGTTCCCCTCTATCACCTGGATGCTTTCCTGCCCGAGGAAGCAATGATGAAGGGAGGGGGAACCCCATTTTTCTTCTCTGGTCAGTAGATTCCCCCCTCTCTCTCAGCCTCCTTCTCTCCCCTCAGCTTTCCGGAGCATCCAAGGCCCTCTCCAGCTTTTGCCCATGCCCCCTCCAGCTGCCAGACACAAGTGGGCCATGACGCAGAAAAACTGCGGATGCCGCCAAAGTCGCGCCTGAGCGCTGGCAGGCATCCGACCATTGACCCCCAACACCTCGGGCCTCCCCAGCATGCCAACCAATGCCCTCGACGTTCGCGTCACGACACGGCGTAGTCCCCTTCCTCTCTCCTCCTCCACGCGCCTCCGCGCTAGCAAACACCGGCCGCCCGAGAGCGCCAATGGCGCGGCTCACACGCGCGCGCCTCTGACCTCTCCCCACTCCCTCTCTCTATCTCTCCCGACGTAGTCGACGTCCAGGAACACCCCAGACACCACGCCCTCTTCTCCCGAGCCCTGCAGCAACGAGCGTGAGCTCGCCGGCGCACGGGTCTATGGGACCTTGCTGTTCGCCTATTTAAAGCCTCCCCGAGCCCTCCTCTCCTCACCACTCGCTCTCTGCACCACCAAACCCTCCCCTGCACCCCCAGTTCCTCTCCAGAGCCGCCCGAGCTCAAGATCGAGCTCGAGCTCCACCGCTTCGGCTCGCCGGAGTTCGCGAGGTACAGGCCTCCCCCACTCCTCCTTGGCCTCGATTTGGAACCCCTGCAGCTCTCTGATTGTTTCCCCTTTGTTTCCCCTCTCTGTAGCCGCCGGAAACGGCCGGAACTGCCATCGGGCGAAGCCCCTCCGCCGCGTGACCTCGTCGCCGGCGAACCAGGCCACCTCGGCGACCACAACCACCTCCACCCGAACAGCGACACGACGCTGAGCCCAGCCGTTCCCTTGCCCGACCTCGCCGTGCCCCGCATCATCGCCGGTGAGCTCGCTGGCCATCTGGACTCGGGGTTAGGGATGACAGGCGGGCCCCACCTGTTAGCCTCTCCCCTCCATCGCCCCTCTCTCTCGCTGACGCCTAGGCCCTGCCCGTCAGGTTTAAACTGGCAGGCAGCGTGCACTGTGCATTGGGCCGCCTCTCTGGCTGGGCTCTGCTGCCTCATGGCTGTTCAGCCCAAAGAGTACAGAGCCCTTTTCTTTTTCTTTTTCTGTCACCCTTCCAAAAATCCCCCAGGATAAAATATTTATCCAAATGAAATAATTCCAGTCCCGAAATTCATGTAAAAATCCCACCTATTTAATGGTGTAACTTTCATTCAAATCCAACAACCTTTTCTTCACTGTAAATATTTAAATGTGATTTTAAGCATTTAAATATACCTTTGTAAATCCATTTATCCTATTCTGCTACTCCAAATCGAAAACTAGGAATTTTCCCCTTCTCAGTCTTCACCCTAGTATTTAACAAAAATAAGTTGACATTTTTCTGAGCACTTTGGTTTTTCTGTTTTATTATTGCCTTATTTTTCTCGTTATTATTTTGCGACGATAGATTGCGTTGCTGACGAAGGAGTTGGACCAGAAGACATTGAAGACCCAGAAGACCTTTGACCATGTCTATGAAACCCTTTTTATGCATGTCATATAGCACCATATTGTTGTTGCAACGGAATCATGATGGGGTGGTAACCACTTTGATGGTTTGCCACCGTACTTCCTCGTTGATACTTGCATTGTGCATGACCCTACCTTCTTATGAGGGTTATGCCGGTGGGAGTAGATAGGATGCTAAAGTAGATGCTACGCAAAAAGGGACGGGTATATGCATGATGAAGGAGACAAAGTATTTTCAAAAGAATTTTCGAAAACCCCGTCGGGTACCACTTATGCCTGAGGGAGATGATGAGATGGGTAACCACTTGATGAAAAAGTGGTGTACCGAGGCAAGTGTGTGTGTTATTTTCGAAAACGGATTAGATTTAAGATTTGATGACTGTCCCAACCTTACAAGCGCAACCAATCTACCCTTATATGGGAAAGGGCATTATTTATTACCTAGACCGATACTAGCTTGGAGCCCGCATTACTAGTGACGGGAGAGTTGTTGGTGCGCTCTCTCGGGACGGGGTCGTGCCAGGTAGGGCGGCCAAGAAAATTTTTATGTGGCACCGGATACACCGTTGGTACCCCGTGCCAGTATGTGATGAATATGGGAGCGATGCTCCACAATCTTAAGATGTGAAAGGTTGAGCACGGGGGTTACTACCAATCGAGTGTCTCCATGTTAGTGTCGTCTAGGGAAAGGTAGTGATCGGGTGCTTACCCCGGGTACTTGAGGTATCGCGGGTCGTGGATGACACGGAAGTTCCCCGGATCTTGTGGGTAAAGTGTGCAACCTCTGCAGAGTGTAAAACTATTCGAATAGTCCTGCCCACGGTCAAGGACGGTTGGGCGTCTTTGCTTAAACTATGTCGAGTTTACAAACCGGTGTGTGTATGGATAACTACTTGGGTCAAGTCAAAGGACTTGGCGTGATTGAGATGGGTTGGTGCCCACTCTATTTATATTGATACCTGTAACCTGTCCTCATGGTTACTTGAATTCTCTTGATGCATGTCTTACAAGTTGTTGAACATGTCATTGCACTCAAAACTAGCTTTCTTGCAAAAATTTACCTATATCATGCATTGTTGTATCTTGAACTAAAACATGGGTTGCTTGCGAGTACATTCAAAGTACTCATTGGCTTGCCCTTGGTTATTTAATTGACCGGGCATGGAAGAACCGGAGTTGAAGAAGAGTTCTTTGGAGCGAATATGCGAACTAGGGCGTTTCCTATCGGAATGCCTGTAGGGTTAAGGCAGATGGCATGGGTTCTACTTATCGATGAAGATTTCCGCTGCTTGTGTTTCATTTGATGTTCAGCCCTTAAGGCTTTATCAATGTAAGACTTGACCATAATGGTCATAATTTGTGTAAGACGGTATGTATGGATGTAAGACTCTTGTTATTCAGCTTCTGTGTGTTCAGTGAGCATTGATCTCTGGGATCATTGTACACGTGCATTCGGTGATCTCGACTTATGAGTCGGGGTCCCCATAGAGGCTGACTTGCGGGCATACTAAGTTGACGGGGACGGAGGGCTTTGTCAACTTAGTCAATATGAACGATTCTAGCTCCAGTGACCGTACGATGTCCATCCAACAAGGTCATGCTTCTTCAATCTCTGCTCTTCCTGCTCCAGCCACTCAAACAAGCACCGGCGGGAGTGCCTGCTCCCTCCTCCCCGCGGCCGGCTGTGCTGCCGCGCAGCCCTCACCGCCCCACCGTACTCCCATCGCTGGCCTAGCCATCCCTCTACTCACCTACACCTGCTGTTATTATCCGATGACGGCAGACGAACCAGTAAAGCCTCGTACAGTCGTACTCCCCTTCGCGTGGGAAGCAACTGCCGAGTCTTCCCTACCTCTGTGTCGTTCCATTCCTAGGCCTCGCCGTCATCCACCGCCCTGGTGCTCTCGGCGTGGCCTAGTCAACATGGTCAACAATCGACATGCATCAGAAGTGGACTGTATGTGGAGAGGCTGACAGCTGGGTCCACGGCCGCACGCAAGGAAATGCCTCCTTATTACGCGCAAAATAATGATTCCTCCACCTGACATCGAGGACCCACCGAAAGGGCCTCTGTATTTCGCGAAAAAACGTTACCGCCGATAACAGCTCGGACCCACCAGCTATATCTTCGCACGCAAGGAAGTGAGGCCTCCTTATTACGCACAAAAAAATGAATACTCCCCCTGTTAGTTGGGACCCAGTATAGTGGTAGGCTGACTTGTGGGCCTACTAAGTTGACGGGGACGGAGGGCTTTGTCAACTTAGTCAATATGCACAATTCTAGCTCCCGTGACCGTACGATGTCCATCCAACAGCCGTAGTGCTTCTTCAACCTCTGGTCTTCTTGCTCCAGCCACCCAAACCAACGTCGATCGTGCCTCGTGCTCCTGCCTCCCGTGGCCGTGTGCGATGCGACGGAGGCCTCACCGCCCCCTACTACTCCCACTGCTAGCCAGGCCATCCCTCTACTCACCCACACCCCCTGTTATTCTACGGTGATGGCAGCCTCACACCACAGCGAGCCAGTGAACCCTCGTACTCCTCTACGCATGGGCATCCACTACCGCATCTTCCCCGGCTCTGCGTCGTCCCATTCCTAGGCCTCGCCATCGTCCACCGCCCTGGTGCTCTCGGCGCGGTGTGGTCAACGTGGTCAAGGAACGGCTTCCATCGGACGTGGACTGTACGTGGAGAGGCTGACAGCTGGGTCCACAGCCACAGCAAGGAAGTGCCTCCTTATTACGTGCAAAATAATTATTCCTCCACCTAACAACGGGGACCCACCGGACGGGCCACCGTATTTCACGAAAAAACATTTCCACCTGACAGCTGGGACCCACCAGCTACATCTTCGCACGCAAGGAAGTGCGTCCGGGCAAAAAAATGATTCGCCCCCCTGACTGCTGGGATCCACCAGCTACATCTTCGCACGCAAGGAAGTGCCTGACAGTTGGGAACCACCTGGTCGAAGCGTACGTAGCGTTGTCATTCTGGTCGTGAACGTGTACGTACATATATATTGGTGGATGTAGAGGCGCGCACGTGTCGTTGTAGAGGCGCGCACGTAGCATGTACATGTACGTATAGTGGCCAGGGTGCAAGAAAGAAAATACGACCACGTATGTGTACATATGGGCGGGGTCTCGAACGCCTACTCGCGCATACGTACGGCGAGGGCTCGTGTACATGGCTGGGTCAGAACGGAGAAACAACATCGTCGTCGTGTTCATGGGGAGGCAATGGAATGCGTCGTGTTCATGGGAAGGCAACGGAATGCGTCGTGTTCATCGGGAGGCAACGGAACGCGTGGGAGCCAACCGGCTGGGTCGGAACGGAATGCATGGTCGTGTTCATCGAGAGGGCTTGGACAGAACAAGCGATGGAAACAAGGCCTGGCGTACCGCACAACGGAGGAAACGGACCTCCTACGTTCGGAACGGGGTCCTGTTGATCGGGAGGGGTGTGGCGTACCGCAAAACGGATGAAACGGACCTCCTACGGTCGAAACGGGGGTCCTGTTGATCGGGAGGGGTGCGGCATACCGCAAAACGGACGAATCGGACCTCCTACGATCGAAACGGGGGTCCTGTTGATCGGGAGGGGTGTGGCGTACCGCAAAACAAAGGAAACGGACCTCCTACGGTCGAAATGGGGGTCCTGTTCATCGGGAGGGGTGTGGCGTACCGTAAAATGGGACTCCACGGGATATTGTTCGTCTCCACCATCGACCTCCTCCAGCCTCCACGGGCTACCGTCGACCTCCTCCAGCCTCCACGGGCTCCTGTTCATCCACCCCTCCACGGGCACCCCTCCACCGTCTACTGTTCATCCAGCCCTCCACACCACGGGGTCCTGTTCAACCACCCCTCCACGGCCACCCCTCCACCGTCTACTATTTCATCCAGCCCTCCACACCACGGGGTCCTGTTCATCCGGAGGCAACGCCACCGCTCATGTTCATCCACCCCCCCCCACAACGCTCATTGTTCATTAAATCGATCGACTTCAGTTAGCAGCAGTAGCGAAGGAATCGCTCGACCGGGTTCCGTTAACAGCCATCGATCGATCGCTCGGGTTCAGTAACGCGTAGCCTGCAGTGCAATCTCTCAGTTTCAGTTAGAGCCCAACGCCTCGCTCGGGTTGATTAGCTAACGCCGCACACACGCAGATACGTGTATGAGAGAAAGCAGCGATCGCTCGGCACCGACCTCCCACCGTGAATCGGCAACTCCCCAAATTTTCCTCCCCTCGCTTCTACCACGGTTTTTACTGTCATGGGCGGCCCAAAGAATGTCATACAGTGCGTCTCCGGCCCGCCCAGACGAAAAGCCCATTTTCATCATGATTTTTGTCATAGAAGTAGGAGCCCACCACATCTATGATGATACCGGGTTTTGTCACAATTATCGTCATAGAAGTTTCATATGTATGACAAAAAATTTCATTCGGCCCAAAATGTCACGGATGTGTCTTTTTTTTGTAGTGTTGACAGTTCGCTTTGAATAAAACTCCTCCAACAATGCCCAACCTTGGTTTTACCATTTGCCTCACCACCACCTATTACCTTTCCCTTGGGTCGACCAACCCAAGGGTCATCTTTATATTAGCCCCCCCAGGAAGCTCGATTGCTGTCTAAGTCTTTGGTCCGAACCGAAGCTATCATGGGCCACCTCGGGAAACTTGAGGGCTGGTTTTACTCGTAGCTAGTCTCATCCGGTGTTGCCCTGAGAACGAGATATGTGCAGCTCCTATCGGGATTGTCGGCACATCGGACGGCTTTGCTGGTCTTGTTTTACCATTGTCGAAATGTCTTGTAAACCGGGATTCTGAGACTGATCGGGTCTTCCTGGGAGAAGGAATATCCTTCGTTGACCATGAGAGCTTGTGATGGGCTAAGTTGGGACACCCCTGCAGGGTATAAACTTTTGAGAGCCGTGCCCATGGTTATGTGGCAGATGGGAATTTGTTAATGTCCGGTTGTAGATAACTTGACACCAGATCCGAATTAAAACGCATCAACCGCGTGTGTAGCCGTGATTGTCTCTTTCCGGCGGAGTCCGAGAAGTGAACACGGTTTTGGGTTATGTTTGACGTAAGTAGGAGTTCAGGATCACCTCTTGATCATTGCTATCTTCATGACCGTTCCGTTTGTTTCTCTTCTCCCTCTCATTTGCGTATGTTAGCCACCATATATGCTTAGTCGCTGTTGCGACCTCACCACTTTACCCCTTCCTTTCCCATTAAGCTTTTTGAGTCTTGATACCCATGGTAATGGGATTGCTGAGTCCTCGTGGCTCACAGATTACTACAACAACAGTTGAAGGTACAGGTTATGCGATGATCATGACGCGAGAGCGGTGTTATTTATTTTGGAGTTCTTCTTCTGCTTCTTCTTTGATCAGGGTATAGATTCTTGGTCGGCATCCTGGGCTAGCAGGGTGGATGTCATTGAGTTTCTGTTTGTGGTTCATCCATAGTCGGATGTTGATCTTATGATGATGTTGTATTTGTGTGTCATTGTCTGCCTTTTGTATGTATCCCCATCTATTATGTAATGTTGATGTAATGATATCCACCTTGCAAAAGCGTTTCAATATGCAGTTCTATCCTTGGCGGGACATTCGTGTCTCTTTAGGATAGTATCGCATATTGGGCGTGACCAGTTGGTATTAGAGCCTCGACCGACCATAGGAGCCCCTTGATTCATCGTAGTTGGCCGTTGTCGAGTCTAGAAAAAAATTGTTTTTGGAGTTTAGTTATATCGGAGAGTAGGAATTCTTTTTACTCCTCAGCCCCTTCGTTGCTCTGGTAAGGAATCTTGATGTAGGTGTTTTGAATTACTTCTCTTACCCTTCAAACTTTCTTTAGGATCACGCAGTTGGTTTTCTGATCGTTGGTTCTCAGCTCTTCTCATCCGGTGCTTTTCTCGTCAAGTTGACTAGAGCCTCTTCATCGTTGCCAAGTTCAATCCTTAGTTGTCTTCTTTTCCCACCCACCCAACCTTTTTCTTCTCGGAGCCGGAGTCCGTAATCGAGTATCCTTCCTACTCTTGCGAAGTCTTTGCTTTCTTTCCTCAATGATTTCAACCGGTGTTTTCTCTTCAAGATATTTGTCGGTTCCCACTTCCAAGTTGCCTTTGTTTCCCGCCCTCCCACCCACTTCTTCCCGGAGACTGAGTCTCTTTCGAGCTTCAATTTCATTCGTTCGGAACCTCTTCAGTCTTTCGTAAATTATCTCAACCGGTGAATTCTCATTTTGTTCGACATTCTCATCTCTTTTTCTTTTCCGGTGGATTCAATTCAAGTTTTTTTCCGATGTTGATCGTATTCGTTTCCTTGGTTAAAATGTTTTCCCCTTGCTCGTTCGCCTCTCGCCAGTTCATCTTTTCAGAGTGCTCAAGACATCTCAGGAGATTCGTCTGTGTTCCAATTAATTCGAGGTTATCACCTCATTCAAATATTTCAATTGTTCCGGTGCATCATCTACCTGTTCAACAATCCTTTTCAACGGTGTTTTTCTCTTTAGTGGGCCCTAACCCACAGGTCTTTTCCCAGGATCTTACCTGACTCTTCTAATTTCCGGAGCTATTCTCAAATTCTTTTCAAGTGTGACGCAAGAATGGATCCCATCAGTCACATGCCTTCTCCAAGATTGCTTTCAAATTCTTTTCATCTTTGGTTCAACCCTTCCTCTTATTCATTCTCCCGGAGTATCTTAGTAATTTTGGTGGTGTTTCTCATCGTCATTTGAAGACCGAAGAAGCGTTTTTCCTCTAAATCTTGCCCGTTCTCTCAAAGATTCATGGTTCTAGTTTCATGTTATCCTCTCGATTTATTCCATTTGTCATATTTTCTTTTCTTAACCATCCGGAGTATGTCAGGAGTTGTTTTTCCATTCCTTTTCACCGGAGGCCACCATTCCAGTTATCGTTCTCTATTTATCCCGGTGCTTCGTTCAAGTGTTCTTTAATCAGCTCATGATCTCTTTGTTCTTTCGCATCTAAATCCCCTCTAGCATATTGGTTCTTCTAATTCTTCCCGGTGATTCATACTCTTTCATCAGTCATTTTCGAATTCTTATGGTGGTTCGTTCAAGATTCTTTTTCTTTGATTATCATATTAATCCATTCGTTCTTTCCAATCCTACCGGTGGTTCATGAAGACTTTCTCAAGTTTTGTGCCACATTCCCCTTAGTTCTTTTTCAACAAGAATAAGTAATATGCAAAATCCATTGCCTCTCATCAATTTAATTTGATGAAGGATAAGCATACAATAAATCTTATTCTTATTTCACCCAAGTGAGTAATCCCTTTTTTGGAGTTTGTTCGTGAGGAATAAATTCTAGTTCCAAGTGTTTTCATCTTTTCTTTTTTGGAGTTCAATTTCCTCGGCCATTTCGTTGGAACCTCCATCTAAATCACTGCAAGGCTTTAATCTTATTCTTTTCATCCTTCAATTTTATCTCATTGTCCTTTTGTTTACTGGAGTTCTTCATGGTGGTTCTTCATGATTTAATTCATTCTTCCAAGTGTTCATCAAGATTCTTGTTCGAGGAGCTCAAGTTTTATTCTTCTTGCATTAATTCTCCGTATTCGTTTCAAGTGGAGTTTTGCATTTCTTCGATATTCCTAGATATTCAAGCATTTGGTTGTGGCATAATTTCACCTCAATTTTTGAGTTGTTTTGATAAGTCCACAACAAGCTTGTTCTTTCGTTGTTGATTTTCTCAACAACTCCGTTCAACCCTTCCTTCTAAGATAACCAGAAGAATAAGAGTCCCACCTCTCCTCCCACCGGCGCCCTAGGCTCTCCGGCGATCTTCCTCCTCAGCCAGTAAAGCTGGTCTTCTCTCCACCCATCTTCTCCGGCGTTCTCTGATCTACCACCCTATACCCATCTCACATGGGTTCTCAAGTGGATCAACTTTGGATCTGGATTTCTCCAAAGGTGTGGCTTTTGCGGAGGAGGTTTTTAGATCTTGTGGGAAAACCATTCACCCCTCGGATGACACGAGCCATTTTATTATGGTCGTGTCTTTCAGCAGGCATAGATTCCGTCTTGATGAGGATTCGGTGGCTGCGGCATTGGAATGTGCAACTGGAGGATCTGCAATTGATCTATCTGTGCGACTCATTGCGGACAAGGTATTCTCATTTATGGTATCATGCAAACATGTTGGCATTTTTATTCTCCATTTGCGATCTTTCACGTGTCCGCATTTCAAATGCTACTTTCATCTGTAGGGTAATGGCGGCCCTAATTGGAAACATGAGTTTGTTATTTGGAAGAAAGAGTGTGATGCTGAATGGATTCTCATCAGCCCTTCTAAGAGGCGTGCTTCTATGGGTTTACTAGCTATGCATAAGCCTCCTTCCAAATCTGCCTTACGTTCGGGCTCTAGGCCTCCGAAGAAGATTTCTTTTGCCACTTTCCAACAGTACGATGCTTGCAAGGGATACTCTTATCCTGCTTCGCCAGGTCTTGTTGATGCGGTTTCAGATGCTGGGTACGCGGTGTTGCCTCGTGAGAGAGACATCGTGCCTCCGCTGCCGGCGACTGAACTCCGATGGATGGTGGCAGAACCACCCATTATCTTCGGAACAGTCAACGTCCATGCTACTTCCTTGGCCGGGATTTCTGGGATTAATCCAACTACTTCGGACGTGAACCTGCATGTGCATGGGGAGGAACGGGCTAGTCCGGCGGCGGCCCAGGAGACTTCCTCAGCCCAGTTTAATTCCCAGCCCCAGGATGTTTCCCCGGTCCAGTTTGCTCTGGCCCAAGCTGCATCCGAATCTCAATCTGCAACTCCACCTGTTATTGGAAATGAGGAGTTTATTGATCCTGGGACATTGGAATCACCTGTTGATTATGATGGATTTAATGATCTTGTGGATGACATGGTTTTCAAAGTTTGGAAATGTCAAAATTGTTTGTCAATGAAGCATTTATCCAGCGCGTGCACCAGCTAGGTTAGGTGCCGTAGATGCTTTCGGTTGGGGCACCGGGCAAAGGGCTGTTCCGATTCTAGCCTATCTCCCTCTTACAGGTGGGTCCCGCAGACCAAATCCCACGTATCTAACCGGTCAGCGGGTATTTCGGAGCGGGACTCCTCGATTTCTCCCATAGCTAGCCCGGAGGGGTCTATGCCCAGTCCTATCAAGCCTGCCACCCCGTCCATCCCACCATTGCCAGCTGAGTCACCGCCCACAACGCCGCCTCTGCCGCACTCCTCACCATCGCCCTCAATCACCTCGCCTCCGGCTTTGGATCACTCCTCCCCAGCTTCGGCAATGGCCAACTTTCTGCTGGACCCGATGGATTTCCTCCCGCATGGCTTCGACATCATTGATGGAGGGGAGCTACGCTTGCCTTGCACTTTCTTTGCGCCGGCGGTGGCTCCGGATCGACAGCATGAGGAGTATGCCATCGCCATTGTCGAGCCGGCTCCTTTACCTGAAGAAGTCGCCATCTTCCGGAATCTGGTCAGTGATTTTGTCGTCAATACTCTGCAGAGAGCTGTGCTGGATGCCCAGCCGTGGATCCAAGGGGTTGGTTTGTTTCTATTTCGCAGTGCTCTGGCCCGCCAAGCATTAGTTGATCATCCTCCTTTCAATTTGGGCAACGATAGATTTGTCAGGTTTATTCCACATGACGAGGGTATCAACTACAGAGCTGCTCAGGGTTTTCGAAGGGGATGGGTTATGCTGCAAGGAGTTCCTTTGGATTATAGGCGCTCTCAATATCTTGCAGATGTTATCAGTACTTTTGGCCGCTTCCACCATTGGCATCAGGATGATCCCATGATGGTCCGATCATTGGCCTATGTGTCTTTTCCTGCACCGTCTATGGTTCCTAGATCAGTGACATACAGAGAATTTGCAGACTTTGGAGGGGTTCGGATTTCTTGGTCTGCTCTAGTTTATATTCTATCTGCAGACTTTGCTGATATCCTACCTGCTGATGAGGATCCAATGCCCTTCAATGGCAATCCCCACCCTCTCCCTGGCAACATGTAGTTCAACAATCATAATTGGGTCTTACCTGAGTTCCCGGAGCTGGGCTGGAACGATGTGCCTGCACCTGACAATGAGCAGCCACAGAATGATCCCCCACAATTTTAGGAAGTTGTGCAGCAGGATAATGTTGACGAAGTTTAGTCTCAGGAATCCATTGTGCTTCAGTTGTCCGAGGATTCAGTTAACAACGGCAACGGTGCTGCTAAAGTTGCTGTTCTCCAACACCCAATGGGACCGCATCAGCCTCCTTTGATGATCAAACAAGTACTAACTGTTTTTGGGCCTGTCCTGCCCCTTGTCATGCAATGGAAGCGTTCGTTTCAGAAGGTATTGCCGCTTATTGGGATCTCTGATATCCCAAAGGTTGTCTTTCGGTCTGATCTCGGTGCTCTTTTGAACAAGCAGTCTTGGGAGACTCTTTTTACCACTCCAGCTCCAAAACTGCAGCTTCTGCCTGCACCTGTTTCTGTGACTCAGTTTAAGGAAGTGACACCTGTTAAAAGGCCTGTAGCTCGAGCTCTTTGTTTTGACGATATTGATGTGCATGTTCTTTGAAGCATTGAGTTCTGGCTGTTCCTAAAGTTACTCTGAAGCGTGGAAGAAAGCCCAAGGCCTCTCGAGTCATTGTGAATTCTGAGGTCAGGCACAGTGCTCGTCTTAGTGCGATGCGTGATGGATATCGTCAGGTAATTATTGGGACACCTCCTAGGAAGCCACACACGGTGAAGAAGTGCAAAACTATACCTTCCAAGCCTGATGACAATTCTGCAGTGCCTCCTCTGACGACCATAGTCGATCTTCAGCGAATTGGTGCTCGTCTTCGCATTGCACCGGAGAAAATCACGTCGGATAAGCTTGCAGCTAATCCTACCCGCTCCAACAACAGTGCAAGTTCCGATGATTAGTTTTGTCATCCAGGGTTTAGGTCCATGGCATACCATAATTGCCATTTATCTTTTCTTATCTGTTTGGAACCTTGCAGTTTCCATCTGTTTAGTGGGTTGTAGGCCATTGTGTGGCTTACTTTTAAATATGTCCTCTTTTGGTATGTAATGAATCAAACTTCGTTTAGAGAATGGAAAGTACTTTGTTGGAATGTTAGGGGTCTGAATTCTGAAGCGCGTCAGCTTGCGGTTAGGCAAAAGATCAATGAAAGTGGGTGCTCTGTTGTTTGCCTCCAAGAAACCAAATGCATGCATATTGATCAACGCTTCATTAGAAAATTCTGTCCACGGCGTTTTGATAACTTTGTTTATGTACCATCGGTTGGGGCATCCGCTGGTATGGTGGTCATATGGAATTCATCTTTCTTCATAGGCAACTTAATTGAGGCTAAACCATATGGTATTATTGTGAAGTTTCAATCTAAGCATACATCTGAGACTTGGTTTCTTGTCTCAATTTATGGTCCGTGTCAAGGACCGGCGCGTGATGATTTTGTGCAGTGGCTATATAATCTGGATATTCAGTTCGAGGACAATTGGTTGCTTTTAGGTGATTTCAACTTTATGCGTTCGATTGAGAATCGAAATCAGCCAGGTGGTGATGTGAATGATATCTTTTTGTTTAATGAAATAATTGGTCATTTGGGTCTTGTTGAGCTGCCAATCAAGGGTCGTCAGTACACATGGTCTAATATGCAAACCACACCTCTGCTCGAACAAATTGATTGGTTTTTTACATCTGTGGCTTGGACACATGATCACCCCAACACACTGGTTCTTCCGCTTGCGCGCACTGCCTCTGATCACGTCCTGTGTGTGGTTTCAATTGCCACTTGTATTCCCTAGGCAAAAGTTTTTCGCTTTGAAAACTATTGGGTGGATCTGCCTGGTTTTATGGATTGTGTATCTGAGGTTTGGAACAGACATGTGGATAAATCTTCAACTGCCTTAACCATTTCTGCTAAATTCAAGTCTCTTCGTTATGCTCTTAAGAAATGGCATCTCAACCTATCCACAGTCAAGGCTCTCATTGCTGATTGCAACAAAGTAATTATTTTTTTGGATAATATTGAGGAATTTAGGCCCTTGAGTTGGCCGGAGTTCAATTTTCGGAAGATTGTCAAATTACATCTCGAAGATATCCTGCACTGGCAGTTCATTTATTGGAAGCAACGTTGCACGATCAGAAATATCAAAGTTGGTGAGGAGAATTCAAAATTTTTCCACGCTATGGCAACTGAAAGGTATCGGAGAAACACTATTTCTTCGATCAAATCTGTGGATGGGGAGGTGATTTCTGATCATCAACAGTTAGCAGGGATGTTTTGGTCTGATTTCAATCATAGAATGGGCCAGGCAAAAGGTATACAAATGGGTTTTGACCTTGACATATTAATTGCTCGGATTGATGGTCTGGAGAACTTGTCCTTGCCTTTCACGGATTCCGAGGTGGATACGGTGATTAAGAACATGCCTTCTGACCGCGCTCCGGGCCCTGATGGGTTTACTGGTCTTTTTCTCAAGAAATGTTGGAATATTTTGAAGCCAGATTTTATGAAGCTGGTCAGGGAGTTTTATGAAGGAAAGTGCAACCTGGAGTGTCTGAATACATCTCTCATTACCCTCATTCCAAAGAAGTTGAACCCGGAGTATATTGGTGATTTTAGGCCCATCTCGTTGACAAATACTTGCCTCAAGTTTTTAACTAAACTTCTGGCAAATCGTTTACAGAGTGTGATCCTAAAATGTATTCATCGCAATCAATATGGGTTTCTTCGCTGTAGATCCATTCAAGATTGTCTTGCATGGTGTTTTGAATATATACATCAGTGCAAGGCATCCAAAAGGCCTATAATCCTTCTCAAGTTGGATTTCACGAAGGTGTTTGATACCATCGAGCACGAACTGATTCTCAGGATCCTGAAATGCAAGGGTTTTGATGATCGTTGGACAGGTTGGATAGATAGCATCTTGTCCTCTGGATCCTCTTCGGTCCTTTTAAATGGTGTGCCTGGTAATCACTTTGTCTGCCGTTCGGGTGTGCGTCAAGGAGACCCATTATCCCCTTTGTTATTTGTGATTGCTGTGGATTTATTGCAGTCCGTGGTTAATGAGATGTGTGCAAGGAACATTCTCACACTGCCCATACCAACCTCTTCACGGACTATCCGATTGTAATACTGCTGATGACACATTAATTGTCCTTCGGCGGTGGACGGCCAGCTCATTGCTTTCAAGGAGATGCTTGAGACCTTTGCTAAGTCTACGGGTTTGCGGGTTAACTTTAGTAAATCATCATTGATTCCAATGAATATGTCTGATGAGGAGGGTAAACGTGTGGCGGCTTTGCTTGGATGTGATGTCGGCTCCATGCCATTTACTTACCTGGGATTGCCAATGGGTACTAGTCGGCCCACAATTTATGACTTGCTCCCCTTAGTGGACCGCATAGAGAGAAGATTGTCTGCCTCCTCTTGTCTGTTGAACCAGGGCAGCCGGCTGCAACTCTTGAAATCGGTTCTATGTTCCATGCCAATATATTTCTTGTGCACTCTTTCATTACCTCAAGGAATTTTGAAGCAGATTGAATGTATCATGCGGCAATGTTTGTGGCGAGGCAACTCTGAAACACCAAGACAATCATTGGCAGCTTGGGAGTTAGTATGTCGGCCCAAGAGCCAGGGAGGACTTGGGGTTCTAGACCTTGGAATACAAAATGATGCCTTGTTGATCAAGCATCTCTTCAAATTTTATAACAAGTTGGATGTGCCCTGGGTTTCACTTATCTAGGACACATATTATGTTGCTGCACCGCCCCAAATAACTCAAACTTGTGGTTCTTTTTGGTGGCGTGATGTGATGAAGCTGTATGACAAATTTTGTAAGTTGGCTGTCCCTCATGTGCGCTCCGGGGACTCGGTGGTTTTCTGACTGGATCGGTGGCAACTTAATAACGAGGTGGTTATAATGCAACAACGTTTCCCGAGGCTTCACTCTTTTGTGATTGATGACACGCTTACCATTAAGAATGTGATGGAGCTGCCTGACCTGACCGACAATTTTCACCTGCCTTTATCAGTTGAAGCTTTTGAGGAATTCAATCAGCTTCAGGCTCTAATGCCTCTGATGAATTTACATGAGGGAGTTAGTGATGTTTGGAAATGGCCTTCAAAAACTGGGGATTATCAATCCAGGATCTACTATTTGTCTTGTTTTTCCGAAGTCGTGGCTGACCCTATTTTTGGGTGGATCTGGAAATGTTCTTGCACTCTCAAGCTCAAGGTGTTTGGCTGGCTTCTTTTGATGGACCGTCTAAACACTAGGGACATGATGCAGCAACGACATTGGATTATCCAGGATGATACTTGTGCCATTTGCTTCTCAGGTTTGCATGAAGATAGAGCTCATCTCTTCTTTGCTTGCGACTTTAGCCAACGTGTCTGGAATTATTTGGGCATCTCATGGAATGTTCAACCTAACTAGACTACTTTTGAAATGGCTTGCACGGCCAGGAAGGAATTTGGTCAGCCTTTTTTCACTGAGGTTGTCTTTATGGCTACTTGGAATATTTGGACCCAAAGGAATGGAAGGATCTTCAGAAATGAGTTGCCCACTTTCAGAGCTTGGAGGAGGAATTTTATTCATGATATTTCTCTTTGAGCTCATAGAATCAAGTGTAAATATAGAGATAGACTAACCTCTTGGATAGCTTCCTTACACTAATCTCTCCCTGTAAGTAGTCTTTCTTCTATTTTGTTTCTCTTTGTAATTTTGTACTGATCCCATATTGTTTTTAATAAAGGGTTGTGAGGCTGTTGCCTTGCAGTACATAGTCAAAAAAACCCTTCCTTCTAAACTCTTTTCATTCAATTCTTTCAATTCTTCCGGAGGCATTGCATTTTTCATCTCGTCAAGTGCCAACTCATTGGGTGAAGTTGATGTTCTATTCCTTTCATTTTTAGCCGAAGTGCTGCCCAAATTCTTTCGTGCTTATTCTTTTTCTACCTTGTCTAACCAGAGTGGTTTCAGAGTCTATATTGTTTCCATGAGCATTTGATCTCGTCATATTCGCCGTTCATCTTTTCTAACCGAGTGCTCTCGACTTTGTTCATCTTCTCTCTTGCGTTCTTATTTCACCTCTTCCTCTTTCTCCTCCGCCTCGTTCCTAAG
The DNA here is from genome assembly GCA_021437245.1 of Aegilops speltoides. Classification (NCBI taxonomy): domain Eukaryota; kingdom Viridiplantae; phylum Streptophyta; class Magnoliopsida; order Poales; family Poaceae; genus Aegilops; species Aegilops speltoides. The sequence goes on from CM038141.1 coordinate 236,208,712, forward strand.
ATCTCGGGACGAGACCTCTTGTTAGTGGAGGAGAGTTGTAACGCCCCGGATTCGATGCGCCAGGTGTCTCCCAGTTATTCGCCGTAGTGGCCATGTCATTTGCTTGCGTGTTGCATTTTGCCATGTCATCATCTGCATTTCATCTGCATGTTTTTCAAAACTTGCATCCATTCGGGTTCCCCTGGCTCTCTCCCTTGTCCGTTTGGAGTCCAGCCACATCCGCACACGCCCGTCGCCCCTCTCAGACCTTGTTTCGTGAGTGGGAGAAAAACGTTCTCGGAATGGGCCGAGATTTTCCGAGTGGCCTTGATATAGCACCGGCAGACCGCCCGTCAAATTTCGTTCCATTTGGAGGTCATTTGATGTCCCAACGGTTAACCGCGTAGCCCGAAACCCCTCTCTCTTTGCAGCCCAGCCCATCTTCACCTCAGCCCATGAGCCCATCCAAACCCCCTTCATACTCTCGGTCGTTCAATCACGATCGTATGGGCAAAAACCGCTCCTCATTTGGAGTCCCCTAGCTCCCACTACCTATAAATATGTCTTCTCCCCCAAAAATTTCGGATCAAACCCTACCCCTAACCCTAGCCTCGTCTTCCTCCGCGCACCGGACATGTCCGTCCAGCCGCCGGACACATCGAGCCGCCTCCCGCCTCCAATCCGCTGCCGCCATCTGTCCGCCCGTGTCGTCCCAACTGCCGCGGCCCTTGGAGCCGTCCGGGCCAGCTGCTGCCAGATCCGCCGCCGCCAGGCCGGTCGCCGCTGCCGCTCTGCCGGCGCCTCTCGCCCCGCTCCGGCAGCCTTTGCTGGCGCCGCCTCGGCCGACCTCGCGCCGCTGCCTCACCACGCCACGCATCGCGGCCACCACCTCCTCATCGCCCGGCCAGCGCGCCGCCGCCGCCTGTCCTCCGCTTGCTTGCCGCCGTGGCGACCCGCCCGCGCGCGCCTCGCCGCCAGCGCCCGGCTGAGCGCCGCCGCGTCCTCCGGCCCCATCGCCCGTCCCGCTGAGCCATCTAGCGAGCTCCCCACCGGAGCTCCGGCGCCGCCCCATCATCCCGTGCCTCCCACGCAGGCCGCCGCCTCGCCGGAGTCCGTCGCCCTCGCCGGAGTTCGTCGGATCCGGATCGGGACCAGATCCACTGGTCCCTGATCCAAACGCCCCGAGCCTCCCCGGTCCACTCCGTCCCGGGATCTCCTCGTCCCGTTGACTTTTCCCGGAGGGTATAATTTTCTCCAAGTCCCGTAGTTTTCAACTTTCTGGTGCTCTGTTCATCATATCATATCTCTTCGTATACTGCTCCGTTTTGCATGTATAATATATCAAAATGTTCAATGTGAGATGCTCTACATTTCATTCCACTGTGCCATGCTTGTTTTAGTTCATCTTAATGCCTTAATCATCGTCGCAAGAGTGCTATATGATGTTAATCTGCTGTCTGTTCAATGAACTTGGTGATTTGTCTTTTTCATTGCGTTTTGTGTGTGCTTCTTATGAGCTTGATGTCTACATGAGTTTTGAGCTACATCATGCCATATTTACAGTGGTTCCATCCATGTATTTTTTGTGAGTATTGTAGTGAGTGCATCGAGCTCGTGAAGTAGGGTACTTGCTGTTACTGTTTTGCTAGGCTGAATCTGTTATATCATGATGCTATGTAAACCTGTTGATGCAAGTCATTCTATGCATAATCTTGAGATGTTCACTAAGGATGTTTTGTTATAATGTCATGATCTATCCATAAATGCCTCTGGTTGCATTTATAGCTTGCTATAGATTGTTCATATCTTGCTCTCAAATTGCTAAATAATGTTGCTGTCAGCCTATTAACATTAAGTTCAGTTTTTGCCATGTGTGTTTATAATGATCCATGCACCCTATGTACTTGTTCTTGCCATTATTAGCTTCATAAACATGTATCCTTACTGTTGGTCACCTTTTCATGCCATGTTTTGCTCTGTGGTGACTGGTACAAGCTCATCAACATGCCTACTTATCGTTGTTCCTGCCATGTCTGAATCTGTCATATCATTTGCCATGTTTGCGTGGATGCTACCATCTTTTCTGTTGATCTTTGGAATATGTTCAGTAAGGGAGTTTTGTTCTTTGTCTTTAGTATTAGCATGCCATTACTTTGTTTGCCATGTTAAGTTCCTATAACATGTTGTTTGATAGCTCTAAACATTGGAACCTGATGTTATTTCTGCTAAGTCTGTAAACTGTTATTATTTGCAATCTTGCCATGACCTTTAGAGAATGTTATAGTGTTTTCTGGAGATAGCTCAGTGTTTATGTTTTGTCATTCTTTACCTGTACATCACGTCCATGCCTTTTGTTCTTATGTTGAGGTGTTGTAGCATACCGTTTTGATACTTGTAGGTGCCTAGTTGCTGTTTTGGACAGCTTGTCCTTTAAACTTGTATAGTGTATGTGTTGAACCGTTGCTCCGTTTTGAGTGTGCTCTATATGAAACTTGCTTGATTTTGCATGAAGTTTCATATTATCATGTTTTATCGATGTTTTGAGAGTGTTTGCTTGATGTTTGTATGCATTTTTCATCAATGCCATGTTTAACTTGTTTTGCTCATATCTTCTAGGCCGTAGCTCCGAATTAAATGAACTTTATATGTAACTTGACTAGATTCTCGTGTATATCATCTTGGTGCATCTTAACTTGCTGTTTAAAAACTTGAACAAAAGGTTTATTCATATTTGAACCAATTTTGAAATATGCATATGGGGATTTTCCAGAATTGTTATATGTTGTTTCCGGCCTCATTTAAACTTGCCTTGATGTGTTGCTCTTGTTTGCATCATCTCTTGCCATGAGTAGCTTCATGTAGCCTTTCTCATGCATCATACTTGGCTGAGCATCATGTCATGTCCATGTGTGGTGTGTTTACCTTGTTTTTTGCTTCTTTCCGGTTGTGCTCCTTCTCGTTAGTTCCTGTTTCAAGCGATCGTGAGGATTCGTTCGTCTACGCTTGGTTCGTCTTCGTGGCTTCATCTTCTTCATGGACGCATTCTTCTTCCTAGCGGGATTTCAGGCAAGATGACCATCACCTTGGATCTCATTACTATCATTGCTATGCTAGTTGCTTCGTTCTATCGCTATGTTGCGCTTCCTATCACTTGTTCTTCAAGCCTCCCAAATTGCCATGTCAGCCCCTAACCTTTTCACCCTTCCTAGCAAACCGTTGTTTGGCTATGTTACCACTTTTGCTCAGCCCCTCTTATAGTGTTGTTAGTTGCAGGTGAAGTTGAAGATTGCTTCATGGTGGACAGGATTATGTTGGGATATCACAATATATCTTATTTAATTAATGCATCTATATACTTGGTAAAGGGTGGAAGACTCGGCCTTATGCCTCGTGTTTTGTTCCACTCTTGCCGCCCTAGTTTCCGTCATACCGGTGTTATGTTCCTTGATTTTGCGTTCCTTACGCGGTTGGGTGATTTATGGGACCCCCTTGACAGTTCGCTTTGAATAAAACTCCTCCAGCAAGGCCCAACCTTGGTTTTAGCATTTGCCTCACCACCACCCATTACCTTTCCCTTGGGTCGGCCAACCCGAGGGTCATCTTTATTTTAGCCCCCCCCCTCCCGGGCCAGTGCTTCTCTAAGTGCTGGTCCGAACCGAGCTGCCTACGGGGCCACCTCGGGGAAACTTGAGGGCTGGTTTTACTCGTAGCTAGTCTCATCCGTTGTTGCCATGAGAACGAGATATGTGCAGCTCCTATCAGGATTGTAGGAACATCGGCCCACTTTGCTGGTCTTGTTTTACCATTGTCGAAATGTCTTGTAAACCGGGATTCCGAGACTGATCAGGTCTTCCTGGGAGAAGGAATATCCTTCGTTGACCGTGAGAGCCCCTGATGGGCTAAGTTGGGTCACCCCTGCAGGGTATAAACTTTCGAGAGCCGTGCCCGCGGTTATGTGGCAGATAGGAATTTGTTAATGTCTGGTTGTAGATAACTTGACACCAGATCCGAATTAAAACGCATCAACCGCGTGTGTAGCCATGATGGTCTCTTTTCGGCGGAGTCCGAGAAGTGAACACAGTTTTGGGTTATGTTTGACGTAAGTAGGAGTTCAAGACCACCTCTTGATAATTGCTAGCTTCACGACCGTTCCGTTCGTTTCTCTTCTCGCTCTCATTTGCGTATGTTAGCCACCATATATGCTTAGTCACTGCTGCAACCTCACCACTTTATCCCTTCCTTTCCCATTAAGCTTTGCTAGTCTTGATACCCATGGTAATGGGATTGCTGAGTCCTCGTGGCTCACAGATTACTACAACAATAGTTGCAGGTACAGGTTATGCGATGATGATGACGCAAGAGCGATGTTTATTTGTTTTGGAGTTCTTCTTCTGCTTCTTCTTCGATCAGGGGATAGATTCCAGGTCGGCAGGCTGGGCTAGCAGGGTGGATGTCGTTGAGTTTCTGTTTGTGTTTCATCCGTAGTCGGATATTGATCTTATGATGACGTTGTATTTGTGTGCCATTGTCTGGCTTTTGTATGTATCCCCATCTATTATGTAATGTTGATGTAATGATATCCACCTTGCAAAAGCGTTTCAATATGCGGTTATATCCTTGGTGGGACCTTCGTGTCTCTTTAGGATAGTATCGCTTAATGAGCCTCTTGCTTCAATGTGCTTAGTGATATGCTCCAAAGCCCTCAACTACTTTCCCACATCCACAAATGACCTAAACCCAAAGTCAAAATCGGTCACACTGAAACTTCCTATCCGGCGCCACCGATTCCAAAAGTCATAGCCACTGCCACAAACTCTAAGCAAATCGGTTTTACCGATAGGGATCTCGGTCTCACCGGGATGGGGTTGCAATCTCTCTGTTTCCCTTCGTAACATTTCGGTCTAACCGAAGTGAGCGATCGGTCCCACCGAGATTGCAATGTAAACTCTTTGTTTCCTTTTTGTAACATTTCGGTCTCACGAAAAGAGCAAATCGGTCCCACCGAGTTTACGACCAACTCTCTGAAAGCTTATTACCAAATCGGTCTCACCGAGTTTGTGTAATCGGTCTAACCAAGATTACGTTATGCCCTAACCCTAACCGAATCGGTCTCACCGAGATGCATGTCGGTCCCACCAAAAATCACTATCAGTCACTAGGTTTACTAAATCGGTCCGACCGAGTTTAACAATTCGGTCCCACCGAGTTTGGTAAATTGTGTGTAACGGTTAGATTTTGTGTGGAGGCTATATATACCCCTCCACCTCCTCTTCATTCGTGGAGAGAGCCATCAGAACGAACCTACACTTCCAACTTACCATTTCTGAGAGAGAACCACCTACTCATGTGTTGAGGCCAAGATATTCCATTCCTACCATATGAATCTTGATCTCTAGCCTTCCCCAAGTTGCTTTCCACTCAAATCTTCTTTCCACCAGATCCAAACCCTTTGAGAGAGAGTTGAGTGTTGGGGAGACCATCATTTGAAGCACAAGAGCAAGGAGTTCATCATCAACGCACCATTTGTTACTTCTTGGAGAGTGGTGTCTCCTAGATTGGCTAGGTGTCACTTGGGAGCCTTCGACAAGATTGTGGAGTTGAACCAAGGAGTTTGTAAGGGCAAGGAGATCGCCTACTTCGTGAAGATCTACCACTAGTGAGGAAAGTCCTTCGTGGGCGACGACCATGGTGGGATAGACAAGGTTGCTTCTTCGTGGACCATTCTTGGGTGGAGCCCTCCGTAGACTCGCGCAGCCGTTACCCTTCGTGGGTTGAATCTCCATCAACGTGGATGTACGATAGCACCACCTATCGGAACCATGCCAAAAACATCCGTGTCTCCAATTGCGTTTGAATCCTCCAAACCCTTCCCTTTACTTTCTTGCAAGTTGCATGCTTTAATTTCCGCTGCCTATATACTCTTTGCATGCTTGCTTGAATTGTGTGATGATTGCTTGACTTGCCATAAAGTAGCTAAAATCTGCCAAACTCTAAAATTGGGAAAAGGTTAAGTTTTTATTGGTCAAGTAGTCTAATCACCCCCCTCTAGACATACTTCAAGGTCCTACAAGTGGTATCAGAGCTTTGGTCTCCATTTGCTTTGATTTCCATAGCTTTTGGTGGTCATAGCCTTGGTTTCACAACCTAGGAGAGTATGGCGTCTAGCGAGGTAAATTATCACCGTAGAGGTCCTTACTTTGATGCTACTAATTTTGCTAGTTGGAAGCATAAGATGAAAATGCATATTCTTGGACATAACCCCGCTGTTTCGGCAATTATTTGCATTGGCTTGCAAGGTGAATTTTTCGATGGGAGAGAACCGAACCGTGAAGCTAATGCGGAAGAATTGAATATGCTGCAATACAAAGCTCAAGCTTGTGATATCATCTTCAAAGGATTGTGCCCCGAAGAATTCAACAAAATCAGCCGTCTTGAGAATGCAAAGGAAATTTGGGATACTTTGATTGATATGCATGAAGGTACCGAGTTCGTCAAGGAATCCAAGTTGGATGTGATCCAAAGTCAGCTTGACAAGTTCAAAATGAAGGATGGTGAAGGTGTCGCTGAAATGTACTCTAGGCTTGCTCTTATCACAAATGAGATTGCCGGCTTAGGGAGTGAAGAGATGACCGACAAATTCATCATCAAGAAGATCTTAAGAGCATTGGATGGAAAGTATGATACCGTGTGCACATTGATTCAAATGATGCCAAACTACAAAGATCTCAAGCCAATGTAAGTCATTGGAAGGATTGTTGCTCATGAGATGTCACTCAAGGATAAGGAGGAACTTCACAACAAGTCAAGTGGTGCTTACAAAGCCTCAAGTGAAGCCCCCACATCATCAAGTGAGAAACCAACCTTCAATGAAGAATTGAGCTTAATGGTGAAGAACTTCAACAAATTCTACAAGAGTAGAAGCAAAGAAAGAAGCTCCAAATCAAGGTCTTACAATGACAAGAGATCTTCTAGCCATGAGCGCAATTGCTACAATTGTGGGAGACCCGAACACTACTCCAATGAGTGTACGACACCCTACAAAAGAAGAGAAGATTCTCCAAGAAGAAGGAGCAAAAGAGAAGAATCACCACCAAGAGAGAGGAGGGGTAGAGATGATTGTTATGAACGAAGACCCTCACGGAGAAGCAAGGATACGGAAAGGAAGGACAAGTCATAAAGGAGCTACACAAAACGAAGACATCAAGCTCATGTTGGTGAATGGGTATCCGGCTCCGACTCCGACAATCACTCCGAGAGAAGCTATCACTCCGACTCCGAATATATTCAAGATGAAGGTGTTGCCAGTCTAGCACTTGTGTCAACCAACTCCTACGACATATTTGATTCATCAAATGAAGGTGTTGGAAGATGCTTCATGGCCAAAGGTCCAAAGGTAACACATCCCGAGTATGTTGATTTCAATAGTGATGAAGATGACTTGCTTGTGGATGATGATTTACTTGTTGACAACTCTAGTGATGAATACTATGATGAAACGTCAATTAATCATGCTAAAACGAATGACAATGATAAGGAGAATATTGAGCTTCTAACTAAAGAATTAAACTCTCTTAAGTTAGCTCATGAAACTATCTTCGAAGATGATCGAGAACTTTTAAGGGCTCATGAGAAGTTACGCTTTGAAAAGCTCAATCTTGAGCAAGAGCATGAGTTCTTAAAAGCAATGAATGATGATCTTCGCAAGAAAAGTTCTTCTTACATTGACAAGCGTTTACTCTTATCTACTTGCATGCCTCAAGTCAAGTCTAGTAACAAGTACAAAAAAGATACTTCCTCTAGTAGTAACAATAATAATGTCAAATCCAATATTTTTGCTTCTAGTAGTTCTCTTGATTCCACTAATGATTGTCTTAGCCAAGTTACACTTGAGCAAGAAAATAGCTTATTGAAGAGAATTATAGAGAAAGGTGTTTACAAGAGCCTTGCCGGGAGTAAGCAATTCGAGGAAATTGTACGCAAGCAAGGAAGGCAACGGAAGAATCAAGGTGTTGGTTTTGAACGAAAGTTCAATGCCAATGGAGTTGAGTGTGAAGAAGATCAATACCCCAAGATGAAGTTTGTTCCTCAACAAGAGAAGTATGATCCTACTTCCTTCAAGGGAACACAAGCTCAAGATGATCTTCCACCACAAGACCACAAGAACAAAGGCAAGGACAAGCTTCAAGAAGAGATTGATGCATTTGGAGAAGCACCTAAATCCTCGTTCAAATGGGTCCCCAAGACTACGTCAAGTTCTACTTCATCTAGTACAACTACAACTCCAAGGATTCCCATCAAGATGATGTGGATCCCGAAGAAGAAGAACTAGAGAGTTCTTGAGGGTGACTCCGCCAACATTCTTCACTCATATCATTTTGGCAAGAACAAGTGCAATCAACTTCCACATCTTGCACTAGTTCAAGGAGTCACAAACCCTCATGTTGGTAAGACAAGGGACAAGGTAACCTAATGAATTCATGGACATCATCTTGTGTGTGCATCACTCTATGTCTATGGATATTCTTGTTTGTTCCTTGTGGGACTAACCCATGTAGGTAAGTTGAAAGTGTAACTCACTCCAAAGGATTGCTCCAAATGATCTACATCAACATTGAGCATCTACGTCTTCAACACCTACATGAAGTCATCATCGACAAAACCCAAGGTTAGTTCATCCCTCTAAGGGTGGATCTCACATCTAGGGGGAGCTTAACTCTAAGAATTGAGTCAAAGCAACTCTAATGGTGTGAACACATTAATGCATTATGTAAAAGTGGTAACCCCACTTAAGCTTAAACGATGAGTATGACCTATGATCAAATGTTCTCATTTGACTCCTAAGTCAATATACTCATATATAGATGACCTAGTCATCGCCAAATTGCTTGATAGATGCTAGAATTGGTTGTGCATGCTTTGCCACATATTTCATTTGCTATCTTATTGTGTGAGCATGTTGGTGCATATTTTACTCGTCCAAGGACATCCACTTGTTGTTTTGATTGTTTGGATTCTTTTCTTTGTGCCAAGTGGATGGACAAGGATGCCTAAGAACCTTATTTAGCTATCTATGCTTTTCTCATCTCAAACTCTATTCATGCTACATCACAAAATTTGATCAAGTCGATTGAACCACTCGTGTGAGGAGCACTCGAGTCCCGATTCGTCATAGACTTAAACTTCCAAAACCTCTTTGTGATTCTTGGTCTGACCGATTCTTCCATTTCGGTCCTACTGATATCACCAAGTTGATCTGAGTTTTCAATCTCAGTGCAACCGATTTGAACTTTTCGGTCTCACCAATTTGCTGTAACTGAACACAGTTAGGCATCTCGGTGCCACCGAATTGTTCCACTCGGTCATACCGACGGGGTCGGGCTATATATAGCCACGGGCAAAAGTTTGGAAATTTCTCCGAAACCCTTCGCCCGCGCAACAGCTCGCTCTGCCATCATGGTCTCCGGATCGTCTCCTCGCCACCAGCAGCCTCCTATCGCTGGTCTTCATCGCCGTCAACGGAATTCGTCCCCGCCGTTGCCGCCGTGGCAAGTCCACCGCCAAGTTAGGGTACGGACTTGATCTTTGTGCTATCCACGTCTGATTCCTAGCACATTGTTTTCATATTGATTCTTGCCACAATTGAGATTCTTCTATCCAACCAAAATAGTCCGTAGTTTAGATGCGATTCAAATTTTTAGGGTTAGGTTTCCGCCGAAACCATCTCGGACCTACCGAGTTGAAAAACTTGGTCTCACCGATTTGGCGTATGCCATTGCACTAGTGACTCTCGGTCTGACCGAGAATTACTAATCGGTGCGACTGATTTGAAGATTCTGTGAAACCCTACCAGTCTCGGTGCCACCGAACTGAAACTCGGTCCAACCGAGATCATCAGTTTAGGTTCCAAAACTGCTTCGGTATCACCGAGTTTGAAAATCGGTTGATTCGAAATGCTTTCTGTGGAAAACTAAAACTGAACTTTTGAATCATTCTTTTGCAAAATCTCTGCATTTTGTGATGCTCATCTATTCTATCTCATCTATAACTCTTCACGTGGTCGTGATCAGCTTTTGCAGTATGTCTGATCAAAGTGACAGCCAGAATAGGTCTAAAGAGCAGATGGACTTGAGTGAGGGCACTAGTCCCTCAACTTCAGATGATGGGAGCAGAAGTAATCCTAGCAATTTGCCTAAGGCTGCAACTAGGCAAAGGAGGAAGAGAACCTCAGACTCAGAGGATGAGGATTACAAAGTTGAGGAGGAGGAGGCCACTTCCAAGAAAGTGGTGCTCAAGAAAGAGTATGGCTCTGCACAAAGCACAAAGCCAGGCCTGAAGAAGAAAGTTCCTGCCAAGAGAACTCCAATGCCAAAGGCCAGGAAGTCCACTCAAGTGGCAGCTCAAGCTCAACCCAAACAGGCACCTGCAAGGAAAGAGGCACCATCAAAACCTCAGAAAGTCCCCACTGGTGCAACCATGAAGTTCACAATTGAATCAGAGGATGATGGTGATCAGGACAAGAAAAAGAAGAGAGCTAGAACCACAACTGCCAAGGTCCTTGGAAAGCCCTCAATGAGAAGGGATTCTGATGAAGAGGAAGAGGATGCTACACCAGCTCCTAAGGCAGCAAAGCTTATGGGAGATGCGATCAGGTCAGGGGCTGCAACATCCAAGCCCAAAGATGCACCCAAAGCTGCCTCCAAGGCCAAGCAAGCTCCAAAGAGGAATACTAGGAGTATTCCAGCTGCTGAGAAGAACAAGGCCCCAGTGCCCAATGTTGCAGAAGATGAAGATGAAGAAGGACAGGTCCTTAAGCTCAAGCCCAAGATACAGACCACAATGATGCCCATCCTGTGGTGAGGACATGAGAATCGGGAAGGATTAGGGCTGAGGCTATGGAGGATGGAGGACCCATATGCTTCAAGAAGAAGAACTGCTTTGTTGACTACGGGTTCCACACAAAGGAACAGCAGGACTTTTACGAGACCATTCTGTTGGACAAGAAGCCCATTATGCGTGATATGAGGTGGGTTGTTGGAAATTCATCGGGGAGAATGGCAGCACTACCACAGGTGGAGGAGAGCTTTATTGCTTGTGGAGTAGCAGATTTTGTTGGATGAAGTTTACCAACTGGAATGATGAGCTTATCATGCGGTTCTACTCCTGACACATTTTTACCCAGATGGTAGAATTGTTTGGATGTCTGATGGTACTAGGTACCAATCCAATGTTGAAGAATGGGCAAGTTTGATCAATGCCCCCAAGGAAGAAGAGGATGACTTGGACATATATGCAAAGAAGAAGTTGGGTCACAACTCAATGGCTCACATGTACAAGGAAATTCCTGACAAGGCTGTAGAGACTCACAAGTTTGGATCAGTTCACTTTCTGTTGTCAGGGTTGGCAACCATCAATTGGATTCTGAGGCACACTTTGTTGCCCAAGTCAGGTGACCATAACATGATCCGAGGGCATGCCATCAACATGCTGCATGTGTTTGATGTGCCCCAGAAGTTCAAAGTCATGAGCCTCATCATTGAAACAATCAAGAGGACTGCAGCAGATCAGAAGAGGAGCTGTGGATATGCACCTCAAATTCAAGAATTGATCAACTCCAAGATTGGCATAGGGAAATATCAGTTGGATAAGGAACATTTTCCAATTTATCCAGACTTTGAGGACAATGAGGTTGTCATGAATGAAGATGATCCACAATCAGTCCAAGCTCAGGAGAAGAAGGAGAAGGCAAAGAAGGAGAAGGCTGCCAAGATGCCAACTCAAGAGGAGGCATCTGAGTATTTCTTGAAGACCAAACAAGAGCAGCTTGGTTACTTGATAGCATCAACTCCGAGGATTGAGAAAGGGTTGGCCACCCTAACTCAAAACTAGGAGAGCCTGGAGAGAATCATGGAACAAAAGTTCTATGATCTAGATGTTAAGGTAACTGATGTAGAGCAGCTGCAGGATGACATGCAGGAGAGGAAGGGCAAGACAACCACCAATGTGTTTGCTAGAGTGCCCAGAGCCCAGAGGTCAGTTGCAGTACCAGTGACAGACATTAGAGCTACAACTTCAGCAGCAGCTACTGTCCCTTCAGTTTCAGTGCAACCAGCTCCAGCACCAACTCCTCCAGCACCCTCTACTTCAACTGAAGCCTTCATCCAAGGAGCCATCTCTACACCACCACCAGAAGATCAAGCCTGAGAGACGATCTGGCACTAAGCATTTTCTATGAAGTTTTTGGCAACTTGTTGCCAAAGGGAGAGAAAAATGTATAGATCATAGGCTTCGAGAGAGAGTGTTACTTTTGTTCTCTCTTGCTTTATTTGGTGTTTTTTTTCAAACTTTGTTTGCTTTTGGTTGAGATACTATGCCTGTGAGACATTGATGATCATGTGTTTGATCATAAGCTACACTTATGCATGCTTGATATTATCCTATCTATTCTATGTGATCATTCACTATGCTTGGTGATGGGTGCATGTATTCATTGTTTATTATTTTGAGCGCTCCACCAAGATGTATGTGACATGAAAGAGTAACCCATGAGCCTAATTTATTGTGCATTTGCAGTCCAAAGCAAATCTTAAACTATGCACAAATTTAGGGGGAGCTCTTGCTTATCACATACTGCTCAAAGCGACGATGTTATTCAATCTTATTATCATTTGTCGAAGCTTTGATCTATATGTTGTCATCAATTACCAAAAAGGGGGAGATTGAAAGTGCAACTATCCCTAGGTGGTTTTGGTAATTAATAACAACATATAGCTCATTGAGCTAATGCTATTCCAAGAATATTATTTCAGGAAAGCACAATGAATGGCATGGCATGGATGATGAAAGTGGATCCCTCAAAATACAAAGGACAAAGGATTGGCTCAAGCTCAAAAGCTCAAGACTCTTCATTTTATGTTTTAGTGATGCAAGATCACATTGAGTCTATAGGAAAAGCCAATACTATCAAGGAGGGATGAGGTGTTTCTTAATGAGCCTCTTGCTTCAATATGCTTAGTGATATGCTCCAAAGCCCTCAACTACTTTCCCACATCCACAAATGACCTAAACCCAAAGCCAAGATCGGTCACACCGAAACTTCCTATCAGGCGCCACCGATTCCAAAAGTCATAGCCACTGCCACAAACCCTAAGCAAATCGGTTTTACCGATAGGGATCTCGGTCTCACCAAGATGGGGTTGCAATCTCTCTGTTTCCCTTCGTAACGTTTCGGTCTAACCGAAGTGAGAGATCGGTCCCACCGAGATTGCAATGTAAACTCTCTGTTTCAGTTTTGTAACATTTCGGTCTCACCGAAAAGAGCAAATCAGTCCCATCGAGTTTACCTGACCAACTCTATGGAAAGCTTATTAACAAATCGGTCTCACCGAGTTTGTGTAATCGGTCTTACCGAGATTACGTTATGCCCTAACCCTAACCGAATCGGTCTCAACGAGATGCATGTCGGTCCCACTGAAAATCACTAACGGTCACTAGGTTTACTAAATCGGTCCGACCGAGTTTAACAATTCGGTCCCACTGAGTTTGGTAAATTGTGTGTAACGGTTAGATTTTGTGTGGAGGCTATATATACCCCTCCACCTCCTCTTCATTCGTGGAGAGAGCCATCAAAACGAACCTACACTTCCAACTTACCATTTCTGAGAGAGAACCACCTACTCATGTGTTGAGGCCAAGATATTCCATTCCTACCATATGAATCTTGATCTCTAGCCTTCCCCAAGTTGCTTTCCACTCAAATCTTCTTTCCACCAGATCCAAACCCTTTGAGAGAGAGTTGAGTGTTGGGGAGACTATCATTTGAAGCACAAGAGCAAGGAGTTCATCATAAACGCACCATTTGTTACTTCTTGGAGAGTGGTGTCTCCTAGATTGGCTAGGTGTCACTTGGGAGCCTCCAACAAGATTGTGGAGTTGAACCAAGGAGTTTGTAAGGGCCAGGAGATCGCCTACTTCGTGAAGATCTACCGCTAGTGAGGCAAGTCCTTTGTGGGCGACGGCCATGGTGGGATAGACAAGGTTACTTCATCGTGGACCCTTCTTGGGTGGAGCCCTCCGTGGACTCGCGCAGCCGTTACCCTTCGTGGGTTGAAGTCTCCATCAACGTGGATGTACGATAGCACCACCTATCGGAACCACGCCAAAAACATCCGTGTCTCCAATTGCGTTTGAATCCTCCAAACCCTTCCCTTTACTTTCTTGCAAATTGCATGCTTTAATTTCCGCTGCCTATATACTCTTTGCATGCTTGCTTGAATTGTGTGATGATTGCTTGACTTGCCCTAAAGTAGCTAAAATCTGCCAAACTCTAAAATTGGGAAAAGGTTAAGTTTTTATTGGTCAAGTAGTCTAATCACCCCCCCCTCTAGACATACTTCAAGGTCCTACAGAAGGTCCTTACGTTATCGAGGAGGTCTATCGTTCCGGTGCCATAAAAATCAACAACTTCGAAGGCACAAATCCGAAGGTAGTGAACGGTAAAGGAATCAAACATTATATCTCAGGTAACCCTATAAATGTTGAAACTAATATTATTGAAACCATAACCCCGGAGGAATACATAAGGGACACTTTCTAGAATGTTTCAGACTCAGAAAAGGAATAGGTATGTGGTACGGTAAGTAAACCGACTCCAAAACAATTCTAAGAGCAATTTTTCTCCGTTTTGGAATATTTAAGAAAATAGGAAAATAAGAAGTAGTCTGGGAAGAACACGAGGCGTCCACGAGGGTGGAGGGCGCGCCCTACCTCTCTGGGCGCGCCCCACTGCCTCATGGGCACCTCGTGTGCTCTCCGGACTCTGTTTTCTTGCATGATACTTCTTTGGTCGGTAAAAATTCATTATATAATCTCCTGAAGGTTTTGACCACCGTATCACGCAAATATCCTCTGTCTTTGTTTCGAGCTGTTTTTCTAACAGATCTAGAGCACCATGACGTCTTCAAGCGCCCCCAAGGACAAGTTTTTCGAGAGGGTCATCAACCCCTACCTCGCGGAGGTGCTGCATCACCCTCAAACCATTGAGATGCATGAGGGGTGCTGCACATCTGCGATGTTGAGAGACCAAGGAGTACCGGAAGCGTGGAGACAAAGCTCGAAACAATGGAACAACAAGTTTTCAAGTGCCAAGGGATGGTGGAACGCGGACTCAACGCCAACCAGATGATGATCGCGGAGTTCACCAACAACCACAAGATTGACGCCAAAAACATTGGGGAGACCATCTTCAAGCTTCATGAGAAAATTGATCATCTCCAAGCCCAGATCTATGACCTGCAAAACCAAAACTGTGAGTATGAATATAGATTCAAGAGGATGAGTTTGGCTGAAGATTTGAGGATCACGGAGACTCGATCATCCTTCTATGATGGTCAGCCTATGCCTTGGAAGACGGACGACAAGACTACATCATCAACAACTCCATCATCACCACCTCCGAGGAACTATTACATGGGTATGGGCACTCCCCTTAGCAACTGCCAATCTTGGGGGAGGTGCCCCGGTATCATATCACCATCACACTCCTATCTTTACCGTTTCACTTTGTTCGATCCTTTTGGTAATATCTTGATCTAGTAGAATAAAGTTTTGGTATGAATTAGTTTGGAGTTTTGCTTTATGATCCCTCTATGTAATCGAGTCCGTGAGCTATATATAATAAAGATTAGTGTTGAGTCAAGGGCTTTGCTACTTGCTATGATCTTGAGTTAATAAAAGAATAAAAAGAAATAAGAAAAGACCATATTGACCTTATGGATAGTAATGACTTCACACATAAAGAGTATGATACATAAAAGTTGTTGAGAGTTGGCAAACATAGTTTTGGTCATCGTTGCAATTAATAGGAAGTAATAAAGAAAGAGAGGTTCTCACATATAAATATACTATCTTGGACATATTTTATGATTGTGAGCACTCATTAAAGTATGACATGCTAAAGAGTTGAGGTTGGACAAGGAAGACAACGTAATGGGTTATGTTTCTCACATCTTAGTTAAAGTATATTGTCATGGATCATCCAACATGTTGACTTTGCCTTTCCCCCTCATGCTAGCCAAATTCCTTGCACCAAGTAGAGATACTACTTGTGCTTCCAAATATCCTTAAACCCAGTTTTGCCATGAGAGTCCACCATATCTACCTATGGATTGAGTAAGATCCTTCAAAACTTGTCATGTTGTATGCAATAAAAATTGCTCTCTAAATATGTATGACTTATTAGTGCAAAGAAAATAAGCTTTATACGATCTTGTGATATAGAAGTAATAAAAGCGACGGACTACATAATAAAGGTTCATATCACAAGTGGCAATATAAAGTGACGTTCTTTTGCATTAAGATTTCGTGCATCCAACCATAAAAGCACATGACAACCTCTACTTCCCTCTATGAAGGGCCTATCTTTTACTTTCTGTCTTATGCAAGAGTCAAGGTGATCTTCACCTTTCCCTACTACATTTTGTCCTTTGGCAAGCACCTCGTGTTGGAAAGATCCTGATATATATATCCAATTGGATGTAAGTTAGCATGAACTATTATTGTTGACATTACCCTTGAGGTAAAAGGTTAGGAGGCAACACTATAAGCCCCTATCTTTCTCTGTATCCAATTAAAACTCCATAACCATAAGTATTGCATGAGTGTTAGCCATTGTGAAAGACTAAATGATAGTTGAGTATGTGGACTTGCTGAAAAGCTCTTATGTTGATTATTTCCTATGTTACGAAAAATTGCAATTGCTTCACTGACCGAGATTATAGTTTGTTAGTTCTCAATGAAGTTTCTGATTCATACTTGACATTGTGAATAGATTTTTACTTGAGCATAAGAAATCATATGACAAAATATATGTATGTTGCTGTTATAAGAATGATCATGATGCCCTCATGTCCGTATTTTATTTTTATCGACACTTCTATCTCTAAACATGTGGGCATATTTCTCGATATCGGCTTTCGCTTGAGGACAAGCGAGGTCTAAGCTTGGGGCAGTTTATACGTCCATTTTGCATAATGCTTTTATATCGATATTTGTCGCATTATGGACTGTTATTACACGTTATGTTACAATACTTATGGCTATTCTCTCTTATTTTACAAGGTTTACATGAAGAGGGAGAATGCCGGCAGCTGGGATTCTGGGCTAGAAAAGGAGCAAATATTAGAGACCTATTCTGCACAGCTCCAAAAGTCCTGAAACTCCACGAAAGTCATTTTGGGAATTAATAATTAAAAAATCAGCAGAAGAAATACCTGAGGGGGGCCACCCACCACCCACGAGGGTGGGGGGCGCGCCCTACCCCCTAGGCGCATCCCCTGCCTCGTGGGCCACCTAGCGGCCCTCCGGTGCCCATCTTCTTCTATCTGAAGTCTTTTAGCCTGGAAAACTCATAAGCAAGCTTACGGGACGAAACTCCGCCGCCACGAGGCGGAACCTTGGCAGAACCAATCTAGGGCTCCGGCGGAGCTGTTCTGCCGGGGAAACTTCCCTCCGGGAGGGGGAAATCATCACCATCTTCATCACCAATGATCCTCTCATCGGGAGGGGGTCAATCTCCATCAACATGTTCACCAGCACCATCTCCTCTCAAGCCCTAGTTCATCTCTTGTATCCAATCTTTGTACCAAAACCTCATATTGGTACATGTGGGTTGCTAGTAGTGTTGATTACTCCTTGTAGTTGATGCTAATTGGTTTATTTGGTGGAAGATCATATGTTCAGATCCTTAATGCATATTAATACCCCTCTGATTATGAACATGAATATTCTTTGTGAGTAGTTACGTTTGTTCCTGAGGACATGGGAGAAGTCTTGCTATTAGTAGTCATGTGAATTTGGTATTCGTTCGATATTTTGATGAGATGTATGTTGTCTCTCCTCTAGTGGTGTTATGTGAACGTCGACTACATGACACTTCACCATTATTTGGGCCTAGAGGAAGGCATTGGGAAGTAATAAGTAGATGATGGGTTGCTAGAGTGACAGAAGCTTAAACCCTAGTTTATGCGTTGCTTCATAAGGGGCTGATTTGGATCCATTTGTTTCATGCTATGGTTAGGTTTACCTTAATACTTATTTTGTAGTTGCGGATGCTTGCAATAGGGGTTAATCATAAGTGGGATGCTTTTCCAAGAAAGGGCAATACCCAAGCACCGGTTCACCCACATATCAAATTATCAAAGTAACAAACGCGAATCATATGAGCGTGATGAAAACTAGCTTGAGGATAATTCCCATGTATCCTCGGGAATGCTTTTCTCTATATAAGAACTCGTTCAGGCTTGTCCTTTGCTACAAAAAGGATCGGGATACCTTGCTGCACCTTATTTACTTTCATTGCTTATTACCCGTTACAAATTACCTTATCACAAAACTATCTGTTACCGATAATTTCAGTGCTTGCACAGAATACCTTACTGAAAACCGCTTGTCATTTCCTTCTGCTCCTCATTGGGTTCAACACTCTTACTTATCGAAAGGACTAGAATAGATCCCCAACACTTGTGGGTCATCACATTTCAATGTGCAAACTGATGACAAACCATGCCCGTCTGAATGGAGCTACCAATGTCTTCAAGGGAGAAGAATTCCTACAAGCTCAAGGGAAAGAACTCTGTCCAGCAGAATACTACCTTTAAGAAGGGTAAGAAGAAATACAAAAAGAGAGATGGCTACTTTACTTGTAGTTCAGAGGAACACAGGGCAAACAAGTGCCCAAACAAGTATAAGAAGCCAGGATAGGACTCCAAGTCTGTCAATGTCACTCTGAGCAACAATGATGGGACATCTGGGTATGGTAATCTGTTTACCAAACTTTCAGTTTGTTAGTCCACCAATTGGTGGGTTGACACTGGGGCCAATATTCATGTGCGTGCTGATGTGTCTTTGTTTTCTTGCAGCATATAAATACAAAATCCACTGGGATGCTCAGCTTGATTTTAGTGGAACTGCACAAAATGTTCAGATGTTTCATGTCCTCCATAATACTTCATCATGCACAATACATCAAATGGTTCTCTAATCATTCGTCGCCACCTTGAGCCACCGGACTATCAGATGACAAACTGATGACAAACCATGCCCGTTTCACAATCATAGGCATTACATATTTTGAATGGGAAAAGTCGTCAAAGTTTAATCATTGATGTTAGCAAGAAGACATTAGTTTAATATATTGGAATTGGAAAACCTTGTCAAATTTTGCTCACTGACGTTAGCCAGAAGACATGCATTTGATATTTTTGTGTGGGACGCCCTTTGCTAGAGTAGCGTCGATCGTTTTTTCCTATTCATGTGTTCAGTTTAGAAGTAAATATTGCCGAGATGCATAGTCACATGAATGTTGACTAATGTAAGGTATTTTAAGAGTTTGTTCTTAATGTTGTCTATGTAATGCCAGGCCTTGTGAGTTTGATTGCAAAGTTGAGCTTGGAATGTTGTGGCATGCGGCATCACTAGTTGTTCACCATGCCTCCTGAGAATAATGCTTCATATTGTTTTGCATGTTGATCTAATGCCAGTGATTTGCATGTTAAGAAGATCATCCTCTTCTGTTGTTTCTGTGCTTAAGAAGTTCATCATCTTATGTTTCATTCATAGCCTATATGACAACTCAGGTAGGTCAGAGGTGAAACCATATGATCTTCTGACCAACTCATCATCTTAGGCCGTGATTGGATCATCGTTTTACAACCAAAATTGCTTGTATAACTGACGCTTGTAAATAAAAGCAGATGGTCTTCGGCGAAGCGCTTGGTTGGTCGATTTCGACTAGTAAAATATACACTGATCTCTCAAATTACACGCGTAACTCGCTGGTTTTCGTTATAGACCTCGGGCCATCGGTTTCATTATGCCTATATTTTACACGTTGTTTCCAGCGCCAAGTAAATTACACTTGTATCTTAATACATGTGTGAAACAATCCAGAGCTCCCAAGCGCGGCCTTACCATTTCATGTCGGCTCAGTCTCTCGGAGGTGCTCATAGCCGTCCAATGATCCTGGCTTCCTAAATGAGCAGCGGGCGCTATATCAGACCATCCGTAGGGCCCGTGAGGCTCTCTCCATCGTCCTTCGAGTTGTTGCTCTCACCGTGGCACCGAGCATTGTCAACATGGTCAACAAACATGAGGAATCAGGAGATGACTTTACTTGGAGAGGATGGCAGTAGGTACCCACCAGGGCCATAGCTGTATGTATGCAAGTTCCTCCTTATTATATTCAACTATATTTTTTCCTTCCTCCTGGTTTCCTGACATCACGGTCCCACACCATCGTCAACCTATATAGTCAATAAACGAGAGAATTGCACAAGAAGCGGCCGACAGCAGGGACCCAGCAGCTCTAGCAGTATTTGTGTTTTTGAGGTGTCAGGAGAGTTTTTCTTAAGGGATGTTTTTCTTGTTGTTTAGAGGAGCAGGGTATCAACTGGGCGGGCTGTGGCCGGTCTGGCCTAGGCTATTATTTTATGTCAACCAAATATCCAGCCCAAATATTACTATTTAAATGTGAAAATGGCTAGCCCAGCTATTCTTTTTTTTGCAGAATACCCAACCCAGGTTAACCAGTTATTCTCCGGGCCGCATTAGGCTTGCCAAGAAAATGGGCTTTAAGAAATAATAAATTGGCTTAATTCAAAAAATTGGCTGTAAATATAAAACCGCACCGAACAGGTACATCTTTTTATTCTTCTCAAAAAAAGTATTTTTTTTTTAATTTCATTACTTGTTGCATGTGCAAAATTTCGTTGGATTTTTACCAAATACAAATTTATTTTGAAATTATATTTAATCTGACTCTAAATTTCGGGTTAAAATATATTTCGGATCCCATCAAAATGTTAGAAATTTTGTTAATTTTTTTTGAGCAGTTGGCTGAAATTATTAAAAAAGTCCTGGCTAGAAAATGGGCTGTAATTTTAACAAACACTAAATGGGTGAGTAAATTCCATTAGAATTAAAAAATGGGTTGTACATTATAACAAATCACAAATCGGCTATATGTTCTCTGCCATAGATGTGATGGTCACTTGTGGGCCTACTAAGTTGACACGTATGCAAGGCTTTGTCAACTTATAGTCAACACACGATTCCATTAGCAGTGGGCATTGTATGTCCATCTAACGGGTATGGTGCTTCTTCAATCTCGGATATTCATGCTTCAGGCGCCCAAAACCACCCCCGGTGGTACCGCCTGCTACCGCCTCCCATGGCTAGCCGTGCTGTTGCGCAGGCCTCACCGGCCCACCCTACTCCCATCGCCGTCCAGGCCATTCCTCTACTCAGCAACACCTCCTGTTATTCTCCGACGACGACAACCTCACATCGCAGCCAAACCAGTGAACCCTCATACTCACTTTCGCGTGGGCATCCACTTCTGTGTCTTCACCGGCTTTGGGTCATTCCCTTCCTAGGCCTCGCCATCGTCCATCATGTTGGTTCTCTCGGCGTGGCGTGGTCAACTTTATCAACAAACGACAAACATCGGAAGAGGCATGAACGTGGAGTGGCTGACAGTAGGGACCCACGTGGCCCATGGCCGCACGCGAGCAAGTCCCTACTTATTATGCGAAAACAAATGATTTCTCCCCCTGACAGGTTTGAGCCACCAGCTACATCTTCGCATGCAGGGAAGTATTTCCTTTATTGCATGGAAAAAAAGTTACCTCTCCCTGACAGCTAGGACCCACCAGCTTTATTATGATCCATTTTGCAAAAATATAGATTGTAACAAAGATGTTAAATTGTTTTATTTTTATTCTAACTCGAGAAGAAGAAATTAAAAAACCAAGAAAACATCTTCGCACGCAAGGAAGTGCCACCTTATTATGGGCAACAAAATGATTCCCCCTGTTAGCTAGGACTCACCAGATTTGGAGGCTAACTTGTGGGCTGATACTTCTCCAACGTATCTACTTTTCCAAACACTTTTGCCCTTGTTTTGGACTCTAACTTGCATGATTTGAATGAAACTAACCCGAACTGACGTTGTCAGCAAAACTGCCATGATGTTGTTTTATGTGTAGAAAAGAAAAGTCTTGGAATGTCCTGGAAATCCACGGAGGCATTTTTCAGAATTAATAAGAATTTTTGGCGAAAGAATCAAGGCCAGGGGGCCCACGGGCTGTCCACAAGACAGGGGGCGCCCCCCCTAGGGCGCGCCCTCCTATCTCGTGGCCCCCCTGGACACCTCCCGACCTCAACTCCAACTCCATATATACCGTCTCGGGGAGAAAAAAATCAGAGAGGCTGATCTCTCTCGGGAGGGCTGATCTGGAGTCCGTTCGGGGCTCCGGAGAGGGGGATTCGTCGCAGTCGTCATCATCAACCATCCTCCATCACCAATTTCATGATGCTCACCATCGTGCGTGAGTAATTCCATCGTAGGCTTGCTGGACGGTGATGGGCTGGATGAGATTTACCATGTAATCAAGTTAGTTTTGTTAGGGTTTGATCCCTAGTATCCACTATGTTCTGAGATTGATGTTGCTATGACTTTGCTATGCTTAATGCTTGTCACTAGGGCCCGAGTGCCATGATTTCAGATCTGAACCTATTATGTTTTCATGAATATATGTGTTTTCTTGATCCTAACTTGCAAGTCTATAGTCACCTATTATGTGTTATGATCTGACAACCCCGAAGTGACAATAATCGGGATACTTCTCGGTGATGATCGTAGTTTGAGGAGTTCATGTATTCACACTGTGCTAATGATTTGTTCTCGTTCTCTATTAAAAGGAGGCCTTAATATCCCTTAGTTTCCGTAAGGACCCCGCGGAACACGGGAGGGTAGGACAAAAGATGCCATACAAGTCCTTTTCCATAAGCACGTATGACTATTTACGGAATACATGCCTACATTACATCGATGAATTGGAGCTAGTTCTATATCACCCTATGTTATAACTATTGCATGAGGAATCGCATCCGGCATAATTATCCATCATTGATCCATTGCCTACGAACTTTTCACATATTGTTCTTTGCTTATTTACTTTTCCGTTGCTACTGTTACAACTACTACAAAAAACCCAAAAACATTTATCTTTACGTTTGCTACCGCTACTATTATTATCATACCACTTTTGCTACTAAACACTTTGCTGCAGATACTAAGTTATCCAGGTGTGGTTGAATTGACAACTCAACTGCGAATACTCAAGAATATTCTTTGGCTCCCCTTGTGCTGAATCAATAAATTTGGGTTGAATACTCTACCCTCGAAAGTTGTTGCGATCCCCTATACTTGGGTGTTATCAAGACTAATTTCCGGTGCCGTTGCTGGGGAGCATAGCTCTATTCTCTGAGTCACTTGGGATTTATATCTGTTGATCACTATGAAGAACTTGAAAGATGATCGAACTACTATTTTGCCCTCAACTACGAGGGGAGGTAAGGAACTGCCATCTAGCTCTGCACTAGATTCTCCTTCTGTTATAAGTAAGCTTGCGACACCTAAACCTGCTACTGCTATGAATTCTGATATGTCGCATGTTATTGATGATGCCACTTCTGCTATGCATGATGAAACTACTTATGTGCGTGATACTACTTTGCCATTAGGTGAATTTCTGGATGAACAACTTGCTAGATTTAGGGGGAATGAAATTACTGAAGATCCTATTACTGATGATAGTGATGATGAAGGTGCTCCCAATGATTATGTATTACCTATTGTTCCTAAGGGTTATGTTATGCATGAAACAGCTACTATGGAAATTCTTGCTTGCAATGATAGAAATGATCTTAAGAAATTATTAGCTAAATGGAAGCAGCAGTCTCTTAATGCTAGAATGAAACCCGATCCTGCTTTTGCTACTTCACCTATCGGGGTTACTGATAAGGATTATGAATTCTCTATTGATCCTGATATTATTACTTTAGTTGAATTTGATCCTTTTTATGGCCTTGAATCTGAAACTGTTGTGGGACATCTTACCAAGTTGAATGATATAGCCACCCTGTTTACTAATGATGAGAAGTCTCGCTATTTATATATCCTTAAGATATTTCCGTTCTCATTAAAGGGTGATGCTAAGACTTGGTATAATTCTCTTGCTCCTGGTTGTGTGCGCGGTCCCCAGGATATGATTTGTTACTTCTCTGCTAAATATTTCCTGCTCATAAGAAACAAGTTGCCTTATGGAAATATATAATTTTGTGCAAATCAAAGAAGAGAGTCTCCCACAAGCTTGGGGAGGCTTCTCCGGTTATAATGCTTTGCTGATCATCCTCTTAAGAAAAATGAAATACTTGATATCTTTTATAATGGACTAACCGATGCTTCCAAGGACTACTTGGATAGTTGTGTTGGGTGTGTTTTCAGGGAAAGAACAGTCGATGAAGCTGAAATACTATTGAATAATATGTTGACTAATGAAAATAATTGGACTCTTCCCGAGCCAATTCCTGAAGTAATTCCTGAACCAATTGAGCCAACTCCTGAGCCTATTCCTAAACCCACTCCGAAGAAGAGACGTGTTTTATTTCTCAGTCTTGAAGATATGCAAGAGGCAAAGAAATCAGTGAAAGGAAAAGGTATTAAAGCTGAAGATGTTAAGAATTTACCTCCTATTGAAGAAATACATGGTCTTAATTTACCGCCTGAAGAACCACATTGTCTTGATAACCCATCACAGGTAGTAAAGGTAAATTCTCTCTATAGATATGATAAAGTTGAAATACCCTCTACTAAATTTCATAGCCCATGCTTAGATGAATTTGATGACTTTATGGCTAGACAAGAAAGTTTTAATGCTTATGTTGGTAGAGAGTTAAAGAATAATGCCTTCGAGATAGAACGCGTAGGTGATAATCTAGCTAGAGTTAAAGATGAACTTCACCGCGTTAGCAAATATGCTTCTATGGTTGCTACCCGAGCTGAGCAAGTACTTAAAGCTCAAAATGATTTGCTTGATGAATTAAGTAATAAAAATGACTTTGCTGTTAGAGTGGCTACTAGAACTGGTAGAATGACTCAGGAACCTTTGTATCCTGAAGGCCACCCTAAGAGAATCGAGCAAGATTCTCAGAGAATAATTTAGAGGCACCTAGTTCTTCTAAAAAGAAGAAGAAGAAAGATGATAGAACTTTGCATGCTTCTAGTGAATCTACTGTAGACACACCTGAGAATCCCAATGATATTTCTATTTCTGATGCTGAAACTAGTGATAATGTAAATGATAATGTTCATGTTGATGCTCAACCTAGCAAAGACAATGATATAGAGATTGAACCTGATGTTGATCTTGATAACCCACAATCAAAGAATCAACGTTATGATAAGAGAGATTTTGTTGCTAGGAAGCACGGTAAAGAAAGAGAACCATGGGTTCAGAAATCCATGCCCTTTCCTCCTAAACCATCCAAGTCAAAGGATGATGAGGATTCTGAGCGCTTTGCTGAAATGATTAGACCTATTTTCTTACGTATGCGCTTAACTGATAGGCTTAAAGTAAATCCTTATGCTAAGTATATGAAGGATATCATCACAAATAAAAGAAAGATACCGGAAGCTGAAATTTCCACCATGCTTGCTAATTACACTTTTAAGGCTGGAATACCAAAGAAACTTGGAGATCCGAGTGTACCAACTATACCATGCTCTATTAAAAGAAATTATGTTAGAACTGCTTTATGTGATCTTGGAGCCGGTGTTAGTGTTATGCCTCTTTATATCGTAGACTTGAATTGAATAAGTTGACACCTACTGAAATATCTTTGCAAATGGCTGATAAATCAACTGCTATACCTGTCGGTATTTGTGAGGATGTGCCTGTTGTGGTTGCAAATGTCACTATCTTAACGGACTTTGTTATTCTTGATATTCCTGAGGACGATAGCACGTCTATTATTCTTGGTAGACCTTTTCCTAATACTACAGGGGCTGTTATTGATTGCAACAAAGGCAATGTCTCTTTTCAAGTAAATGGTAATGAGCACACGGTACACTTTTCGAGGAAACAATCTCAAGTTCATAGCATCAATTCTATTGAAAAAGTTCCAACTATCATTTTTGGAGGTTTTGAATTTCCTCTCCCTACTATCAAGAAAAAGTATGATATTCTTATTGTTGGGGATTTTCATATCCCCGTTGAGGTAACTTAGTGTTATTCGAAATTTCTCCGGT
Organism: Aegilops speltoides; assembly: GCA_021437245.1. Classification (NCBI taxonomy): domain Eukaryota; kingdom Viridiplantae; phylum Streptophyta; class Magnoliopsida; order Poales; family Poaceae; genus Aegilops; species Aegilops speltoides. The sequence continues at coordinate 236,234,837 of CM038141.1, forward strand.
TCCGTGTTATTCGGAATGAGTTTGTTAACAAGACTTGATCAACCTTGTTAGTGAGTTCATTTTGATGATCACGAGATGGATGAAACTAGAAGGCACAACCTTCTGTACCCTCTTTTTACTTTCTTTTATTTATAATAAATAAGGCAAAAATATTATTATCTGTCTGTTTTCTGAATTATCCGTGCATTAAAAAAAATAGTCCGAAAATAAAAGTGCTCCAAATGCCCTGCAAATTTAGTATGATTTTTTCTGGAATATTTGAGGATTTTAGGCACTGAAAGCACTGCAAAAGGGGCAAGCACCAGGCCACGAGAGAGGAGGGCGCCCCCCCCCTATAGGGCGCGCCCCGCTGTCTTGTGGGCCCCTGGTGGCTCCCCTCCACTTATGCCAGCACCCACACACTTCATCTTCTACCCAAAAAATTCCCCATCCAGCTCAAGCCCGAGTTCTAGCTCGTTTTGCTGCGATTTTCGATCTCTTAGCTCAAAGCTCCATTCACAAAACTGCTTTGGGAGATTGTTGCTTGGTATGTGACTCCTCCATTGGTCCAATTAGTTTTTGTTCTAGTGCTTTATTCATTGCAAATTTTTGCTGCATAGGTGACCATGTTCTTAAGCTTGCATGTTAAATTTTTGAGGTCCCAAGCAATTCCAATGCATGATATAGGCTCTAGGCACTTGTAGGAGTAGTTGCTATCAATCTTGTTTAGTTTTATTCACTTTTATTTTGAAGTTACTAAAAATTCAAAAAAAATCAGAAAAAGAAATATGCTTAGAAGAATGTACCATGGTGGTTCCCCGGCAAAGAAAGGGCCAAGAGTTGCTATATGTGAACAAGATGTTAATTTGCCGAGGGACGCAAATGTACGGGCTTGCAAGTGGCCATCCGATGATTTTATGGTTGAAGCAGGCTTCAAGGGGGAATTTGACACGTGTGTGCGTAATGCTGAGCTTGAGGACTTCTTACAAGATAAGTGTCCCCAATATTATCAATTGACTAATTCTTTTGTGCGGAGGTTCAAATATATTTCTTCGCGTAATTCTCCTAGTGTTGTGTTTGATATTTATGATACATCTTATACCATGGATTTAGAGGATTTCACAACTGCTTGCAAACTCCGCAGTGGGGTAATATTAATAATCCTCCCAAATCTGAAGTTAGAGATTTTCTTGCTAGTATTACTGTGGGAGAATCTAGGGACGTAACACAAGCTACCATAGGGAGCATCCATTTTCCTGCTATACATTACTTTGCTCTCTTTATTGGTAGACGCATTAACGGTAAGGACGAAGTTTGTCACATGTGTGCTCCTGATCTTTGTGTCCTCAAGAGTGCTGTGTCAGGTTATAGAGGTTATAACTTGGGGGCAATAGTTGCATGTAAGTCGCACAATAATAATAAAAAGGGAGATTTCTTTGGAGGAATTTATGCAACCCGTGTGGCTAATTTTCTTAATATAGCTCCACGAGAGGGGGATATGATTGTACCTCCTGTTTATTTGGATAAAGAAGCTATGTTTGATCATCATTTTCTTGAGAGGAATGAACAATTCTTCCATTATCAACTAACCTATAACAGACGCGACGTCGTCCCTGTTACTCTTCCTGCTCCCTATCTTTTTGATTATTAGACAAAAGGAAGATATGTTGTCACCAGGGAAGAGGCCACTGAATATGAGAGGGGAATGGAGGCAGCTCGCCAACACACTGCTACTCAGGAGGCGGTCGCCTCTTCATCTCAGTACTACCCCAGCTACTCTTATGGATATCAGCCAGGCGGTCATTGGTATTAGACCAACTTAGGCCAAAATCCTAAGCTTGGGGGAGTACGTATTTCTCACCGACTTTACATTCATGTTCACACACTAGTCGTCGGTGCTCATACTCTTCATTGTATTATCCATGCTAGTTTAAAATTCTTTTTCTAGCTTTCTTCTTGCGTGTTTGTTAAACCTTAAGAAAAAACCAAAAAAATTAGTTGGTTTAATTTCCTTGCCTGTAGTAGAAATTAAAATGAAAACCCAAAAAGATTTCTTGTTCTTCTTTTACTTGTTGGGAGCTTTCCCATGTAAATAGTTTTATTTTCTTTTCTTTCTTTTGGGGGTCGAGAAGACCATATTGAAAATGCTTAGTGGCTCTTATATGCATGATTGTTTATTTAACTTAGAGCCCATATTACTTGTCTTCTCTCTTGAGTTGAATGCTTGAAGATTCCAGCTTAGTCCAATGCACGTGCACTCTTATTATTATACACATCTTTCGGTCGTGCAAGTGAAAGGCAATAATGATGATATATGATGGACTTATTGGGATGAGAAAAGCTGGTATGAACTCGACCTCTTTTGTTTTTGTAAATATGATGATTCATCGTTCCTGAGTCAGCTATTGTGAAGTAAACATATTTGCAATGACATTTAGAGATTATAGTTGCTTGTGCCATGCTTGATTAGCTATGAGTTATAATGGTTTACCTTGCGTGCCAACATGCTATTAGAATGATTATGATGTGGTATGATGGGATGGTATCCTCCTTTGAATGTATTGAGTGACTCGACTTGGCACATGTTCACGCATGTAGTTGAATCAAATCAACATAGCCTTCATGATATTTATGTTCATGGTAGATTATATCCTACTCATGCTTGTACTCGGTGTGAATTAATTTTCATGCATGTTTACGACTGTTGTCCCTCTCTCAGTTGCTCGCTTCCCAGTCTTTTGCTAGCCTTCACCTGTACTAAGCGGGAATATTGCGTATGCATCCAAACTCCTTAAACCCCAAAGTTGTTCTATATGAGTCCACTATACCTACCTATATGCAGTATTTACCTATCGTTCCAAGTAAATTTGTATGTGCCTAACTCCAAACCTTCAAATGGAATTCTGTTTTGTATGCTCGAGCAGCTCATGTTTCAACTAGGGCTGCCTATACCTTCCATGCTAGGTGGGTTATTCTCACGAGGAGTGGACTCCGCTCCTCATTCACGAGAAAGGGCCGGTAATCGAGATACCCAGTCCCATGATCCAAAAAGATCAAAGCAAATCAAAATAATTAAACAAAACTCCCCCAGTGTTGTTGTATGTTGGAGGCACTCGTTGTTTCGAGCAAGCCATGGATTGATGCTTGTTGGTGGTTGGGGGAGTATAAACTTTTACCATTCTGTTTGGGAACTGCCTATAATGCATGTAGTATGGAAGATACAACCATCTCATAGTTGTTGCGTTGACAGCAAAAGTATACCGCTCAAAATGTTATTCAATCTCTATTTTAAAATCAAGCTCTGGCACCTCTACAAATCCCTGCTTCCCTCTGCGAAGGGCCTATCTATTTACTTTTATGTTGAGTCATCATCCCTCTTATTAAAAGCACCCGCTGGAGAGCACACTGTCATTTGCATTCATTATTATTGGTTTATATTGGGTATGACTTGACTGGATCTCTTTTACCATGAATTACAATGTTTAGTCAGTCCTTGATCTTTAAAGGTGCTCTGCATTTATGTTTTGCGGTCTCAGAAAGGGCTAGCGAGATACCATTTTGTTATATCATGTTATGATTATTTTGAGAAAGTGTTGTCATCCGAGTTTTATTATTATAGCTTGCTAGCTGATTATGTTATTGATATGAGCAATTGTGAGACCTATGTGTTATCGTTAGTATGGTTAGTTCATAATATTTGCTGAAACTTGAATGTTGGCTTTTCATGTTACAACAACAAGAGCAACAGAGTTTGTAAAAGTTTTTCTTTATCACTTTCAGATTATCAACTGAATTGCTTGAGGACAAGCAAAGGTTTAAGCTTGGGGGAGTTGATACGTCTCCAACGTATCTACTTTTCCAAACACTTTTGCCCTTGTTTTGGACTCTAACATGCATGATTTGAATGAAACTAACCCGGACTAACATTGTTTTCAGCAGAACTGCCATGATGTTGTTTTATGTGTAGAAAAGAAATGTTCTCGAAATGTCCTGGAAATCGACGGAGCCACTTTTCAGAATTAATAAGAATTTTTGGCGAAAGAATCAAGGCCAGGGCGCCCACGGGCTATCCACGAGACAGCCCCCCCTAGGGCGCGCCCTCCTATCTCGTGGGCCCCCTGGACACCTCCCAACCTCAACTCCAACTCCATATATACCGTCTCGGGGAGAAAAAAATCAGAGAGAAAGTTTCATCGTGTTTCACGACACGGAGCCGCCGCCAAGCCCTAATCTCTCTCGGGAGGGTTGATCTGGAGTCCGTTCGGGGCTCCGGAGAGGGAGATTCGTCGCTGTCATCATCATCAACCATCCTCCATCACCAATTTCATGATGCTCACCGCCGTGTGTGAGTAATTCCATTGTAGGCTTGCTGGGCAGTGATGGGTTGGATGAGATTTACCATGTAATCAAGTTAGTTTTGCTAGGGTTTGATCCCTAGTATCCACTATGTTCTGAGATTGATGTTGCTATGACTTTGCTATGCTTAATGCTTGTCACTAGGGCCCGAGTGCCATGATTTAAAATCTGACCCTATTATGTTTTCATGAATATATGTGTGTTCTTGATCCTATCTTGCAAGTCTATAGTCACCTATTATGTGTTATGATCCGACAACCCCGAAGTGACAATAATCGGGATACTTCTCGGTGATGACCGTAGTTTGAGGAGTTCATGTATTCACTATGTTCTAATGCTTTTTTCCGGTTCTCTATTAAAAGGAGGCCTTAATATCCCTTAGTTTCCGTAAGGACCCCGCTGAACACGAGAGGGTAGAACAAAAGATGTCATACAAGTCCTTTTCCATAAGCACGTATGACTATTTACAGAATACATGCCTACATTACATCGATGAATTGGAGCTAGTTCTATATCACCCTATGTTATAACTATTGCATGAGGAATCGCATCCGGCATAATTATCCATCATTGATCCATTGCCTACGAGCTTTTCACATATTGTTCTTTGCTTATTTACTTTTCCGTTGCTACTGTTACAACTACTACAAAAACCCAAAAACATTTATCTTTACGTTTGCTACCGCTACTATTATTATCATACCACTTTTGCTACTAAACACTTTGCTGCAGCTACTAAGTTATCTAGGTGTGGTTGAATTGACAACTCAACTGCTAATACTCAAGAATATTCTTTGGCTCCCCTTGTGTCGAATCAATAAATTTGTGTTGAATACTCTACCCTCGAAAGCTGTTGCGATCCCCTATACTTGTGGGTTATCATGGGCCAACTAAGTTGACACGTATGGGCTTTGTCAACTTAGTCAAAACGATTCTAACTGCACTGACCGTTGGATGTTAACTCAATGGCCGTGCTACGTCTTCAATCTCTGGTCTTCTTGCTCTAGCCGCCAAAACCAGGCCCGTCGTACCGCCTACTCCAGCCTCCCGTGGCTGGCTATGCTGCTGCGCAGGCCTCACGGACCGACCATACTACGACTAGCCAGACCTTCCCTCTACTCACCCACACCCCCTGTTATTCTTCGGCGATGGCAGCCTCACACTCCAGCCGAAGCAGTAAACACTCGTAGTCCCCTCCGTGTGGGAAACAACTGTCAAGTCTTCCCCGGCTCCTAGTCATTCCCTTCCTAGGCCTCGCCGTCGTCCCCGCCTTGGTGCTCTCGATGCGGCGTGCTCAATGTGGTCAAGGAACGACTTCCATCGGAAGAGGACTGTATGTGGAGAGGCTAATAGTTGGGTCCACGGCCGCAACAAGGAAGTGCCTCCTTCTTATGCGCAAAATAATGATTCCTCCACCTGACAGCAGGGACCCACCACAAGGGCCTCTGTATTTCATGAAAAAAACATTCCCGCCGCTGATAGCTCGGACCCACCAGCTATATCTCTTTGCACGCAAGTGCCTCCTTATTACGCACAAAAAAATGAAGACCCCGCTGCTAGGTGGGATCCACCATATTTGGAGCCTGACTTTTGGGCCTACTAAGTTGACGCGGACGTAGGTATTTGTCAATTTAGTCAATATAAACGATTCTAGCTACAGTGACCGTACGATTGTGATCCAACGGTTGTCGTGCTTCTTCAACCTCTTGTCTTCTTGCTCCAGCCGCCCAAACCATCGCGGGTCGTGCCGCCTGATCATGCCTCCCGTGGCCGGCTCTACTGCCTCGCAGGCCTCACCGCCCCATCCTACTCCAACCGCTGGCTAGGCCATCCCTCTAGTCACCCACAACTCCAATTATTCTGTGACGGCAGCCTCACACCGCAGCCGAACCAGTCAACCCTTGTACTCCTCTCCGCGTGGGCATCCACTACCGCGTCTTCCCCACCTCCGTGTCGTCCCCTTCCTGGGCCTCGCCGTCGTCCACCGCCTTGGTGCTCTCGGCGCGGCATGGTCAATGTGGTCAAGGAACGACTTCCATCGAAAGAGTACTGTACGTGGAGAGGATGACAGCTAGGTCCATTGCCGCAGCAAGGAAGTGCCTCCTTGTTACGTGCAAAAATAATGATTCCTCCACCTAACAGCAGGGACCCACCGGACGGGCCACCATATTTTGCAGAAAAAAATGTTTCCCCCTGACAGCTGGGACCCACCAGCTACATCCTTGCACGCAAGGAAGTGTGTCCATACTATGAAAGAAAGATCCCCCTAACAGCTGGGACCCACCAGCTATATCTTCACACGCAAGGAACAGCTGGCACCTAGTCGGTCGAAGCATACGTAGTGTCGTATGTATGGTCGCGAACGTGTACGTACATATTGGTCGATCGGTCTCTTTGCAGCGATGAACTATGGCCAGTAAGGAGCAGCACCTGTCGTAGTAGACCCACGGACGTAGCATGTCACACAGTCCCATCTATAACGTGTACACATACGTATAGCCATGCTGCAAGAAAGTAAATACGGCTACGTATATACATACGGACGTGGTCTCGAAGGCGTACAATGACGTCGCCTTGTTCATCGGCAGCCAACCGGCTGGGTCGGAACAGAGGAAACAGCGTCGTGTTCATCGGGAGGCAACCGACTGGGTCAGAATACGTCATGTTCATCGGGAGCCAACTGACTTGGACGAAATAGCCAAAACGAGGTCTGCTGTACCGCGGAACGGAGGAAACGGGCGTTCGACCGCGTACGGTCAATACGGGGTCCTGTTCATTGGGAAGGGTCTGGCATACCGCAAAATTGAGGAATTGGACCTCTATTCGAGTGCCTACGGTCAAAACAGGGTCCTGTTGATCGGGAGGGGTGTGGCATACCGCAAAATGGAGGAAACAGACTTTTGTTGGAGCGCCTACGGTCGAAACGGGATCCTATTCATCCACCGTCTAGTGCCTCGCTCCAGCCTCCATGGGCTACTGTTCATCCACCTTAGACCTCCTCCAGCCTCCACGGGCTACTGTTCATCCAAGGCTATTGTTCATCCAGCCTCCATCGGCTGCTGTTCATAGAGCCTCCACGAGGTCCTGTTCATCCACCCCCAACCGGCTGGGGTGTGGCGGCCTCCTCGAGGTCCTGTTCAATGGAGCAACTCAGGTGAGGTGGACGACGTCGCGGTAGGATCAGGACAAACCACACAAAGTTTTCTCTGACACCTATCTGTAACTTAAGTGATTCTGTATGGGCTCCTTTGGCTTGCAGGATTCGAAAAACGTATGGATAGGAAAAACACCAGAATAGGGTAGGAATGCACATGGGAAATAGAGCATCTGTAAACACAGGATTTTTGTCAACTTGGGTGTTTGGTTCACAAGAATTTGAAGAGCAGGGGAATGCAAAGAAACATGGCGAAATTGAAGTGAAACCATATGAAAGTGTGTACAATTAGAATGTTCTGCCACTAATGCACTTAGTCTTCTTTTCATGCATACGATTTTGAAAAGTAGGTCCAAGTGGATGTTTTGCTCCATTCCTTTCAACGAAATGCATGAATAATTGAATAGTAGAGTACAATAGGAAAATTTCCTATTGCTATGTTTTTCTTTCACTTTTTCCTTTGAACCAAAATAGCCCTAATGGATAGGCATGAATGTAGAGTAATAAGCGATGCGACAAGTGTACAACCTCTTTGGCTAGCCGTGTCGACCTCAGCATCATTGGGTTGGTCGCTGAAGAAGTTGCGACAGAGGTGGCTGTCGGAGGTGTGAAGGAAGATCTGAGGCGTCTGTAGACGGTGTCGAGGGTACTGCTCTGTTGTGATGGATGGTTCCGTCGCTGGAGCAGCTCCAGCGAGCCATAAGACATCGAGGTTGAAGCAGTACAAGACATACATCATTAATCTCAAGTGGGATTCTAATAGCATCTCAATAGATGATGTAAAAAACATTAGCAAAAAGTGATAGATGCTAAATTTACATCACAAAAAAACACCTGACTACAATATATGAGGTAAAAACTATTGACTCTGAACTTAACTGTCAGAACTAAAATTTATTGTGGAATCTGAATGCTACTGTCAAAACTGAACGCACTGGTAGCAAAGAGGCACTTCACATGTAGTTTAGGCCGCTCAAGCACTAGTAGTAGAGAAACAGTGATCTTAATCAGCAGACATTCGATAGGGAACATAGTAGCAGATAGCAGCTCGAGCAGCAGCGCCTGGAGGAGCAGCGCGAACTAGAGCCAGAGCAGCAACTTCTATACCAGCATCAGCAGCACAAGCAAGAGCAAGAGCAGAGCAGCAACACGAGTGAGGGGAAGAGCAGAGTGGTGGCGCGATTGAGCAAGAGATGGAGCAACAGCAGCAGCAGCGCAAGCGAGAGCCGGAGCAGCTGCGGTAGCACAAGGGAGCGGGCGAGAGTCAGAGCAATAGTAGCAGCAGATCCGGCTGGTATGGCCACCGCCGCCGAGGGAGCATCGCACTTGGGGAGAGCCGCCATGGAGATGTCGCCCGCAGCGCCGGCTTCAAGGTAGCCACGCCATGGGGGTGCGGGATCAAGCATCGTTGGCACCGGGATGTCGAGTTAAGGAGAAGGTGCGATGCGATGAGTGTACAACCTATTTGGTGACGCTGAGTAGGCCTCGGTTTCGTCTGAGGAGTCGGTGAGGATGGTGCAGTTCCGGTGGAGCAGGTTAAGGCGGCGCTGTGGGGATGGATCAGCCGTGATAGACTAGGTGATCCTTGGAGCAGCTCCTTGGAGGTGGAGGACAGGGTGGCTGAACCGGCGGGATGACGAGATCGATGACGGATCCTTGTTTGTGGAGGTGGATGAGGGATGTCGAGCTGTTGCGGTGGACGACATTGTCGGGGAAGAGGCTCTGGTTGGGCAGCGATGGGGTGGCAGACGGAGGGGGTGGGGTTTCGCAGCTGGAGTAGAGAGGTTATGGTGGCCCGGGATTTCGAATGGCAAAAAGGAGGTCATGGGAGGGGGGAACCATGACTTAGGGATGCGCTTGTCCAAAATGTAGGGTGTGTTACAAAAGTACCCCCACCGATTTGAACTAGCGGCCCTTTCGGCTCAGGGTTAGAAGGGGGATTTCATGTGTCGGGATTTGGCAGAGGGATTTTTCGCGTGCATTGTAATTTCGGGATAGCAAGACGAGGTTGTGAAGGCGCGAGTTTTGGGAGCAAGATATCTGAATTTTCGGGATAACAAGGCGTGGGTTGAAATTTAGGGACAAGCCTAACATGTAATGATGTACGTACCAAATCAATTCGCACTTCCCTCAACGAAAAAACGAAATAAATAAAACTATTTGCACCACACAAAGAGAGAGTCTTGTCCCGTTTTACTATACAAGTGCTATTCAAAGCTATGAATCCATGTTATGTCCAATTAAATTTTTTCACTGAATGTCTAATGCATATAACCTACTCATACAAACATTTTAGTGCATTCCAAATGTCTATACTACCACTGCAATCCGAACTAAATTTGAATTCTTTTCTCTATTTGAATAAGAATCTACAATCGTAATTATTGCCAAGTTAAACCATCATTCTTATACTATCTTAACAACACACCACATGATTACTACAGAGATAGATATGAACTATGTGTACTATATGAACTCGAATTCAAAATTTTGAATACACTTGATGTTGATTCCAAATAATAGTACATTTGATGTACTAACTAGATCTTCATAATCTAAACCATGTTTCATATGTACACTGTGTTTATCACACAAAGTATAGTGCCCCGCCCCCTACATTATGACAAGTATTTAGCCCTGAGCTGCAAAAGCCACACATTATCACAAATTCAAATAAATGTTCTATATATTATATGTAGTGTAACATGTTCATAACCACACCATGCGTATCACTATTATATATGTTCATGCATGCGTTGGTTTAAAACACTATGATCTCTTGTTCAAATATCCGAATCCACTTTTTACAATGAATTATGATATTTTTTCGTCTTTTACACCCACATGATAACCCACAAGTATAGGGGATTGCAACAGTTTTCGAGGGTAGAGTATTCAACCCAAATTTATAGATTCGACACAAGGGGGGCCAAAGAATATTTGTAAGTATTAGCAGCTGAGTTGTCAATTCAACCACACCTGGAGTTTAATTATTGGCAGCAAATTGACCAATAGCAAAGTAGTGTGATAGTTTTGATAATAGTAGCAGTGGCAATAGTAAAGGTAACAGTGGTAGTAGTAGTGATTTAGTAGCAAGTGCAACAGTGACAGTAGCAGTAATAACTTAGCAGAAACAATATAAGATAAATTCGTAGGCATTGGATCGATGATTTGTTCGATGATATTCATCATGTGACAGTTATAACCTAGGGCGATACAGCACTAGGTCCAGTTCATTAATATAATGTAGGCATGTATTCCATAAAGTCATAAGTTCTTATGAAAAGAACTTGCATGACATCTTTTGTCCTACCCTCCCGTGGCAGCGGGGTCCTATTGGAAACTAAGGGATATTAAGGCCCCCCTTTAATAGAGAACCGGAACAAAGCATTAACACATGCTGAATGCATGAACTCCTCAAACTACAGGCATCACCGGGAGTGGTCCCGACTATTGTCACTCCGGGGTTGCCAGATCATAACACGTAGTAGGTGACTATAACTTGCAAGATCAGATCTATAACATAGATATAATGGTGATAACATATACGGTTCATATCTGAATTCATGGCACCCGGGCCCAAAGTGACAAGCATTAAGCATAGCAAAGTCATAGCAACATCAATCTCAGAACATAGTGGATACTAGGGATCGGGCCCTAACAAAACTAACTCGACTACATGATGAATCTCATCCAACTCCTCACCGACTAGTGAGCCTACGAAGGAATTACTCACTCCCGGTGGGGAGCATCATGGAATTGGCCATGGAGAAGGGTTGGTGATGACGAAGATCGAAGATCCCCCTCTCCGGAGCCCCAAACGGTCTCCAGATCTGGCCTCCCGATGAAGAACAGGAGACGGCGGCGGCTCTATCTCGTGGAACGCGATAATTCTTTCTCCATGATTTTTTCTGGAAATATGTGATTTTATAGTGTCGGTTTCAGGGTCTGCGGGGCCACCAGGTGGGGACAACCCACCTGGGCGCGCCTGGAGGGGGGTGCCCTGGTGGGTTGTGCCCACCTATGTGCCCCCCTCCGGTGACTCTTGGCTCCAGAAATTCTCTTTTATTGTTTAAAAAATCCTCATAAAGTCTCGTTCCATTCTGAGAACTTTTATTTCTGCACAAAAACAACAACATGGTAGTTCTGCTGAAAACAGTGTCAGTCTGGGTTAGTTTCATTCAAATCATGCAAATTAGAGTTCAAAACAAGAGGAAAAGCGTTAGGAAAAGTAGATACGTTGGAGACGTATTACCACACAATCCTCTTCTCTTTGTAGCTAGCGCTAACTTTCTCTCGTGCATGCACACACCCGCCCCCCTCTCACCCTCTCCATTGTGCACATTCGTTATTTCTCTTTAGGTCGTTCACCCATGGTGTGTGTAGGTCCCCCGGCTCCTTATTTCTGGCACACACCGGTCGATACACCTCTCTAGCTAAGTGTACCTACCACAAACACACGTTTTCCCTCTTCTCTTCTCACCGTCCATGCCCCCTATGTCCAATATGGTTCAACGCACATGCACACTCCCGCCCTCTTTTCATCTATCTCATACTCGCACACTCCTCCCCCCTCGATATAGTAGGCCGCTCGCACCACCTTCTAGCCGCATCCCTCTCTCTCTCTCTGTCCATCTCTCTAGACCTTAGTTGCTTCTAACACGTGCATGCATGTATACCTACCAATCTCCCTACATATAGCTAGGTCGACTACAAGTCTTTTTTCCCACGCACCGACCGACGTACCTAACTATTTATGTCTCTCCCTTTCTCTAACACACGATGATTAATCTTCATATGCAGTTATGTCTGCTTACCACAAGCATATTGTCCCTCCTCATTATCCTTGCATGCCTCCCGACCCGTCTCTCACACGCACGTGCATAGACACGCAGACATCCCCTCTCTTATTAGTATTGCAGTCGTACCCTCCGTTTGTCTAGCAAGCCTCTCCCACCATTTGTGAGAAGCAACTCCACTCGTTTCTCTCCCAACCTTATTCCTCTGCTACACATATGCATGGATGCCGATCAATCTCCCTCAATACATAGCTAGGTCTATCTCCTTCTCCACACATATACTAGTCGATCTACCTCTCTATAGTTATATCTCTGCCCCCTCCCCCCATACACACATTGATAGTCGAACACTGTAGGTAGGTATCCATGCCACAGGTACAAACTGCATCTCAGCCCTCTCACATTCCAGTAGGCTAGCTGCCCTGTATCTTCGACATGGGCAAACACAAATTCAATGACACTCTTTATTGATCACGCACCCACACAGTTCATCCCTGTTTTCGATTATATCGATATCTCACGCCGACGGTCCCTCCACTCTCTTCTCCTGGATCGCTCCCTCTATATATGATATATGCAGGCCTCTGTTTCACACACATTGCATATGTTATGTTTTTTTTGTTTGAGATATCATCGACACATTGCCTCTGTTTCGCACAAACCATCTCTCTCTCTCTCTCTCTCACACACACACACGTACGTACCTACATGTGAAGAAGAGATGCACTCACGACGCACGTACTCACGTCTCATTCCCGTCCACACCCGTGCGGGTACACGTGGGAGCTCATTTCTTATGAAAAGGCAGCCCATGTGATAATATGACGCGTGTAGTGGTTGTTTACTTGAAAGAGGGTCGTGTACCATGTGTAGACGGAACAAAGTTCAACTTGATGTGTTAGTATTAAATAAAGTTATATTCCTCAATGGCACGTATAGAATATAAAATGATTGTCATCGAGAGAAAATAAATCCGCTCCACTATATGCAATGGAGCCTGCCTATCGGGGTTTGTCTCTCGTCACACTATCTCACACAAGGCGACGGTGGCCTCTCTCTCTCATGGTTGGTCATTAATACGTATCCAACATATCTATATATTTTTATTGTTCCATGCTATTATATTATCTATTTAGGATGTTTTATATGCATCAATATGCTATTTTATATTATATTTGGGAATAACTTACTAACATAGAGCCCAGTGCTAGTTTCTATTTTTTCCTTGTTTTTGAGTTTTACAGAAAAGTAATATCAAACGGAGTCCAAACAGAATAAAACTTTCGCGATGATTTTTCTTGGACTAGAAGACACATGCGTAACTTGGAGAGAGGACCAGAAGATCCCCGAGGAGGCCACAAACCTCAGGGGCATGCCCTAGGGGGCCGCCCTCATGGCTTGTGGGCCCCTTGGGACTCTCCTAACCCTAAATCCAGCACTACAAATTTCCAAATATTCCCAAACGACCAGAAGCGTCCACCAAAATACTTTTCCGCCGCCATAACCTTCTGTTCCTGTGAGATCCCATCTTGGGGTCTTTTTCGGCACCCTACCGGAGGGGGATTCGATCACGGAGGGCATCTACATCGATGAAGTGTTACTAGTTTACGACAGACCTACGGGTCCATAGCTTGTAGCTAGATGGCTTCTTCTCTCTCTTTCATCTTCAATACAATGTTCTCCTGGATGTTCTTAGAGATCTATCTGATGTAATATTCTTTGCGGTGTGTTTGTCGAGATCCGATGAACTGGGAATATATGATTAGTTCATCTATGAATATTATTTGAATCTTCTCTGAATTATTATTTGCATGATTTCATTTTTTTTTGTATTTTTCTTTGAATTATCGGTTTGGTTTGGCCAACTAGATTGGTTCTTCTTGCAATGTGAGAGGTGCTTAGTTTTGGGTTCAATCTTGCGGTGTCCTCACCCAGTGACAAAGTAGAGGTAGCAAGGCACGTATTGTATTGTTGCCATCAAGGGCAAAAAGATGGGGTTTTCATCATATTGCTTGAGTTTATCGCTCTACATCATGTCATCTTACTTAAGGCGTTAATCCATTCTTATGAACTTAATACTCTAGATGCATGCTGGATAGTGGTTGATGTGTGGAGTAATAGGTGTATATACAAGCAGGAGTCAGTCTACTTGACACGGACGATGCCTATATTCATAATCATTACCTTGGATATCGTCATAACTTTGCGCTTTTCTATTAATTGCTCGACAGTAATTTGTCCACCCACCGTATTATTTTCCTTGAAGAAAGAATCCTCTAGTGAAACCTATGGCCCCCGGGACTATTTTCCATCATATATTTTCAGATATATAAACCAAAAAACCCAAAATACATCGCTGCAATTTATTTGTTTTTACTTTGTTTTACGATTTAGTAATCTTTTATGTATGTATGTGTGTGTGTGTGTGTATACACTACAAAATAAGACATATCCGTGACATTTTGGGCCGAACGATTTTTTTGCTGTCATGCTTATGACACTTCTATGACGATAATTGTGACAAAACCCGGTATCATCGTAGATGTGGTGGGCTCCTACTTCTATGACAAAAAATCATGACAGAAAATGGGCTTTTCGTCCTAGGCGGGCCGGAGACGCAGCTGCATGACATTCTTTGGGCCGTCCATGACGAAAAAAACCATGGTAGAAGCGAGGGCGAGGAAAATATCGGGGTGTTCCCGGTTACGGTGGGTGGTCGGGGCCGAGCGATGCATGGAGGTTTGCACATTTCTCTCATACATGCACGCGCGTGGGTGCGAGGCATTGGGCTCTAATTGAACCCGAGTGATTGCACTGCGGGCTACGCGTTACTGAACCCGACCGATCGATCGATGGTTGTTAACTGAACCCGATCGAGCGATTCCTTCGCTACTACTGCTAACTGAAGCCGATCGATGCTGCCTCAGGATGAACAGTGAGTGTTGTTGGGGGGTGGATGAACAGTTCCCGGTGGGGGGTTCAATGAATAGGACCCCGTGGTAGTAGAGGCCGTTGACGCTGGATGAACAGGACCCTGATCGAGCCGGTTGGGGGTGGATGAATAGGACCTCGTGGAGGGCTGGATGAACAGGACCCCGTGGAGGGCTGGTTGAACAGTAGCCAGTGGAGGGCTGAATGAACAGTAGCCCATGGAGGGGTGGTTGAACATGACCCCGTGGAGAGGGCTAGTTGAACAGTAGCCGGTGGAGGAGCGTGCGGTGGAGGCTGGATGAACAGGAGCCCGTGGATGAACAGTCGTAGGTGGAGGCTAGAGGAGCTCGACGGTGGATGAACAGTAGCCCGTGGAGGCTGGAGGGGGTCGACGGTGGAGATGAACAGTATCCCGTGGAGTCTCGTTTTGTGGTACGCCACACCCTCCCGGCGAACAGACCCCGTTTGACCAGAAGCGCCCAACACAAGTCTGCTTCTCCATTTTGCAAGACGCCACACCCTCCCGATCAACATGACCCCGTTTCGACCGTAGGAGGTCCAGCAGAAGTCCGTTTCCTCCGTTTTGCAGTACGCCAGACCCCTCCCGATGAACAGGATCCCGTTTCGACCGTGGTCGGTCAAACAGAATGATGTTTCCTCTATTCTGCGGTACGCCAGGCCTTGTTTCCATCGGCTGTTCCGTCCAAGCCGGTTGGCTCCCGATGAACAGCACGCGTTCCGTTGCCTCTCGATGAACACGACCCATTCCGTTGCCTCCCCATGAACACGATGACGATGCAGTCTCTCCATTTTGACCCGACCATGTACACGAGCCCTAGCTGTACGTATGTGCGAGTAGGCGTTCGAGACCCTGCCCGTATGTATGTACGTGGCCGTATTTACTTTCTTGCACACTAGCTGTTGTACGTACGTGTACATGCTACGTGCGCGCCTCTACTACAACACGTGCGCGCCTCTAGTACGACATGTGCGCGCCTCTACATCGACCAGTATGTGCGTACACATTCACCACCAGAATGACAACGCTACGTATGCTTCGACCAGGTGGGTACCGACTGTCAGGCACTTCCTTCCGTGCGAAGATGTAGCTGGTGGGTCCCAACAGCCAGGGGGCGAATCGTTATTTTTCGTAATATGGACGCCTTCCTTGCGTGGGAAGATGTAGCTGGTGAGTCCCAGCAGTCAGGGGGGAACTTTTTTTCACGAAATACGGTGGTCCGTCCGGTGGGTCCCTACTGTCAGGTGGAGGAATCATCTTTTCTGCGTAATAAGGAGGCACTTCCTTGCTACAGCCGTGGACCCAGCTGTCAGCCTCTCCACGTACAGTACTCTTTCGATGGAAGTCGTTCCTTGACCACGTTGACCACACCGCGCCGAGAGCACCAGGGCGGTGGACGACGGCGAGGCCTAGGAAGGGGACGACGCGGAGCCGGGGAAGACGCGGTAGTGGATGCACATGCGGAGAGGAGTACAAGGGTTCACTGGTTCGGCTTTGGTGTGAGGTTGTCATCGCCGCAGAATAACAGGGGGTGTGGGTGAGTGGAGGGATGGCCTGGCCAATGGTGGGAATAGTAGGGGCGGTGAGGCCTCCATGGCAACACAGCCGTCCATGGGAGGCAGGAGCAGATGGCACGACTGGCACTGCTTTGGGCGGCTGGAGCAAGAAGACCAGAGGTTGAAGAAGCACTACAGCCGTTGGCTGGACATCGTACGGTCACTGAGCTAGAATCATTCATATTGACTAAGTTGACAAAGCCCTCTAATGACACACAAGTATAGGAGATCTATCGTAGTCCTGTCGATAAGTAAGAGTGTCAAACCCAACGAGGAGCAGAAGGAAATGACAAGCGGTTTTTAGTAAGGTATTCTCTGCAAGCACTGAAATTGTAGGTAACAGATAGTTTTGTGATAAGATAAATTGTAACGAGTAACAAGCAATAAAAGTAAATAAGGTGCAGCAAGGTGGCCCAATCCTTTTTGTACCAAAGGACAAGCCTGGACAAGTTCCTATAATGAGAAAAGCGCTCCCGAGGACACATGGGAATTATCGTCAAGCTAGTTTCCATCACGCTCATATGATTCGCGTTCGTTACAATGATAATTTGATATGTGGGTGGACAGGTGCTTGGGTACTGCCCTTTCTTGGACAAGCATCCCACTTATGATTAACCGCTATTGCAAGCATCCGCAACTACAAAAGAAGTATTAAGGTAAACCTAACCATAGCATGAAACAAGTGGATCCAAATCAGCCCCTTACGAAGCAATGCATAAACTAGGGTTTAAGCTTCTGTCACTCTAGCAACCCATCATCTACTTATTACTTCCCAATGCCTTCCTCTAGGCCCCAATAATGGTGAAGTGTCATGTAGTCGACGTTCACATAACACCACTAGAGGAGATACAACATACATCTCATCAAAATATCGAATGAATACCAAATTCACATGACTACTAATAGCAAGACTTCACCCATGTCCTCAGGAACAAACGTAATGTTGACACACGAACATGTCACGTGTACCCTTGACGCCGGGGGTGATGCACCGCAGCTCACGTCGAAGGAGACCCGACCGACAGCGCGATATGCAAGACAGTCGACGGGCGCTTTTGCAGACCCGAAAACCCCACACCCCTGGGAGGGACCCCGTCAGGGAGTGCGGTGGCTATGGGCTGACCTAGGTCGGTTCTCTCGCCCCTAGAGCCTCGAGATTCGCAGCTCTCAAACGCGAAGAACAACGAACAACGAGAGAGAAAAATGGTGGAGAGATAAAATGTAGATGAAAAAAGTAGTATATTGATTTGTTCGATTGTGTGTTGTTCAATCGGCCATCACCCCCAACATATATAAGAGGCGGTTGGACTTCACGTACAAGTAAAGGATTCATCTAGGCTTTCCTTTCAAGAAAAATTACATCAATTCACGTCCTAGAGTCCTAGTTCTATTCCAACTCGGATTCGGTCTGAATCTGGCCCAAACTCTATCTTTCTTCTTGCGCGGGCCGCTGAGCTTGCATATGATCTCCGATCAAGACGACCCAAATAACAAACTTGTGCGCATTGATGATACAAAAAACCTCTCATGTTGATCACTTTTTCAATTAAGGCCATCTTGAATACTTTTCGAGGTCATCTTTACCTTCTAGTCGGACTTGGTCTTGCAGTAGACTGGATTATCCGAGTCTTGTAGTGAATATGCAGGCCATATACTATCTCTGATGATGATAACTCCAAAACCAAAGTTTACCATCTTGATGATATGCACAACTTCTGTATTGAACACTTCTTCATCCGAGGTCACCTTGATAAACTTTCAGGCACATGTTCAGTTTCACTCGGATTCGAGCTCATCCACTCGGATATTAGAGACTTTCACTTGGATCGTCCGACTGGACTTTTTCACTCGGAAGACATTTTTTCACTCGGATGACTATATTTCCACTCGGATGACTATATTTCCACTCGGATGACTATATTTTCACTCGGACAGCAATATCTTACTTGATCGGCAAGTTTTCGTTCCGATGGTAATCTTTTCACTCGGAACATTTTCATCTGGAGGACAATTTCACTCGGATGACTATATTTTTATTCGTATAATAATAAGTTCATCCAGTCAGCAAACTTCCACTCGACCGGTAATTTTCACTCGACCGGTAAATTTTCACTCGGATGATAAGCTTTTTCACTCGGATTTCCGACTGAAAACATAGCCTGATCTTGTCTTGTCTCTCCAAGCCTCATACGACCTTGGATTGAGACATTATATATGAAAATCGGTCGAAACTTTTCCGTGTTGAAGGTTTTTCGATTGAATGCCGTCTTGAGGGCTGAATTGCTCACGCATTGCATCAGACACTCATCAACATGTGTCCGGTGTCAAGCGTAATATTTTGGTCTCTGGCCTGTCCAAACCGTATTGACTGTAACTTTTGCATATGAACTCGGATTAAGATGATTTATATATGAAAATCAATTGTCTCGACGAGACAAAGACAATTACTTTAGAGTGCTCCTTTATCTGAAGTCATATTGAGGGCATAATCAGCCAAAAAGCAGTCAGAACACTAAATTTTGTCACTCGGAGTACAGCTTCGGCCACTGAGATAAGGTCGAATGGCGATAGCCTAAATATCAAAGTTGTTCCACTCGACGATGTGAAACTTTCTCATGCTGAAAACCCTTTCACTATGTATTTTGCCAAAATCAGGTGTCAACACATGCCCCCCTGTTTTTCGGCAAAGCTTGCACGCCGAGAAATAATATGCATAGTGTTCGTTCTAAGGACGATGCCAACACTCCATCGGCCATTTATTTTTCTCAGGGCGATAATTATGTATCGGCCATGTTTGTGCTAAGGGCGATAATCGTATATCGGCCATTGCCTATTTAGGCTTCCTGCCACACACTCGGATGGTACTTCTTCAAATATTTGCCATTGAGAGCTCGAGGTAACAATGCCCCTTGTATTGATTCCACCAAATATGAATTTCCGGGAACAACTCTTGTAATCCTAAAAGGACCTTCCCAACTTGGAGACCACTTCCCGAATTTTCTATCTCTTGAACCAATCGGTAGAATCACTTTCCAAACGAGATCACCAACTTGAAAATTCTTCAACTTGACTTTCTTATTGTAAGCTCTTGCCACCCTCAACTTATCTCTCTCTATGGCCTTTTAATCAGCCAAACGTTTATCGGCAACCTCATCAATATTGTACATCATTAAGTTATAAAAGTCTACTGCCGATAAATTATTTTGTTTGGCTATTCTCATAGCATTCAAATTTACCTCCACTGGTGAAACAACCTCTTGACCATATACTAGCTCATATGGAGTCACCTTCGTAGCACCATGCCTTGAAATTCTGTGTGCCCATAAAGCTTCAGACAACAACTCATGCCATCTCCTCGGATTATCCTCAATCTTCTTCTTGATAAGCTTGATTAAAATTTTATTGCTAGACTTAGCTTTTCCATTAGCTTGGGCATAATACAGAGAGGAATTGAGCAACTTTATATTATAAGATTCGGCAAACTCTCTGACTTGGTGTGACATAAAAGATGAACCTTGATCTGTAGTTAACGTTTGAGGAATACCGAATCTATGAATAATGTGCTCGGTTATGAATTGAATTACCTCCGTATGCATCATGTTCTTGAGAGGTACTGCTTCAGACCACTTAGTGAAATAATCAGTTGCCACCAATACGAACCGATGCCCATTTGAAGAAGATGGATGGATTTGTCCAATGAAATCTAAACCCCAACCTCTGAAAGGCCACGGTTTGATAATAGGATGTAACATAGCAGCAGGAGCCAATTGAATATCACCAAACTTTTGACAAGCTCCACACCCTTTATAATATCGGAAGCAATCATTAATCATAGTCGACCAATAAAACCCACCACATCGCAATAACCATTTCATCTTGGGAGCCGACTGGTGAGTGCCACAAATACCTTCATGTACTTCTCCCATAGCAACTCTTGCCTAGTCCTCGTCCAAACACCTTAGAAGAACATCATCGACTGTTCGGCGATAAAGACCATCATCTCTCATTGTATACTTGAAAGCCATACGCCAAACAGCCCTATCCACCCTTTCACTTGGATTGCACAAGTAATCAACAATGGGCTTCCTCCAGTCGGCATTGTCACCTGCACTAGATTTTTTGTTAATGGCCGAATCAGTGGGTTCAGGTTCGGCCTCTCCCATATTGGCAAGACAAGACATCGGTCTTTGAGAGATATGAAACATGCCATGATCAACATGATATCTAGATGCTTGTTGTGCCAACTCATTTGCTTTCCAATTGTCATGTCTAGATATGTGTGCAATGCTAAAACAATCCAAAGTAGAAATTATATCTAGACATTTATCAAGATAAACATTAAGTGATTCGTCCAAACATTGAAAGACTTTGGATATTTGCTGCACCACTAGTAACGAATCACCGTAAGCCTCAATATGTTTAACACCTATAGCAAGTAACATCTCTAGGCCGAATAACAATGCTTCATATTCGGCTTGATTGTTTGTGCAAAAATATTCTAAGCGGCATGAGGCTTCGAAAATAGCGCCATCAGGAGATATATAAACAATACCAACACCTTGGCCATTGCTACAAACTGAACCATCAAAGTATAATCTCCATGATACTAATGAAACAAAGTTCATATCAACATCATGCTTGTCATTAATCCGATCTTCAACAATGAAATTAGCAACAATTTGGCCCTTCATGGATTTTAGTGATTCATAAGCCAAATCATATTCAATCAAAGCATAAGCCCACTTGCCAATTCTACCACTAAGAATTGGCCTATGCAACATGTACTTAATGACATCGGTTTGACAAGCTACTATGCAAGCACTCGGCACTAAATAATGTCTCAATTTTGTGCAAGCATAATATAAGCATAGACATAATTTTTCAATAAATGTATACCTTGTCTCGGAGTCCAATAAGCGTCTGCTCAAATATGTCATAGCATGCTCTTTTCCCTCGGTTTCTTGAGTCAAAACAACACCAATAACTCCTTCCTCCGCTGCAATGTAAAGCCTGAAGGGTTCCCTATGATTGGGTGCTTTCATCACTGGAGGAGTGCACAAATAATTCTTGATCATATCAAATGCTTCTTGCTGTTTTGCCCCCCAAGTGAAATCAGCATCATTCTTCAACCGAAGGATAGGAGTGAATGCATCAACTTTCCCTGATAAATTAGCTATGAACCTTCTCAAATAATTGACCTTGCCAAGGAACTTTTGCATATATCTCTTGCATGTTGGAGCCTCCACTTTCTGTATAGCCTCTATCTTTTTTGGATCAATCTCTATGCCATCTTCATCAATAATGAAACCCAAAAATTGGCCAGCTGACACGCCGAAAGCACACTTCAAAGGATTCATCTTCAGTCCATACTTTTTCATTCTTTCAAAAGCTAAACACAAATCGGCCAAGTGAGATTCAAAATCATCCGATTTGACAACAATATCATCAATATAAACTTCAAGTATGACACCGAGTAAATCATGAAAAATCAAATTCATAGCCCTTTGATATGTGGCTCCAGCATTTTTTAATCCAAATGTCATCACTGTCCACTCGAATAAAACCAAGGAAACTAGGACATCGGAAAGCCGTTTTGTACATGTCCTCTTCGGCCATAAAAATTTGATTGTATCCGGCATTACCATCTAGAAAGCTAATAACCTTATGTCCAGAAGCATCATTAATAAGCATATCGGCTATTGGCATGGGATACTCATCTTTGGGTGTAGCCCTATTCAAATCTCTGAAGTCAATGCACACCCTCAACTTGCCGAATCCCTTCTTCTCCACTAGGACAATGTTAGAAATCCACTCGGCATACCTGCAAGGTCGAATGAAATTAGCTTCAAGCAGTCGACCGATCTTTTCTTTGATCCGGTCATATGTCTTCAGATTAAACTTTCTGGCCGACTATTTATATGTTCTAAAACCGGCCTTTATAGGTAACCGATGCTCCACTAGCTCTCGGCTTAAACCTGGCATCTCATGACATTCCCACGCAAAGCAACAAACATATTCTTTCAATAGCTCGATTAACTTAGCTTTACAATCGACTTTCAAATTTTTGTTTACAAACGTCGGTTGAGTGACTGAACCATCTCCAATATCTACTTCTTCTAATGGATTGGCCAATGTAAAACCTTGTCCAAGTTTATCCATGTCATCCAACTCCTCTATAGACTCATACATATCATTCTCGCTGGACCGATATTTCACAAGACGTTTTTGTAACCATTCGGAGCTAGAATCCATTTAAACATATCATACCTTGGAGCCGATTGCATTCAGTCGGCTTTAAAGACACGGGCACAAAACCATTCTTGGTCGCGCTGAGAAAATCAAACTCTGATAAGTCACGTCCCGTCAGGCAAGTAGTATTGGGATGTTGCCAATCCACCGATGCATCGGCCAAAGCAACACAGGCTGAGTTATCCGGATGAATGATTTCCACTTCATCATCAACCCACTGAATCAGAAACTGGTGCATAGTGGATGGCATGCACTGGTTTGCATGAACCCAATCGCGGCCTAGTATGACGTTATAGTTACCTTGCACCTCAGCGACAAAGAATGCAGTAGCCAAAGTTTTGCTTCCGACTGTAAGCTCCACATACATCACACATTTGGCTTCAGTTTTCTCATTGCCTTCAAATCCGTTGACCACCATATTGGTCTTGATCAATTCTTCATCAGGCAAACCCAATTTCTTGAAGACCGAATAGGGCATAAGATTTACCACAGCGCCACCATCAACAAGCATCCGAGTGAGCGGCGACCCATTGATATGACCTCTGAGATATAATGGTTTCAGATGCGTTAGTGGTTCTTTTGGCTTCTCGAATATTGCGTTTTTAGGGCCAAAATCCAGCTGAGCCACCTCCCCTTCCTCATCTACAGCACGAAACTCAGCAGGTAAGTAATACACCATATTGATATCCATACCTTCATAAACCGGCGTAGACTCATAGTCCAACATATCAGCCTCCTCCTCGAGTGCATCCACCGATTCTGAAATTTGCCCGAGTGATGACGAAGCAATAGGTAACGTATACGATGCAATGATTGCGTCGTCCTCTTTTGGTAGTCTGGGTGCTGCTGTGATAGGTGTAGAAGCCACTACATCTTGTATTTGTTTGGGCCTCCACACTTGTTTTGTAGGTACCATAGGCCGAGTGTCATTGAACAACTTATCCCTTTGCTTCTCGGCCTCTTGTTCTGCCATCTCTTGACTCCTTAACCTCTGTAGTTTTCTCTTTTGTGTCTTTGTTAGCCCTGGAGGACACCACTTTGACTGAGAGTATTTAGGATCTCTCATTTTTACTCGGCTGGTGCTTGCTTCATGGTCATTAGCCGAGTGCTTTGGCGTGATAGAAAGTATTGGCTCAGTCGGATTGCTATGCACAATCGGCTGCTGTATGGCAAATGTTTCGGTGCCCAAGATAAGTGAGTCGGCATCCATTTTCTCCTTTCCTTTTCCCGACTCAACTGCTGCAACACTTGCTGACTTAACACGCCATTCTTTTAGACTTTCCAGATGCATGAAATTTCCACTCGGGCGCACCTTTTTACTCTGATGGAATCCACTCGGATGGATGTCACACGGATGGAATCCACTCGGATGGAATTCAATCTGATGGAATCTACTTGGCCACATTTTTTCACTCGGATAGCTTGCACCAGGGTGCATTCTTACACTCGGATAATTTCCATCCAATCGCATGTTTTGACCAGCCGACTGATAGTTACCGATGTTCAGTCGGCCATTATATGAGTATTCAAGTCGGTCCCAAACAGTTTGCCTCTACTCTTCTGGAAATAACGCCTTTGGTCCACTCGGTTTCATATATTGATTGAACATATCATCTGATGGTGACCTTGGTCGCTTCAAGTATGATGGCCGGTTAGAGCTGGAACCAGCCGACTGATTGGCATATTTGGACAGCAACATATCAAAAGTTGGTTTGATCCTTTTGCGTTGTACTTTAACTTCATTCCTTTTCCACTTGCCAACTTCTGGACTTTTGGGCTTGACAAATCTCACACGAGCATTTTCTTGCACTTGTAGTTGCCCTCTAAGTGTAGGATTCTTGATGGTGATTTTGATCACTTCCTTGCCATCAGGCTGCTTATCAAGCACAACATGTCTCCCCAAGACCGTGCTGCATTCCTTGTCTTTCCTGGGCTCACCAACAATGATATTAGCCTTATTAGCAGATTCGGCTACCTCCGGCCGAATGAGTAGCTTCTTCCCCTCCAAATCCATGGTATTCATTGCAAAAGGCTGTTTATCAACTTGCATCTCAGAAAAGTTGAATTGTCCGTCATTAATGGTCGATTGTATCTGTCGTCGAAAAACATTGCAATCGTTAGTAGCATGAGAAAAAGAATTATGATACTTGCAATAAGCGCGCCGTTTTAGCTCTTCAAACGGCGGTAAAGTATGAGATATTCTAATAATCTTAGCCTGCAACAAAGCATCAAATATTCTATCACACTTAGCAATGTTAAAAGTAAACTTCATCTCTTCATCACGATTCTTATGAATCGGTTTCAGATCATTGCAAGTAAAGGGTTTGGCCCTAGATGGCCAAACAAATTCAGTAGCAAAAACATCACCCTCATCATCCGAGTGATCACTGTCATATTCCACCATATTCATCTTTG
The DNA here is from genome assembly GCA_021437245.1 of Aegilops speltoides. Classification (NCBI taxonomy): domain Eukaryota; kingdom Viridiplantae; phylum Streptophyta; class Magnoliopsida; order Poales; family Poaceae; genus Aegilops; species Aegilops speltoides. Next base: position 236,260,295 of record CM038141.1, read on the forward strand.
GACGATCGGATTTGTATCTATGCACTTCTTTGAGGTCTTTTGTGACACCCCAAAATTTTAACCTTGTTTTATTAATTAAAATTTTGCCAGGAAACTTAAACTTTTATTTTTTTGGATTTTCGTTTGATTTCAGAACCATTCTTTTCTTTATTTTTATGGAGTTTTTACCCCAAGTGAAAACTTTCCAATTATATTATTGGACTTGTTTACCCTCTCAAGAAAAACATTTCTATTATCAGTGGATTTAGTTGCATAATTATTGCTCTCTGAGCTTTAATCCTTAAAATGATTTTCATTAGTTTTGGAGCTCTATTTGAACTACAACCATTTGATAAATTTATTTAAAATTCCAACCAAAAATTGGAGATGTCATGTGATGTTTTTAAACCACTTTTATGCAAAAATATCTTCTGTTAATTGGAGATTTTGAGCTCTACACCAAGTTTTCAAATCTGGTCCAGTGGGCAATTTTGCACTACAACCTATTTAAGTATTTCTTTAAAACTTCTACCAAAATTATGGGATGTTAATAGGAGTATATTACTCAACTTTATGCAAAAACCCAGTGATGTTCTTTGAAAACTTTGAGTAAATCAACCTCATTTTCATTCTGGCGCAGTTGGGTGTTTTCTACCGCATCCCTAATTATTTGTGCTCTAGTGACCATGAGCTTTCTCCTGCTTGTAGCACACCTTACCAAACCAGGAGGTTGGACTCATTGGAGCAATTTTGGTAGATGATATTATGCCCTTTTCTTCTGTCCAGAACTGGAGTTTTGCAAAACTTGCACTAACAAGTTTCTAGATTTGGCCAACTAACCTTGCCATCCTCACCTGCATCTAAAGAGACCCTGATCTGGAGATTTTTGCCCCTCCAAGATTTTGCTAGATGCTCTTGGCATTCTGTCGAACACCTTGAGTGCATGGACAACTTTGGCATGATTTTAGTTTTGCACTATGATCTTGCCCCTCTGGACATACTGGCACGTCCACTAAGCTCCTAAATGCCTCTAACCTAGACCTGCTAATCCCCAGTGCCACCCAAACCACCTAGCCTGCCTGGGCATTTCGCCGAACACTTAGCACGCACGCTCTAGGCGCGGCCAGAGCGCGTGTTTTGCACGTGCGTGCGCATGAGTCGCCGCGTCCCGCTGCCGCCCGCGCGCCCGTTCTGTCCCCTCCCCTCTCCCAGTCGACGCACCCGACTCCTCCCTCGCCGCTGGGCCGCCTGGCCCCCTCCTGGTACCCTACAGTGCCGCCACCGCAAGCCGCCACCGCCGCCCCGACAACCTCCGCACTGGTCGGCGCCACCCGAGCCACGCCAACGCGCCAGCTCGCTCGTGGAACAGCCCGAGCTCGTCCACTAGCTTGTCAGCTAGCGACCGTCGCCGCCACGTCACCCTGTCCTCTACAGAATGGCGGTCGCCGATGATCCTATCCACGGCCGCCGCGAACCGACCTAGCCGCACTATAAGTAGGGGCCCCCAAGCTTGTCCAGCCACTCAGGCGACCTCAGGCCACCCCCATAGCACCCCCACAACCAGTAATCATCGGGGGGAGCCGTCTTCCCCGACTTCGGCCGGTTCGGCCGCCGCCACGTCCCAGCCCCGTTCGTCGCAACCAGGGCCACCTGCCCATCCAATGCCACCATTCTACTCCCCTCGACCATGCGGAGCTGGCCAGCCTCTCAATCGTGATCGGGAATCACCGTAGAACACAACCCCAAACCCACCCGAAGCCTCCTCCGCCGCGGAGCTCGCCGCCGGCGACTCCCACCACCCCCGCCGACCCAGCAACCACGGGGAGGTCTGCCCTGAGCTGGCGAATCCATCCCTGCCCTCGGATGCCCTCGAGGAGCCGTCGTCCGCCGGCGAGGATCGCCGGAGCTCCACCTCCGTTCGGCCAGAGGAGAGGGAAGGCGGGGAGACCGGTCAAACCTGACCAGTGGGCCCCCTGGACCCACTGTCAGTGACCCCCGCACCGGTCCACGTGGTTTAAGTGAAGGCGTAAAAGCGAAGTACGTCTTCGACGTGTACTCTTTCCGAAACGTTTTTCTGTTATTTAAAAAAACAGAATTTGACCAAAACTTTGGCTGGCTATATCTTTTAAAATAAAACTCCAAATGAGTTGATTCTTTTTCCTACCTCTCTCAAATATTGTCTAGTTTATTTTCACATTTATTTGAAAAAAATTCGGACAACTTTTTTGTACTATTTTGAAACTATGTGTTAATTTGAATAATTTCAAAATTAGGTTTTTGAAGAAGGCAACTTTCAAATATGCACCCCAACTTGCATACTCTTGAAGACAAGCATTCTGAACCCTGGCATAATATTTTTGTGCATTAGTTGACACGATTATAACACCACTTTAATACGGAGAACTCGTTATTTTATGTGGTGATACGATTATTTGCATGAATGCATATTGGAGATTTCCTTGCTATTGGTAATGGATATACTTGAGATAGTAATCGTCCTCGTATACCTTGCATACATGCCGGAAAGAAATCTGAAAAAGCCTCTGCCTTGGGTAGGCGTGAGTTTGTCTCTGGTCTTCGTCGGGATGGTTATGTCCAGTAAGGCATAGTAAGGTATAATGAGTGGTGATTTTGTTGGTTGAAATATATTTGTTACACAAATCATGCGGGGAATTTTTAAACCTCCCGAGTCGACCGTAGATCGAGTCTTGTTCCATTAACCCCCATACTTGTTTCGTACTACCACTTGTCCCTGCCGCAGGTAGGCTACGGTTCAGTAAGTTTTCAACCCCTTTCTTGGCACACACCGTACAGAGAGGCCATGGTGGAAGATACCGGCTGCATCCGGTAGGCAGACCACCTGGTCCGGGGGCATGGGTGTTTCCGGTTGGGACCGAGAGGGGGGCACCCCTTAGAGCGCGCGATATAAATTTGATTCCATGCTATTCGAGGTTGTAGCCTCCCCACTTAGAGTTTTGCTTGACAGGTGTCGTGGGTGATTCCAAACACCGGTAAGTTAAGCTGGTGTGTGCAAGTCAGGTGTGTTTTCAATTAAAAGACCGTGGACGGAATTAGTCCCGATGGACTAAAGGAATCCGTTACTCGTGGGTAAAGAGTACACCCTCTGCAGAGATTATATCTATTCGAATAGTCGTGTCCATGGTTAAGGACTACAGTCTGGGATGGGTCAAGTGTCGGTCTTAGTGTCGGTCTTTGGAGGAGAAACTGCTAAACCAGAACGTGGATCATGACTTGTGACTTGTGATGATTATGATGATTATTATTATGGACTAACCCCCTATATTATTTGAATTATTGATTATCCCTGGGACGGTCCTACCTCCCGGATATTCACTATGATTGTTTCCTTATAAGCCCTTTATGTGGTGTCCCTGAGACGCCCGACTGTGGCATGCTTGTTATTTCTATTATTTATGAGCCCTTTATGTGGTGTCGCTGAGACGCCCGACTGCGGCATGCTTGTTATTGGTTTATTTTATAAGCCCTTTATGTGGTGTCGCTCAGACGCCCGACTGAGGCATGCCTTATATTATTGTCCTTTCGAGGCGTCGCTTCAGTCACCCGATCGGTGCATTCTAATTTTTTTATTCTCTGATTGCATACTCATGTTTTAGATGAACAACCTGCCTACGTGCATCATGGATTTTATCTTATGACTGACGTTGTGATCATAGAATATTTCAGTGCACGATTATCATTTATGTTATACCCGTGTTCATAATGTTTGCGAGTACATTCAAAGTACTCACTGGCTTGTCCCTGGCTATTGTCTTGGCCAGATTTCTTGCATGGAGAGGAGCGATGTGATGACAGCCCCGGAACCTAAGGAATGGTGATAGCAGCCTCGCGAAGATAGGAGTTAACCTGGTCACCTGTTCCTATGGGAAATGGAGTCCCATAGACGCTGATGATCCACAAACCGCTTCCGCCATCAACCACTAGAAACTGTTTGTTGTACTCATAGGCCAGAATGGTCTTGTACTACATATTTTGTATTTTGCTTGGAATTTCTGTATCAAGTTGGTGCCTCATCAGCTAATAGTAATCCTGGGGCTGGTGAGCACAAGGGCCATTTTCTGAAAATTAATATCCCGAAAATCCGGTCCTGACATCTTTGCTTCGGCTTTCCTGAGCCAAAGCCCTTTGTAAGACTTGGTTGATATTTAAAAACTCGTAGCCTTCTAGATTTTCTCTAATGGGAGTTCTCAAACCATTCAGCACCAGGTGTGCCAAGTCCCTCTCGGTTATCACCAAACTAAAACACCGGTTTTTTGGTTCTCTGAATCTCTTGACATAATCGGAGACCGCTTCATCATGCTTCTGTTTAACAAATGTTAGATTTTACAACTTGAGTTCATTGTCGCCGCTATAAAAGTGATCATGAAATTTCTGCTCAAGTTGCGACCAAACTCGAATGGAACCATGTGGTAAAGAAGAAAACCATGAAAATGCGGTACCAGTTAATGATAAAGGAAATAAACGCACTTTCAATTCATTCAATGAGCCTGCCTCACCCAATTGTGCTAAATATTGACTAACATGCTCCCATGTGGTTTTTGTGCCTTCTCCGTTAAACTTAACGAAATCTGGAATTTTATATCCTGGAGGGCACTGGATAGCATCAAAGTACTCTGGGTACGGCTTTTGGTAAATCCGATTCCGAGGTAATTCAACTCCAAAATTCTCTCGAAGCATCTTAGCCATCTCTTCTCTAAGATTAGCTAAACCATCATCCATAGTGGATGATAAAGCTTGTGGTACTGGCATAGGAGGAGTAGGGTTACTAGCCGTAGGTAAAAATTGTGGCATGTATGTCGACCCATAATTTGGTAGTGGTCGAGTGGTTGTAGCTGTAGGTAGGGTTTGGCTCGGTGTTGCCCCCGAACCTGGCATGCTCATAATAGGGTTGATGGGTGCAGTCACAATCTGATTTGTTTGGGTAGGATAATAAGCCATCGGCACGGGAGGCACCGATGCAATAGGTAAAGCCAGATTAGGGTTTTGCACACTAGCAGCTACACCATCATTACCACTAGACCATTGAGATGTATTCTTTTGAGCATTAGTATTTTCTATGAAAGTTTGATAGACTAGATTGTTACCATCAGCAATACGACTTTCAATCTCATCCCACTGCTCAGGAGAAAAGGCAGTACTTACAGAGGGTTTAACCTACTCGGCTTGAAGAGGAGGGAACTCGATTTCTTCGATGGGAGTGATGTTGCCTTGGCGATCTTTCTTGAATTTCGCAAGGAACTCCTGCAGGTCCTTCTCCTCGCGCACCTTCTTGTACTCCACATAAACTTGGCGATGATCGGCCGATATCTCATCAAGACTAGGCTTAATGATGTTATCGGCGTCTACCTCAGATGGCTTGGGAAGATCATACATGGTGGATGATGATGATTGATCTTCGGTCCCCAGCAGAGTCGCCAAAAAGTGTGTCGACACACGAACACGTCACGTGTACCCTCGACGCCGGGGGTGATGCACCGCAGCTCACGTTGAAGGAGACCCGACCGACAACGCGATACGCAAGACAGTCGACGGGCGCTTTTGCACCTGAAAACCCCACACCCCCAGGAGGGACCCCGTCAGGGAGTGCGGCGGCTATGGGATGCCCTAGGTCGATTCGATCGCCCCTAGAGCCTCGAGATTCGCAGCTCTCAAACATGAAGAACAACGAAGAATGAGAGAGAAAAACGGTGCAAAGATAAAATGTAGATGAAAAAAGTAGTATATTGATTTGTTCGATTGTGTGTTGTTCAATCGGCCATCACCCCCAACATATATAAGAGGCGGTTGGACTTCCCGTACAAGTAAAGGATTCATCTAGGCTTTCCTTTCAAGAAAAATTACATCAATTCATGTCCTAGAGTCCTAGTTCTATTCCAACTCGGATTCGGTCTGAATCTGGCCCAAACTCTGTCTTTCTTCTTGCGCGGGCCGCTGAGCTTGCATATGATCTCCGATCAAGACAACCCAAATAACAAACTTGTGCGCCTCGACGATACGAACAAGTCTCATGTTGATCACTTTTTCAAATAAGGCCATCTTGAATACTTTTCGAGGTCATCTTTACCTTCCAGTCGGACTCGGTATTGCAGTAGACTGGATTATCCGAGTCTTGTAGTGAATATGCAGGCCATATACTATCTCTGATGATGATGACTCCAAAGCCAAAGTTTACTGTCTTGATGATACGCACAACTTCTGTATTGAACACTTCTTCATCCAAGGTAACCTTGATAAACTTTCAGGCACATGTTCAGTTTCACTCGGATTCGAGCTCATCCACTCGGATATTAGAGACTTTCACTCGGATCGTCCGACTGGACTTTTTCACTCGGAAGACATTCCTTCACTCGGATGACTATATTTCCACTCGGATGACTATATTTTCACTCGAAAAGCAATATCTTACTTGATCGGCAAGTTTTCGTTCCGATGGTAATCTTTTCACTCGGAACATTTTCATCTGGAGGACAATTTCACTCGGATCACTATATTTTCATTCGGATAATAATAAGTTCATCCAGTCAGCAAACTTCCACTCGACCGGTAATTTTCACTCGACCAGTAAATTTTCACTCGGATTTCCCACTGAAAACACAGCCTGATCTTGTCTTGTCTTTCCAGGCCTCATACGACCTTGGATTGAGACGAATTATATATGAAAATCGGTCGACTCGACGAGATGAAACTTTTGCATGTTGAAGGTTTTTCGATTGAATGTCGTCTTGAGGGCCGAATTGCTCACGCATTGTATCAGACACTCATCAACATGTGTCTGGTGTTAAGCATAATATTTTGGTCTCTGGCCTGTCCAAACCGTATTGACTGTAACTTTTGCATATGAACTCGGATTAAGATGATTTATATATGAAAATCAATTGCCTCGACGAGACGAAGACAATTCCTTTAGAGTGCTCCTTCATCTGAGGTCATATTGAGGGCGTAATCGACCGAAAAGCACTCCAAACACTAAATTTTGTCACTCGGAGTATAGCTTCGGCCGCTGAGATAAGGTCGAATGGTGATAGCCTAAATATCAAAGTTGTTCCACTCGACGATGTGAAACTTTCTCATGCTGAAAACCCTTTCACTCTGTATTTTGCCAAAATCAGGTGTCAACACGTAACTACTCACAAAGCATATTCATGTTCATGATTAGAGGAGTATTAATATGCATTAAGAATCTGAACATATGATCTTCCACCAAATAAACCAATTATCATCAACTACAAGGTGTAATCAACACTACTAGCAACCCACAGGTACCAATTTGTGGTTTTGATACAATATTGGATACAAGAGATGAACTAGGGTTTGAGAGGAGATGGTGCTAGTGAAGATGTTGATGGAGATTGACCCCCTCCCGATGAGAGGATTGTTTGTGATGACGATGGTGATGATTTCCCCCTCTCGGAGGGAAGTTTCCCCAGCAGAACAGCTCCGCCAAAGCCCTAGATTGGTTCCGCCAAGGTTCCGCCTCGTGGCGGCGGAGTTTCGTCCCATGAGCTTGATTATGATTTTTTCCAGGGTAAGAGACTTCATATAGCAGAAGATGGGCACCGGAGGGCCACCAGGGGGGCCACGAGGCAGGGGAGTGCCCAGTAGGGGTGGGTGCGCCCCCCACCCTCGTGGCCAGGGTGTGGGCCCCCTCTTGTAGTTTCTTCCCTCAATAATTCTTATTAATTCCCAAAATGACTTTCGTGGAGTTTCAGGACTTTTGGAGTTGTGCAGAATAGGTCTCCAATATTTGCTCCCATTTCAGCCCAGAATCCCAGCTGTCGGCATTCTCCCTCTTCATGTCAAACCTTGTAAAGTAAGAGAGAATAGCCATAAGTATTGTGATATAATGTGTAATAACAGCCCATAATGCAATAAATATCGATATAAAAGCATGATGCAAAATGGACGTATCAACTCCCCCAAGCTTAGACCTCGCTTGTCCTCAAGCGGAAGCCGATATCGAAAAATATGTCCACATGTTTAGAGATAGAGGTGTCGATAAAAATAAAATACGGACATGAGGGCATCATGATCATTCTTATAACTGTAACATATATAGATTTTGCCATATGATTTCTTATGCTCAAGTAACAATCTATTCACAATGTCAAGTATGGTTCGGAAACTTCATTAAGAACTAACAAACTACAATCTCAGTCATTGAAGCAATTGCAATTTATCGTAACATCGGAAAGAGTCAAGAATAGAGCTTTTCAGCAAGTCCACATACTCAACTATCATATAGTCTTCTACAATTGCTAACAATCACGCAATAGTTATGGTTATGGAGTTTTAATCGGACACAGAGAAAGATAGGGGCTTATAGTGTCGCCTCCCAACGTCTTACCTCAAGGGTAATGTCAACAATAATAGTTCATGCTAACTTACATCCAATTGGACATATATATATGTATATATATATATATAGGACAACACTATTCTAATCTCAGGATTAGAATATTTATTTGGATCACAGCAGCCCTATATAGGGCCACCTTCCCGAGCTTCCCAACCTCTTGGGCCTGACCAGGTGCGAGACTTGGCAACCCCGATCGGGATCTCGATCCCGCCTCCCCTGCCCTCTCGTCCCCACGACCACCGGCTGGCCGTCGTCTCCGCCGTCGACCGGATCCAGCTCCTCCTCTTCCATCCCTTCTACCACCGTCGCTGGATCCAGCTCCTCCCCTTCGTCGCCACCTCAGGTTTGACCGCCGGCGCGGGCGAAGCGAAGCGACGGCGACGCGCCGGGCGAGGGAGCCCGCGGCGGTTGGAGGCGTCATAGCCCCAGCCACCAACCGCGCCGCCGGCCGCCCCTGCCACCAACCACGACGCCGCGAGGCCCGACCTCTTATCATGCCGCCTCTTGCCCCAGCCGTTGCCCCCGTGCTCTCTACCAGCGTAGCTCGTTGTCGTCCGCCGTGCTCTGAAAAGCAGTGCAGTTCGGGAGCATGGCGCGAGCTTAGAAACTCGTTACCCCTTGCTCCGGCGAGTTCATCTGCTCCCGTCCACGAACGCACCTCTGCTGCTCGTCGCTGACCACAACGCGGCGATGACGCCGAGATTTGCGAGAAGCTCCATGTCGTCGTCCTTCAATGACGGGATGAATTCCATCGCATTTCCAAAGTTGACCTTCTCCCCTTTTGCATACTGACCTTCTTCCTCTCGCAGCACACGCGGGGAGCGGGATACAGAGCGACATCTCCTCCATGCCGGTGTTTGCACAAAACGGAACTACCCCAGTCTCCTCCTCAACGCCGTTGTTTCACCCACAATTTCCTTTGGCCTCTTCTACATCGGCGTCAGCTCTTCCGACCTTCCTTGTCAACTCTCTCTGACCTTCCCTGCACCTTTCCTCTGCTGCCGCACATGGTGCTTCGTGGCATCCCAATTCCCAAGTACCTTTCCAAAATAGTCGTGTGTAGTGCTCCCCTGAAATCCTCATGTGTGGAAAGCTATGGCATCCAGCTACTACACTGTTTCTATTTAGCATTTTTCTTCTTCTCTTTGAACTAGTTGCCGATTTGCCCCGGTCTCTCTGAGGTGCTGCTACATATAGATGTGTTGCTCATGTGAAAAATGTGTTAACTAAATTTAACAGTCTTGACAGAACTGCAGGTGTGTGTGTGTGTGTCTGTCTAATTTACTGTAAAATTTCTCATTTCCCCCTTTTACAACCATTGAGATGTTCATAGACGTTCCATGAAGTTCTACAACAACTATACGCCTAGTCCTACTACAGCTATGCACTATTCTTCACGGTGGTTTGCATGCCTTGTGCTCTTCGGATCTTTGGGCGTGTGTCATGTGGGCTTGATGGACATATGTTGACTAGCGTCCAGCTCGGAGAGCGAACAAAGTTGACCTTCCATGCCAAGAATTCAGATATGTTCTACTATTGTCATTCATCTCTGACAATTCATGGTCCCACATGTATGGTTTTAGTTTGCTGAATCTACACAAGCCGTGCTGAGTAATCTTGCTACAATATTGCTAATTCCAAGAATCCTTACCGAAGCATTATACTAAATCTGAAAGAAATACTACCTGAAGCGAAATGAACACTTTCAGTTCAGAATTATGTATCCATTCTTGCCCAACAACACAACTTGGTTCCCAGACGTGAATTTTCAATCGGTCTAGTCTTCATATTTGTTTTTATAATGGTTCGACAAAGCATCGAACAAAGTGTTCACTCACACCTAACAATTTGCGCGTGTGTGTGTGCACTAACCTACTTTTGTTCAAGTCTTTCCCAAATCTCACATACTAGTGTCGGTGTTCTCTCTGTATGTTTGCTAAAGTATGTATAGAAGCTTTATATATTTGTATTGTGATTGATTTCTCCGTGCGCACACTCATGTGTGTGTGTGCACGTGTGCACGCGCCAGAGCCAGTTACCTTACCGACGACCAGTGAGCACGCCTCCGTGCAGGTCGTTACATACCTTGCATGGTGAAGATGGTATTGTGACCCTCTTCCACAAATGGATTCTCCCCATTCCTAAAATAACCTATAGGTTGTAATTTAAATAATGGATAAGTTCCTTGTTTATTTCAAAAACCAAGAAGTTTAATTTTAAAAAATAGAGCAGTTCAAAAAATACAAATGTGGAAGCTCAAAAGTAATAATTGAAGAAGTTCAAAAACAATTTCAAATTTAAAAAATGGAAATAGTTAAAAACATTTATAAAAATGACTTTCCACTCTTAAAAAAGCTAGTAGTTCAAATTAGACTAATGACCCTGTTCCATGTTTATATATAAAAAAGATTTGTTTTCCGTTACTAACCAAAAACTAAGGAGTTCAAACTTAAAAAATGATGAAGTCCGATGTTTATAAAAAACAGATTTTTTTCGCCGATAGTTCAAGTGCAAACGACCAAGTTCAGAAAAAATTGGATTGTGATGAAAAGTGTAATTTTTATTACTATTTTGTATGTTTCATTTGACAGAGGCTTCATATGTTTCATTTTGTAAGTTGCCCCAATAGTTCAAGTGCAAACGAAATAAAGCTCATGTACAAATACAAAAGAAAAGTTCATCTAAATGAAAAGAGAGTTAACTTAATAAAAAGTATTTTATAAAAAATGTACTCGAAGTTCAATTACTATGGAGAAAGTACTTGTTTTAGTAGTAGACATCACGTTAAAAAAAGGGGAAAAGTTAATGGGCAGCAATAACAGAGCAATTCATGTAGCTTATATATTTTTGGTTGAGACATATGGAAACAATACTTACAATGGGAAAAAGTAAATTTAATAGGAATCCAATTTTCCTTTTATAATATATAAAACTAACAAGTTCAAATTAAATTGCACATTAGTTCAATGTCTATATAAAGAAATAGATTTTCCCTATTTCTAATTAATAAAACCAAGAAGGTCAAATTAAAATAACCGACAAGGTCAAAAAAAACATAGAAGTTCAAATTTAAAAAATCATAGAAGTTCAATTTGAAATAACCAAGAAGGTCAAAAAACCTAAAAGTTCAAATTTAAAAACCTAGAAAATTGTTTGCTTATTTAAAACCATATTTTTCTAAGAAGTTCAAAGTAAACAAAAAGAGAAGTTCGCAGTTTAAAAAAACTTAGATGTTTTTTCATTACTAAATAATAAAATGAAGAAGTTAAAATTAAAAAATAAAGAAAAACTAAAAAAGTTTTAAAAGACTTAGTTGTTCAAAAAATTATTTGAAGAAAGCATTTTCCATGTTTCCGAAAGAAATTAGAGGTTCAAATTTCACAAAGATAGAGGTTCAATGTTCATTACAGAACCAAGAAAAGTCAAATTAAAAATACAAAGAAGTTCAACTTTTTAATAATAAAGGGGTTATATAAAAACTTAGAGGTTCGAATTTAAATAGCCAAGAAGTTCAATTTTTAGTATAAAACCAAGATGCAAGTTAAAAAAATCTAAAAATAAGAAGTTCAAATTAAAAAGACGAAGAAGTTCAATGCTTGTTACAAATCCAAAAGAAGTTCATTAAAAAAAGCATCTCAAACAATTTTATAAAAAAAGATTTTCTCTATTAAAGTAAACCTAGAAGCCCAAATTTAAAAATGGAGCAGCTCGAGGTCTATCAAAAAGTAGGATTTTTTCCGTCACTAAAAGAAATAAAACCATGAAGTCCAAATTAAAAAGATGGAGAAGTTCGATGATTATAGAAAACTCAGATTTCCTCGTTATTAAAGAATGGAAACAAGAAGTTCAAAAATTAAATAACAAGCAGTTCAACTTTTAAAAATAGAACGCTTCAAAATTTCATAAAAAAGATTAAGAAATAAAAGCAGGAAGTCCATATTAAAAGATGGAGAAGTTTGATGATTATAGAAATTCAGATTTTCCTCGTTATTAAAGAATGGAAACAAGAAGCTCAAAAATAAAATAACAAGAAGTTCAACTTTTAAAAATAAAGCACTTAAAAATATCACAAAAAAGGATTAAGAAAACCAGATTAAAAATTCATAAAAAAAACTCATATATTTTCACGTAACCAAGAGAAGTTCAGATTGATAACTGCCAGAAGTCCACGTACTACACAGTGTCCATTTTGTAGTAGAAGGAATAAAAAAACAAAGGCTAAATTTGTTGTTGTTATAAGTTTAAGTCCTCTGTCGGAGGAAGTTAAAAACAATATTGTGAGAGAGGTTTGTACAAAAATAATATCATTTGTTTAACACTGACGAATGGATGAGAAAATTACAAAAAAATACGTCACAGAAGTTCAACGTGAAAACAACAGGAAGTTCAACTACTATAGTGAGTGAATTTCAGATGAAAAACTCTTAAAATCGTCAGTAAAATTTGAATTTTAATGTCACTGGTGCGGCGCAACTGGTTCAATGCTTGTTACAAACCCAAAGAAGGTCATTAGAAAAAGCATCTCAAAACAATTTTATAACAAAGATATTCTCTCTTAAAATAAACCTAGAAGTTAAAATTTAAAAATACAACGGCTCGATGTCTATATAAAATTAAGATTTTTTTTCTGATATTAAAAGAAATAAAACTAGAAGTCCAATTTAAAAAGATGGAGAAGTTCGATGATTATAGAAAACTCAGATTTTCCTCATTATTAAAAAATGGAAAAAAGAAGTTCAAATATTAAATAACAAGAAGTTCAACTTTTAAAAATAGAGTGCTTCCAAATTTCACAAAAAAGATTCAAAAACTATGAAGTCCATATTAAAAAGATGGAGAAGTTCGATGATTATAGAAAACTTAGATTTCCCTTGTTATTAAAGAATGGAAACAAGAAGTTCAAAAATAAAATAACAAGAAGTTCAACTTTTAAAAATAGAGTGCATCAGAATACAAAAAAGAATTAAGAAATTCAGATTAATATTCATAAAAAAACACAGATATTTTCACGTAACCAAGAGAAGTTCATATTGATAACTATCGGAAGTTCATGTACTACACGGTGTGCATTTGTATGAAAAAAAGAATGAAAAAGCAAAGGCTAAAAGTTTTGTTGCTAGAAGTTCAAGTGCTCAGCCCAAGAAAAGTTCAAAAATTCTTGTGAGAGAGGTTGAACAAAAATATGTGACAGAAGTTCAAGGAGAAAATAGCGGGACGTTCAACTACTACACGGAATGCGTTTCAGATAAGAATATAAGAATAGAAAACTAAAATCTTAAAAGGTTTGTTGCAAGAAGTTCACGTGGTCCTCCGTGCACGGTGCAAAATTAATATTGCGGGACATTCGACCTCCAATTACATGTTTGAAAATAGCAAAAAATGACGTCCGACCATCAATTGCATGTAATTCAATGTATGCACAAAAATGTGACAGAAGTTCATAGTGAAAACAATGAGAAGTTCAAGTACCGCAAGGAATGCATTTCAGGTCAGAATAAAAAGTATAGAAAAATAAAAGCTTAAACAGTTTGTTGCTAGAAGTTCAAGTGCTCTGTCAGGGAAAGTTCAAAAATTCTTGCGAGAGAGGTTCACCTTCTATTTCCATGTTCAATTTTTTCAGTATAAAAATCGATTACAATTCTTTACTCAAAATATTAATTCAGAAGTTTGGAATAACACAGAAGTTTGGAGTTTATTAAAACCTAGGATTTACCTATTGAAAAAATAAAAAACACGGCACCATTTTTTTCACTTTTAAAAACAACTCGTAAATGAAAAGAATGGTTGATAGAAGTTCAATTGCTTAGCGAGGAAAAGTTCAAAAACTTCTTGTGAGATAGGTTCACCATGTATTTAGATGTCCAAAATACATAAAAATATGTTGTTTTTTGTGTTTTAAAATAATTCTCTCAAACTAGAGAGAAGTTCAAAAGTGATAACAACCAGAAGTTCACGTACTACATGGTGTGTATTTCATAAAAGAAAACTACAAATAAAGTGAAACAGAGTGAAGTTCAAACAGACATGCCCCAGAAGTTCAACTACTTCACGTAGTGCGAAAAACAGCATGTCATAAAATAGCACGTCAAAAACAGAGTGAAGTTCAAACAGACATGCCCGAGAAGTTCAACTACTTCACGCAGTGCATTTCCATTCGCGATGAAGGCAGAAATCATGATCTTGTCATTTTCCAATTTACTTCAAAACGACAGGAATATCATTTGTGTAAGTTCAAGCCCTCGGTCGGAGAAAGTTCAAAAATTTGTTGTGAGAAGGGTTTGTAAGAAAGGAAAATCATTTGTGTAACACTAACGAATGGATGAGAAAAATTACAAACGAAAATACGTCACAGAAGTTCAACGTGAAAACAGCAAGAAGTTCAACTACTACACTGAATGAATTTCAGATGAAAAACTTTTAAAACCGTCGCCAGTATGAAAAAACGGTCAACACGGGAAAGTTGTGTGTTCACAGTAGCTTTCCACTGGTATGACACTTGCTCAATTCTTGTGAGTGTTTCGGTGAGTGGACGGAGAGCTACGGTCAACAAAAGCACGTGAAAAATAGAGTGAAGTTCAAGTAGACATGACGAGAAGTTCAAGTCTTCACGCGGTACATTTTCGAAGAATCAGTTTTGCGATAAAGGCAGAACGAATGTTCCCGCCATTTTCGCAATTACTTGAAAACGGCTAAAAATCAGAGAAAACTATCAACATAAAAACGTTTCGCATTTTCCATAGCTTTTCAACGGTATATTATTTGCGCCATTCCGATAAAGTTTGTGAAAAATACGGTGAAAATACATTTTTCGCCATTTTCAAAACTGACATAAAACCATAAATAATTGGGAGAAATAATAGATACAAAAAAGTTTCGTATTTCCTTAAGCTTTACAACGCCATATCATTTGCTGCATTCGGACATATGGTTAAAACATTAGCTCAAAAATACAAATTCGTTAGAACTTGTATTGTTTTCTAAATTTCTTTTAAACCATTCAAAATTAGAAAAAACTATCAACATGAAAAAGTAGCGCATTTTCATAAGCTTTCCAATGCCATATCATTTTCCTCAATTGGATTAGCCGTTTATAAATGTCATCGAAAATACGAACTCGGTTGTTCGATTTGCTAAATTTTACGATTTTCCAAATTACTCTTTAACCATAAGGAATTAGAGAAAACTTTCAACATGTGGAAGGAGCGGTTTTGCAGCAGCTTTCCAACGCCATATTATTTGCGTCATTCCGATAAATGGTTTAGAAATGCGATCGAAAATACGATTCAGGTTTTTTGTGTGAAGGAAAAACGGTTTTCAAAACAGCTCTTAAACCGCTTACATTTTGCCAAAAATTCAACTTGGGCCATGATACTGGTGTTCATAGCTTTCCAACGGTATATTGCAAGCCCCATTTGGACACTTTTTAGCTGAAGTTCAACCTTGTACTCGGGGAAGGTCAGACGCGTTACTCGGGAAGTTCATGTTGTGCTCAGAATATTATTCTGATATCAGAATAGTGTTTATATATATATATATATATACATATATATATATAGACACACACACACACACACACACACACACACACACACACACACATACTCAGGATCTTTCCAACACAAGGTGCTTGCCAAAGGATAAAATGAAAAGGGAAAGGTGAGGATCACCTTGACTCTTGCATAATGTAAAAGATAGGCCCTTCGCAGAGGGAAGCCGAGGTTGTCATGTGCTTTTAGGGTTGGATGCACAAAATATTAATGCAAAAGAACGTCACTTTATATTGCCACTTGTGATATGGACCTTTATTATGCAGTCCGTCGCTTTTATTACTTCCATATCACACGATCGTATAAAGCTTATTTTTCCTCATTAATAAGTCATACATATTTAGAGAGCAACTTTTATTGCTTGCAACATGACAACTTACTTGAAGGATCTTACTCAATCCATAGGTAGGTATGGTGGACTCTCATGGTAAAACTGGGTTTAAGGATATTTGGAAGCACAAGTAGTATCTCTACTTGGTGCAAGGAATTTGGCTAGCATAAGGGGGAAAGGCAAGCTCAACATGTTGGATGATCCATGACAATATACTTTAACTAAGATGTGAGAAAACATAACCCATTACGTTGTCTTCCTTGTCCAACATCAACTCTTTAGCATGTCATACTTTAATGAGTGCACACAATCATAAAAGATGTCCAAGATAGTATATTTATATGTGAAAACCTTTCTTTCTTTATTACTTCCTATTAATTGAATGATGACCAAAACTATGTTTTCCAACTCTCAACAACTTTTATGTATCATACTCTTTATGTGTGAAGTCATTACTATCCATAAGATCAATATGAACTCTTTTATTCTTTTTATTCTTTTATGCACTTAAGATCATGGCAAGATAGCAAAGCCCTTGACTCAAGACTAATCTTTATTATAAATAGCTCACGGACTCGATTACATAGAGGGATCACAAAGCAAAACTCAAAACTAATTCATACCAACACTTTATTCTACTAGATCAAGATATTACTAAAAGGATCGAACTAAGTAAAACGGTAAAGATAGGAGTGTGATGGTGATACGATACCGGGGCACCTCCCCCAAGCTTGGCAGTTGCCAAGGGGAGTGCCCATACCCATGTGATTATGTCCTCGAAGGTGGTGAAGAAGGAGTTGTTGATGATGTAGGTTTCTTCCATAATTTGCGCTTGAGAATGGAATTTTGCTCCCTTAGATCATCGATCTCCCGCTCAAGGCTTAATATCCTTTTGCATAGTTCCTGTTTGTTTTCTTGCAAGAGACGAAAAGGGATAAACTCGATCTTGGGCTTCTTTGCCCTATCAGGGAGGCTTGACCTTTTAAACTCCACATGCATGTTCCCGGGTTGAGGTAACGGGACTTCATCTTCATCTGAGGTCGTCTCCTCCTTTCTCTTAGGCTCATAGTCTTCTTCTTCCTCAGTGGTCCAGCCACAATGCTCCAAGTCCCTGTAGACCATAGGGTCTGCAAGGTAACCAGCCACATAGCTTTGTCCCTCCGAATCCTGGGACGACATATTGCTCTAATCTGCAGGAGACACAGCTCGATACAAAGACAGAGGATTTTTGTGTGATACGATGGTCAAAACCTTCGGGAGATTATATAATGAATTTTTACCGACCAAAAGAAGTATCGTACAAGAAAAGGAGTCCAGAGAGCACACGAGGTGCCCACGAGGCAGGGGGCGCGCCCAGTAGGGGTGGGCGCGCCCTCCACCCTCGTGGACGCCTCGTGTCCTTCTCGGACTACTTATTTTTCCTATTTTCTTAAATATTCCAAAACAGAGAAAAATTGCCATTGGAACTGTTTTGTAGTCAGTTTACTTTTTGGAGTCTGAAATGTTCTGGAAAGTGTCCCTTATGTATTCCTCTGGGGTTACAGTTTCAATAATATTAGTTTCAACATTTATTGAGTTACCTGAGATATAGTGTTTGATTCTTTGACCGTTCACCACCCTCGGACTTGTGCCTTCGAAGTTGTTGGTTTTTATAGCACCGGAACGATAGACCTCCTCGATAACGTAAGGACCTTCCCATTTAGAGAGAAGTTTTCCTGCAAAAAATCTTAAATGAGAGTTGAATAGCAACACATAATCACCTACGTTAAACTCATGCTTTTGTATCCTTTTATCATGCCATCTTTTAACTTTTTCTTTAAACAGCTTGGCATTCTCGTAGGTTTGGGTTCTCCATTCATCAAGTGAGCTAATGTCAAATAACCTCTTCTCACCAGCAAGTTTGAAATCATAATTGAGCTCTTTAATAGCCCACTATGCCTTATGTTCAAGTTCGAGAGGTAAGTGACAAGCTTTTCCATAAACCATTTTATACGGAGACATACCCATAGCATTTTTATATGCAGTTCTATAGGCCCATAATGCATCATCAAGTTTCTTGGACCAATTCTTTCTAGATCTATTAGCAGTCTTTTGCAAAATTAAATTTGAGCTCTCTATTACTCAATTCTACTTGGCCACTAGACTATGGGTGATAAGGAGATGCAATTCTATGATTAACATCATACTTAGCAAGCATTTTACGGAAAGCACCATGAATAAAATGTGAACCACCATCAGTCATGAGATATCTAGGGACTCCAAACCTCGGAAAAATAACTTCTTTAAGCATCTTAATAGAGGTGTTATGATCAACACTACTAGTTGGAATAGCTTGTACCCACTTAGTAACGTAATCAACAGCAACTAAAATATGTGTATATCCATTAGAGGCAGGAAAAGGTCCCATGTAATCAAAGCCCCAAACATCAAATGGTTCAATAACAAGAGAATAATTCATAGGCATTTCTTGACGTCTACTAATATTACCAATTCTTTGCCATTCATCACAAGACAAGACAAACTTACGGGCATCTTTGAGGAGAGTAGGCCAATAAAAACCGGATTGCAATACCTTATGTGCAGTTCTATCTCCAGTGTGGTGTCCTCCATATGGTTCGGAGTGACACTTGCGTAGGATCTGTTCCTGTTCATGCTCAGGTACACAACGTCTAATGACACCATCTACTCCTTCTTTGTAAAGGTGTGGGTCATCCCAGAAGTAATGTCTTAAATCATGAAAGAACTTTTTCTTTTGCTGGTATGTGAAACTAGGTGGTATAAATTTAGCAACAATGTAATTAGCATAATCGGCATACCATGGAGCAGTATGAGAAGCATTTATGACTGCTAATTATTCATCAGGAAAGCTATCATCAATAGGTAGTGGGTCATCTAGAACATTCTCTAGACTAGACAAGTTGTCTACAACGGGGTTCTCAGCTCCCTTTCTATCAATAATATGCAAATCAAATTCTTGGAGCAAGAGGACCCATCTAATAAGTCTAGGTTTAGCATCTTTCTTTTCCATAAGATATTTAATAGTAGCATGATCAGTGTGAATAGTTACTTTATAATCAACAATATAAGGTCTGAACTTATCACATGCAAATACAACTGCTAAGAATTCTTTTTCAGTGGTAGCATAATTTCTCTGGGTGGTGTCAAGAGTTTTACTAGCATACTGGATAACATTTAATTTCTTATCAACTCTTTGCCCGAAAACAGCACCTACGGCATAATCGCTAGCATCACACATAACTTCAAAGGGTAAATTCCAATCAGGTGGCTGAACAATAGGTGCAGTGATCAAAACTATCTTAAGTATTTCAAACGCTTCTACACAATCATCATCGAAGACAAAAGGAATATCTTTTTGCAATAGATTAGTTAGAGGCCTAGAGATTTTAGAAAAGTCCTTAATGAACCTCCTATAAAAACTGACATGACCAAGGAAACTTCGTATACCTTTAATGTCCTTGGGACACGACATCTTTTAAATAGCATCAACTTTAGCTTTATCAACTTCAATACCTCTTTCAGAAATTTTATGCCCCAAGACAATGCCTTCATTAACCATAAAGTGGCACTTCTCCCAATTCAAGACGAGACTAGTGTCTTTGCATCTCTCCAAAACTCGATCAAGGTTGCTCAAGCAATCATCAAAAGAGGATCCATAAACGGAGAAATCATCCATGAATACCTCACAAATCTTTTCACAAACGTCAGAGAATATAGCCATCCTGCATCTTTGAAAGGTAGCGGGTGCATTACATAAACCAAAAGGCATACGTCTATAAGCAAAAGTACCGAAAGGGCAAGTAAAAGTAGTCTTTGCTTGATCATCCGCTGACACATGTACTTGAGAGAAACCAGAATAACCATCTAGAAAGTAGAAATGTGTATGTTTGGATAGTCTTTCTAGCATTTGACCAATAAAAGGTAAAGGGTAAGGATCTTTCTTAGTAGCTTTATTTAATTTGCGGAAATCAATTACCATCCTATAACCTGTAATATTTCTTTGCGGGATCAATTCATCTTTATCATTAGGGACTACAGTAATACCTCCCTTCTTAGGGACACAATGGACATGACTTACCCACTCACTATCAGCAACGGGACAAATTATACCTGCCTCAAGGAGCTTTAGTATCTCCTTTCTTACCACTTCTTTCATCTTAGGATTTAACCGTCGTTGATGATCTCTAACTGGTTTAGAGCCTTCGTCCAATTTATTTTTATGTTGGCATAGAGTGGGACTAATGCCCTTAAGATCATCGAGAGTATATCCAATAGCAGCACGGTGCTTCTTCAGAATTTTCAATAATCTTTCCTCTTCTTGCTCTGAAAGGTTAGCACTAATAATAACAGGATATATTTTCTTTTCATCAAGATAAGCATATATAAGAGTATCAGGTAAAGGTTTAAGCTCAAACACGGGATTACCCTTGGGTGGAGGAGGATCCCCTAGGATTTCAATAGGTAAATTGTGTTTCAGAATAGGACCATGTTTAAGGAATACTTCATCTATTTCCCTTCTTTCATTCATAAACATATCATTTTCATGGTCTAGCAAATATTGTTCTAAAGGATCAATAGGAGGCACGGCAATAGAAGCAAGACCAATAATTTCATCCTTACTAGGCAATTCTTTATCATGGGGTTGTCTACGAAATTTAGCAAAATTAAACTCATGTGTCGTATTCCCCAGACCAATAGTAACAACATCCTTTTTGCAATTAATACTAGCATTAACGGTATTCAAGAAGGGTCTACCAAATATAATGGGACAAAAGCTATCTTGTGGGGAACCAAGAACAAGAAAATCAGCGGGATATTTAACTTTCCCACACAAGAGTTCAACATCTCTAACAATCCCAACTGGTGAAATAGTATCTGTATTGGCAAGCTTAATAGTAACATTAATATCTTCTATTTCAGCGGGTGCGATATCATGCACAATTTCATTATATAAGGAAATAGGTATTGCACTAGCACTAGAACCCATATCACATAAGCCATGATAACAATGATCTCCTATTTTAACAAGAATAACATGCATGCCTACAACAAGTCTATGTATCTTAGCATCGGGTTTAGCTATATTAGCAGCTTCCTCACAAAAGTAAATAACATGCCCATCAATATTATCAGCGAAGAGATCTTTAACCATAGCAATACTAGGTTCAACTTTAATTTGCTCAGGAGGTGTATATGTTCTAGTATTACTTTTACGAACCACAGTAGAACCTTTAGCATGATCCTTTATTCTAACAGGGAAAGGTGGTTTCTCAACATAAGTAGTAGGAACAATAGGATCATTATAAGTGATAGTCTTTTCTTCAACTTTAACAGGTGCAACTACTTCAATGGGAGGATTATATTTAAACCATTTCTCCTTAGGGAGATCAACGTGAGTAGCAAAAGATTCACAGAAAGAAGCTACTATCTCAGAGTCAAGTCCATATTTAGCGCTAAATCCACGAAAAGCATTGGTATCCATAAAAGATTTAACACAATAAAACTTAGGTGTCATACCTGACGCCTTACAAACGTCGGAACCCCAATCTTCAGAGTTGCATTTAATTCTTTCCAATAAGTCCCATTTGAAATCAATAGTCTTCAGCATATAAGAACCAGCACAAGAAGTATTGAGCATGGTGCGATCATTGAGAGAAAGCCGAGCATAAAAATTTTGAATAATCATTTCTCTTGAGAGCTCATGATTGGGGCATGAATATAACATTGACTTAAGCCTCCCCCAAGCTTGAGCGATGCTTTCTCCTTCGCAAGGCCAAAAATTATATATATAATTATGATCACGATGAACAAGATGCATAGGATAGAACTTCTGGTGAAATTCCAATTTCAATCGTTTATAGTCCCATGATCTCGTATCATCACATGGCCTATACCATGTCAATGCATCTCCCTTCAAAGATAAAGGGAAGACCTTCCTCTTAACAACATCATCGGGCATACCTGCAAGCTAAAATAGTCCACAAACTTCATCCACATAGATAAGGTGTAAATCGGGATGCAATGTTCCATCTCCTTCGAAGGGATTAGCTAGCAGTTTTTCTATCATACCCGAAGGAATCTCAAAGTAAAAAATTTCAGTAGGTTCAGTAGGTTGAGGAGAAACTCTTTGCTCTACAGGTCGGGGCAAAGATGCCCCGAACAAGCCCCTCAGAGGATTAGTTTCCATAGTAACAAGTGATAGTAAATTTCAGCACACTATATAAATGTTTCCTTACCAAGTTCCACTCACCAAAGGCGCTTCACTCCCCGGCAACGGCACCAGAAAAGAGTCTTGATGATCCACAAGTATAGGGGATCTATCGTAGTCCTTCCGATAAGTAAGAGTGTCAAACCCAACGAGGAGCAGAAGGAAATGACAATCGGTTTTCAGTAAGGTATTCTCTCCAAGCACTGAATTATAGGTAACAGATAGTTTTGTGATTATAACAGGTAACAAGCAATAAAAGTAAATAAGGTGCGGCAAGGTGGCCTAATCCTTTTTGTAGCAAAGTACAAGCCTGGACAAGTTCTTATAATGAGAAAAGCGCTCCCGAGGACACATGGGAATTATCGTCAAGCTAGTTTTCATCATGCTCATATGATTCGCGTTCATTACTTTGATAATTTGATATGTGGGTGGACCAGTGCTTGGGTACTGCCCTTTCTTGGACAAGCATCCCACTTATGATTAACCCCTATTGCAAGCATCCGCAACTACAAAAGAAATACTAAGGTAAACCTAACTATAGCATGAAACTAGTGGATCCAAATCAGCCCCTTACGAAGCAACGCATAAACTAGGGTTTAAGCTTCTGTCACTCTAGCAACCCATAATCTACTTATTACTTCCCAATGCCTTCCTCTAGGCCCAAATAATGGTGAAGTGTCATGTAGTCGATGTTCACATAACACCACTAGAGGAGAGACAACATACATCTCATCAAAATATCAAACGAATAGCAAGACTTCATCCATGTCCTCACGAATAAACATAACTACCCACAAAGCATATTCATGTTCATGATCAGAGGAGTATTAATATGCATTAAGGATCTGAACATATGATCTTCCACCAAATAAACCAATTAGCATCAACTACAAGGAGTAATCAACACTACTAGCAACCCACAGGTACCAATTTGTGGTTTTGATACAAGATTGGATACAAGAGATGAACTAGGGTTTGAGAGGAGATGGTGCTGGTGAAGATGTTGATGGAGATTGACCCCCTCCCGATGACAGGATCATTGGTGATGACGATGGTGATGATTTCCCCCTCCAGGAGGGAAGTTTCCCCAGCAGAACAGCTCCGCCGTAGCCCTAGATTGGTTCCGCCAAGGTTCCACCTCGTGGTGGCGGAGTTTCGTCCCATGAGCTTGCTTATGATTTTTTCTAGGGTAAGAGACTTCATATAGCAGAAGATGGGCACCGGAGGGCCACCTGGGGGCCCATGAGGCAGGGGTGCACCCAGTAGGGGTGGGCGCCCCCCCCCCCCCAACCCTCGTGGCCAGGGTGTGGGCCCCCTCAGGTACTTTCTTCGCTCAATAATTCTTATTAATTCCCAAAATGACTTTCTTGGAGTTTCAGGACTTTTGGAGCTATGCAGAATAGGTCTCCAATATTTGCTCCCTTTTCAGCCCAGAATCCCAGATGCCGGCATTCTCCCTCTTCATGTCAAACCTTGTAAAATAAGAGAGAATAGCCATAACTATTGTGACATAACGTGAATAACAGCCCATAATGCAATAAATATCGATATAAAAGCATGACGCAAAATGGACGTATTACCCTCCATCCCCGTCAATTTAGTAGGCCCACAAGTCAGCCTCCCACTATGCTGGGTTCCAGCTAGCAGGGGGACTATTCATTTTTTGTGTAACAAGGAGGCACTTCTTTGCGTGCGAAGATATAGCTGGTGGGTCCGACCTGTCAGCGGGGGGAACTTTTTTTCGCGAAATACAGAGGCCCTTCCGGTGGGTCCCAGATGTCAGGTGGAGGAATCATTATTTTGCGCGTAATAAGGAGGGATTTCCTTGTGTGCGTCCGCGGACCCAGCTGTCAGCCTCTCCACGTACAGTCCATGTCCGATGGAAGCCGTTCCTTGACCACGTTGACCACACCGTATCGAGAGCACCAGGGCGGTGGACGACGGCGAGACCTGGGAAGGGGATGATGCGGAGCCAGGGAAGACACGGCAGTGGATTCCCACGTGGAGAGGAGTACGAGGGCTCACTAGTTCGGCTTTGGTGTGAGGCTGCCGTCGCCACAGAATAACAGGGGGTGTGGGTGAGTGGAGGGATGGCCTGGCCAGCGGTGGGAGTAGTAGGGGGCGGTGAGGCCTCCACGGCAGCACAGCTGGCCACAGGAGGCAGGAGCAGGCGGCACGACCGGCGCTGCTTTGGGCATCTGGAGCAAGAAGACTAGAGGTTGAAGAAGCACGACGGCCATTGGATGGACATCGTACGGTCACTTCAGCTAGAATCATTCATATTGACTAAGTTGACAAAGCCTTCCATCTCTGTCAACTTAGTAGGCCCACAAGTCAGCCTCCCACTATGCTGGGTCCCAGCTAGCAGGAGGAGTATTCATTTTTCGTGCGTAATAAGGAGGCACTTCCTTGCGTGCGAAGATATAGCTGGTGGGTCCAACCTGTCAGCGAGGGGAACGTTTTGTGTAACATCCCGAATTTTCAATTTGGAATGTTATACATAGATCATCCTTGCATATCATATTTTTGTTTGCATTGTTGGCTCGATCCTAGACATTCTACGCAACTGAAGGACCCACAGAGAGAGTTGGGGATTTCGTTATTTTCATATTTGAGTTTTCTCAAATTTTGAAAATAGGATCGTTTGGTTTTATTTATTTTATCTTCAATTATTTCTACTACCCAAGTTTCAGAGAGGGAATAAAATGACTTTCCCAAAATAAAGAAATAATGAAGACTTAATAAAAAAACAAATAAGATTTATTTTGGAGTTTTTCGCTTTTTATTTGAATTTAGGAAAAATGCGCGTTTTTAAAAATTGCATTTAGGCCCCAAATAAATGTTCATCTTGTCCGGCATGATTTTAGAAGACGGGGAAAATTTATTTCGGGATTTTTGGAGTCCGTTTAGTATTTTTAAAAAGCAAGAACCGACCTCTTGGCGTGTTCGGCGGGACTCCGCTCGGGGCCTATAAATAGCGCCGCCCGGCGCCCAATACGCCACTTGCCGCCATGCACACCAAACCCTAACCCTAGCCAGCGCCATACCGCCCATCCGCCGTCATCGCCGCCGCCAATGCCGCCGAGTCCCATTGACTTCTTGCCGCCGCCGAGGTTCGCCGCTCCCTCGATCCGCGTGCTGCCGGTTTTTTTTAAAAAAAGCCAGGTGGTTTTATTACGGTTTTTTTCGGTTTTTTTAGATTCGCTTTTATTTAGTTTTCGGTTTTTTTCCGGTTTAGGTTAATTAGCGGACGTTCGTCCGTTAGTTCGCTTTAACGAACGCTTTCGTCAGATTCGTTTAGTTTATGAACGTTCGTTCGTTAACCCGTTCGTCGTATTTCTTTTTCTCGGATTTAATCCGTGATTTTTCTGATCACGATTCCTGATCCGATTTTTGTTTTAGTATAACTTTTCGCTCGTTTATCGGAATCAGGCGATTCAAGCGCCTGGAGTTTCGTCTCGAAACCCTCTTTCCGAATAATCTACTTAAACAAGTTTTTGCTTCTGTAAAATTTGATTTAGATCCAGATTAGTAAAACGAAGCTGTTTCTTTCGCAGTTTGACTTTCGTTGCTTTGTCTGATTTGTTTCTTTTTGCAAACCGGAGTTCTTAAGTTGAACATTCTGGTTAGATCTTTTATTCGAGGTTTACCTGTGCATTAGATGAGTACTTATTGTATGCTTGTTTGTTTGTCTATGATAGAATACCCGGAGTGCGCCGCCTGTTACTTCGAGTCTCTAGGTTTCACAGATCATCAGCAAGGCAAGTAACACTTGATCATACCTTTCTACTACCCAGTGTTATGCATTAGATCAATCCTCAAACATTCCATGATTAGGATCTAATTAAATTGTGGGATGGGAAGTAGATGAGGTAGTACCTATTACCTGTTTTATTATCAAACCTTTGGGAGTTACTTCTACGTTTGCTTATTATGCCATGCTATGCTAGTAGACGTGGATTGGATGAGTGAATTTCCATGACAGATGTGAGATTGTTAATTAATGGCTTATTTAAGGTGGCAACTTAAACACACATCTGGGTGGATTGAGGCACCTGGTTTCTATCAGGACTTGCCTGTATTTCTTCGGACCGCCACCCAGGCTCAAAGGGATCATGAGATTATTCAAACTAGAAACTTACGTGTGCAGCCACAAGCCATTATGGGCTCTGGCATAGTTGACTAAGTTGTGCAAACTCTTACGGGTAGACTAGCAGATGTAGGGGAAAGTAGGTGTACCGGTCTACCCACATGTAAGGTGCTAGTGCTTCTGAAAGACTATGTCTCGGTCATCCGTTTCTCAAACATCATGTAGTGCGAGGAATCAAACAGAGGCGATCGAGTCTTGTGGGAAAAGTGCGCAAACCTCTGCAGAGTGTATAAACTAATCATGGTTAGCCGTGTCCCCGGTTATGGACATCTTGAGTATCTAGTACTTGATTATCATGTGAATCTCATCATGTTACTTCTAATTTAATATTGTTGGGTTTAATGAGTACTTTTTAATTGGGATTGAGAATGCTGTCAACCATTCTCAATGTTTAACAACCACCATGATTGTTAAAGGAATTTATTCCTTTGCAGTAGGGAAAAATTGGCTTTATGCAAAAACTGTAACCATAGAGCTTTACCACCAGCCAAAATATGCATGTACTATAGCCTATTTCCATTATTATTCTCTATGTGTTACATTGCCAGCATATTCCATGTGCTGACCCGTTTTTGGGCTGCAACATTTCATGTTGCAGACTTTTCAGACGACGAGTAAGGTGCTTTTAGGTCGTGGTTCTATACTAAGTGATGCCGTTGGAGTTGATGGACTCGCTTATCTTCCAAGACATCCGCTGTTATCATTTTTAGATGGCCTTAAGCCATATTTATTTCAATAAGTTCTCTTTTGAGACATTCGATGTAAAAAGTGTGTGATTGCTACTCTGTTATAAATCCTCCAAGTACTGTGTGGTGTCAGCATTACTGATCCAGGGATGACACTGAGCACAGAGATCAGACTGTTTGAGGTCTGGTCGCTACAAGGTGGTATCGAGCACTGCACGACAAGAGGACACGGCCACTAAGCTTAAGCCCTAGATCACTACTCTTTCTTCTCATTTCTGACTCCTCATCTTTTCTATTCCTTAGGATGGCGGATGCAAGGATCAAGTTCGCGCAAGCAGATGAGAATTCACCTTTTGGATGTCACTTGAAGGAAGCCACTAGATACCTGAACATAGGAGTACCAAGCTTCACTGGGACTTTCAACGCCACTTTACCCGAAGAGGAGCGCTGGAGGATTCAAGTCTACATTCCAGGAAGGGCATTTGCACCAGTCACGGAACCAATAGAATTTACCTTTGATGCACCAACATGGAGCCTAGGAAAGAGTATGGCAGCTCACATCGCCATGGGACGAATTGGAGAAGTTTACTACAACAATCTCAAGAATACCATCTACCAGATTTGTGGGCGCCGAGATGAGCATTGGGAGATGATCATCACCAGGAGGGACAGATCAATTGCAGCTTATATTCAGGAGTTAAACCAACACATCCGACGCCAGGAGAACCAGATGTGCGCATATATGGATGAGCTACAGAACGCTATGACCAGGATCAAGGACCTAGAAGCAGAACTCAAGGCTACGCGTAAAGACTATATGGAAGAAATCGTCGCTCTAGTAAGACAGAACGGTGACCTTAAGGAGAAGATTGGAGTAAGCACCCCGAGGAGAAGAGGATGAACCTTCATGTCCAGATAATTATATCATCATCGACGACACCGACTCGAATCCCGACGACAGCGATGATGACTAGGTTGATGAAGCTGGAGCAGATATCATGGAATCTGCATCGGAGCAGTTTTTCTAGTTGACCACCATAACAGTAGTAGAATTTTCCACCATTTAATTAGTTTTAGTCCAAGCACTTTTGTAACGATAATTAGACCGTTGTATGCCCTTGTTTGAATTGATTGGAATGATATTGTGTGATTTTGTCTCATGTGCATATGGGTAGTGTTATCTCACTAGACCTCATTCTATTCTTAACTCTTCCTTTAAAACCCTCAGATGCCTCCGAGACGCAACCCCGAGTTTGTTTTCCCGCCAGAAATCACTCAGTTGATTCAGCAGCAGAATACCTTGATTCAAACATTGGTACAGAACCAAGGCAACAACAACAACAACCCACCACCACCACCACCGTTGACCATCCGCACGTTTCTTAAGGTTGAATCCGCCGGTGTTTTCCAGTAGCACCGAGCCGATAGTAGCAGATGATTGGCTCCGTAAGATAGGGAGGAGTTGACCACTGCAGGATGCAGATGGAGAAAAGGTGAAGTTTGCCGCACATCGACAGCGGACCCGCAAAGCATGGTGGGAGAATTTCTGACCACTTACCCTGAGACACCGTCACATGGAATCGGTTTGACATGCATTTCAGTCTGCCCATGTTTCAGCAGGAGCTATGGCCATGAAGAAGCATGAGTTTTGCAACTTACGCCAAGGAAGACAGACGGTTAGCGGTATGTGGATGACTTTAGTAAGCTAGCACGTTATGCCCCGGATAGCGTTGCTACGGATGCACTAAGCGGAGAAGTTTCTAGAAGGATGAATGATGAGCTGAGCATGCGTTGATGGTAGCCACTTTCAATAACTACCGGGAGTTAGTAGATCGTGCTCTTATGATTGAAGGAAGCAGCAGACAAATTGATAATCGTAAGAGGAAGTATGCTGTGGGAAGTATAATTCTAGAGCTCGTGAAGCCACGCTTTATCCCAAAGTCGAGGACATTTTCAGCATACTCATGGAGGAGGCAGCTCGCACAATCACAATGGCACAAAGAATGGAAACCGGGATTGGAGGAGGCAATGGACAAAGCCGCACCACCCCGTCAACACCATCCAAGGTAGACCTGAGCCATATCACTTGTTATAAGTGCCGCAAGACGGGGCATTATGCAAATGATTGTCCTGAAGCCCAAAATGGAAATGGCAATGGAAGCTCAGGAAAGAAGCCGAACCCTTTCAACAGGGGGCAAGTGAACCACATTACCGTGGAGGAGGTTGAAGCTCAGCCAGACGCAGTAATAGGTAAGTTTTTGGTTAAGGCATTTACTGCAGTTGTTCTTTTCGATACTGGTGCATCGCATTCATACATATCAAGGGGATTTGTGAATAAGTTTAGCCTGCCCACTAAGACTCTTAAGACACCCATGCTAGTAAGTTCACCGGGAGCTAAGTTTATGGTCAGTCAAGGATGCTTTCAGGTGCCGTTGAGTATAGGAAGGCATGTTTTCCCCACGGATTTGATTATATTGGAATCCCAAGGATTGGATGTAATTCTTGGTATGGATTGGCTGTCGATGTATGGAGGAAACATTGATTGCGCCAGTAAGACCATTTTGCTTACGACACTAGAAGGGATAAGGATCAAGTATGTATCACGGCATGAGCCGAGAAGAGCACATGTAAATTCCTTATCAGGAGTTGTGCAGGAGGAAGTACTAGTGGTAAGGGATTTCCCTGATGTATTTCCAGAATAGTTGCCAGGCATGCCACCAGATAGAGACATTGAGTTCTTAATTGACCTACTGCCAGGCACTGGGCCTATATCCAAGAGACCGTACAGGATGCCAGCCCAAGATTTGGAGGAAATTAAGAAGCAGATTAAGGAGTTGTTGGACAAAGGTTTTATTCGCCCAAGTTCTTCACCTTGGGGATCGCCAGTACTTCTAGTGGAGAAGAAGGATGGATCATTGAGAATGGTTGTTGATTATCGCGGATTAAATGAAGTAACAATCAAGAACAAGTACCCACTACCAATGATCAATGATCTGTTTGATCGGTTGCAAGGAGCTAAGGTGTTTTCCAAGATCGATTTGCGATCAGGGTACCATCTGTTGAAGATTCGGGAGCAAGATATACCGAAGACGGCTTTTACCACCAGGTACGGGCTGTATAAGTATACCGTTATGTCATTTGGTCTGACTAACGCCCCAGCTTATTTTATGAACATGATGAACAAGGTGTTTATGGAGTTTTTGGATAAGTTCGTCGTGGTGTTCATTGATGATATTTTGGTTTACTCGAAGAATGAAGAGGAACACAAGGAGCACTTGCGTTTAGTACTCGAGAAGCTCAGGGAACATCAGCTATACGCCAAGTTCAGCAAGTGTGAGTTTTGGTTGAAGGAAGTTGGATTTCTCGGACATGTTATATCCGGAGAAGGTATCGCAGTAGACCCCACTAAAGTAGTCACTATGACAAACTGGGAAGCACCAGCCACAGTTGGAGAGATCAGGAGTTTCCTTGGACTCGTAGGATACTACCGAAGATTCATTGAACATTTCTCAAAGATTGCAAAGCCTATGACAGAGTTGTTGAAGAAGGATACAAAGTTCATTTGGACTGAGGAGTGTGAGGCTAGTTTCCAAGAATTGAAGAAACGTTTGGTTACCTCACCAGTGTTGATTCTGCCAGATCAGACTAAGGATTATGAAGTGTATTGCGATGCTTCACGACGAGGACTTGGAGCAGTGCTTATGCAGGAGGGAAGAGTTGTTTCGTATGCTTCACGACAGCTTAAGCCCCATGAGTTGAATTATGCTACTCATGATTTGGAGTTAGCAGCCGTAGTGCATGCACTGAAAACGTGGAGACATTTTCTCATTGGAAATCATTGTGAGGTGTACACGGATCACAAGAGTTTGAAGTACATCTTCACACAGAAGGAGTTTAATCTCAGGCAGAGGAGATGGTTGGAGCTTATTAAGGATTATGATATGAGATTGCATTATCACCCCGGGAAGGCTAACGTTGTAGCAGATGCGTTGAGCCGCAAGAGCCATGTCAATACTCTAATGACGGGAGAAATACCCAAGGAGTTAGCAGAGGACCTTCGAGAGCTAAGTTTGGAAATAGTTCCGAGAGGCAATGTAGCAGCATTGGAGATTCAGTCTATGTTGATGGATAAAATCAGAGAAGCTTAAAAGGCAGATACGGAAGTTGCCACTATTAAGGAACGGATGAGCAAGGGAAAGGCTAAAGGATTTCGTGAAGATGAGCACGATACCTTATGGTTTGAGGACCGTGTTTATGTGCCCAATAATCCAGAGATCGGGAAGTTGATTCTGCAAGAGGCACATGATTCACCATACTTGATTCACCCCGGTAATACAAAGATGTATTTGGATTTGAAAGAATCATTCTGGTGGACCGGAATGAAGAAGGATATCGCAGAGTATGTAGCAGTTTGTGATGTATGTCAGAGGGTGAAAGTAGAACATCAGAAGCCCGCGGGATTGTTACAGCCATTGCCTATACCCGAATGGAAGTGGGACAAACTAGGCATGGATTTCATCATGGGATTGCCTAGGACTCGTTCAGGCTATGACTCAATTCGGGTTGTAGTTGATCATTTGACGAAGGTAGCTCATTTCATCCCAGTAAAGACTACCTATAGCGGTGCCAAATTGGCTAAGATATACATGACGAGGATTGTATGTTTGCATGGAGTTCCGAGGAGTATCGTATCAGATAGAGTAACCCAATTCACCTCAAAGTTCTGGAAGCAGTTGCACAAAACATTGGGAACCAGGCTGGAGTTTAGCACAGCTTTCCACCCACAGACAGATGGACAGACCGAGAGAGTCAATCAGATTTTGGAGGATATGCTTAGAGCTTGTGTTTTGGATTATGGATCAAGTTGGGATGACAACTTGCCATACGCAGAGTTTTCTTACAACAATAGTTATCAATCCAGCTTGAAGATGGCCCCTTTCGAAGCCTTGTACGGAAGGAGGTGCAGAACCCTGTTGTTGTGGGATGAGGTTGGAGACCGCCAGTTGTTTGGACCAGATTTGATTAAGGAGTCTTGAACAGAAAGTAAAGTTGATTCACGACAGGCTCAAGGTAGCTCAGTCAAGGCAGAAGAGCTATGCAGATTCGAAACGCAAGGAGACAGAATACAAAGTCGGAGACAGAATCTATCTCCGAGTATCTCCACTTCGAGGAGTTAAGCGATTTGGAGTTAAAGGAAAGTTAGCGCCACGTTTTGTGGGGCCATACAAGGTTTTGGAACGCATGGGAGAAGTAGCATACAAGTTGGAATTACCAGAGGGATTGTCGGGAGTTCACGATGTGTTCCATGTTTCACAATTGAAGAAGTGTCACACAGAGATGGCTGATATACCACTGGGAGATACGATGCCATTGGAAACGATTCAGTTGAAAGAAGATTTGACCTATGAAGAGAAACCTGTTAAGATTTTGGATTATGCCGTGAGTTACCCTTGATAAGGTTATCAAGTTTTGCAAAGTTCAATGGAGCCACCACACCGAGGAGGAAGCCACCTGGGAGCGAGAGGAAGATCTGCTCAAGGACCACCCTCACCTATTTGCTAGCCAACCCGAATCTCGAGGGCGAGATTCATCTTAAGGGGGCTAGGTTTGTAGCATCCCAAATTTTCAATTTGGAATGTTATACATAGATCATCCTTGCATATCATATTTTTGTTTGCATTGTTGGCTCGATCCTAGACATTCTACGCAACTCAAGGACCCACACAGAGAGTTGGGGATTTCGTTATTTTCATATTTGAGTTTTCTCAAATTTTGAAAATAGGATCGTTTGGTTTTATTTATTTTATCTTCAATTATTTCTACTACCCAAGTTTCAGAGAGGGAATAAAATGACTTTCCCAAAATAAAGAAATAATGAAGATTTAATAAAAAATCAAATAAGATTTATTTTGGAGTTTTTCGCTTTTTATTTGAATTTAGGAAAAATGCGCGTTTTTAAAAATTGTATTTAGGCCCCAAATAAATGTTCATCTTGTCCGGCTTGATTTTAGAAGCCGGGGAAAATTTATTTCGGGATTTTTGGAGTCTGTTTAGTATTTCTTTTTATTTTTCTTCTGTGCGGAATTATTTTAAAAAAACGCGCAACCGACCTACGGGCCGTGCCCGACCGGGACTCCGCTCGGGGGGGGCACTATAAATAGCACCGCCCCGGCACCCCAGCCCACGCCTTGCCGTACCACACCAAAACCCTAACCCTAGCAGTACGCCGCTTGCTTAAATCGATCCATTGCCATGCTTGATCTGCCATTGCCGTCGCCGAACCCCACGATTCGCCGCCGCCCGCCGAGGTTAAATCGCCGCCTCGATCCGCGTCTGCGGTTTTTTAAAAAAGCGGGTTTTTTTTCTGTTTTTTCGGTTTTTTTTATTCGTTTTTATTTAGTTTTCGGTTTTTTTTCCGATTTAGGTTAATTAGCGGACATTCGTCCGTTAGTTCGTTTAGTTAACGAACGTTCGTTCGTTAACCCGTTCGTCGTTTTTCTTTTTCTCGGATTTAATCCGCGATTTTTCTGATCGCGATTCCTGATCCGATTTTCATTTTAGTATAACTTTTCGCTCGTTTATCGGAATCAGGCGATTCAAGCGCCTAGAGTTACGTCTCGAAACACTCTTTCTGAATAATCTACTTAAACAAGTTTTTGCTTTTGTAAAATTTGATTTAGATCCAGATTAGTAAAACGAAGTTGTTTCTTTCGCAGTTTGACTTTCGTTGCTTTGTCTGATTTGTTTCTTTTTGCAAACCGGAGTTCTTAAGTTGAACATTCTGGTTAGATCTTTTATTCGAGGTTTACCTGTGCATTAGATGAGTACTTCTTGTATGCTTGTTTGTCTGTCTGCGATAGAATACGGAGGCGCCTTTGTTACTTCGAGTCTCTAGGTTTCGCGGATCATCAGCAAGGCAAGTAACACTTGATCATACCTTTCTACTACCCAGGGTTATGCATTAGATCAATCCTCAAACATTGCATGATTAGGATCTAATTAAATTGTGGGATGGGAAGTAGATGAGGTAGTACCTATTACCTGTTATATTATCAAACCTTTGGGAGTTACTTCTACGTTTGGTTATTATGTCATGCTATGCTAGTAGACGTGGATTGGGTGAGTGAATTTCCATGACAGATGTGAGATTGTTAATTAATGGCTTATTTAAGGTGGCAACTTAAACACACATCTGGGTGGATTGAGGCACCTGGTTTCTATCAGGACTTGCCTATATTTCTTCGGACCGCCACCCAGGCTCAAAGGGATCATGAGATTATTCAAACTAGAAACTTACGTGTGCAGCCACAAGCCATTATGGGCTCTGGCATAGTTGACTAAGTTGTGCGAACTCTTACGGGTAGACTAGCAGATGTAGGGGAAAGTAGGTGTACCGGTCTACCCACATGTAAGGTGCTAGTGCTTCTGAAAGACTATGTCTCGGTCATCCGTTTCTCAAACATCATGTAGTGCGAGGAATCAAACAAAGGCGATCGAGTCTTGTGGGAAAAGTACGCAAACCTCTGTAGAGTGTATAAACTAATCATGGTTAGATGTGTCCCCGGTTATGGACATCTTGAGTATCTAGTACTTGATTATCATGTGAATCTCATCATGTTACTTCTAATTTAATATTGTTGGGTTTAATGAGTACTTTTTAATTGCGATTGAGAATGCTGTCAACCATTCTCAAAATTGGCTTTATGCAAAAACTGTAACCATAGAGCTTTACCACTAGCCAAAATATGCATGTAGTATAGCCTATTTCCATTATTATTCTCTATGTGTTACATTGCCAGCATATTCAATGTGCTGACCCATTTTCGGGCGGCAAAGTTTCATGTTGCAGACTTTTCAGACGACGAGTAAGATGCTTTTTGGTCGTGGTTCTATACTCAGTGATGCCGTTGGAGTTGATGGACTCGCTTATCTTCCAAGACTTCCGCTGTTATCGTTTTTAGATGGCCTTAAGCCATATTTATTTCAATAAGTTCTCTTTTGAGACATTCGTTGTAATAAGTGTGTGATTGCTACTCTGTTATAAATCCTCCAAGTACTGTGTGGTGTCAGCATTACTGATCCAGGGATGACACTGAGCACAGAGATCAGACTGTTTGAGGTCTGGTCGCTACATTTTGTGCGAAATACAGAGGCCCTTCCGGTGGGTCCCAGATGTTAGGTGGAGGAATCATTACATTGCATGTAATAAGGAGGCATTTACTTGTGTGTAGCCGTGGACCCAGCTGTCAGCCTCTCCACGTACAATCCACGTCTGATGGAAGTCGTTCCTCGCACCGAGAGCACCAGGGCGGTGGACGACGGCGAGGCCTAGGAAGGGGACGACGCGGAGCTGGGGAAGACGTGAAAGTGGATGCCCACGCGGAGAGGAGTGCGAGGGTTCACTGGTTTGGCTTCGGTGTGAGGCTGCCGTCGCCGCAGAATAATAGGGGAGTAGAGGGATAACCTGGCCAGCGGTGGTAGTAGTAGGGGGCGGTGAGGCCTCCGCGGCAGGACAGCCGGCCACGGGAGGCAGGAGCAGGCGGGACGACCGACGCTGCTTTGGGCGGCTGGAGCAAGAATACCAGAGGTTGAAGAAGCACGACGGCCATTGGATGGACATCGTACGGTCACTGCAGCTAGAATCATTTATATTGACTAAGTTGACAAAGCCCTTGGTACGCGTCAACATAGTAGGCCCATAGGTCAGCCTCCGAAATGGGGCGCCCCAGATGTCAGGGGGAGGAATCATTTTTTGGGCGGCTGATGCTAGAATATCCAAGATTGAAGAAGAAGCACGACATCTGTTGGATGGACAACCAACGGCCACTGCTGCTAGAACCGTGTGTTGACTATAAGTTGACAAAGCATTGCATACGCGTCAACTTACTTTTTCTTAGGGGACGCGTCAACTTAGTAGGACCACAAGTGTGTGGCAGAGAACTTATAGCCCATTTGCGATTTGTAAGAATGTGCAACCCATTTTTGAATTCTAATGGAATTTACTACAGCCCATTTACAGTTTGTTAAAAGTACAACCCATTTTCTAGCTAGGACAATGATTAATAATTTCAACCAACCGTTCAAAACAGAATTCAATAAAATTTGCCACATTTTGATGGGATCCGAAATATTTTTATCCCGAAATTTCTAGTCAGATTAAATACAATTTCAATATAAATTTGTATTACGTAAAAATCCAACGAAACATTGCGCGTGCAACAATTAATGAAATTAAGATTTTCAAAATCCAAAAATAATATTTTAGAAATTAATTACGTGTTTGGTGCATTTTTTATAGTTACTGTCCAGTTTTATAATTACATCTCATTTATTATTTCTTAAATCCCATTTTCATGTTAAGCCTAATGCATCCATCCAAGAAAAGATTTGCAGCCCAGCGGGGTGGACAATAACAAGTTGACCTTGCCTGGATATTCCTCAAAAAAAGTATAGCTCGGCTAGCCATTTTCAGCATGAAAAAAATTAATATCTGGGCTGGATATCTGGCCTGGGCTAGATGGGTCACAGCCCGCCTAGTTAATACCCTGCTCTCCTCTGAACAACAACGAAAACATCGCTCAAGAAAAACTCTACAGTGCTCACACCTCAAAAACACAAATACTGCTCGAGCTGCTTGGTCCCAGCTGTCGGCCGCTCTTGTGCAATTCTCTCATTTATTGACTACATATGTTGACAATGGTGTGGGACTGTGTTGTCAGGAAACCAGGAGGAAGCAAGAAAAATATAGTTGTACATAATAAGGAGGCACTTGTGTACGTACGGCTATGGCCCTAGCGGGTCCCTACTGTCATCCAGTCAAATAAAGTCATCTCCTGAATCCTCATGTTCGTTGACCATGTTGACAATGCTCGACGCCACGGCGAGTTCAACAACTCGAAGGACGACAGAGAGGGCCTCACGAGCCCTACAGACAGTCTGATATAGCGCCCGCTGCTCATTCAGGAAGCTGGGATCATCGGACACCTATGAGCACCTTTGAGAGATTGAGACGGCATGAAATAGTAAGGTCGCGCTTGGGAGCTCTGGTTTTTTCACACATGTATTAAGATACAAGTGTAATTTACTCGTCATCGGAAACAATGCGTAAAATACAGGCGTAATGAAACCAAGGGCCTGAGGTCTGTATGCGGGTTACGCGTGTAATTTGAGAGATCAGTATATATTTTACTAGTCGAAATCGACCAACCAAGTGCTTCGCCCGAGACCATCTGCTTTTATTTACATGCGTCAGTTTTACAAGCAATTTTGGTTGGAAAATGACGATCCAATCATGGCCTAAGATGATGAGTTGGTCGGAAGATCATATGGTTTCACCTCTAACCTACCCGAGTTGTCATATAGGCTATGAATGAAACATAAGACGATGAACTTCTTAAGCACAGAAACAACAGAAGAGGATGATCTTCTTAACATGCAAATCACTGGCATTAGATCAACATGCAAAACAATACAAAGCATTACTCTCAGGAGGCACGGTGAACAACTCGTGATGCCGCATGCCACAACATTCCAAGCTCAACTTTGCAATCAAACACACAAGGCCTGGCATTACATAGACAACATTTAGAACAAACTCTTAAAATACCTTACATAAGTCAACATTCATGTGACTATGCATCTCAGTAGACTAACTATTTACTTCTAAACTGAGCATAGGAATAGGAAAAAACGATCGACGCTGCTCACAGCAAAGGGCGTCCCACTCAAAAATATCAAATGCATGTCTTCTGGCTAACATCAATGAGCAAAATTTGACAAGGTTTTCCAATTCCAATATATTAAACTAATGTCTTCTTGCCAAAATCAATGATTAAACTTTGACAATCTTTTC
The DNA here is from genome assembly GCA_021437245.1 of Aegilops speltoides. Classification (NCBI taxonomy): domain Eukaryota; kingdom Viridiplantae; phylum Streptophyta; class Magnoliopsida; order Poales; family Poaceae; genus Aegilops; species Aegilops speltoides. The sequence goes on from CM038141.1 coordinate 236,298,461, forward strand.
CCATTCAAAATATGTAATGCCTATGATTGTGGAACGGGCAGGGTTTTTCATCAGTTTATCAGCTGATAGTCCGGTGGCTCAAGGTGATGACGAATGATTAGAGAACCATTCAATGTATTGTGCATGATGAAGTATTATGGAGGACAAGAACCATATCAACATTTTGTGCAGTTCCACTAAAATCAAGTTGAGCATCCTTGTGGATTTCGCATTTATATGTTGCAAGAAAACAAAAACACATCAGCACACACATGAATATTGGCTCCAGTGTCAACCCACCAATCAGTGGACTGACAAACTGAAAGTACGTTAAACAGATTACCATACCCAGATGCCCCATCATTGTTGCTTAGAGTGACATTGACAGACTTGGAGTCCTGTCCTGGCCTCTTGTACTTGTTTGGGCACTTGTTTGCCCAGTGTTCCTCTGAACCACAAGTAAAGTAGCCATCTCTCTTTTTGTCTTTCTTCTTACCCTTCTTAAAGGTAGTATTCTGCAGGACAGAGTTCTTTCCCTTGAACATGTGGATGAAGGCTGATACTGACTTTGTTTATTACAGCTGCGTAAGCATCTGACTTGGTCATACCTTTAATCTGTAGTGAATTTTGCACTCCACGTGTTGTTGAGTTGCCAATGCTCTCAGCAGACTAGTCATGTCACCAGCGTCTACTAATACTCTGTAAAGCTTCTCGATCGTTCCTTGTGTAATGTAGCGCAGACAGTGACTGCTTCTTTCTGCAGAGTGGAAAGACCAACTGGGCCCAATAATGCAACAGTTTGCCTTAAACACATTGGCTCCTTTTGTGTAGTTCAACTAAAATCAAAGTCGAAATAAAACTGATTGGCAAGGCTCACATAGGCAAGAACCAAACAGCCCCTTGATATCCATGTATGCAACAATAGGTATAAGGGAAGAATTACTGAGAAATAATGATTGATGACTTATACTCCCAGAAGAAAAAACAACTACCTTATCTTAATGGGAAACAAAGTAGGAGAGTAGCAATTCTCAAACAGTGTGATTCATTCATATTAACGAAGACATTATCTTAACAATGCCTTGTTTCAACATGAATAAAAATGACAAAGCAGAAAAGTACCATTCCTAAAACAATGTGACTGATTCATATTAACAGAGACATTATCTTAACAATACCTTGGTTAAACATGTAGAAAGAACTAAAAAGCAGGATAGTACCATTTGTAAAACACTGTAATTGATATATTAACAGAGACATTATCTCAACAATACATTTCTTAAACATGTACTCTGGCCGATCCCTAACAGAAATGGAACTCCCGCTGATCCCTAACAAGTGTTGTAGTTTCGACCTAAGATTCAATGGTTAATTCTGAGAGTGCCATTTCTTAATTTTACTAGCGGCATTAGATTAACAGAAAGCATAAACATTTCTAGGAGAGAGTAGGTGCAACAACACCATGTGCTTCCATCTACTTATAAAGGGGGTGATGCAGAGTTTTTTGGAAGAAAGCAACAAGCATCATGTCTGGGTTGGAACAATTTTTGCTCACTTAATGGTAAAAGATAGCAGTCCAATAGCTTCAATTCAACATTTATCCAAAATAGTACCAATACAAGTAGCACAACATCTAAACACGGCACCATCATGTAGATGAGACCAAGATTTGAAACAACTTGCGAGGAAGACTTGAAACAAATCTCGATCTCCTTTTGTGCAGTTCCACCAAAATCAAGCAAAGTCACCGGTGCGACATTCAAGTTGAACTGCAAAAAACACTCTTAAAACATAAGTATTTCGTGTAGCGAAGCAAAATGTCGTAATAGCAACAAGTTGATAACAGAGGCAAAAAAAGGAATCAATTACTGGCCAATAAAGGAGGATGAAGACAAAACATCCTCCTAAAATAGTACCAATACAAGTAGCACAGAATATCAAAGCACACTGCACAATCATGTGGATGAAGGCAGGTACTGACCTTTCATCATGCTGACAAGATCACCTACGAATCTGCCAACATGAATAGGAAATCCAATCTCGTTTTTTGTAGTTCAACTAAATCAAGCAAAGTCGCCGGTGTGACATTTAAGTTCGCCATAGGAACAAGTTGAATAGACATCCCTGTTTTAACAGAGGAAAAAAGGAAACAATTACTGGCCAATAAAGGAGGAAACATACGGCGACAAAAATAAGCATCTAACTTATCTTGATGGAAAGCAAAGTAGGACAGTAACATTTCTAAAACGGTTGCATTGATTCATATTAACAGACATTCTCTTAAATCAACACTCGTTAAAAATGTAATTTACTTTTAACAGTGGCATTGCTTCAATTTTCCAGCAGCATTCTTAGATTAACAACAGCAAAATAGTTGTATGGGACATGGGACATGGGACATGCCAGCACCATGTGCGTCCACATGTATAAATGGGTGATGCAGAGTATGTAGCCAAGAAGCATATCTGCGTTGGTCCCATATTTGTTCTCTTTGAACCTTTTTCCTATGTGAGGGCAGCAAATCTAGTCCTGCACAAACTACCCGACCCCCAGTTTCTTTCCCTTTTCAACAAAGAGATTGGTTCCTTACACATGTGTGTATTGGGTTATCCCCTTTTTCCCTTTTCGACCAACAAAGCGGCTGGATAGCCAGTCTATACTACTTTCCCTCCCTCCTTTCCTCATTGAACCATGTCCTAGATTCATGCTCCACCCCACCGCACCATTCTTTCCTCTTTGAACAAAGACCTAGATTCGACTACAGAATCGAAAAAGATCCGCATGCAGCTAGAGCAATGACGGTTTCAAAGAAACTTATACCTTAGGGTCGTTGGGGTGTGGCAAGGCGTGCAGCGAGAGGCCGGATCTGCCCACACTACGTACAACAGCGAGGAAGAAGGGGTCGGTGGCCCTCCCGCACAGGTGCTGGGTGAAAGAGAACAGCGTAGCCGGCAATGGATTGCCTCCCTCGCTGAAGGCGATAGAGTGAACGTTGCACCTCCTCCCCTCCCCGGTGCGACGGGATCCGGACGCCTCCTTCACCAGCTGTGATGGGGGAGAGAGAGATAGAGGCCAACGCAGTCTTGCTTAGATCTGGTGAAGAGGGTGAGAGACTATGAATATAGCAAACCCTAGCAAAGGAACCTTGAGCCTCCAGCGTGTATACATATATGTATGTAGTGCGGCGAGAGTATGGAGAGTGCAAACCCTAGTGAACAAGCACTGAGGCCCTAGCTTATATAGTACTACATATATACTGTAGTACAAACTGAGATCCGGTGCCTTAACTGCACCTGCTTTTGGATGTATGACGGGTGGGCCAGTCACATTTTGGGCCCACCTGTCATAAACCCAAAGGTAGGTGCACTAAGTCAATGAAGTTGCGTCCATATAGTACTCGTGTATACTACTAATATATAGTGGAGTGGTTTTCTTATTCTCTCCATAACAATCGTTTTAAATTGTGTAAGTATGAAACGAAACTCTTTATTTAACGTACCAGTGTAGAAAACTACTACTTCCGATGAACTAACGATCCACGCGTCCTGGTCGCACTTCCTGTCCTTCACGTGTGGTACACTACCCTCCCTTAAGTGAACAACCACACATGCGCCAAATTATCGGAAACGTGTGACAGTGTGTACAAATAAATAATTTTAATTTCAATTATCGGAAAGGTTTGAGAGTATGTACAGTTTGCCCTCTCTCAATAATTATGGTTTGTTGTGTTCGTCCTAAACTTGGTCAAACTTTACAAAGTTTGACTTTAGTCAAACCTAATATGTGGAGTAAATAAAAATGGAGGGCTACTACGTCTATTCGAGTTTTTAGTCCACACCATTTTTGTAATCAAAGTTAATAGCTGGACAAATAAAATTACAGGGGAGCTGAAGACAAAGTTGTGAGAAGGCTTAGAAATCAATACAAAACTTATGCTCTTAGTACCAATGTCGATCCTTCTTCGAGGAAACATTTGGTTCATAGCCAATTGTGTTATAAAATTGCACCAATGTGAAAGATGACTGCGTCTCCAACACAACCAAGGTGAACTGATGAAGGATATCATCTTTGTGGGTAACAAGCAAAGAGCACTTATGGAACACAGCTTGTTTTTCATGGAAAATCGATCAGCTTCACCAGCCGACGCAACCATGAGGCGCAACCATGAGCATCGATAGGTCATCGCGGTGATGCATCATCCATTTGGCATCAAGTTTGGGTGAGGCACCTATGAAGTTCGACAAATACTCACTGTGGTCTGTTTCTTCTCATTAATCAAGCTTGAGGAAGGAAGAACAACGTTGCAGAGGACAGTGAGGCGGAACAATAATGGCCATCCAATTTTGTGCAGTTCCACCAAAATTGAGGAAGACATGCCCGGGTATGGAGATACGCATCATTGTTTGCAAAAATATAAAAAAGGGATATAGTGTTGTTACTTTGTTTTGACAGTGGTACAAGATTAACAACGACATCTCAATTGTCAATAAGAGTTAATGAAAAGTACACCAACAAACGGAAGCATCATGATTATCTTGATGGGAACTAAACCAGGATACCCAAAAAAAGCATTTCTTCATTTAACCAATGATAGTATTAGATTAGCAGCACCAATAGGAGCATATGGACAAAGACCGCACAACCACCATGTACTTTTTGTCAAAACAACATGTATACCTCCACCGAGGCATAAATCGGGACAACTTTTCGAGTGGCATTTCCTCTATAATAGTAGGTGATGTTAGACCAGCGGACGAACCCTAGCTACTGTACATGGGGAGCTGGGGAGTAGTCGCATAGAAGAAAACCCGCATGCAGCGACCGAGAGCTGGACCAGTACAAGAAGTTATACTCGGGTGGGCGAGATGTCGCTTAGGCGGGCGGGCGGGATCTGCCCACACGATGGCAATGAGCAAGGGCGCGGAGGACCTTCGTCCGCGCCAGCACCGACTCCGAGAGGACGGTGCGCATTGGCTTCCTCCATCATCGACGGCGACAACGTCAACGCTGCACCTCCTCACCTCCCACGGTGGACGGGATTTGGCCGGATCTGTGACCACCGGTGAGAAGAGAGATAGAGTGGACACTATCATATTGTTTTCATATGGAGAGAGTGAGAGAGCGAGACGCGAGAAACCCTATCAAACAAGAGGCTATATATACAATGGAGTAAAAAATCTCTCCATAGCAGTGGTTTTAAATGTTCCCGGAAAAAAGAAACGAAAACTAGCGGACAATTTTTTGACGTACCAAGAAAGAAAACTCAATCAAAAACACGCCCCCGCCTCCAGGTCGCGAGAGTCTTCGCACAGACACACATAGACATAGACATGCATATCCGTGTTTACGTAAAATTCCATCTCCATCTCCATCTCCAATCATATTTTTCCAACTGGCACATTATTTACGTTGTTAATTATATACGTAGCAATATAACATGCAGCATCTCTTGTTTGCGGGCGTCCGTACCGCTGCCACGCCCGCTCCTGACCAACCCGAACCCTCTTCATCACCCGCGCGTGCTTCCTGCCTGAAACAGTTAGTGTCGCATTCATGCCCGGCCAAAGCGGATGCGACCTCTCACTGGCGTCGGCATAAAGCGACGCGCTGGTCGAGAGAGCGTTGCCTGCGCCACTTCTCGGTGCACGCGATTGCTCTGCGTTCAAAGGTTGCAATAGCCAGCCACAACATGCATGTAAAGAGTTCTTGGGAGTCTGTGCTACAGCTAGCTATCCTCCCCCAACTCGTCAATCTCTTCCAGTAGTGCTAGTACTCCATGGCGCGATCCATCGACAAGCAGGCGGGAGAGTTATCGTATACTCGGTTTGCGGTGACTGGCATGTTGAGCGACCGTGTGGGGTCGAGCCATGGAGGAGGGTGAGATACGAACGCGACAGACGTGATTTAAACATTGGTTTTGCTCGATGGCGTGATCCAACGAAACAAAACGAAACGTTGGTTTCTCTCCGTTTCCATTTTTTCTCCGGAAAAACAGAAACTTTCCACTCCATTTTCATTCCTACTCCAAGGTTGCCCCGTTACAACATTCCATCAAATACAAAGGAAAACTAACATGCATGCTGATGCATCTCAATGATTCACAGATCATAGCCAATATTTACTTCACAACTAAAGACAAAAGTTGTGAGAGCGTGTACAAAAGAAAAACTATTGATGGGGTCACTGCGACTTAAACCCTAAACCCTAAACAGGATTTAATTTCCTGGCTAGGTAGAACCTGTCAAAGGAAAGACGGCTGGCACCCTCGGATCATACGGTGCTTTTGTGCAGTTCCACTAAAATCGAGCTGAGCATCCCTGATGGCAAAGATATTGAAAAAGTGTGATTAGAATAATAGTACTGGCACTAGTTCATGAGACATAAACTCATCACAAATAGAAGCTGGTAGAAGTAGAGAAAGATCGACATGGAGATGGAGCTACGTGGGGAGCTGCGGCAGTGGAGCAAGCCGGCTCCAAAAGGAAGATGTACTACCTGCGACGTCGGGCTATAGCTAGAAGGGCGGTTGGGATGCGGCATCAGCCCATACCGCGGGGACCCCCGATTGGGACGCACCGACTATGGGTTTTCTCCCTCACCGATGTCGACCGCGTCTACGCAGAACATTGTTCCCTTCCCCCAGCGGCAGGATCAGGCTGGATATGTGACCAGTGGTGTGGCCACCGTCGTTCTATGCTTGTGAAGAGAGCAACCAAGCAAGCAGGCTTGTAGCTTAGGCTCCTGCTAGTGTATATATAGTGGTTTTCTTTTTCTCTCCATGTCAACCATTTTATATTGCGTACATGTCATTGAAGAGGGAAATGATGTTTGCTTCTTCCGACTAACTTACTATGTGATTTGACTGCTCCTTAGTGGCCCCTACACATACTCCCCCTACGTGTATGACCATTCCTGAGTCTCACTTGTACTTATCTATATTTTCTTGCATGACACGTAGACAGGATGCGCATAGAGGAATTTTGTAACTACGCGTTTTTACGTCGTACTGTACTACTAGTACCTACTCCCTCCTTCCAGTTCACTACTGGTACTCCCTCCGTCCTGGCTTATTGGTCCCCTTTGTACTCAATTCATGGGCTCATTTTCCTCAAGAAAATTGTCTTTACCAATGTATTAATATTGAGAATGCATGCGTGAACAACGAATGATTAAACCTTGCATGCAACGTTTTGACAAAGCATTGACTTATGAACATGTGAATGTAAGGGACTACAACCTCGTGCATGCATGCAATAGTCACACGTACACATGGACGCAAAAACGCATGCGACGCCCTAATGCATGCATGTCCGAGCACATGACGGAACACACACGGTCACGCTCAAGTGCTCAACCTACACGTGCATGCACACACATACTCAGCCAGGGTGAGCTAGTGACCGTATAAACACCGGAAAATGTATATATTGAGTGCAATGAGCGTATTATGAAGTCCACTGACCATATTTTTACAAATATATAGTGACAGACGGTGTATTTATCTTGTTTGAAATTAAGCCATATTAACCGAAAAGGAGGCAGTATGGACTAGCATTACTTTGATGTGTCCCGTCAACTTGCCGAATGAGGAGAAGCTTGCAGGACGAGAGAAGCTTGCGTGCGGTGGCTCGCGGGACAAGGAGAAACTTTTAACTAATGCAAGCTCTCCCTTGCTCAGGCGGTGGACGTGAAACAGTTAATTCGGTGTCAGATTGCCAGAAGCATACACTATACTAGTACTATTATTGTTCGACTTCCCGAAGAGGCGAATAGCCAAGCGCAAAGTTTACTAGTACTAGTACTACTACTATAGAGGTATGTACTATACTACTAGGAACCGGATGGAGGAGCGTCTGCACTCTTATTGTATTTTAAAAAATGTGATAAAGCAATCTTCAACACATTTGGTTCTCTTCGAGGGTTCTTGCATGTGATAATGGAAGTTGATTGCATGGAACACTCGGCACAATTCTCGCTTAATTCTGGCTCATATCCTATTACAAATAGGAGCGGTCGGTAATATTTCCTTTTTTTTGTTATTCCGCATGTAAACTGGTCAGCAAACCTTGCAGCGCATCTTTGTGCGAACCGTTCTTACTGCACTTTGAATGTGGACGAGAGCTGGCTTGATGGAACACCTCGCTTCCTTCTTCTTTTTTGCGGGGTACCTCGCTTCTTAGTGACCAGTCTCTTGGTTGATCGTCCTAAGAATGCTTATATATGAATAAAGTTCTCTCATTTACCCACAAAAGAGATTAAGCCATATTAATCGGAAAGGAGGGAGTATGGACTAGCACTACTTTTTGGTGTGTCCGTCAACTCGCAGAATGAGGAGAAGCTTGCAGGACAAGGTGAAGCTCTCTTACGCCTTTTGACTAATGCAACCTACCCTCGCCCAGGCGGTGGACATGCATCAGTTCATTTGGTGTCGATTGCCAGAGGCATACAATGTAGTACCCAACATGCAGAGTACCATCATTGTTCAACTTCACAAAGAGGCGAAGAGCCAAGCGCAAGGTTTAGTAGTACGAGTAGTACTACTACTAGAACCGCATGGTGGAGCGTATGTACTCTTATTTTCTTTTAATCTCTGATAAAGTACACATTTATTCGGGAGAAGGGCGGAAAACGGCAGCCCAATAGTATAGTATTAAAAAACATCGAACATGTAATGATGATATCGATCAACCATGCTCGAATATATCTTGGCCTCCATGCGAGCCCGTCTGTGTGTTCTCGCTCCTCGTCTCTCTCAAGGAATGGTGGGTTGGCCATTTTGCCGTCAATTGACATCGGTTTGCTCACACTCCGGTCCCACATGTCAGTGATATGCCAAGAGGAGGTGCATTGACCGACTAGCCATATGTGCACTTGGTTTTGCACCTTCATACTAATCCTCCCTCCGTCATAGTTTACAGAGCGCGCTTCATTCTGATGCATTTCTCTAAATGCATTTCCACCACCAGAGAGACTTTAGATGTGTTTGGTTTAATGCTCAATTAATTTGGGCGTGGTAGTTGCAATCAAGTCCAGAATTTTCTCTCGATGTACTACGGAGTGGAGTAAGTGCTTGCATGTGTGTACCCAAGCTGGAAGCACTGCATGCATGTGTGTACGCATTATTTCCTCTAGTAATAGACATCGTGCTATAACTACCAATGCTATTTTTCAGGCCGATCGCTAGTCGCCTTGGTCCCAGAGTTTTTCTTTTAAGCGTGCTCTATAAATAGTGATGGATGGAGTAGTATGAGCGGATTCAAAGAAGAGCGTATTGATGGTTGCTTCTTCCAAGCAACTTACAGTGGGAAAGGTGGGGCCTATGACTTGACTGCTCATTACTCACTATTAATGCGGTGCAACGACCGGCTGAGTCTCCCATGCGGTTGTGCACTACTCCCTTGGTTCTTAAATATACTCCGGAGTATTTGTCTTTCTAGAGATTTCAACGAGTGACTACATAGGAAGCAAAATGAGTGAATCTACACTCTAATATGCCCATTTGAAATTTGTAAAAATACAAATATTTAGAAATGGAGGAGTATAATTTTGTCCATGGTACATGGACCCGGATGCCGAAGAGGCTTCTAGCAATGCTATCAAGCTTCCAGCATTTGTTTACATAATTGACGTACTATACAAATAATTTTCCAGCAACATTAAATTGTACAATGCTCTGAGCTTTCAGCTTTTGTTTCATGTGTCTTGCCATCAATGCTCTTTCGGAAACAATAAAAAACTAACTTCCTTGCTAATGCATCTCAATGATTAGCATATCAGAGCTAGTATTTACATCACAACTGAAGACAAAGTTGTGAAAAGGTGTTAAATTAAAATTAATCCATGCTTTCATTGGCAGCGATTCCCCCCCCCAACTCTGTCTAAATCAACAAGGCATGTTGGGAAAAAAGTAGCTGTTAGGAGCATGCAACATTCCGATCATTTTGTGCAGTTCCACTAAAATGGACCTGAGCGTCCCTGTTCCAAAGATATTAAGTGTGATTACAATAATAGAGGACTGTTGATGAAACAATAAACACACAAATAGAAATCAACCACCTTTGCAGTCTCTCTTAAGACTAAGTAGTTGTAGACGATTAAGCAAATAGCTGGAGAAGATTAGGCTTGGAGTTGGACGAGGAGGATAGAGCAAAACCAATCTCCCTTTGTGCAGCCGCACTGAAATGTAGATACGTTGCCCGTGTGACATTTTAGTAAAACTACACAAAACACTCTTAAGAAAAAAGTGATTTGAGCCGTTCACCAAAAGGTTGCAATAGCAACGAGGTGAAATGGATAGCCCTGTTTGCAAAAAGAGGTAGAAAGGAAACAATTACTGGCCAATAACAGTTGATGACACATGCGACAACAAAAAGAAAGCATATTCCTTGTCCTAAGGGAAGATAACTACATGGTTGTGTTTGTCCAAAACGGTGTGAGGACGAGACTGCAATATGGAAAGTATGCCGGACGAGCTACGTTTTGGGCAAAGAACTATGGAAGATCCACATGCAGCGACGTGGGAAGACGGGCAGTGGAGCAAGGCCGGAGGGGATACCTGGGGGTCATCGGGATGTAACTAGGTGAGCGGCGGCGGGCAGGATCTGCCCGTACTACGGCAGCGAGCAGGTGGCGTAGGCCCTACCGCGCCAGAGCTTGGTCAGAGAGAACGGCAGGTACCGCAGATCGGGACGTGCTACCTCAGTGCCGTTGAATGGAGAAACGATGCACATCCTCCCTTTCCGTCGGTGGACGGGATGCGGACGGATCAGTGACCAACGGTGAGAGAGAGAGAGAGAGGCCACCGCTGCCTTGTGTGAGATACTCTGAAGAGAGACAAACCCAGGCAGGCAGGCTCCATTGTATATAGTGGAGCGAACTACCTTTTTCTCCATAAAAATTATTTTATATTCTGTGTACATGCAATTGAGCGACATCACTTTATTTAAAAATAACACGCCAACACATCAAGTCAAACTTTGTTTCGTGCATGCGTGGTACACGACCTCCGTAGGTAAACAACCGCTACACGCGTTCAAATTAGCACGTGGGCTGCCATTCGTACAGAAATGAGCTCCGTCATGTACTCGTGTAGTATGGTTGGGCACGAAGCATGAGTACGTACACATATTCTCTTCGTGTACGTACACCACCTACGTGGGGTTGTGTGAGAGAGATACAAATGTAGAGAGATATAGTGTGTGGGTTCGTGAGTGTTTTGGGGGGGTTAATCAAAAAATGTAACATATGCAATGTGTGTGAAATAGAGTCATGGATATATCATATATATATAGAGGGGGTGATCCACGAGAAGAGAGTGAAGGTATCATTGGCTTGAGGTATCCATAGAATCGAGGGAGGGATGATGTGTGTGCGTGTGCGCGCACGATCGATAAAGAGTGCCATCGAATTTGTGTGTGCCCACATCAAAGATATGGAGTGGCTGGCCTACTGGAATGTGAGAAGGGACAGGTGCAGTTTGTCTCTGTGGCATGGATACCTACCTACAGTGCTCGACTATCGATGTGTGGTGGGGAGCTAATTAACTATAGAGGTACAATGGCTGGTATATGTGTGGAGGAGGAGAGAGGCCTACCTTATGTATTAAGGGAGATCGATCGGCATCCATGCATATGTGTAGGAGAGGAATAAGGTTGGGAGAGAGACAGAGCTAGAGTGATGGAGGGGGTGGTAGTGGAGTTACTTCTAACAAATGGTGGGAGAGGCTTGCTAGACATACGGAGGGTGCGCCTGCAATATCAATAAGAGAGGGGATGGTTGCCTGTCTATCCACGTACGTGTGAGAGACGGGTCAGGAGGCATGCATGAATAATGAGGGGGGACGATATGGCTGTGGTAAGCAGACATAACTACATAGGAAGATCAATCGTCCTTTGTGAGGTACTTCAATCGATGGGTGGGGGAAAAATAGTTAAAGTTGACCTAGGTATATGTAGGGAGATCGATCGGTATACATCCACGTATGTGATAGAAGCAAATAAGGCTCGAGGAGAAGGATAGAGAGAGAGGGATGCATCTAGGAGGTGGTGCGAGAGGCATACTATATCGAGGGGGAAGGAGTGTGCGAGTATGGGGTCGATGAAAAGAGTGGTGGGAGTGAGGCATGGACGGTGATAAGAGAAGAGGGGAAGCTTGTGTTTGTGGTAGGCACACCTAGCTAGAGAGGCATATCGATTGATGTGTGCCATAAAGAAGGAGCTGGGAGCCTACACACACCGTGGGTGAGCGACCTAAAGTGAAAAAAGACAATTTCTTGCTGATGGAGCTAGAGAATCTTGAGGGAGGGTGAGAGGGATGCGGGCGTGTGCATGCACGAGATAAAGTTACCGCTAGCTACAAAGATAAGAGGATTGTGTGGGTGTAAAAGACGAATAGAGATCCTAATTCATTATAAAAAGTGAATTCGGATATTTGAAGAATTTATCATAGTGTTTTAAACCGACGCATGCGTGAATATATATAACGGTGATACACATGGTGTGGTTATGAGCATCTTATACTACATATAATATATTTTATCTCTACTCTTATAAAAAAATAGAGTTGTTGATGATGGTGTGCCTGCTATCCTGCAATATAGACCGTCCAATTTATATCTGACGGATAGGAAGGAAACTATGGCAATTTTGAAAAAAGATACCCACACCCCTCTCCATATTTGCAAATAAGGCCTCCCCTTGATCATGTTGATGTTCCATGGAACGCATGGGCATTTTGCTAGTACTACATGTAATATATAGAACATTGATTATAATTTGGGCTAATGTGTGGCTTTTGCAGCACAGGGCTAAATACTTGTCATAATGTAGGGGGCGGGACACTATACTTTGTGTGATAAACACGGTGTGCGTATGGAACATGGTTTAGATTATGAATATATAGTTAGTTCATCAAATGTACTATTATTTGGAATCAACATCAAGTGTATTCAAAAAATTTAATTCGAGTTCATATAGTACACATATTTCATATCTATCTTTATACTAATCATGTGGTGTGTTGTTAAGGTAATACACGAATGATGGTTGAAGTTGGCAACAATCATGATTGTAGATTCTTATTGAAATAGAGAAACGATTCAAATTTAGTTCGAATTGGAGCGGTAGTATAAACTTTTGGAATGCACTAAAATGTTGGTATGAGTAGGTTACATGCATGGTACAGCCAGCGAAAAAATTTAATTGGACATAACATGGATTCATACTCCCTCCTTCCATCTATATAGGGCCTAATGCGATTTTTAAGACCGCCTTTGACTATTGACAAGATTAATAGTACATGACATGCACAATGTGAAAATTATATCATTGAAAGCTACATTCACACACGAATTTAACGCTGTGCTTTGTGTAAGTTGCATGTCATATATTATTGCTCTAATATTTGGTCAAAGTTAGCCTCGAAAAATGCATTAGGCCCTATATAGATGGAAGGAGGGAGTAGCTTTGAATAGCATTTGTATACTAAAACGGGACAAGACTCTCTCTTTGTGTGGTGTGAATAGTTTTATTTTTTTCATTTTTTGTTGTTGAGGGAAGTGCGAATTGATTTGGTACGTACAAGTAAAATATTACGTGTTAGTCTTGTCCCTAAAATTCAACCCGCGCCTTGCAATATCCCGAAAGTTCAGATATCGTGCTCCCAAAACTGGCACCTTCACAACCCGCACCTTGCTATCCTGAAATTACAATGCACGCGAAAACTCCCTCTAGCTGCCAAATCCCGACACGTGAAATCCCCCTTCTAACCCTGAGCCAAAAGGGCCACTAGTTCAAATCGGTGGGGGTACTTTTGTAACACAACCTACATTTTGGACAAGCGCGTCCCAGAGTCATGGTTCCCCCCTCCCATCGCCTCCTTTTCGCCATTCGAAATCCCAGACCACCATAACCTCTCCGCTCCAGCCGTGAAACCCCACCCTCCTCCGTAAGCCACCTCACCGCTGCCCAGCCGGAGCCTCTTCCCCGACAACATCGTCCACCGCAACATCTCGATATCGCTCGTCCACCTCCCCGGATGAGGATCCGTCATCCATCTCGTAGTCCCGCCGGTTCAGCCGCCCCGTCCACCACCTCCAAGGAGCTGCTCCGACGCGCCTCGTCTATCGCAGATGCTCCATCCCCACAGCGCCACCTTAACCTGCTCCACCGGAACTGCAGCATCCTCACCGACTCCTCGGACGATGCCGAGGCCTACTCGGCACCACCGAAGAGGTTGTACACTCATCGCATCGCACCTTATCCTTAACTCGACCTCCAGGCACCGACGGTGCTCCATCCCGCACCCCCATGGAACGGCTACCTCGAAGCCGGCGCCGCGGGCGACATCTCCACGATGGCTCTCCCCTAGTGCGAGGCCCCTTCAGTGGTGGCGTCCATACCAGACGGATTTGCTACTGCTGCACCGGCTCTCGCTCGCTCGCACTGCTGCTGCTGCTACGGCTCTCGCTCGCTTGCTCACGCAGCTGCTGGTGCTCCGGCTCTCACTCACTCGCTCGCGCTGCTGCTACTACTCTCCCCCTCGCTCGTGTTGCTACTCTGCTCTGATTTAGCTACACTTCAGTCGACTGAATCAACTTTTGGGTTAGTCGATTTTCAAGGGGGGGGGGGCTCGCCGGAGTTAAGGAAGAACCACCCGCAGCGGGGAGGGGGGATCGCCGGAGAGGTACCCCACTATCTATCTTAGGGTTCAGGGTGCTGCGCATGGTCGTCGGTGGTGGGGGTCATGGTGGTGGGGCGGTAGTGTGGGGATCGCCGGAGAAAAAGCTCCACGCGAGGGGGGCTAGAGGGCTAGCCGGGGCGGCGGGGCGGCGGCGGACCGGCGGTGGGGAGTTGTTTCGAGGCGGCGAGGCGGCTTGAGGCAGCGATTCGGCCGGTGGTGGCAAAGCGGCTCGGGGTGCGAGTTGAAGATGAACTCCAGGCCCTCCCTAAACTACATGTCAAGTGCCTCTCTGCTACCATTGCGTTCAGTTTCGACAATAACATTCAGATTCCATAGTAAATTTCAGTTTTGACAGTTAAGTTCAGAGTCAACAGTTTTTACCTCATCCGTTGTAGTCAGGTGGTTTTGGTGATGTAAATTTTACATCTATTTTACATCATCTATTGGAGATGCTATTAGAATCCCACTTGAGATTAACGATGTACGTCTTGTCTTTGCTTGACCTTGGCGTCTTCTGACTCACGGAGCTACTCCAACAACGAGCGATCCATCACAACAGCGGTGCCACGGGCGCCGTCTCTGATTCTCAGATCTTCCTCCACACCTCCAACAGCCACCTCTGCCTCAACTTCTTGGTGACCAACCCAATGATCTTTGAGGTCGACACTGGCTCTGACAAAGAGGTTGTACACTTGTTGCATCACTTATTACTCTACATTCATGTCGATCCATTAGGGCTATTTTGGTTCAACGGAAAAACATATCGGTAGGAAATTTTCCTATGGCACTCTACTATTAAATGATTCATGCATTTTGTTGAAAGGAATGGAGCAAAACATCCACCTGGACCTACTTTTCAAAATCCTATGCATGAAAACAAGACCAAGTGCATTAGTGGCAGAATAACATTCTAACTATACACGCTTTCATATGGTTTCACTTTATTTTGGCCATGTTTCTTTGCATTCCTCTGCTCTTCCAATTCCTGTGAACCAAACACCCAAGTTGACAGAAATCATGTGTTTACAAATGCTCTGTTTACCATGTGCATTCCTATCCTATTCCGGTGTTTTTCCTATCCCTGCGTTTTTAGAATCATGCAAGCCAAATGAGCCCTTACAGAATTACTTCAGTTACAGGTAGCTGTCGAAGAAAACTTTGTGTGGTTTGTCTTGCTCCTGCCATGATGTCGTCCACCTCACCTGAGCTGCTCCATCGACAAAAGCATCCACCAAACCAGACATCATGACTCCTGACCGTCTTTCGCCGCCTCAGATCTCCTTCCCTGCCGTCGGCACCCACCGCAATGGCGTCACCATCATCGACTCAGCAGATGAACCTGAGGAGTACACTGGTCCACAAGAGAGGTCGCACTCTTTTGTTTCTGCTTATGTTATGCATTGCTTAATATTACCTGCTACTTTATTGTCCTGTTCACCTCCTAGACTGCAAGTCAGTTCCAAATTGGTGTTCAAACTTGAGTTCTAAAGAACATATCGAGGCAGCAATGAATAGTATATCTGTCTAATATCTGGTTCACCTAGGGTATGCATATGTTGTTCATCTTGGGTGGGAAACAAATAGTAAAGCAATCATCATCTGTTTTTTATTAAATTAAAGCAATCATCAGCCTGCTATCATTATTTTTGAATCCAGCCACTGGTTGTTACCATTACTCTAGATTTCTGCATGCTCTCCTTACATAATCTCACTATATTTTTTGTGTATGCATGTAGGATATTGTACTGATCATGCTGAACATGTAGAGAAAAGAGAAGAGTTTTCTTGCGGCAATACAATGTCATCAGACGTCGCTCCATGGCGGGTTCTATGGCAAACCCTCCCCGCTCTCCAGTTGTAATCGAGAGGAAGATATCATTACGAGGCGGATTGCACATGGTGGCCACTCCTATTTACCCCCCCAAGATGTTTGCTCAAACTTGGCATGATGATGTTAGTCATATCATGCATATGTTGCCTTGTCGTGCCTACTTTTGACATCATATATGTCATCTGCTTAGTTTATACATGTTCTATAATGCCACCTGTTTAGTTTCAATCATAGAAATTATGCAGCCTCATGTCCTTTAGCCAGCCATAATATATGTGAAATGTGCAATGCCATCCTGTTTAACTAGGCATCATATAATTGAATGATATCTAGCCCATCCTTTTCTTCATTAAATTTCCATTTGTCGACAATGTTTGTACATTAAACTACTCTTCCTGTGAATCAGCCATTTGAGTGGGTGATGGGAAAATCTGGAGTGAAAACAAGGCCTTCGGAGTAGACAGTGCTACTTGTTGAAGCAGATCTCTTGCTGGGTCCCGATAGCTCCTCGGAGATGGATTCAGAGACAGATGACCAGTCCTATTCCCCCACCGATGTTTATGCTCTAACTTGGGACGGTTCTACTTCTCATA
The DNA here is from genome assembly GCA_021437245.1 of Aegilops speltoides. NCBI lineage: Eukaryota > Viridiplantae > Streptophyta > Magnoliopsida > Poales > Poaceae > Aegilops > Aegilops speltoides. The sequence continues at coordinate 236,315,543 of CM038141.1, forward strand.
TCATGCATATGGTGTCTTGCATTGCATAGTTTAGACATCATATACACAATATTCAACACCATGTTATTAGTTCAGACATCATATATGTGAATGTTCTCTCCTTAGCATATAAATCACATATGTGAATTAAATCATGCGATCCTGGTTACTTAGATAACATGTATGTGAATTATGTCATGCAATCCTGTTTAGTTAGTCATCTTATCTTTGAATTATGTTATGCTATGCTATCCAGTTTAGATAGACATCATATATATGAAATTATGTCATGCTATCCGTTTTAGTTAAACAATATACATGTCAACTATTTAATGCCCTCTTTTTTTCCACACTATCTATTGCATCTGTCTCTCATACAATGTCTGTACATTCCACTATGTTTCTTGTTTATCAGCCATTTGAATTGGAGCGAGTGATGGCAGTATCTAGCAGAGTAAAAACACGGTCTTCAAATAAAACAGTGCTACTTCTTGGTGGAGATAGCACCCCGGTTGTACATGCACGAGAACCAGCCCTAGCACACATAACCCATACTCTCGCAGATTTTACCCCTACTGTGATGGACAGAGAACCAGCTTCACCCAATCTAACCCCAACCCCAGCAAATAGTAACCCAGTTCCAGTTGACACAGCACCATCTCCACCATAGAGCTCCCAAACAAGAGCAGTTAGTAAGGCAGCTCCAGTGCCCAAAGCGCCAGTACTACCACGGCGAACCCCAACTCCACCAGTTAGTACACCTATTCCTGTGGAGGAAGCACAACCATCCATTCATAGTTTAGCATCTATCACATTTGATGTTGTTAAATCCTATGTGTGTATCTTCCCACCATGGAAATATTATATTGAAGATGAAGGAAAATGCCAGTTGCAGGTGTTTGTCCAGGAGTTATGTATAAGTAATGCTATTCATGGCAATTACTTTGCTTTGTCCCATACATTCTACCTCCATGATGGTTATAATACTGCAAATTTTCCCATTTTTCTCTATAGAGAAGGACCGATTTGGAAACTCAGGATGAGGTAACATGTGATAATACCTCTGCTATCTTCAAGAATGCTTGGTGGCAGTATCGGAATTACCTAAAGAAAATGTACTTCACTGGCAAAGAAACTCATCAAATTCTCTTACGTTCTCCTGAGACACATTTACTGGACGATGACTGGGAACGCCTTGTTCTTTACTGGTCCCAAACCAAGAATGTGGTAAGGTCTTTGAGCTCATTTTATTTTAAGTACTATATGCTTGCGTCTTACTGTACTCTGTTCATGTAGAACAAGTGCTTAAACCTGAAGACCAACTGTTCTCATTTAAGATTCCATTGCTATCGTGCATACTGCTTTGCTCTTGTATCATTGTATTTACTCATACAAACTTATTTTTAAATTGAACGGTCCAATGGAAACTCTAATGGCACAACAGGTATGTTTACGCATGTTTCTTTAACAGGTTTCCTCTTATAAATAGCTCTGTTGATTTCAATTTCAATTGTGTATATAGTTGACTTCTCATATCATGCACATTACTAGCATCATAACAGAGCCAATAGTGTTGTTGTACATGTAGACCCGTGGTACCCATCTGAAATCTTGTTGTGCCGTATAGTTTCCCACACTTTGTATTCTTTCAGTGTTGCTTTCTCTTGAACTGATATGATTTGAACCGTGCCTCTATTTTGATTTGGCAAGACAATGCAGTGACCATAGGACATAGATATATGTTTGTTTGATGATTTTATAATGTACTACTTGGAAAGACAAGACTTGGTAGTTTAATCTTGTCCACCTTATTAATGAACTGGTTCACCAAAATGAGTTTCATATACTAGTACATGCTAAACCTGTTATGTGTCTGCTTGTTTCTTCTTTCAGAATGCTGATAGAATATTGAGGAAGAGTGCCTTATTAAGCAATGATAAAGGAAGTAATGCAGATAAGGTTCAGGATCGTGAGACATCCTTGTTGATCTCCAACAAAGCTGATAAAATAGCTAAGGAAAACTATCTTGAAGACAGTGAGGCAACCCCAAAGTCTTGTCTTGGTTTACTGTTTGAGTTACTGGACACTCGCTTGCACAAACTATTCAAACTCACTGTCTCAATCAGTTCGCTTTCTTGAGTCTCAACTACAAGCTAAAAGACATCGATTAGTTGTGCTGCGACAAGAAGCGGAAGGACTGCAGAAGTCCCTGGAGCATTCAGATGCATACTTTCTGGTGCAACAGCAAGCGTTGGAGGATTTTAGCGCCAAATAGGACAAAGCTAATAAGCTTGCTAAGCTTACTGCCAGCATGGTGGATACCCAGGATAACGTTTCTTGAGCTCTTCTAAAGTTCTTTCAGTTATGGACTTGTTTTTCTACCTCGTTTATTTGCACTGGTGGTCAATTTTGACGGCCAGTGTATGTAATATGCTGCTTTGTTCCCTATATTTGCACTGGTGGCGAACTTTGATGCCCAGTGGATGTAATATCTGTAATAGCTGTAATAGGCTAGCGTTAGTTGCTTGCTTATTTATTTCCTTATTGTCTTGTTTAGTTGTTTGCTTGTAGTCACTGCAGTTCTTTTTCTGCGTTTTTCTAGTGGCCATAGTAACCTATTTTTGGTAACTAGGCCACAATAATCATGGCAACACACGGACTGTTGTAACCATGGGCTCCTACAGGCCGTAAAATTCGTGGGCCTTCTACGGGCCGTAGGATCCATGGGCCTTCTACGGGCCATAGGATCCTTGGGCCTTATACGGGCCGTAGGATCCATGGACTTTCTACGGGCCATATGATCAATGGGCCTTCTACGGGCCGTAGGATCCATTGGTCTTCTACGGGCCGTAGGATCCATGGGCCTTCTACGGGGCGTATAATCATTTCGCAAAACATGGGTCGTACTATTCGTGGACCATAACGGGCCGTTAATAGGCCGTATTTGATAATGCTATGAAAATAGCCCAACGAGTTAATAGGCCACAAACGGGCCGAATGTAACCACAGGCTGAATTTGGCCCACAAACGGAACAGGTCAGTAACGGACCGTAACTAACCGAATTCTAGAAATGAGCATAAGAATAAATGGGCCCTTAGAAGGCCGAAAGTTAACACGGGCTAGAAATGGCCGACGGAATAATGGGTCGTTAATGGGTATAAAGCGATGCACTATTCATTATGGGTCAGTTTCATCTCGGGCCTTTAATGGGCTGAGAGTTACAGAGGGCCTCATATGGGCTGAAAGACATCATGGGCCATACATGGGACGGAAGTTACAACGGGCTGGAATCATATTGGACGGCCCAAATGAAGCTACTGGGCTTAATTCCGATAGGCCCTAACCGGCCGGGAGTTAGTAGACCTTAAATGGGCTATATACGAACAGGTCGTTAATAGGCTTTCCGTGGGCCGGCCCGTTACCTTTTGACCAAGTCAAACGGGTCGGCCTTTTCTCCGGAATGGGCCTCTGTTGGGCCGTGACACGTGTCGGCGTATCATAGGTGCCTCCTGTCCAATGAGTGGATGACATTTGTCCCAATAGTGAGCCAACACGTGTTTCCTCTGGCCAATGAGAATTTACACATGGAAAATCCCATTGGTCCGGGCTGTTAATGGGTTACCGGATCCAAAACCGGACTCGATAGCTTAACGGCGACCTGTTACGGTGGATGCCACGTGTCGGTCACCCTTGACGAAAGTACTTCTATGATGCGCGATTTATCATCATGGAAGTGGACACTTCCATGATGATAATTTTGGTAATGTCCTGGAACACTTCTACGACAGCACAAGTATGACTATCCTGATTCTGTCATAAAATCGTCATGGATGTACATGCATGACAGAAAACGTGACCTACTATGACAAACACGCATCATCACGGAAGTGTATTTTTTTGTAGTGCTATCAGATCTCACCTTTGCAAGTGACAGTGAAGGGATTGACAACCCCTTTAATTATCGCATTGGGTGCAAGTGTTTGATTGTTTGTGCAGGTGCATAGATTGGAGACTTGTGTGTATCTCCTACTGGATTGATACTTTGGTTCTCAAAACTGAGTGAAATACTTATATCTACTTTGTTGCATCACCCTTTCCTCTTCAACGAAAAAAACAACGCAAGCTCAAGAAGTAGTAGGAAGAATTTATGGCGTCGTTGCCGGGGAGATCTACATCAAGCCTCCCAAGTACCCATCATAAACTCTCATCTTTTGTATTACATTATTTGCCATTTGCCTCTCGTTTTTCTCTCCCCCACTTCTAAAACGTTTTCAGAAAAACACAAAAAGATTTGCCTTTTTATTCGCCCTTTTTACGTTCGTCATTTTGTTTGCTTTTTATTTGCTCGTGTGCTAGATTGCTTGCTTTGTCATGATGGCTCAAGAAAATACCAAGCAGTGTGACTTTTCCAATACTAATAATAATGATTTTATTAGTACTCCGATTGCTCCCGCCACTAGTGCGGAATCTTATGAAATCAATGCCACTTTGCTGAATCTTGTTATGAAAGATCAATTTTGCGGCCTTCCTAGTGAAGATGCTGCAACCCATCTAAATACTTTCGTTGAGTTGTGTGATATGCAAACAAGAAAGATGTGGATAATGATATTGTTAAATTGAAGCAATTTCCGTTTTCATCTTTGCCTAAAAATAGTATTGACTCATGGAATAAGTGTAAAGATGATTTTATTTCCAAGTATTTTCCTCCCACTAAGATCATCTCCCTTAGGAATGATACAATGAATTTTAAGCAACTTGATCATGAACATGTTGCAAAATCTTGGGAGAGGATGAAATTGATGATAAGAAATTGCCCTACTCATGGTTTAAGTTTATGGATGATCATACAAAAAAATTATGCTGGATTGAATTTTGCATCTAGAAATCTTTTAAATTCGGCCGCGGGAGGTACTTTTATGGAAATCACTTTAGGAGAAGCTACTAAAATCCTAGATAATATTATGGCTAATTACTCTCAATGGCATACTAAAAGATCTTCTACTAGTAAAAAAGTGCATGCGATTGAAGAAATTAATACTTTGAGTGGAAAGATGGATGAACTTGTGAAATTGTTTGCTAGTAAGAGTGCTCCTATCGATCCTAATGATATGCCTTTGTCTACTTTGATTGAGAACAATAATGAATCTATGGACGTGAATTTTATTTGTAGGAACAATTTTGGTAATAACGCATATAGAGGTAATTTCAACTCTAGGCCGTTTCTTAGTAATTCCTCTAATAATTATGGTAATTCCTACAACAATTCTTATGGAAATTGTAATAAGATTCCCTCTGATCATGAGAACAATATTAAAGAATTTATTAATTTGCAAAAGGTTTTCAATGCTATTGTTGAAGAAAAATTGCTTAAGATTGATGATTTGGCTAGGAACATTGATAGAATTTCTGTTGAGATTGATTCTTTCAAAATTAGATCTATGCCACCCAAGCATGATATTAATGAATCTCTGAAAGCTATTAAAATTTCTATTGGTGAATGCAAAGAAAGAACCGCTAGGATGCGTGCTAAGCGAGATTGGTTTGTAAAAGCGTGTTCTTCTAGTTTTGTGAAAATAATGATGAATATCTTAAAGTGATTGATGAGACTCCACTGAATCTTTGTTTTCTAATATAAATCTTGATAAAGATGGGACTGGAGATGAGTCAGCTTTAGATAAAAGGCGTCCCAATGATTCGGAGTGTATAGATCTTAAATCAAAAATTGATAAAAGTGGGACTGGAGAGGTCAAAACTTTAAGTAGCGATGAACCAACTCTTTTGGATTTCAAGGATTTTAATTATGATAATTGTTCTTTGATAGATTGTATTTCCTTGTTGCAATCCATGTTGAATTCTCCTCATGCTTATAATGAAAATAAAGCTTTTACTAAGCATATCGTTGATGCTATGATGAAATCTTTTGAAGAAAAACTTGAGTTGGAAGTTTCTTTCCCTAGAAAGCTTTATGATGAGTGGGAACCTACAATTAAGATTAAAATTAAGGATTATGATTGCCATGCTTTGTGTGATTTGGGTGCTAGCGTTTCCACGATTCCAAAAACTTTATGTGATGTGTTAGGTTTCCAAAAACTAGGGGGCGCGCCCTAAGGGCTTGTGGCCCCCTCGGGACTCTCCTAACCTAAATCCATCACTATAAATTCCCAAATATTCCCAAACGACTAGAAGCGTCCACAAAATACTTTTCCGCCGCCGTAACCTTTTGTTCCCGTGAGATCCCATCTTGGGGCCTTTCCGGCACCCTGACGGAGGGGGATTCGATCATGGAGGGCATCTACATCAACTCTATTACCCTTCCTGTTGGGAAACGTAGCATGCAATTTCAAAGAAATTCCTACGCTCACGCAAGATCTATCTACGAGATGCATAGCAACGGGAGGGGAAGAGTGTGTCAACATACCCTCGTAGACCAAAAGCGGAAGTGTTTGATCCTCGTCCTCTTGATCCAGCAAAGGTGTCGAGGAAAAAGATGAGTTCCGTTAGCACGATGGCGTGGTGACAGTGATGGTGAAGTGATCCACGCAGGGCTTCGCCTAAGCACTACGAAGATATGACCGGAGGTGTAAACTATGGAGGGGGGCGCCGCACATGGCTAACAATTGTTGGGGTGTGTTCTAGATGCCCCCCTCCTCATATATATAGGTGGGAGGGAGTGAGGAGCAGCCATAGGAGGTTCCCAAGTAGGAGGAATCCTACTTGGAGTCCCTGCCAAGCCGCGCCCCCCTACCATATATAACCGAGGTGCAAGGAAAGAGGGGGGAGAGGAAAGGAAGTAGGAATCCTAATCCACACTTTCCTTGCCCTCCCCTATTTCCTTCTCCTCCTCATAGGGCTGGCCTCTATAGGGGTGCACCAGGGCTGGTGTGTTCCATCAATTGGCCCATAAGGCCCATATATTTGTCGGGGGTGCCCGAAACTCCTTTCCGGTGGCCCGATAAGTACCCGATACCCTCCGGAACACTTCCGGTGTCAGAATACCATCATCCTATATATAAATATTTACCTCTCGACCATTTTGAGACTCCTCGTCATGTTCATGATCTCATCTGGGACTCCGAACAACATTCGGTTACCAATTCACATAACTCATATAATAATATATCGTCATCGAACGTTAAGCATGCGGACCCTACGGGTTCAAGAATAATGTAGACATGACCGAGATCCTCTCCGGTCAATAACCAATAGTAGAACCTGGATGCCCATATTGGCTCCTACATATTCTATGAAGATCTTTATCGGTTGAACCGTTATGACAACATATGTAATTCCCTTTGTCCATCGGTATGTTACTTGCCCGAGATTCGATCATCGGTATCTTCATACCTAATTCAATATTGTTACTAGCGAGTCTCTTTACTCGTTCCGTAATACATCTCCTCATGACTAACTCCTTAGTAGTTTGCTTTCAAGCTTATGATGTGTATTACTGAGAGGGCCTAGAGATACCTCTCTGATACTCGGAGTGACAAATCCTAATATTGGTCTATGCCAACTCAACAAACACCTTTGGAGATACCTGTAGAGCATCTTTATAATCACACGATTGCGTTGTGACATTTGATAGCACACAAGGCATTCCTCTAGTATCCGGGAGTTGCATAATCTCATAGTCGAAGGAATATGTATTTGACATGAAGAAAGCAATAGCAATAAAACTGAACGGTCATGCTAAGCTAACGGATGGGTCTTGTCCATCACATCATTCTCCTAATGATGTGATCCCATTATCAAATGACAACTCATGTCCATGGTTAGGAAACCTTAACCATCTTTGATCAACGAGCTAATCAAGTAGTGGCTTACTTGGGACATGGTGTTTGTTTATGTATTCACACTTGTATCTAGGTTTCCAATCAATACAATTCTAGCATGAATAATAAACCTTTATCATGAATAATGAAATATAAAATCACAACTTTATTATTGCCTCTAGGGCATATTTCCTTCAGTCTCCCACTTGCACTAGAGTCAATAATCTAGTTCACATCGCCATGTGATTTAACACCAATAGTTCACATCGTCATATTATTAATACCCATAGTTCACATCGCCATGTGACCAACACCCAAAGGGTTTATTAGAGTCGATAATCTAGTTCACATTGCCATGTGATTAACACCCAAAGAGTACTAAGGTGTGATCGTGTTTTGCTTGTGAGAGAAGTTTAGTCAACAGGTTTGTCACATTCATATCCGTATGTATTTTGCAAATTTCTATGTCTACAATGCTCTGCATGGATCTACTCTAGCTAATTGCTCCCACATTAAATATGTATCCAGATTGAGACTTAGAGTCATCTAGATCAGTGTCAAAGCTTGCATTGATGTAACTCTTTACAACGAACTCTTTATCACCTCCATAACCGAGAAACATTTCCTTAGTCCTATTTAAGGCACCTAAGGATAATTGTGACCGTTGTCCAGTGGACCACTCCTGGATCACTCTTGTACCCTCTTTGCTAGATAGGTGGCAAGACACACATCAGGTGTGGTACACAGCATGGCATATCATATAGAACCTATGGCTGAGGCATAGGGAATGACTTTCATTCTCTCTCTATCTTCTGTCGTGGTCAGGTTTTTGAGTCTTACTCAACTTCATACCTTGCAATGTAGGCAAGAACCCTTTCTTTGACTGATCCATTTTGAACTTCTTCAAAACTTTGTCAAGGTATGTGCTTTGTGAAAGTCTTATTAAGCACCTCGATCTATCTCTATAGATCTTGATGTCCAATACATAAGTAGCTTTACCGAGGTCTTTTATTGAAAAATTCTTATTCAAGTATCCTTTTATGCTATCCAGAAATCCTATATCATTTCCAATTAACAATATGTCATCCACTTATAATATCAGAAATGCTACAGAGCTCCCACTCACTTTCTTGTAAATATAGGCTTCACCTTAAGCCTGTATAAAACCATATGCTTTGATCACCTCATCAAAGCGTATATTCCAACTCTAAGATGCTTGCACCAGTCCATAGATGGATCGCTGGAGCTTGCACACTTTGTTAGCACCTTCAGGATCAACAAAACCTTCTGGTTGCATCATATACAACTCTTCTTTAATATCCATTAAGGAATGCAGTTTTTGACATCCATTTGCCAGATTTCATAATCATAATATGCGACAATTGCTTACATGATTCTAACAAAGTTAAGCATCGCTACGGGTGAGAAAGTCTCATCGTAGCAACTCCTTGAACTTATCGAAAACCTTTAACGACAAGTCGAGCTTGTAGACAATAACATTACCATCAGCATCAGTCTTCTTGTTGAAGATCCATTTATTCTCTATGGCTCGTTGATCATCGGGCAAGTCCACCAAAGTCCACACTTTGTTCTCATACATGGATCCTATCTCAGATTTCATGGTCACAAGCCATTTATCGGAATCTGGGCTCATCATATCTTCTTCATAGTTCATAGGTTCTCCATGGTCTAGTAACATGACTTCCAGAACAAGATTATAGTACCACTCTGGTGCAGATCATGCTCTAGTTGACCTACGAGGGTCAATAGTAACTTGATCTGAAGTTTCATGATTATCATCATTGGCTTCCTCTCTAGTTGGTGTAGGCATCACGGGAATGGTTTTCTGTGATGAGCTACTTTCCAATTTGATAGAAGGTACAATTACCTCATCAAGTTCTACTTTCCTCCCACTCACTTCTTTCGAGAGAAACTCCTTCTCTAGAAAGGACCCATTCGTAGCAACAAAGACCTTGCCTTCGGATATGTGGTAGAAGGTGTACCCAATAGTTTCTTTAGGGTATCCTATGAAGACGCACTTCTCCAACTTGGGTTCGAGCTTATCTGGCTAAAGCCTTTTGACATAAGCATCACACCCCGAAACTTTAAGAAACACAACTTAGGTTTCTTGCCAAACCACGGTTCATACGGTGTCGTCTCAACGGATTTAGATGGTGCCCTATTTAACGTGAATGCAGCTGTCTCTAATGCATAACCCCAAAATGATAGTGGTAAACCGGTAAGAGACATAGAATGCACCATATCTAATAAAGTACGTTTACGACGTCCGGACACACCATTACGATGTGGTGTTCCAGGTGGCGTGAGTTGTGAAACTATTCCACATTGTTTTATATGACGGCCAAACTCATAACTCAAATATTTGCCTTCGCGATCAGGTTGTAGAAACTTTATTTTCTTATTACGATGATTCTCCACTTCACCCTAAAATTCTTTGAACTTTTGAAATGTTTCAAACTTGTGTTTCATTAAGTAGATATACCCATATCTGCTCAAATCAACTGTGAAGGTTAGAAAATAATGATACCTGCCGCGTGCTTCAATACTCATCGGACTGCATACATCGGTATGTATTATTTCCAATAATTCATTAGCTCGCTCCATTGTTCCGGAGAATGGAGTTTTAGTCATCTTTCCCATGAGGCATGGTTCGCAAGTATCAAATGATTCAGAATCAAGTGATTCCAAAAGCCCATCTGCATGGAGTTTCCTCATGCGCTTTACACCAATATGACCTAAATAGCAATGCTACAAGTATGTTGCACTATCATTATCAGTTTTGCATCTTTTGGCATCAGTATTATGAATATGTGTATCACTACGATCGAGATTCAATAAACCATTCACATTGGGTGTATGACCATAGAAGGTTTTATTCCTGTAAACAGAACAACAATTATTCTTTGACTTAAAATGAATAACTGTATTGCAACAAACATGATCAAATCATATTCATGCTCAACGCAAACATCAAATAACATTTATTTAGGTTCAACACTAGCCCGAACGTAGGAAGAGTGTGCGATGGTGATCGTATCAACCTTGGAATCGCTTCCAACACACATCGTCACCTCGCCCTTAACTAGTCTCTGTTTATTCTGTAACTCATGTTTCGGGTTACTAATCTTAGCAACTGAACCGGTATCAAATAGCAAGGGGCTACTATGAATACTAGTAAGGTACAGATCAATAACATGTATATCAAATATACCTTTGTTCACTTTGCTATCCTTCTTATCCTCCAAGTATTTGGGGCAGTTCCGCTTTCAGTGACCATTTCCTTTGCAGTAGAGGCATTCAGTTTCAGGCTTGGGTCCAGCTTTAGGCTTCTTCACAGGAGTGTCAACTTGCTTTCCATTCTTCTTGAAATTCCCCTTCTTTCCCTTGCCCTTTTTCTTGAAACTAGTGGTCTTATTAACCATCAACACTTGATGCTCATTCTTGATATCTACCTTCGCTGATTTCAGCATCACGAAGAGCTCGGGATCGTTTTCGTCATCCCTTGCATATTATAGTTCATCACGAAGTTCTAGTAGCTTGGTGATAGTGACTAGAGAACTCTGTCAATCACTATCTTATCTGGAAGATTAACTCCCACTTGATTCAAGCGATTGTAGTACCCAAACATTCTGAGCACATACTCACTGGTTGAGCTATTCTCCTCCATTTTGTAGGCAAAGTAATTGTCAGAGGTCTCATACCTCTCGACACAGGCATGAGTCTGAAATACCAATTTCAGCTTTTAGAACATCTCATATGCTATGTGGCATTCAAAACGTTTTTGAAGTCCCAGTTCTAAGCCGTAAAGCATGGCGCACTAAACTATTAAGTAGTCATCATATCGAGCTTGCCAAACATTCATAACATCTGCATCTGCTCCTGCAATAGGTCTATCACCTAGCGGTGCATCAAGGACATAATTCTTTTGTGCAGCAATGAGGATAATCCTCACATCACGAACCTAGTCCGTATTATTGCTACTATCATCTTTCAACTTATTTTTCTCTAGGAACATATCAAAAATAAGGGAGCTATAATGCGAGCTATTGATCTACAATATAGATATGCAAATACTATCAGGACTAAGTTCATGATAAATTAAGTTCAATTAATCAAATTACTTAAGAACTCCCACTTAGATAGACATCCCTCAAGTCATCTAAATGATACGTGATCCAAATCAACTAATCCATGTCCGATCATCATGTGAGATGGAGTAGTCACCAATTGTGAACATCTCTATGTTGATCATATCTACTATATGATTCACGTTCGACCTTTAGGTCTCCACTGTTCTGAGGCCATGTCTGTACGTGCTAGGCTCGTCAAGTTTAACCCGAGATTCTGCATGTGCAAAACTATCTTGCACCCATTGTATGTGAACGTAGAGTCTATCACACGCGATCATCTCGTGGTGTCTCAACACGAGGAACTGTCGCAACGGTGCATACTCAGGGAGAACACTTTTATCTTGAAATTTAGTGAAGGGATCATCTTATAATGCTACCGTCGTACTAAGCAAAATAAAATGCATAAAAGATAAACATCGCATGCAATCAAAATATGTGACATGATATGGCCATCATCATCTTGTGCTTTTGATCTCCATCTCCAAAGCATCGTCATGATCTCCATCGTCACCGGCTCGACATCTTGATCTCCATCGTTGCGTCATGGTCGTCTCGCCAACTATTGCTTCTACAACTATCGCTGATGCATAGTGATAAAGTAAAGCAATTACATGGCGTTTGTATTTCATACAATAAATAGACAACCATAAGGCTCCTGCCGGTTGCCGATAACATTTACAAAGCGTGACCATCTCATACAAAAACGTATTCACATCATGTCTTGAACATGTCACATCACAACATGCCCTGCAAAAACAAGTTAAACGCCCTCTACTTTGTTATTGCAAGTTTTACGTGGTTGCTACGGGCTTCTAGGAAGAACCATTCTTACCTACGCATCAAGCGGAAGCGTTTGACAACGCGGTTGATATAGTCGAACTTCTTCTAGATTCGACCGATCAAGCACCGAACGTACGGCACTCGGACACCTCCGAGTTCTGCATATGTTTAGCTCGATGAAGTCCCTCGTCCTCTTGATCCAGCAAAGGTGTCGAGGAAAAAGATGAGTTCAGTCAGCACGACGGCGTGGTGACTGTGATGGTGAAGTGATCCACGCAGGGCTTCGCCTAAGCACTACAAAGATAAGACCGGAGGCGTAAACTATGGAGGGGGGCGCCGCACACGACTAACAATTGTTGGGGTGTGTTCTAAGCGCACCCTCCTCATATATATAGGTGGGAGGAAGGGAGGAGCAGCCATAGGAGGCGCCCAAGTAGGAGGAATCCTACTTGGAGTCCCTCCCAAGCCCCCCCCCCCCACACACACACACCCCTTGCCCTCCCCTCTTTCCTTCTCCTCCTCATAGGGATGGCCTCTATAGGGGCGCACCAAGGCTGGTGTGTTCCCTCACTTGGCCCATAAGGCCCATATCTTTGCCGGGAGTGCTTGAAACTCCTTTCTAGTGACCTGATAAGTACCCGGTACCCTCAGAAACACTTCCGATGTCCTAATACCATCTTCCTATATATCAATATTTACCTCTCAAACATTTCAAGAATCATCGTCATGTCCGTGATATCATCTAGGACTCCGAACAACATTCGGTCACCAAATCACATAACTCATATAATACTATATCGTCATCAAACGTTAAGCGTGCGGACCCTATGGGTTCGAGAACTATGTAGACATGACCGAGACACCTCTCTGGTCAATAACCAATAGCGGAACTTGGATGCCCATATTGGCTCCTACATATTCTACGAAGATCTTTATCAGTCGAACCGTTATGACAACATATATAATTCCCTTTGTCCATCGGTATGTTAGTTGCCCGAGATTCGACCGTCAGTATCTTCATACCTAGTTCAATCTCGTTACCGGGAAGTCTCTTTACTCGTTCCATAATACATCACCTCATGACTAACTCCTTAGTCATTTGCTTGCAAGCTTATGATGTGTATTACCGAGAGGACCCAGTGATACCTCTCCGATACTCGAAGTGACAAATCCTAATCTTGATCTATGCCAACTCAACAAACACCTTCGGAGAAACTTGTAGAGCATCTTTATAATCACCCAGTTATGTTATGACGTTTGATGGCACACAAGACATTCCTAATCTCATAGTTGAAGGAATATGTATTTGACATGAAGAAAGCAATAGCAATAAAACTGAACGATCATTATGCTAAGATAACGAATGGGTCTTGTCCATCACATCATTCTCCTAATGATGTGATCCCGTTATCAAATGACGACTCATGTCCATGGTTAGTAAACCTTAACCATCTTTGATCAACGAGCTAGTCAAGTAGAGGCTTACTAGGGACACGATGTTTGTCTATGTATTCACATATGTATCTAGGTTTCCAAAAAAACCTTTATTGTGAATAAGGAAATATAAAATAACAACTTTACTATTGCCTCTAGGGCATATTTCCTTCACTCCCGATGAAGCGTGACTAGTTTACCACAGATCTACGGGTCCATAGCTAGTATCCAGATGGCTTCTTCTCTCTCTTTGATCTTCAATACAATGTTCTCCTCGATGTTCTTGGAGATCTATCCGATGTAATATTCTTTGGCGGTGTGTTTGTCGAGATCTGATGAATTGTGGATTTATGATCAGTTTGTCTATGAATATTATTTGAATCTTATCTGAATTCTTATTTGCATGATTTGATATCTTTGTATTTCTCTTCGAATTATCGGTTTGGTTTGGACAACTAGATTGGTTCTTCTTGTAATGGGAGAGGTGCTTAGTTTTGGGTTCATCTTGCGGTGTCCTCACCCAGTGACAAAGTAGGGGTAGCGAGGCACGTATTGTATTGTTGCCATCAAGGGTAAAAAGATGGGGTTTTCGTCATATTGCTTGAGTTTATCCCTCTACATCATGTCATCGTACTTAAGGCATTACTCCATTCTTATGAACTTAATACTCTAGATGCATGCTGGATAGCGATTGATGTGTGGAGTAATAGTAGTAGATGCAGGCAGGAGTCGGCCTACTTGACATGGATGTGATGCCTATATTCATAATCATTTCCTTGGATATCGTCATAACTTTGCACTTTCCTATCAATTGCTCGACAGTAATTTGTTCACCCACCGTATTATTTTTCTTCAAGAGAGAAGCCTCTAGTGAAACATATGGCCCCCGGGTCTATTGTCCATCATACATAATTAATCTATAAACCAAAAAACCCAAAAGTACCTCGCTGCAATTTATTTGTTTTTTACTTTGTTTTACGTTTTAGTAATCTTTTATATCTATCTCTATCAGATCTCAACTTTGCTAGTGACCGTGAAGGGATTGATAACCCCTTTATCGCGTTGGGTGCAAGTGTTTGATTGTTTGTGCAGGTGCATAGATTGGAGACTTGCATGTATCTCCTACTGGATTGATACCTTGGTTCTCAAAATTGAGGGAAATACTTATCTCTACTTTGCTGCATCACCCTTTCCTCTTCAAGGGAGAAACAAACGGAAGCTCAAGAAGTAGCAGCCAATGATCCGGCCGCATCTCGTCCGCCGGCAGAAAGGGAGGATGTGCATCGTTTCTCTGTTTGGCGTTGTCGAGGCAGCACGTCCTGATTTGCGGTACCTGTCGTTCTCTCTGACCAAGCTCCGGCGCAGTAGGGCCTTTGCAACTTGCTCGCTGCCGCAGTATGGGCAAATCTCGCGCGCCACCGCCCTCCTAGTTACATCCCGACGACCCCTAGGTACAGCTTCCTCCCCTCCAGTGTTGCTCCACTGCCCATCTTCCGACGCTGCTGCATGTGCAAAATCTTGCATATGGATCTTCCCAAGTTGTTGGCCCAAAACGTAGCTCATCCGGCGTACTTTCTATATTTCAATCTCGTCCTCACACCATTTTAGATAAACAACCATGTTGTTATCTTCCCTTAGGATAAGGAATATGCTTCTTTTTTGTCTGTCGGATTTCGGGTTCCGGCAGACCCTTGAGGTTCGAACACTGGGGTGCGCGCGGAGATTCAACCCTCTACCGGCTCGCTCCTCACTGAATCGCTAGGGCCTAAACTACCAAACAGAACAGCACAAGAGACGCAAGATTTATACTGGTTCAGGCCACCATTGTGGTGTAATACCCTACTCCAGTGTGTGGTGTGGTGGATTGCCTCTTGGGCTTGAAGATGAACAATACAAGGCAGAACAGCCTCGCGAGGGTCTGTTTGGTGGTCTTGACAACTGCTGGGAGGAGTTCAATCGCTCTATCTACTGGTTTCTTGGTGAGGGTTCTATGTCCTGATTCAGGATCAAGATGCCCCTACCTTGGAGGTGACTAGTCCTATTTATAGGCAAAGGCCCTGGGCCTCTTCCCAAATATTGAGCGGGAAGGGCGCCAACAATCAGCCATTTTGAAGGGGAACAGCGGGTACACTTATCCTGACTAAAGTTGGTCCTCGCCTGTCAAAGGCTCTGGTGGTGATGCCGGCTTGGGCTCCACAATGACTTCCTTCCTGCCGTTGGACTGGTCTTGGTCTTGTTGCACCGAAATGGATGCCTTTGCTTGATGCTCTCGCCTGCGCTTGCTCCCTTTGCACCAAAGAGGAAAGGAGGACACTGCGCGGGCTGGCGCCCGACTGGCGCCCCTGGTCATCACGGCTTGCATCATGGGCACCTTGCGAGGTACGCCGCCTTGAACTCTCCGCCTCCTCATGAGCCAGCCTGACGAGGCCGTGCCTGAGGAAGCTCCTTGTCGTCCGCCCCACGAGGTTTGGCCCCTCACGAGGGTCTTGAGCTTGTGTTGATGAAGATGGGCTGTGCTTGGGCCTCCTTTGAGCCACGCCGCAGGCCGCAGGCAGGCAAGTCTGGGGACCCCCGTTCCCAGAACGTCGACAGTAGCCCCCGGGCCCACGGCGCGCCCGAACTTGGCCGGGCAGAGAGGCAAAAGGGCAAGTGCGAAGCGTCGCGGGCCCTAACAGCCTGCGGCCTTGGGTGCCACGTGGCGGTTGATTGGACGTAGGCGCCTCTGCTTCCCCATGACGCCTTGGTAACCGCACAGATTTGACAAGCCCCTGCATGCAAAGCGGGTCATGATTACCTGTGATCGTGGAGGTCGATGGTTGGCCTTCGCTGGCTATAAGTACGGAACGGCGCGCGCCCTTCCGGTCTATCCCTCTGCTTCTCCTCCTTCCTGGGTTTCGCCCCGTCTTGCTGCAATGGCTCCGATTCGCTGGTTCTCCGCGGAAGAGAAGGGTAAAGCTCCCCAGGAGGATCCTGGCCCGCTTCCCCCGAAGAAGCGGCCTGCCCTCTGGTGTCAGGGCGAGGGCACTCGCCAGGAAGCGGCAAGACCCTGGTGTGAGCGGCCACCACCAGGGTTTCCTCTTCCCTTGTACGCGCACATTGGCGCCTCTGAAGGAGTCGACGCCGAACGCCACGAGCGGCGCCGCTGACGACGCCGGCGGGTCACGAAGGTGTGCGTCTTCCCCCCTGGAGTCCACGTCGAGGGCTCCTGCCGAGAGTTCGTGCTTCACGCCGCCACGCCTCCTAAGTCTTGGATTCGTCTCCCCTCTTTCTTCGTCTCCGTCGTCCAGCGGGGGGAACCCCTCAGGCTTTGGCTGCAGCACGCCGGCTGCGGCACCCTCGCGACCGGGGCAGAGGTCACGGTCATTGCCCCGGGCGAGGTCTTCATGACTCGAGGCTGGGGCGAGGTCGCCCGGGTCTGCAGGACGAGGGGCGCCCTCATGATCCATCTGGAGTACGACGGTGCTTCGGTGATGTCCTTCAAGGTCTTCGATGCGGAGGGTCGCCGGCTGGAGTGCTCCCCCGGGAGAGGCGGTCGGGACCCTGCTGCGGTTAGACGGAGGCCGGCTGACCGCTCCCTTGGCCGCTCCTCAGGTGACGGAGGCGCCGGAGGATCCAGTGACTCCGCCGAGCTCTTCGCGACTCCGGAGACGAGCGACGACAGCTACGAGCCCCCGAGCATGCGCCGTTCCCGGAGCAGGGCGGGCTCGTCAGGCCGTCGACGCCTCTGATCTGGATGGGGTTGGCGTCGGTGCTGGGCGGCCCACCGTTGATGATGGCGTCTACCGCGATGCCCCCTGTAGTTAGGACTCCTTAGGATTCGCGCCTTTTGTTCCTACGAGGGGCCAAGAATATACCCCACGGGGCTTGTAAGATGTTTGTAGCTCCGTCTGTCAATATGATCCTTATTGTGAAACGGTGCGAGATGCTTATCCCGTTTTAGCTTAGTTTCCTCCTTTCAGACCTCGCGAGGGCTTGATGCTCTGCGCTGACAGGTCCCAGTCCTAAGGCGGCTTCAGCCGTCGCTGGTATGCTAGGTCGCGATGCCATGGTCAAGGCCAGGAGGTGAGCGGCCCGAGGTCCGGTAAGAGCCCCTGAGTCGCGATGCTCAGGAGGTCCCCCTTAGCGCTCAAGCAGCCATCATTCGGTGAGAAAGGAGAGCAACATTGCTAACACGGGATTGCACTTGGTGCGGGGACGGTGCTGCGATAACCAGTGTTTCCGAAGGGTGACTTATCTTGAGGGTCAGAAAACGCTCCCTGGTGTGGCGCTAGATCCGCGCCCTGGCCGATGAGGGGTTGCTTGGCGAGGTCCTCGGGTGTTTCTCCCCTCTCGCCTTCGCTCCCCTTTCTGCTCTACGTCCTCGGGTCCCGGCTCTCGGGCTGGTCTCAGCCGTCACTGGCATGCCAGGTCGCGATGCCGTGGACAAGACCAGAGGGTGAGGGCAGGAGAGCCGATAGGAGCCCTGAGTCGCGATGCTCAGGCACCCCCCCCCCTTTAACGTGCAAGCGATTCGCGTGAACGAGAGCGAAGAAAGCACCGTGAGGGCCTCGCCTGGTGATTTTTGGAGGGACCCTGCAGGTTCATCACAAAGGAACAAGAGTTCGTCGTGGCAATCGACGATTAGCCGTTAGTTGCTTTGGAGGGGCGACGAGGCATGAAAGGCCTAGCGAGGCATATTGGGGCTCCCGTGAGCCCGCGCGGGACTCACGGGGCCCTACCTCAAGGCGGGTTGCGCCTGGCTCTGGGCCTTATCTTCTAGTGTGTTCCTGCAAATTTGGCCACATACCGATGCTCTACGTCTTCGGGTCCCGGCTCTCGGGCTGGTCTCAGCCGTCGCTGGCCGGCCAGGTCACGATGCCATGGACAAGACCAGAGGGTGAGGGCCGGAGAGTCGGTAGGAGCCCTGAGTCGCGATGCTTAGGCACCCCCCCTTTAACGCGCAAGCTGGGTTAGATGACGAAACTCTACGTCCTCGGGTCCCGGCTCTCGGGCTGGTCTCAGCCGTCGCTGGCATGTCAGGTCGCGATGCCATGGACAAGACTAGAGGGTGAGGGCCGGAGAGCCGTAAGAGCCACGAGTCGCGATGCTCGTGCACCCCCCTTTAACGCGCATAAGTGGGTTGGATGATGAAACTCTACATCCTCGGGTCCGGCTCTCGGCTGGTCTCGGCCGTCGTTGGCATGCCGTGTCGTGATTCCATGGACAAGACCAGTGTGAGGGCCGGAGAGCGGTAGGAGCCACGAAGTCGCGATGCTCGTGCACCCCCCTTTAACGCCCAAGATTCCGACACCCAGGAGAGAAAGGCACCGAATAACAAGCATGGTGGATCGAAAGCATAGCCCTAAGATAAACGCAAGAAGGGTACATGCCACTGGGTCAGGCCCGAGCGGCTTGGGGATGATGCATCCCGAGGGGCGCCCCTAATAAGGTAAGCTAAGGACATGAAACAAAAGGGATAAATGCCGCAGGGACGGAGCCACACGGCCTGGGAATAATGCGGCCCTGAGGGCACTCCCAGCCAGAAATGAAACTTAAAAGATGTCACTTGATGATGTTGGGGACGAAGGGGTGTTAGTGTAGCAGACTCGGTGGGCTGCGGGAGCCGATCCTCACGAGCCCCTAGGCCCAGGGGCCTCAGGAGACTCCGGAGGCGCTGGCGTCTCCTCGCGGGCCATCTCCATCTCCTCCAGGGCTGCGGCACGCTTGACCTCTTGAGCCTCCAAGATGGCCCTCATGAGACGCTGGTGCGCAGCAGCCGCGTTCGGCAAGCCGTAAGGCATGCGCACGTAGCTGTGGGGTGGACCTCATAACGCCCCACTCACGAGGGCGAGGCGCTTGAGACGCTGGCTCGGTTGAGCCCCGGTATGTCGATGTGACGCAGCAGCCCACCATCCTCGCTGGATGGGGGGCCACGGCCAAATGGCGGCTGCCTCTCATGACTCTTGACTCCTGTAGCTCCTGAATGGCCTTGCTGACGAACTTCTGAGGGTTCGGCCCTCCTTGCCTTGCTCCTTCTTGGGGGAAACATGCTCCGAAGCACGCCTCCACGTGGTGCCCAAGCGCCTCCCTCGTGACCTTGGCGAGGTCGGCGGCCCTCCAGGGGAGAGCCCCCGAGTCCTGCCTGAGGAGGGCGCCGGGCGCGCTTCCCTATGCGATGGAAGGAGGCTCCCCCTGAGCAGGCGCGGGCCCTGAGGGGCCTGCCTCCTGAGGGGCCGGGCCGGTCAATGTCTTCTTCTTCTTGGGGGCGGCCTCGGGAGGCCTCCTGCTGCCGCGGTCTAGGTCCTCCAGCGATGTGGCCTGAAAGACTCGCTCCAGGGAGCACACCGCGTCTCTCTCTTCGCAGGGCACCGTGATGACCCTGCCGCTTCCTGGCATCTTGAGGACGTTGTAGCCGTGGTGGGTTACGGCCATGAACTTGGCCAGCGCTGGGTATCCGAGGATGGCGTTGTACGGCGGGCGAATGTGGGCGACGTCGAAGTAGATGAGCTCGGTGCGGTAGTTGTCGCACGCCCCAAAGGTGACAGGAAGGCGGACCTGCCCTATCGGGACCGTGGAGCCGTCGGTGACTCCGAAGAAAGGCTTGGTTGGCTGAAGCTGACTGTAGGGCACTTGAAGATTGTTGAACGTTTCCACGGACGGGACGTTGAGCCCCTGCCCGCCCGTCGATGAGGGTCTGGTGACTAGCACGTTGCGATGATTAGGGAACAAAGCATCGGGAGGACTCGGCTGTGGCCGCAAGACTTGAGCTGATCCGCCGAGCTGAGCGTGATGGCGCATGCCGACCACGAGAGGCGCGTGGCCTCGAGCTTGGGGAGGACTGCATTCACTTCAAGGGCGAACCGCTTGAAGATCTTGTTGAGAGGTGGGGCTTGAGCTCCGCCCAGGATGCAGGCGATTGAGCGCGGTTCCTGGAAGCCCCCAGCCACCTCGTCCTGATGACGGTCTTCATTTCTCCTTGGCTGCGGCGGCAGCGGAGGGAGGCCTGCGTTCCCTTGCGGGCTATCCTCGCGAGGCTGATCCCTCCAGCCTCCCTCGCGATGCGGGTCCTGCCAGCGATCCTCGCGAGGTTGGTCGCGCCACCCTTGGCGCGGGCCGCGGTCTTCCCAATGTCCTGCATTCCTTCCTCCTCCTCGGCCGTAGCCCCGGTCGCTGCGGTCGGGACGTCTGCCGACCCTTCCTTCATGCACGGCCCGGAGCTCTTGGCATTCATTGGTATTGTGGGTGTGGAGGTCATGGTACATGTAGTACCGACTGCCCTTGGAGGATTCGGGCTGATCTCTGCCCCGCTTGGTGTCTGGCTCGGCCGCGAGTACGGCAGCTCCCTTGCGCTTCACGTCCTTGGCCTTGGGCTTCTTCTCTTCGTGGTCCGCGGCAGGCAGCTCGAGGAGGGAGAGGCGCCCCTCCTCAGCCCTGACGCACTTGGTCGCCAAGTTGAACAGCTCCAAGGAGGTGCACAAGTCTTCATGCATCGCCAGCTCCTCCTTCATCTTGACGTCGCGCACGCCGTCGGAGAAGGCTGAGATGATGGCCTCCTCCGTCACCCTGGGGATCTTGAGGCGCGTGTTGTTGAAGCGCTGGATGTACTTCTGCAGGGTTTCCCGTGGTTGCCACTTGATACGGCGCATGTCGCTCACGGCGGGTGGCCGGTCACGAGTACCATGGAAGTTGGCGATGAAGCGGGTGCGCATCTCGTCCCAGGAGGAGATCGTGCCTGGGGCCAGATTCAAGAGCCAGGTGCGGGCTCCGTCCTTGAGCGCCATGGGAAACCAGTTCGCCATGACCTTTTCGTCTCTGTTGGCAGCCTCGATGCCCAACTCGTAGAGTTGGAGGAACTCGCAGGTCGGCCGTGCGTCGTGAGCGAGGAGGCAGGTCAGCTTGAACTTGCGGGCCACGCGACGCAAGCTGAGCCTTCGGAGGTGAAAGCGCGGCAGCCAGCCAGGCCACGAGGGGCATTGGGCGACGGAGAGCTTGGTCATGCGGGTCCCCATGCGCCACGGCTGGGGGCAGCGCAGGTCTTGACGTGCTGGAGCTGGGAGCACTCGGGCAGCTTCTCGAGGGCGAGGGACTTCTTGGCAGCTCTACTCTTGCCGAGCTGGCGCCTGACGGAGCGGGTTCCGCCCAGGCAGCGCGCTTGGGGCTGCGCCGCTTGAGGAGGAGGCGGCTGAGGCGCCCCAAGAGCTTCATTGCCCGAGCAGGGCGGGTGCGGTGCAGCGAGAAGGAAGGCGCGGCGGCGCCTCCTGCGGCGTGGACGAGCTCGGCGACTCGGTCGAGCCATTCTTCGTAGACGCTGTCGATAGGCGGTAGCGCAGAGCTCGTTTACGCGATGAGCGCAGCTCGAGCCTCCATGGCTGCGCTGGGCGCGTGGCGAAGAACCGGCGGGTGGCGAGCGTGGCGATGCGGCCGTCCCGCCTCATGGATGGATGCTGGGACGATGCTTGCTGCTCGTTCCCCGCCGGGCCGGTGGCGGCGTTGACGGCAGGTGATGGGGAACGATGAGGGCGCCCGCCGACGGGAGCCGTCTGGGCGACATGGGAAGCGAGGGCGGCTCGGCGCTCGACGCGAGCCCGACGAGCGTCAGACATGGTTGCGGTGGTCGGGGAAGAACGAGACGACGGAAGGCAAGTTCCAGAGCACCCCTACCTGGCGCGCCAAATGTCGGATTTCGGGTTCTGGCAGACCCTTGAGGTTCGAGCACTGGGGTACGCGCGGAGATTCAACCCTCTACCGGCTCGCTCCTCACCGAATCGCTAGGGCCTAAACTACCAAACAGAACAGCACAAGAGACGCAAGATTTATACTGGTTCAGGCCACCATTGTGGTGTAATACCCTACTCCAGTGTGTGGTGTGGTGGATTGCCTCTTGGGCTTGAAGATGAACAATACAAGGCAGAACAGCCTAGCAAGGTGCATTCTGTTTGGTGGTGCGATTTAACTCGCTGGGAGGAGTTCAATCGCTCTATCTACTGGTTTCTTGGTGACGGTTCTGTGTCCCGATTCAAGATCAAGATGCCCCTACCTTGGAGGTGGCTAGTCCTATTTATAGGCAAAGGCCCTGGGCCTCTTCCCAAATATTGAGCGGGAAGGGCGCCAACAATCGGCCATTTTGAAGGGGAACAGTAGGTACACTTATCCTGACTAAAGTTGGTCCTCGCCTGTCAAAGGCTCTGGTGGTGACGCCGGCTTGGTCTCCACAATGACTTCCTTCCTGCCGTTGGGCTGGTCTTGGTCTTGTTGCACCAAAATGGATGCCTTTGCTTGATGCTCTCGCCTGCGCTTGCTCCCTTTGCACCATAGAGGAAAGGAGGAGACTGCACGGGCTGGCGCCCGACTGGCGCCCCTGGTCGTCACGGCTTGCGTCATGGGCACCTCGCGAGGTACCCCGCCTTGAACTCTCCGCCTCCACATGAGCCAGCCTGACGAGGCCGTGCCTGAGGAAGCTCCTTGTCGTCCGCCCCACGAGGCTTGGCCCCTCGCGAGGGTCTTGAGCTTGTGTTGATGAAGATGGGTTGTGCTTGGGCCTCCTTTGAGCCACGCCGCAGGCCGCAGGCAGGCAAGTCTGGGGACCCCCGTTCCCAGAACACCGACATTGTCGTCATATGTGTCATCAACTGTTATTCGCTAGTAATTGTTTCCTTTCTACCTCTTTTTGCAAACAGGGTTATCCATTTCATCTCGTTGCTATTGCGACCTTTTGGTAAACTACACAAATCACTTTTTTATTAAGAGTGTTTTGTGCAGTTCTACTAAAATGCCACCTGGGCAACGTCTCTACATTTCAGTGCGACTACACAAAGGGAGATTGGTTTTGCTCTATCCTCCTCGTCCAACTCCAAGCCTAATCTTCTCCAGCTATTTGCTTAATCTTCTACAACTGGTTAGTCTTAAGAGAGACTGCAAAGGTGGTCGGTTTCTATTTGTGTGTTTATTGTTTCATCAACAGTCATCTGTTATTGTAATCACACTTAATATCTTTGGAACAGGGACGCTCGGCTCCATTTTAGTGGAACTGCACAAAATGATCGGAATGTTGCATGCTCCTAACAGCTACTTTTCTCCCAACATGCCTTGTTGATTTAGACAGAGTTGGGGGGGGTCGCTGCCAATGAAAGCATGGATCAATTTTAATTTAACACCTTCTCACAACATTTCTTCAGTTGTGATGTAAGTATTAGCTCTGATCTGCTAATCATTGAGATGCATTAGCAAGGAAGTTAGTTTTTTTAAAATCTGAAAGAGCATGGATGTTAGTTTCCTTTCTAGTATTTTGATTGATGTTGTAGCGAGACAACCTTCCAGCTAGCAAGACACACAAAACAAAAGTTGAAAGCTTTAGAGCATTGTACAATTTCATGCCGCTGGAAAATTATTTGTATACGTCAATTATGTAAACAAATGTTGGAAGCTTGATAGCATTGCCAGAAGACATTCAACATTCGGGTCCATGTGCCATGCACCAAATTGTAGTGCATAACCGCATGGGAGACTCAGCCTGATCATTGTGACGCACTAATAGTGAGTAATGAGCAGTCACACCGTAAGCCCCACCTTTCCCACTGTAAGTTGCTCGGAAGAAGCAACCATTAATACGCTCTTCTTTGAAACCGCTCATACTACTCCCTCCATCACAGTTTATGGAGCGCGCTTCAATAATCTCTGGGACCAAGGCGACTAGCGATCGGCCTAAAAAATAGCATTGGTAGTTATAGCACGGCGTCTATTACTAGAGGAAATGATGCATACACACATGCATGCAGTGCTTCCACCCCGGGTACACACATGCATGCACTTACTCCACTCCGCGTACACAGGGACATTGAGAGAAAATTGTGGGCTTGATTGCGGTTACCACACCCTAATTAATTGAGCATTAAACCAAGCGCGTCTAAAATCTCTCTGGTGGTGGAAATGCATGAGAATTGAAGAGCGCCCAGTAAACTGTGACGGAGGGAGTAGTATGAAAGTGCAAAACCAAGTCCGCGTATGGCCTGTCGGTCAATGCGCTTCCTCTTGGGATATCACTGACATGTGGGACCAAAGTGTGAGCAAACCGATCTCAGTTGATGGCAAAAAGATGGCCAACCCGCCCCTCCTTGAGAGAGACAAGGAGCGAGAACACACAGATGGGCTCACATGGAGGCCAAGATATATTCGAGCATGGTTGATCGATATCGTCATTACATGTTTGATGTTTTTCATAGTACTATTGGATCGCTGTTTTCCGCACTTCTCCCGAATAAATGTGTACTTTCTTAGAGATTAAAATAAAATAAGAGTACAGACGCTCCACCATGTGGTTCCTAGTACCTATATACTAGTAGTACTACTCATACTACTAAACCTTGTGCTTGGCTCTTCCCCTCTTGGGAAGTCGAACAATGATGGTACTACAGTGTATCCCTCTGGCAATCTGACACCGAATGGATTGTTGCATGGCCACCGCCTGGGCAAGCGTAGGTTGCTGTCGTGGTACTAAGTCTGACAGTAAGTGTAGAGGGTACGAATGAGGAGGCAAGGTCCTAGCTACGGCAAGATTGCACGCAAGTGTTTACGAGTTCAGACCCCTCTCGGAGGAGGTAAAAGCCCTACGTCTCGGTGCCCGGAGGAGGTCAACTGGATTATATGAGTGTGTGTTACAGGGGGTGCGAACCCTTGTGCTAGAAGAGGGGGTGGCTTATATAGAGTGCGCCAGGACCCTGGCTATCCCTCGTTACTAAGAGTTCAATGTACATAAAGATGGGGCCTTACTGATAACGCCAGCCATAAGTGCCTTTAATGACCTTAAAGACTACAGAGTGAATGCTTGACCGTTGTTGTTCTCAGTGACTCCTGGTCTTTAGTAGGTCGAGTGGTTTCTTGTATGGTCGAGTGATTGTCTGGTCGTGTGACACCAGGAAGGAGGGGTACCCGAGTTGTTGATTGGTCGAGTTGATTGCACTCGACGCCTTTATTGAGCACTCATTGTTGTCTCTTGAGCTTCTTTACTTCTAGGGTGGTGACCTTGGGTAGGACGTATAGGTCAGGTCGATGACCCTACCGCAGGCCTATATCATCATCATTAGCCCCCGAATGGGTTGAGGTCCGAGTGAAAAGAAGGTTGAAGTTGACCTTGCTTCGACCCTTGTGCTTCACAAGTACTCATGTTGAACGGGAGGCCCATGTTAGAACTTTGGCTTTGTTTCAGTCGCCTTGATCGATTTAGAAGTTTCCGAGCGGATTTATAATGTCATCCGTCGAGTGTTGTTTTTGACGTTAAACCTTTGGTGCGATTGGTTACGGTGTATCCCGGATTTCACGGGATTCGAAATTTCAGGGAAGCGCGCAAGGCGGAGCGTGCCATGGTAAGCGGTACGGATAGACAAGAGCGCCTTGATCTCTGCGCCACCTTTTTCGCCGCATACCCAGCGCGCGACTGTTGCGGGATTTGACAGGATCGTCCGGGCCCACGCGTCAGCCACTCGGAAGTGGGTCCTTAAAAGGCGACGGGGCCAAGACGCCTGCACTGTGCGCGTCCATTCCCCTTCTTTCTCCTCTGCTTCTCCACCACATCCGGCTCCTCTGCTCTTGATGCCGCTGCTCCGCCACCATGGTGAAGGATAAGACAGTGGTGCTGGAACGCGCGAAGAAGGCGACGGGGGCGGCGAAAGGCAAGAAGACGAGTCGGGGGTCGTCGTCGCGGTCGGTGTTGCCGCCGGGCTGGATCCAGGGCGATTGAATCCGATCCTCGCTCCAGCCGAAAGATTTGGAAGAGCTGGCAGAGTCCGGCCTGATCGCCGACGGGTCTGCGCGGTTGCCGGAGGGGGAGACGGAACCACAGCCATGACCGGGTGAGTGCGTTCTGCTCGCCACCTATGTCGTTTGCGGTTTCTCCCTTCCCCCGCATCCCTTTTTCCGGGGTTCCTTGAACTTTTTTGGAGCCCAACTCCATCACTTCTCTCTCAACACCATCATGTACCTTGCTGCGTTTGTGTCCATGTGCGAAAACTTCCTGGGTTGTTGACCGCACTGGGTCTTTTCAAGCACATCTTCACAATCTGTTCTCAGTCGGTGAAGAAAGCGAACACGAGTGACGAGAAAACACATGTTATCCAAATAAGTGGGGGTTTGGGCATCCAGAAGAGGAAAAGGAGTTCTTTCCCTTCCATGACACTTCCTGAGTTGAGTCGACCTGGTTTTACTGCCAGGACATTGTGACTCCGGGTCAGTCGACTGGACTTCCACCTTTTACTTTAGATCGTGTCCAGGCCCCTTCCTCATTGAAAGTGACCACTGTGGAGACGGTGGAAACAAACATGATGGTCGAGAGGGTGGTCCAGTTGATCAATCGGGGTGTCGCTGGCATGGATTTGTTGGAGGTATTTCTCAGTCGACGCATCAAGCTGCTCCAGGCTCATGACCACTCGATGTGGATGTACTCTGGAGCCAACGACATCGCTCAGGTTCATCCAGAGGAAGTTTCAGCCAAGACAGTGGCCCAGTGGTTGAGGAGTATCACAGGGAACAAGGACAACCCTAGAGGCGCTAGGAGAGTCGACCCCTTCAGCGACAGCAACCAGCCAGATAAGGTTCAGTCTCTGCCACCGACTGTATTTGGATACGTCTTGCAACTGTCTTCGAATACGACTGATATTCACTTGACTTCTTGTTTTGTAGGTTTACACTGAGATGTACTCAATGCCCAAAGGTGAACAAGCTCTGGAGCAAGACCAGGAGGGAGAGGACAGCACGGAGGAAAGCGGTGATTGGCAATCTCCAGAGGACGAGGACAAGGAGGAAAGTGACGAGTCAGACGAGATGATATCGTCGACTCACCAGCTTGCACGGAGCGTCAATCCAAGCTACTCCATGATCCAGTAGGCGGGCGTGGCAAGACCGTGGCTCCAAGCACCCAAGCACAGAAGCGCACTCGGACTTCGACCCCAGAGCCAATAGAGAAGGTCGCCAAGAAACCCAAGGTCGTCCCCTCAAAGGCTCGGAAGACTTTGCCCAAGATCAAGATGGATGTTCCTGTTGCTCCTGGGTGAGTGTTCTTTCTTTCTATGTTTTCTTCCACCAACTGATACTTCTGTTCTGACCGACTGGATTGTAAACTTTTCCAGCCCAGCCTCCGTCGTGACTGACATGGACGTTGACAAGGCCCCAGGTGATGAGGAAGCTGATGATGCAACCACCTCCAAAGCTAGTAAGTCCACTCGACTCGCATTTATTATGTCGATTGAATTGTTGGCCAATTGAATTTTTGAGGTTTCTTTTTTTTGCAGCTCCACGGGACATTGTCGTGCTTCCGAATGATGAAGAAGAAGAAGTGCCTCTAAGGGAGAGGAGGAGGAGGGGCAAGGCATCAAGTGGGAAGGCGCCCGAGGTTCAGGTCTCTCAGTTGACACTGGTGCTTGAGATAGTGGCCGAGCGATCCGGAGATCCGGTTTGGACCAATGCTACTTTTTCCAATCTGCTGTCGACTGATCGTCCATCGGGGTCGACTGCTCATACGCCTGCCGCTCCAGTACAACTCCATGCATCTGACCTAGTGGCTACTTCGACTGCCTTGCCATCATCGCTCTTCACTGCATACCAGACTCCAGATGACTCACCTAGTGCTGCTAGGGAGGCTCTTCTCCAGGTAAATCTTGTGATGGAACAGATGAAGGTGGTGCATGAGGCTAGTCAGGTGGCTTATAATGCCAGCACCGCTCTGCAAACCAACATCAAGGTTAGTTGATTCCCGACTGGTCTCTTGAATAATGATAATTGCCACTGTTGCTTCGCTGCTCATATGGTGCTCCTAGATGAGCGTTTTGGAACCTTTTGTGTGCATATATCATGGGTCTGTATTTCACATCCAATCACCCACTGGGGTGTGACTGTCTTAGAGTTGTATAGGTCTTCCACTTGAGTCGACTTAGGTTGAGTCGAGTGTTTTTTCGAACCAGTGGGGGCACGCAGAGTGCACCCACTGGGTGTAGTCCCCGAGACCGCGGTCGACTGTTGGTAGTCTGCTGGGGTCTGAGATCTCCCCGTTTTACTCATGCTAAGCAGACCATGTCGAGTGTTAAACCAAACCAGTGGGGGCACACTAAGTGCACCACTGGGTGTAGTCCTCGAGACTACTGTTGAATGTTTGATTCGGTGGTAGTCTTAGAGCAACTTTCACTATGATTGTCTTTTGTTTCTGTCGACTGACATATCTTATTTGCTGACTGCAGAGGTCTTGTGATCTTGGGGCTCAACTTTCTGAACTGAACAAGAAGCAAATCAGCCTCAACCATGACCTAGAACTGGCCAAGAAGAACCTCAAGACTGCTCAGGATGAAGCAGCTATCATGGGAGGTAACCAATCATCGGCTGTCCACCTTGTGACTCGCTCTTCTCCATGTTTTTCCTTTTAGTCTCTTTGAACCGAGTGATTTCACTCGAATAGATGTGCATAGTGAAAACCGTCAACTTCAAGCTCGTCTGAAGAATGTTATTTCTTCAAAGAAAATGAAGCAGGCTCTGGAGAAGAAGGGTCAGGATCTTGTTGTGGCCCAGAAGGAGGCGCGAAAGAAAACAGCTTGCGGACAAGAAGTTAGCTTCAGTTAGCAAGTTAGAAGAGGAGAACTCTAAGCTAAAGACTGCTATCTCTGAAGCCAATTCGGAGGTCGAGCAACTGAAGAAAGACAAGGACAGCTTGACCAGCGAAGTTGGAAACCTCAAGGCCAAGAAGGGCGAGCTAGAGTCTTATCTGGGACAGCTTGCTGCAAAGCTGGTCTTGAAGCTTGAAGGTATTATTGTACGACTGATTTGTTGTTTTCGATTGACACGTCTTGTCAGCTGTCGACTCACTATTTTTTCGACTGTGCAGAACTTTGTCAAGACTTTGAAGCAGAGACTGGGCGGTTCGAGACGGGTCTTGATCCCATAAATTGTCCCATCAAAGATGATGTTGCAATGAATGTGTTGCGGTTGGAATCACGCATGGACAGCGTTGTTGCTTATCTTGCCCCACTGAAGGCGGCGATGATTTGGGTTGATGCTAAACTCTAGCCTCAGGCGTAACTCTCACAAGACCTCGAGTCTCTGATGGCTCAACTAAATCAAATACCTGACCGAGTGCAAGAATGGAAGAAATCATCTGCTTGCTGTGGCACTGACGTCGCCATGTCATTGGTCCAAGTGCACTTCAAGGACGTCAGAGAAGACAAGATGGCGGAACTCAAGGTTGTCAACACCAAAAAGCACACTTTCTAGTCCTTCATGGACAATTTCCTTGACGCTGCCACTCGCATCGCGGACAGCATTGACCTTGACAGTTTCTGCGATCCAGCAAGTCCTTCTCCTGGCGAGTGATCAAAACATTATGCCCCACCTTTATTTGCCTCGGAATGTCGAGTGATTATGTAATCGTTAAACTCTTTCAGGCTTGATGCCTGAGTACTTCTACCTACTGCGGTCCTGAACTTTTGCAGGGTTTATCTGAACTTGAATTCCTTTGAATATCATGGCTTCTGTACTGGTTTTGAACTGTTTCTGACTGTCTTTCGGTCCCAAGTGGACTTGATCTTCACACCTTTTGCCGAATGAAAAGTACATTGTACCTGTGAAAGAGCTCAGACGCGGTGCTCAATCGACACCTCGTCGTCCTTGCAGGTCGGGATGGTACATTGTACTTGTGACGCAGCTCAGACGTGGTGTTCAATCAACACCTCGTCGTCCTTGCGGATCTGGATGGTACATTGTAATTGTGACGCAGCTCAGACGTGGTGTTCGATCGACACCTCGTCGTCCTTGTGGATTTGGATAGTACATTGTACTTGTGATGTAGCTCAGATGTGGCGTTCGGTCAACGCCTCGTCGTCCTTGCGGATAGGGATGGAGCGTACGTTGTACTTGTGGCATAGCGTAGACTGAAGGAAATATGCCCTAGAGGCAATAATAAAGTTATTATTTATTTCCTTATTTCATGATAAATGTTTATTATTCATGCTAGAATTGTATTAACCGGAAACATAATACATGTGTGAATACATAGACAAACATAGTGTCACTAGTATGCCTCTACTTGACTAGCTCATTTATCAGAGTTGGTTATGTTTCCTAGCCATGGACAAAAGAGTTGTCATTTGATTAACGAGATCACATCATTAGGAGAATGATGTGATTGACTTGACCCATTCCGTTAGCTTAGCACTTGATCGTTTAGTATGTTCCTATTGCTTTCTTCATGACTTATACAAAGTTCCTGCAACTATGAGATTGTGCAACTCCCGTTTACCGGAAGAACACTTTGTGTGCTACCAAACGTCACAACGAATCGGGTGATTATAAAGGTGCTCTCAGGTGTTTCGAAGGTACATGTTGGGTTGGCATAATTCGAGATTAGGATTTGTCACTCCGATTGTCGGAGAGGTATCTCTGGGCCCTCTCGGTAATACTCATCACCTAAGCCTTGCAAGCATGTAACTAATGAGTTAGTTATGAGATGATGTATTACGGAACGAGTAAAGAGACTTGCCGGTAACGAGATTGAACTAGGTATTGGATACCGACGATCAAATCTCGGGCAAGTAACATACCGATGACAAAGGGAACAACGTATGTTGTTATGCGGTCTGACCGATAAAGATCTTCGTAGAATATATAGGAACCAATATGGGCATCCAGGTCCCGATATTGGTTATTGACCGGAGACGTGTCTCGGTCATGTCTACATTGTTCTCGAACCGTAGGGTCCGCACGCTTAAGGTTTCGATGACAGTTATATTATGAGTTTATGAGTTTTGATGTACCGAAGGCGTTAGGAGTCCCGGATGAGATCAGGGACATGACGAGGAGTCTCGAAATGGTCGAGACGTAAAGATCGATATATTGGACGACTATATTCGGAGTTCGGAAAGGTTCCGAGTCATTCGGTATTTATCGAGTACGGAGAGTTACGGAATTCGCCGGGGAGAATTATTGGGCCTTATTGGGCCTCAGGAAAAGAGAGAGGGCTGCCTAGGGCAGGCCGCGCGCCCAAGGCCTAGTCCGAATTGGACTAGGGGAGGCCGCACCCCTCCTTCCATCCCTTCTCTCTTCCCTTCCTAGTCTCCTACTCCTACTACATGGAAGGATCCCTAGTTGGACTAGGAAGGGGAATCCTACTCCGGTGGGAGTAGGACTCCCCTATGGCGCCTCCTCCTAGGCCGGCCTCCTCCTCCCTCCCTCCTTTATATCTGAGGCGGGGGCACCCTAGACACACAAGTTGATCATTGAGATCGTTCCTTAGCCGTGTCGGTGCCCCCTCCACGATATTACACCTCGGTCATATTGTAGCGGTGCTTAGGCGAAGCCCTGCGACAGGAGAACATCAAGATCGTCACCACGCCGTCGTGCTGACGGAACTCCTCCCCGCACCTCTGCTGGATCGGAGATCGGGGAGCGTCATCGAGCTGTACGTGTGTCAAGAACTCGGAGGTGCCGGAGTAATGGTGCTTGGATCGATCGGACCGGGAGGACGTACGACTACTTCCTCTACGTTGCGTCAACGCTTCCGCTTCGGTCTACGAGGGTACGTGGACAACACTCTCCCCTCGTTGCTATATCATCACCATGATCTTGCGTGTGCGTAGGAAATTTTTTGAAATTACTACGTTCCCCAACAGTGGCATCCGAGCCTAGGTTTTATGGTTTGATGTTATATGCACGAGTAGAACACAAGTGAGTTGTGGGCGATATAAGTCATCTTGCTTACCAAGCATGTCATACTTTGGTTCGGGCGGTATTGTTGGATGAAGCGGCCGGACCGACATTACGCGTATGCTTACGCGAGACTGGTTTCACCGCCGTGCTTTGCACACAGGTGACTAGCGGGTGTCAGTTTCTCCAACTTTAGTTGAACCGAGTGTGGCTACGCCCGGTCCTTGCGAAGGTTAAAACAGCACCAACTTGACAAACTATTGTTGTGGTTTTGATGCGTAGGTGAGATTGGTTCTTGCTTAAGCCCGTAGCAGCCACGTAAAATTTGCAACAACAAAGTAGAGGACGTCTAACTAGTTTTTGCAGGGTATGTTGTGATGTGATATGGTCAAGACGTGATAAGATATAAGTTGTTGTATGAGATGATCATGTTTTGTTGAAGTTATTGGCAACTGGCTGAAGCCCTATGGATGTCTCTTTGTTGCATAAGATGCAAGTGCCAAATAATTGCTTTACTTTATCGCTATACGATAGCAATAGTTGCAAGAGCAATAGTTGGTGAGAGAACCATGTGATAACACATTGATATAGATCAAGATGATGAAGATGATGGTGTCGTGCCGGTGACGATAGAGATCATGACTGCACTTTGGAGATGGAGATCAAAGGCGCAAGATGATCATGGCCATATCATGTCACATATTTTGATTGCATATGATGTTTATCTATTATACATATTATTCTTGCTTTGATTGACGGTAGCATTTTAAGATGATCTCTCACTAATTATCAAGAAGTGTTCTCCCTGAGTATGCACCGTTGCCAAAGTTCGTCGTGCCGAGACACCACGTGATGATCGGGTGTGATAAGCTCTACGTCCATCTACAACGGGTGCAAGCCAGTTTTGCACACGCGGAATACTCAGGTTATACTTGACGAGCCTAGCATATGCAGATATGGCCTCGAACACGGAGACCGAAGGTCGGCGTGAATCATATAGTAGATATGATCAACATAGTGATGTTCACCATTGAAAACTACTCCATCTCACGTGATGATCGGTCATGGTTTAGTTGATTTGGATCACGTAATCACTTAGATGACTAGAGAGATGTCTGTCTAAGTGGGAGTTCTTAAGTAATATGATTAATTGAACTTTAATTTATCATGAACTTAGTCCTAGTAGTATTTTGCAAATTATGTTGTAAGATCAATAGCTTGCGTTGTTGCTTTCATATGTTTATTTTGATATGTTCCTAGAGAAAACTGTGTTGAAAAATGTTAGTAGCAATGATGCGGATTGGATCCGTGATCGAGGTTTATCCTCATTGTTGCCTGTAAGAATTATGTCCTTAATGCACCGCTAGGTGACGGACCTATTACAGAGCGGATGCGGACATTATGAACGTTTGGCTAGCTCAATATGATGACTACTTGATAGTTTAGTGCACCATGCTTAACGGCTTAGAATCGGGACTTCAAAGACGTTTTGAGCGTCATGGATCATATGAGATGTTCCAGAATTGAAGTTAATATTTCAAGCAAATACCCGAGTTGAGAGATATGAAGTCTCCAACAAGTTCTATAGCTAAAAGATGGAGGAGAATCGCTCAACTAGTGAGCAAGTGCTCGATTATGCAGGTACTACAATCGCTTGAATCAAGTGGGAGTTAATCTTCTAGATAAGATAGTGATTGATGAGAATTCTCTAGTCACCATCACTAACTTACTAGAACTTCGTGATGAACTATAGTATGCAAGGGATGACGAAAACAATTCCCGAGCTCTTCGTGATGTTGAAATCGACGAAGGTAGAATCAAGAAAGAGCATCAAGTGTTGATGATTAACAAGACCACTAGTTTCAAGAGAAGGGCAAAGGGAAAGAAAGGGAACTTCAAGTGGAAAGACAAGCAAGTTGTCACTCCTGCGAAGAAACCCAAAGCTGGACCATAGCCTGAAACTGAGTGTTTACACTGCAAAGGAAATGGTCACTGGAAGCGGAAATGCCCTAAATATTTGGTGGATAAGAAGGATGGCAAAGTGAACAAGGGTATATTTGATATACAGGTTATTGATGTGTGCTTTACTAGTGTTTATAGTAGCCCCTGAGTATTTGATACTTGTTCGGTTGCTAAGAGTAGTAACTCGAAACGGAGTTGCGTAGAATAAAAGAAACTAGTTAAGGGTGAAGTGACGATGTGTGTTGAAAGTAGTTTCAAGATTGATATGATCATCATCGCACACTCCCTATACTTTCGGGATTAGTGTTGAACCTAAATAAATGTTATTTGGTGTTCGCGTTGAGCATGAATATGATTTGATCGTGTTTATTGCAATACGGTTATTCATTTAAGTAAGAGAATAAACTGTTGTTCTATTTACATGAATAAAACCTTATATGGTTACACACCCAATGAAAATGATTCATTGGATCTCGATCGTAGTGATACACATATTCATAATATTGAAACCAAAAGATGCAAAGTTAATATGATAGTGCAACTTATTTGTGGCACTGCCGTTTAGGTCATATTGGTGTAAAGCGCATGAAGAAACTCCATGCTGATGGGATTTTGGAATCACTTGATTATGAATCACTTGATGCTTGCGAACCGTGCCTTTTGGGTAAGATGACTAAAACTCCGTTCTCCGGAACAATGGAACGAGCTACTGACTTATTGGAAATAATACATACCGATGATTGCGATCCAATGAGTGTTGATGCTCGTGGCAAGTATCGTTATTTTCTGACCTTCACAAGATGATTTGCGTAGATATGGGTATATCTACTTGATGAAACATAAGTCTGAAATAGTTGAAAGGTTCAAAGAATTTCAGAGTGAAGTGGAAAATCATCGTAACAAGAAAATAAAGTTTTTGCGATCTGATCGTGGAGGAGAATATTTGAGTTACGAGTTTGGCCTTCATATAAAACAAATGTGGAATAGTTTCACAGTTCACGCCACCTGGAACACTACAACATTATGGTGTGTCCGAACGTCGTAATCGTATTTTATAAGATATGGTGCGATCTATGATGTTTCTTACCGGTTTACCACTATCGTTTTGGGGTTATGCATTAGAGACAGCTGCATTCACTTGAAATAGGGCACCATCTAAATCCGTTGAGACGACACCGTATGAACTATGGTTTAGCAGTAAACCTAAAGCTATCGTTTCTTAAAGTTTGGGGCTACGATGCTTATGTGAAAAAGTTTCATCCTGATAAGCTCAAACCCAAATCGGAGAAGTGCGTCTTCATAGAATACCCAAAGGAAACTGTTGGGTACACCTTCTATCACAGATTCGAAGGCAAGATATTCATTGCTAAAAATGGATCCTTTCTAGAGAAGGAGTTTCTCTCGAAAGAAGTGAGTGGGAGGAAAGTAAAACTTGATGAGGTAACTGTACCTGTTCCCTTGTTGAAAAGTAGTTCATCACGTAAATCAGTTCTGTGACAAATACACCAATTAGTGAGGAAGCTAATGATATTGATCATGAAACTTCAGATCAAGTTACTACTGAGAACCTCGTAGGACTTCGAGTAAGATCCGCACAGTGGTGTAGTAATCATGTTCGGAAGTCATGTTACTAGACCATGATGAACCTACGAACTATGAGGAAGCGATGATGAGCCCAGATTCGTGAAATGGCTCGAGGCCATAAAATCTGAGATATGATCCATGTATGAGAACAAAGTATGGACTTTAATTGACTTGCTCGATGATCAGCAAGCCATGTTAAATAAATGGATCTTCAAGAGGAAGACGGACACTGATAGTAGTATTACTATCTACCAAGCTCGACTTGTTGCGAAAGGTTTTCAACAAGTTCAAGGTGTTGAATACGATGAGATTTTCTCACTCGTATCGATGCTTAACTCTGTCTGGATCATGTTAGCAATTGCCACATTTTATGAAATCTGGCAATGGATTTATTAAAGAAGAGTTGTATATGATGCAACCAGAAGGTTTTGTCAATCCTAAAGGTGCTAACAAAATATGCAAGCTCCAGCGATCCATCTATGGACTGGTGCAAGCATCTCGGAGTTGGAATATACGCTTTGATAAGTTGATCAAAGCATATAATTTTATATGGACTTACGATGAAGCATGTATTTACAATAAAGTGAGTGGGAGCACTACAGCCTTTCTGATTAGTATATGTGAGTGACATATTGTTGATCGAAATGATGTAGAATTTTACGCAAAGCATAAAGGAGTGTTTTAAAGGAGTTCTTTAAAAGAAAAGACCTCAAGAAAAGCTACATACATATTGAGCATCAAGATCTATTGAGATAGATCAAGACGCTTGATAAGATTTTCAATGAGTACATACCTTGGCAAGATTTTGAAATAGTTCAAAATGGAATAGTCAAAGAAAGAGTTCTTGCATGTGTTGCAAAGGTATGAAATTGAGTAAGACTCAAATCCCGACCACAGCAGAAAATAGAAAGAGAATGAA
The DNA here is from genome assembly GCA_021437245.1 of Aegilops speltoides. Lineage (NCBI taxonomy): Eukaryota > Viridiplantae > Streptophyta > Magnoliopsida > Poales > Poaceae > Aegilops > Aegilops speltoides. The sequence goes on from CM038141.1 coordinate 236,352,776, forward strand.
AAGTCATTCCATATGCCTCAGTCATAGGTTCTATAAAGTATGATATGCTATGTACCAGACCTATTGTATACCTTGCTCTGAATCTGGCAAGGGAGTACGATAGTGATCTAGGAATGGATCACTGGACAATTGTCAAGAATATCCTTAGTAAGGACTAAGGAGATGTTTCTCGATTATGGAGGTGATAAAAGAGTTTGTTGTAAAAGTTACATCAGTGCAAACTTTTACACCGATCCAGACGACTCTAAGTCTCAATCTGGATACATATTGAAAGTGGGAGCAATTAGCTAGAGTAGCTCCGTGCAGAGCATTGTGGACATAAAATATTTGCAAAATACATACGGCTCTGAATGTGACAGACCCGTTGACTAAGCTTCTCTCACGAGCAAAACATTATCACACCTTAAACCCTTTGGATGTTGGTCACATGATGATGTGAACTATGGGTGTTAATCATATAAGAATATGAATATTGGTGTTAAATCACATGGCGATGTGAACTAGATTATTGACTCTAGTGCAAGTGGGAGACTGAAGGAAATATGCCCTAGAGGCAATAATAAAGTTATTATTTATTTCCTTATTTCATGATAAATGTTTATTATTCATGCTAGAATTGTATTAACCGGAAACATAATACATGTGTGAATACATAGACAAACATAGTGTCACTAGTATGCCTCTACTTGACTAGCTCGTTTATCAGAGATGGTTATGTTTCCTAGCCATGGACAAAAGAGTTGTCATTTGATTAATGGGATCACATCATTAGGAGAATGATGTGATTGACCTGACCCATTCCGTTAGCTTAGCACTTGATCATTTAGTATGTTGCTATTGCTTTCTTCATGACTTATACAAAGTTCCTGCAACTATGAGATTGTGCAACTCCGTTTATCAAAGAACACTTTGTGTGCTACCAAACGTCACAACGAATCGGGTGATTATAAAGGTGCTCTCTGGTGTTTCCGAAGGTACATGTTGGGTTGGCATAATTCGAGATTAGGATTTGTCACTTGATTGTCGGAGAGGTATCTCTGGGCCCTCTCGGTAATACTCATCACCTAAGCCTTGCAAGCATGTAACTAATGAGTTAGTTATGAGATGATGTATTACTGAGCGAGTAAAGAGACTTGCTGTAACGAGATTGAACTAGGTATTGGATACCGACGATCAAATCTCGGGCAAGTAACATACCGATGACAAAGGAACAACGTATGTTGTTATGCGGTCCGACGGATAAAGATCTTCGTAGAATATGTAGGAACCAATATGGGCATCCAGGTCCCGCTATTGGTTATTGACCGAGACGTGTCTCGGTCATGTCTACATTGTTCTCGAACCGTAGGGTCCGCACGCTTAAGGTTTCGATGGCGATTATATTATGAGTTTATGAGTTTTGATGTACCGAAGGAGTTCGAGTCCCGGATGAGATCGGGGACATGACGAGGAGTCTCGAAATGGTCGAGACGTAAAGATTGATATATTGACGACTATATTCGGAGTTCGGAAAGGTTCCGAGTCATTCGGTATTTATCGAGTACGGAGAGTTATGGGAATTCGCCGGGAGAAGTATTGGGCCTTATTGGGCCTGCAGGGAAAGAGAGAGGGCTGCCTAGGGCAGGCGCGCGCCCCAAGGCCTAGTCCGGGTGGACTAGGGAAGGGCCGCACCTCTCCTTCCTTCCTTCTCTCTTCCCTTCCTAGTCTCCTACTCCTACTACATGGAAGGATCCTAGTTGGACTAGGAAAGGGGAATCCTACTCGGTGCAGTAGGACTCCCCTATGGCGCCGCCTCCTCCTAGGCCGGCCTCCTCCTCCCTCCCTCCTTTATATACGAGGCGGGGGCACCCTAGACACACAAGTTGATCATTGAGATCGTTCCTTAGCCGTGTGCGGTGCCCCCTCCACGATATTACACCTCGGTCATATTGTAGCGGTGCTTAGGCGAAGCCTGCGACAGAGAACATCAAGATCGCCACCACGCCGTCGTCTTGTGGAACTCCTCCCCGCACCTCTGTTGGATCGGAGATCGGGGAGCGTCATCGAGCTGTACGTGTGTCAAGAACTCGGAGGTGCCGGAGTAATGGTGCTTGGATCGATCGGACCGGGAGGACGTACGACTACTTCCTCTATGTTGCGTCAACGATTCCGCTTTGGTCTACGAGGGTACGTGGACAACACTCTCCCCTCGTTGCTATATCATCACCATGATCTTGCGTGTGCGTAGGAAAAATTTTGAAATTACTACGTTCCCCAACATAGACGTGGTGTTTAATCGACACCTCGTCGTCCTTGCGGATAAGGATGGAGTGTATGTTCTATTTGTGGCATAGCTCAAAGGATGTTTGTGACCAAGGTGAGTACGCGGTCGCAGCTAAGCCCCTAAGTGGGAGGATTGTTCTCCACTCGGAATGTTTTTTAACTTAGGCGATTACGGTGTCACAGCTAAGCCCCCGAGTAGGAGGATTTCTCTCCACTCGGAATGTTTTTTAACTTAGGCGATTACAGGGTCGCAGCTAAGCCCCCGAGTGAGAGGATTGCTCTCCACTCAGAATGTTTTTAACTTAGGCGATTACGGGGCCGCAGCTAAGCCCCCAAGTGGGAGGATTGCTCTCCACTCGGAATGTTTTTAACTTAAGCGATTACGGGGTCGCAGCTAAGCCTCCGAGTGGGAGGATTGCTCTCCACTCAGAATGTTTTTAACTTAGGAAATTACGGGGTCGCAGTTAAGCCTCCAAGTGGGAGGATTGCTCTCCACTCGGAATGTTTTTTAACTTAGGCGATTATGGGGTCGCAGCTAAGCCCCCGAGTGGGAGGATTGCTCTCCACTTGGAATGTCTTTTTAACTTAGGCGATTACGGGGTCGCAACTAAGCCCCCGAGTGGGAGGATTGCTCTCCACTCGGAATGTTTTTGAACTTAGGCGATTACGGGGTCGCAGCTAAGCACCCGAGTGGGAGGATAGCTCTCCACTCGGAAAGTGTTTTTTAACTTAGGCGATTACGGGGTCGCAGCTAAGCCTCCGAGTGGGAGGATTGCTCTCCACTCGGAATATTTTTTAACTTAGGCTATTACGGGGTCGCAGCTAAGCCTCCGAGTGGAAGGATTGCTCTCCACTTGGAATATTTTTTTAACTTAGGCGATTACAGGGTCGCAGATAAGCCCCTGAGTGGGAGGATTGCTCTCCACTCGGAAATGTTTTTAACTTAGGCGAATCAGGTTCGCGGCTAAGCCACCCACTGGGGGATTTGGACACAAGTGATTACGAGGAACCAATCATTAAGATACTGTAAAAATCTTGTCTTTGGAAAACAAACTGAAGTGCTTTTATTACAACTCGTCGAGTCGAGTGACTTTAGGTAGAAAGGACGAAGTAGCTCTGCATTCTGTGCACGTGGCTCGTCCATTTTCTTGGCTACGTTGTAGATTTGGTACGCTCCATTGTGAAGCACCTTGGTGATGATGAAGGGACCTTCCCAGGCGGAGCGAGCTTGTGAGGTCGTTTCTGAACCACTCGGAGCACAAGGTCTCCTTCCTGAAATGCTCGACCTCTGACATTGCGAGCGTGGAATCGACGCAGATCTTGCTGATAGATGGTCGACCAAACCAAAGCCATCTCGCGCTCTTCCTCCAGGAGATCGACTGCGTCTTCGTGTGCTTGCTTTGCTTCGGCTTCTGAGAACAGTTCAACTCAGGGAGCATTGTGCAGTAAGTCACTCGGAAGCACAGCCTCAGCGCCGTACACCGGGACGAAAGGGGTTCGATCAGTCGACCGGTTGGGCGTTGTTCTCAGCCCCATAAGGCTAATGGCAATTCAGTCACCCAAACTCCAACAGCATGCTTAAGATCGCGCATCATCGAGGCTTTAACCCCTGAAGGATCAAACCATTCGCCCTTTTAGCCTATCCATTCGACTGCGAGTGTGCGACGGATGCGTAGTTGAGCCGAGTGCCTTGAGATGCGCTGAACGCCTTGAACTCATCAGAATCAAAGTTGGAGCCATTATCTGTGATGATGCTGTGAGGAACTCCATATGTGAATATCAACTCTCTAATGAAACTGACGGCAGTGCTTGCTCCAAGGTTTTTGATGGGCTTGGCTTCGATCCACTTGGTGAACTTGTCTACTGCTACGAGCAAATGGGTGAAACCACTCGCGCCAGTTTTGAAGGGTCCAACCATATCCAATCCCCAGACTGCAAACGGCCAGACGAGTGGAATAGTCTTCAGGGCATATGCGGGCTTGTGGGACATGTTGGAGTAGAACTGGCAACCTGCGCACTTGTCCACTATATCTTTCGCCATCTCGTTTGCTCGAGGCCAATAGAATTCCGCTTGGTATGCTTTGTCCGCGATGGTCTGAGAAGACGCATGGTGACCACAGGTCCCCGAGTGGATGTCGTTTAGGATCATTCGGCCTTCTTCCGGGGTGATGCAGCGTTGGGCCACTCCTGTGACACTTTCTTTGTAAAGCTGCCCTTTCATCACGGTAAAAGCTTTGGATCGACGAACTATCTGGCGAGCCTCGTCTTCATCTTCTGGGAGCTCTTTTCTGAGAATGTACGCGATGTACGGTACTGTCCAATTGGGTGTGACCACCAAGACTTCCATGATTAGGTCGACCACGGCTAGAACCTCTATCTCAGTCGGGTCGATTGGACTTATCGGTTGCAGGGGCTCTTCCTTGAAGGGATCTTCTTGTACTGACGGGGTATGGAGATGCTCCAAGAACACATTGCTGGGGATAGGCTTCCGAGTGGAACCTATCTTCGCCAGATCATCAGCAGCTTGATCTTGATTCGTGGTATGTGGTGGAGCTCTAACCCCTCAAACTTCTTCTCTAGCTTTCTCACTACATTGCAGTAACCTGTCATTGCGGGACTCCTGACGTCCCATTCTTTCATTACTTGGTTAACCACTAAATCTGAGTCGCCATAAACCATCAAGTGTCGGACGCCGAGTGAAATGGCCATACGCAACCCATATAATAGTGCCTCATACTCAGCTTCATTGTTCGAACAATCAAAGTGAATCTGGAGGACATAACTGAGCTTGTCTCCTCGTGGGGACACTAAGACCACTCCTGCATCAGAGCCATTTAACATCTTGGATCCATCAAAGAACATGGTCCAATGTTCTGACTGAATTTGAGTTGGTTGTTGTTGTTTTGTCCACTTTGCGAGGAAATCTGCAATTGCCTGAGACTCAATGGCCTTATTTGCCTCGAATTTGATATCCAAAGGAAGAAGTTCAATCGCCCACTTTGCCACTCGACCATTTGCATCTCTGTTATTCAGAATCTCTGACAATGGAGCGTCGCTGATGAGTGAAATTGAGTGATCAGAGAAATAATGTGCAACCTTCTTCGTGGTCAGGTAAATCCCATACACAAGCTTCTGATAGTGAGGATATCTCTGCTTGGAGGGGGTTAAGACTTCTGAAATGTAATACACGGGGCGCTGAACTTTGAAGGCCTTGCCTTCTTCTTCCCGCTCGACTATGAACAATGTGCTAACAACTTGTCCTGTGGCTGCGATGTAAAGTAGCAGAGGCTCCTTGCTAACCGGAGCAGCAAGCACCGGCTGTGTGGAAAGTAGGGCTTTGAGCTCCTCAAATGCTGCTTCAGCTTCATCATTTCACTCGAACTTGTCAGATTTCTTCATCAGTCCGTAAAGAGGCAGTGCCTTTTCACCGAGGCGTGAGATGAATCTGCTCAATGCAGCCAAACAACCAGTAAGCTTCAGAACGTCATGCACACGCACTAGGCGTTTCATTCGGAGGATTGTGCCAATCTTCTCTGGGTTTGCGTCGATCCCTCGTTCAGAAACGAGAAAACCGAGTAATTTTCCGCCTGGGACTCTGAATGTGCACTTAGATGGATTAAGCTTGATATCATACCTTCTCAGGTCGGCAAAAGTTCCAGCAAGGTCAATCAGCAGGTCGGATCCTTTGCGTGACTTAACCACTATGTCATCCATGTATGCTTCCACATTCCGACTGATTTGAGTGAGCAGGCACTTATGAATCATACGCATGAATGTTGCACCAGCATTCTTGAGGCCAAAGGGCATAGTGACATAGCAAAAACACCCAAACGGGGTGATGAAAGCCATCTTTATCTCATCGGGTCCATACAGTCAGATCTGATGGTACCCGGAATAAGCGTCCAGGAAGGACAGTCGCTCACATCCCGCAGTTGAGTCGACTATCTGGTCGATGCGGGGTAGAGGAAAATGATCTTTCGGGCAGGCCCGATTGATGTGCTTGAAGTCAATACACATTCGGAGTGATTTGTCTTTCTTGGGAACCATGACAACATTGGCGAGCCACTCGGAGTGGTATATCTTGCGGATAAACTCAGCAGCCAGGAGCCGAGCCACCTCCTCGCCAATGGCCTTTCTCTTCTCCGTGGCGGACCGACGAAGATGCTCCTTAACGGGTTTTACATTTGGATCGACTCGCAAACGGTGCTCAGCTAGCTCTCGGGGTGCACCTGGCATGTCAGATGGCTTCCATGCAAATATGTTCCAGTTCTCACAGAGGAACTGGATGAGCGCTTCTTCCTATTTGTTGTCGAGTGTCATCGAGATATGGGTTAGAGCAGCATTTGGGTCGGTCAGATGAACATGGACTGGCTTGGTCTCACCGGCCAACTGAAATGCAGACTCTGAGGCAGGCCTCTTAGCACGCAGCAAATCACTCGGATCTGCCGTCTTCTGGTCTGCTATCTTTGAAACTCAACTGCTGCCATCTGCTTGTCTGCTATCTTTGCCCCATCTTGAAGACAATCTTCTGCTCTCTGGTGGTTATTGGAAACTATTACTACGCCTCTGGGGCCAGGCATCTTCATCTTGAGGTATACATACCACGGTCGAGCCATAAAGCTAGCATAAGCAGGACTGCCCAGAATGGCATGATATGCACTCTGGAAATCCACAACCTCAAACGTCAACTTCTCCTTGAGGAAATTCTTCTCATCACCGAAAACCACATTGAGAGTGATCTGGCCAAGTGATTCGGCTTTCTTTCCTGGGATGATTCCATGGAATCGCATGTTGCTCTCGCTGAGTTTGGACATCGGAATGCCCATTCCTTTGAGGGCCTCAGCGTATAGAATATTTAGGCCACTGCCACCATCCATCAGGACCTTAGCCAGTCGGGTGCCTCCCACGACTAGGTCGACCACCAACGCTTGCCGCCCAGGGGTAGCTACGTGTGTCGGGTGGTCGGACTGGTCGAATGTAATGGGGATTTTTGACCACTTCAAATACCTTGGCGTTGCCGGAGCAACCATATTCACCTCTCTGTTAATGACCTTCAGTCGACTTTTGCTCTCAATATCGGCAAAAATCACCAAGGTGGCAATGATATTGGGGTAACCATCGTCATCATCCTTATGTTCTTCCTTCTCGGGCTCTTTGTCCTTATCGCTGGGTTTACTCTCTCGAAAGCTCTGGATCAGGAGTCGACATTGTCGAGTGGTATGCTTGGGGAGAATCAGGTTCCCTTCCTCATCCTTCTTGGTGTGAATATGACACGGCAAATCCATCACATCATTTCCTTCCTAGTCCTTCACTTTCTTGGGGGTCCAAGGCCCTCTGGGTTTCCCTTTGAACTTTCCTTGATTCAACACTGCTGCCACGGTAGGACCTGCTGCCTCAGCCTTTCGCTTCTGCTTTTGACTGGAATTTCCTCCTCCAGTGCCCTGGGCGAAGATTTTGTGCTTGCCACTCTTGAGTCGGTCTTCCTCTTTGTCGTTAGTGTATTTGGTAGCAATCTCCATCATCCGAGTCAAAGACATATCTCCAGTCCGACCGAACTTCTAATTGAGCTCTCTGTAGCGAACGCCTTCCTTGAAGGCACAGACTGCTTGGTGATCTGACACACTCTCCACTATGTGGTGCAGAGTGATCCATCTCTGGATATAGTCTCTTAGGGTTTCATTCGGTTTCTGCATGAATGTTGTAGCTCCGGTAGACCAGCCGGTCTCTTGCAAGTGCCTTCAAACATTCTGGTGAACACTCGGGCTAACTCATCCCAACTCAAAATACTCCCAGGGGCCAACTGATTTAGCCAAGCTCTGACAGAACCTTCAAGCATCAGAGGAAGGTGCTTCATGGCCACCTCATCACTGCCGCCACCAATGTGCACAGCCACTCGGTAGTCTTCGAGCCATGTATCGGGCTTCGACTCGCATGTAAACTTACTGACGCCAGTTGCCAGTCTGAAGTTATGAGGAATCTCTGCGGCTCTGATGGCTCTTCCAAAACACTCTGGGCCGGAAACGTGGACTCTGCCTCCACTGGGCATGTCCCGATCCAGCCCTTCATTGTATGCTCTATCCCGGTCGACCAAACCCTATACAAGGACAGACCTTGCATCGAAGCCGGGCTCTCTGGGATCGATTGGAACTCTGCGGTCATTTCCGTATGGACGCCTGTCGTCGTTGCACCGAGGCGCGTACAACCCATCCCTCGAAAGGGGCGAAAGATCTCGACGGTAGTTGTTGCGGGCATATTCATGATCATATTCTCCATGAGCTCTTCCCAGATACCGATCTTGGCGGTGATCACGACCTCCATGCCGCAAAGGGGACCTAGGACTGTGTGCCGACTAAACGGTGTCTACTCTTACTGATCTGTTGTGGATTCTGTGCCACGACTAGGACACAATGGAGTTTTGGTCTCCTGCTGCTCAGAGCAGCGTTCTGATCTGTTCCAAGCCTCTTCCAGCCTCCGAACAGGATGGCTGAATGGACTCTGCAATACACGCAGCATCTGCCAAATTCTGAATCAGGGTACAGAATACCTGAGTATCCGGTGGAAACAATTGTCATGGACGTCGACTGGACTCGGGGATCAATCGACGTCGACTGGACTTGGGGATCAGTCAATGAGCATGTTTGCCGAGAGAATGTTGGAGATTCTCCAGACGAGTGCACTCAGCCAGAGTGGCCAGGTGCACCGCCTCCAAGGCCCGGGCCTTGGCGGTTTCCCCTATGATGGGGGTCTGGAGAGCCTCCACGTTGCGGCGATGCAGCTCCTCCCTCTGCTGTGAGTTGAGAGGCTGGGGCTGATATTCTTCATGGTCGAGTGACGGGCCACCGCTTCTGCCGCTGTCGCTGCTACGACGGAAACCAGGCGGACCGCGTTGGGAGTCGACCATGAGGACTTCTGCCGCGGGGTCACAACTCCCGCTCTCGGAAAAGGTATCCGCAAAATCAGTCGACAGGTCGACCGATCCGCGGGAAAACACATCGGGCTCGATTGCCGCGACTTGGGGGTGAAGGCCTGACGAGCCACCGCGTGTCTCACCCATTGCTGGAGCCGCGAACGCCCAGACCGCTTGCGGCGGCGTCCAGCGGAGTGAGATGACGACGCGATGACCGACTCGTACAGGGAAGACAGCTGCCGAAGGAGGAGGACGCAGGCACTCACGCAGAAGTGCGACGAGCCATGAGCCGGGAGAACCTCGACATCGAGGGGGGCCTCCTGGAGCCAGGCGGAGTCGTCGACGACAAAAGTGAGCGTGCTGAGTCGGAACTTGCAGCCCTCGACCAAACCGCCGCTAGAAACCATGCTAATGAAGATCAAAAAAATGCAACCTCGCCGGAAGTCGCTAAGACGCGTTGCCCCAAGGTGGGCGCCAACTGTCGTGGTACTAAGTCTGACAATAAGTATAGGGGGTACGAATGAGGAGGCAAGTTTCTAGCTACGGCAAGATTGTACGCAAGTGTTTACGAGTTCAGGCCCCTCTCGGAGGAGGTAAAAGCCCTACGTCTCGGTGCCCGGAGCCGGTCGACTTGGTTATATGAGTGTGTGTTATAGGGGGTGCAAACCCTTGTGCTAGAGGAGGGGGTGGCTTATATAGAGTGCGCCTGGACCCCGGCCATCCCCCGTTACTAAGAGTTCAATGTACATAAAGATGGGACGTTACTGATAACGCCAGCCATAAGTGCCTTTAATGACCTTAAAGACTACAGAGTGAATGCTTGACTGTTGCTGTTTTGAGTGACTCCTGGTCTTTAGTACGTCGAGTGGTTTCTTGTATGGTCGAGTGATTGTCTGGTCGTGTGACACCAGGACGGAGTGGTACCCGAGTGGTTGATTGGTCGAGTGGATTGCACACAATGCCTTTATTGAGCACTCCTTGTTGTCTCTTGAGCTTCTTTGCTTCTAGGGTAGTGACCTTGGGTAGGACATATAGGTCAGGCCTATGACCCTACCCGAGGTCTATATCATCATCAGTTGCATTAGTCAAACGCTACTCTTCGTCCTGCAAGCCACCGCGCTTGAGGTAGACGGAGAGGGCGTAAGCAAGCTTCACCATGTCCTGCAAGCTTCTCCTCGTTCTGCGAGTTGACGGGACACACCAAAGTAGTGCTAGTCCATACTTCCTCCTTTCCGGTTAATATGGCTTAATCTTTTTTGCGGGTAAATGAGAGAGTGTTGTTCATATATAAGCATTCTTAGGACAATCTGCTAAGAGACTGGTCACTAGGAAGCGAGGTACCCCGCAAAACAAAGGAAGCGAGGTGTTTCATCAAGCCAACTCCTGGTCATATTCAAAGTTGTTGTTTGGGGGAATAGAGTTGCGGAGGATGGAGTGATTCCTGAGTACGGCGAGCAAGTAAGTGTTGTTGTTGGGGGCGTTACCATGTCTATCGAGGTTACGATCCTGACAATGAGTACTAGGGGTATGAAAGAGTGGCAGAGCCTAGCTACGGCGCAGGTGTAACACTCAGTGTTTAACAAGTTCTGGCCCCTCTAGGTGGAGGTAATAGCCCTACGTCTCGTGCCCTAAGGCTTGGTTTTTATTGAGGGATATGATTACAAAGGTTTCTTAACCCCCAGCTAAGGAGGAGGAGTGCGGCTTATATAGAGTGCGTCACAGCTCCAACATCTTCACGTCGCCGGGGCACTTAATGCTCATTACTACGACAGTTACAGGTATAAAGCACGACAACTACAGCAGGTACAGGTAACGGTAGCTATGATTCTACATTAAGGATGACTTAGGATTCCTCGACTGATGCAGCTCCCACGTTGCCCCTTCATCTCTCTTGTCCGAGTGGTGGTTATCCTACCGACTGAAGACTGGTCGCCGAGTGACGTCGAGGTGTTCGAGTGGACTTCCTGGTAAGAGCATCCGAATGCAAGTTTGGTCCTGAGACCTACCAATGTTGGTGTGGGGCCCTAGGCGGACCTCATATGATAGGTTCTTGACCCTACCTATAGTAGGTGACCTCATCAATGTCCGATTTTAGTGAGGGAGAAGAGGACAACGCAGATTTTACCGATAGCCACCAAAATTGCTGGCGTCAGGCTCGAACTATTCAACTATGAAGGTAATAATTGTCACGCAGAAACGTAACCAAGCATATGCATTTTGCCCACGTTTCCTTTTTTTCTACACAACATCTCTGTTCGCTGATATAGTTTGCCTGCAGGAGAAAGCTCCTCGCATCAATAGAAGTTTGTCAAACAGAATATGCACACCCACAACAACGTGAGGCTCCCAATAGCCCACTCAAGGATTCTGAAAATAAATTTGGCGCTGCGACAGAGGCCATTTGCAATGTGTTTCAGCATTATGTGTCGTGCGTTGCACTTGCAGAAGCAATTAAGGACATATATACCAACTGCCAAAAGGGTGTTCATTCGTCAGCCATCTTTGCTCGGTCTCGTGCCAACATCCCCAAATGAAATTATATCATCGAGGAGCTACGCTAGCAACCCATGATTTACAGGAGGCGCGGTGCTCCCTCCGAACACTACTCACGCAGAATTGTACTCCTAACACAATCACACTTCCTATCATTGTCTGCCAAACAACATGCCATGTCAGTAGCAGAAAGCAGATAATAACACAACACACCGTCTGCATTAGTATCCCCTACCAACAAATCGTTTTTCATCTTCCTTGATAGCCGGAACTGGATAGTGCACACTAAACCTCTTATTAGAGTGATCGGGCGGACATTGCCCACCAACTAGCCCGCAATGGCATGCTTGATCATGAACTAGGATCTATTATGTTGTGGCGGCGGTACCAACTGGATCGTGAGTCAAGCTCGGATATCCTGTACTTATATCACTGCCACATCCCCGAGTGTGATATATCGGTACGGCTATGCACTGTTAGCAGTTCTCACCCCCTCCCTACTATGTATTTTTGTACCAGCACCAAAGAAAATAATACAATGTACCACCTGTGCAGACGCTTGCCCTGTCCAACACAACCATTTCCACATTATTAGAGGTTCGGAATTAGTTCATCGGGTCAACCGTCCAGCATGCCATTGAGGCATGCCAACTGGTAATAAGAGCATTCTTTTGTCTGTGGTCGCTGACAGCTATATTCTCTATATACCAACCATCCTTCGAGACGGTTGGGCCATGTACATATGACACATGCTTACCAGGGTTATCCAGGTCCTCGACCCTGCAACTGGACCAACAAGGATGAACCAGAGATCAGCAAGCGCCATGAGCTCATCGCGTTCCGCCTACACGACACATTGTTCGGGTGCTTAAATGACTTCTATGTTGGGGTGGCCAACCACAAATGAGAACTGGTCCACTGTTTTCCCCTGCTTCATGGACATTTCCATAAGCAGGTCACTTTGATTTTGGAGATCCAAATTCTGTTCTTACTCCATTTATATCCGGTACATCCTATTTACCATATGATAAATTTTCTAGAGAGGAAACCCGTCTATGTGTCATGCACATCATCAGGTACCATGATGATGAGAAGATACGTACGCATCCCCATCACCAAGGTACTGAAAAACCCCAAGTTCAAAAAATTTGGCATGTTGGGGCATCCATTTCTTTTCCTCGCTAGATAGTGCCATCTTTTTTTGCCTTGACAGAACAATCATGAAAACTAGAGAATCTGCTCTCCAAAAATTGGCCGACGGGAATGGGGAGCCAGCCGCGGACGGCCAAGATGAAGGTGACCACGGCGGCGAAGTTGTGGCATAGCATGGTTCGGGCAGTGAGCCAGTGCCTAAAGAGGTGCATCCAGTTGTGCTAGAGGACTATGAAGAATCTGTGATGGTTTGGAATGGTGAAGAAGATTCATACGACGATGAAGAGGTGTCTTCATGCAGCCCCAAGCGGCATAGCCTGATCTAGGTGTTAAGTCAAGTCAATCCGCTCCTAGCCCCCGCTCCTAGCCCGCCGGTGGCCACGCCGGCCCTGGCGTCCATGCCCCCTCGCCTGCCGGTGGCTACTCCGGCACCGGTCCCCACCATCGTCATATGCAGCATCCAACCCTCACCATGGCACTAACCGACCTCAATTTCAACATCAGCCAAGATTTTCACCGCGTAAGTTTGGAGGAAATGGGGAGTCCCAATCAACTATGAAGCCGATAAAGATCTCGAAGAATTCCTATTGGTTGTTGAATTTAAAAGATCCCAAATCCGCCTCACCAATGAATCAGTAAGCACCATTCTTCTAGCTTTTTTGGTGGCCGTGCATCTCTTTTCAAGGTTGATCATCTTCAAAACTGGTCATTCAAATTCTCTGTCTCTTCCAAGGAAGTGGGTTTCTCTATCATCAAAGGGGGCAACATTTTAACGAGTTTACCCAATGTTAAATTCCTGCTTTGGGGTAATGGGGGCCAAAATTCTAGCTGGGAACTTGACCAATATCTTCAAGAGAAAGAAGATGAATGGACGCATATTTTTCGTAAACACCCACGCAAATCTTATCTTCAAGCTCTTTGATCTTTGGCGATCTATTCGGATCCAACCCCAAGGAGCAATGGTTCACCCCTGCCACGGGAGTGTTTGTCAGGACCCCGACTCAATGCCACATCGATCTAGCATGTAACACCTCATATCACTTTGCGGCCTCACGCACGGTATTCCCACGGGTGTCGCCTTACCTTTGCCCGGGACCGTTTGCGCCTTTTGGCACACGTATATGATAGTGTCGCTAGCATCCATATGATAAGGAGCCCGGCTGACATGGCTAGTCGTAAACCCAAAGTGGCACAAACTTACAGGACAGCATCCATGACCCAAAGATCGAACGTGTCGGTTATCACGAGTGAACCCAGTGTAGCTTTGGGCTAGCAGACTCGTGAACCGGGCAGTAGCGGCTAGCAGGACTCTGGTATTCATCGTGACATTTCCCCAAAGGGACGGAACACGAGAACGAAGAAGGACACATGCCGGCCAGCCTAAGTGTTCGGAGCAAGAGCAAGCTACCATGGCTCGGCGGAAACACTAGGATACATTTCCCGGTAAGAGAGGCTACTAAAGATAAACAACTAGATAGTCAGATCCCACACATACCAAGCATTTCAATAACATACACACAATATGCTCGATATGTGCAAATACAACATGGCATCAGAACATGACTCTACGACTCAAGTATTTTGTTCAATAGGCTCCGAGGAGCGAGATATTACAAACATGGGTCTCATGACCCAACATCCAGAGCATACAAGTCAAAGCACAAGCGGAAGCTTAACATGTCTGAGTATAGACACCTACAAATGAAAAAGGCTGAGAAGCCTGACTATCTACCAGATCCTGCCGAGGGCACAAGATTGTAGCTGAGGTAACAAGCTAAACGTCGAAGTCCACGTGGAACTACTAGCGAGACTAAAGTCTCTCTGCAAAAACATAAAATAGGCAAACGTGAGTACAAATGTACCCAGCAAGACTTGCATCAGAACTAACTACATATGCATCATTATCAACAAAGGGATGGTGGGGTTTAAGCTGCGACAAGCCAGCTTTGACTCGGTGGCTAACCTGAACTACATCGCAAGTAACTCTTTTGAGGTGGCGCACGAGTCCACATATTCACCATATCAATACACCACTATGGATCCGCCTCGTCTCCCTACGAGAACGCCATCCATAGCACTCACGCTTATCTTGCGTATTTTAGAGTATCCACTTTCACTTGTCTATGAACTATGCAAGGGTCCAAGTTTCCATATCCGAGGAATCCGCTATTGAATAGATAATGATAACCTGCAGGGTGTACTTCTTCACACGCTCTCACCACTTATCGCCTGTACCGTCATGTACCGGGCAACCTTCAAGTGGAAACAGGCGAGGAGTCGGCCACGACCTACCTAAACACTCAAGTCTCTCGTCCAGCTTTATCGCCTATTCGGGTTCCATCCGCAAGGAGATCCGCCGGGTGTCGCCACGGCCCCAAACGATGTGTGGGGTTCCCGAGCCCACCATCCGGTGCCACTCGGTACACCAGGCCACGTGTGCCTAGTCTGTCCCAAGCCCACCTGCCGGGTGCCACTTGGTAGAAAAATAGCACTACCTACAAACACGTAAACTAGTTGCAACTCCTAGACAGAGAACAAGGGTGATTAAGAAGCCGAGAGGGCTTGGGCGCCGGAGCCCAATGTGTGGTAGTAACTGTTCATGGATCACAAACACGAACTCAGTTCACGAGGACGGCTGCAATGAGACAACCCACCATGTACTCCTACATGGCCTCTCACCGCTACCTTTACCAAATCGTGTTCACACACTTAGCTCACATCTGAGGACATGTTCACACACCTCCGATTCATCCACGATGAATCGGACTGACACAACTCTAAGCAATAGCAGGCATGACAAACAAGCATGAATGAATAGGCACATCAGGGCTCAAACAACTCCTACTCATGCTAGTGGGTTTCATCTATTTATCGTGGCAATGACAGTCATGCAGAGGATAAAGGGGTTCAACTACGCAGCAAGTAACAATTGTATCATTGTTGTCCTAATGCGAGAAAAGAGAGCAGGAGCGAGAGAGTGGAATTGTATCGAATGAACAAGGGGTTTTGCTTGCCCGCACTTCAAGATATTATAGTTCTTCATCGGTGTCATCGAACTCGTCGTCGAAACCACGTCTATCGAGAGGGACAATTGCCGCAAACAAAGAGGACACAATCAATGCAATGCAACAAATATGATGCATGATAATGTCATGGCAATATGCTGTTGATTGAGCTAATGCAACTAGCAACCATATTAATGAAGTTGGTTTGAATCCAAGATTCAAACTCAAACTTCATATGTGGATATTTAAATGTCATTTATATGATTTGTGCTAAACAGCAGCTATAAGTTGTTCTAACATGCATGAAAATGGTACAGATGGATTGATTAGATTTTTCTGATCATTTTTCATATATAATTTATTTCATTTGGTGTTACGGTTGAATTTCTATGAATTTTAGAAGTTTTAGTTATTTTCTGGAATTTCCTGTATAAAAATAAATCCAGAAAATAAGTTACTGCGTCAGCATGACGTCACTGTGACGTCAGCACTCAACGGGCGCGGTCCAGGTCAACCCTGACCAATGGGACCCACTAGTCAGTGGTTAGTTAACTAACTAAATTTAGTTAGCATTAAACTATTGCTAATCCTGGTTTAATTAGTGGCCTGAGGCCCACACGTCAGTGAGAGAGGGGGTTAGTTAGTGGCATCATTAGCGGCTAATTAACCATGCCACGTCAGCATCGCCGGAGCTCAACGCCGCGACACTGAAACGCGCGGAGACGCACCGGTGGCTCGGTTTCGCCTCTGAGGCACCGCTCGGTCGCCTTTGGCCCTACGGAGAGCTGGCGCGATGGCGCGTCGGATGGTCATGGTCTCCAGGCCTGGGGTGGCCGGATCCGACGGCGGCGAGCTCGGTTGCGGCCGCCGGAGTTTGGGTGCCGATGAAAACGGCGACACCGTGCACGGGGGGATCAATGGGTAGCACCTACGCGTTCTGCAGGCTCTCACGAAGCCAACGGGCATATGAACGGGGCCGATTGGCCACCGGAGCCTCGTCGGCGACAAGCTCGTGCGGCGGCGTGCCTCGGGCGTCATGGAAAAAAATGGCGCTAGAGCGAGCGCTAGGCCACGGGGTTAGGGGGAAACGACGGTGCACCTCACAGTGATTACGATGATGGGTTCGGCTTGCTTGGGGATGTCTTGTGGTCGGCGAATCAACGACGGCGGTGGTCGGCTCCCGAGGATGAGGACGACGGCGATGGCGAGGCTGAGGGGCTCCCGGGGCTTGTTTTGTTCTTCTCGCCGACGCAGAGCCATGGCGGAGCCTAGGGATCTGATGGGGAGGTCGAGCGAGCTCGGTGCAGCTGCAGCTGTGAGCCAGCGGCGCAGTGGCGGTCGGGTGTGCTCAGGGGAGAGAGCCAGAGGAGGGGAGAGAGAGCAGCGAGTGAGGGAGAGGGGACAAGGGCTTCGGGCGTCTCCGTGGCGCTTGTAGAAGGCTCGAGGCTCCCAGGTGGGAGCAGGAGGTGGCCGGGGGGGCTCTCAGGCGCGCGCCACGCCTCTCCTCTACCTACTGGCTGAAGGAAGAAGACGGGCATGCCCCTGGTGGGCTGGGCCGCACTGTAGTGGGCCCCGGTCCAGAGTAAGTAAGCGCCATGTAAGTTTGGCCATGTAGGTTTCTCTCTCTGCTCTAGTTTCTGTTTTATTAATGTTTTCTATTACTCTGTAAACTTTAGGGCTTTATTAAAAATACTTAGGCGCACTCAAAAATCACCAAACTGCTCATGGACACTGTTTGGAATATATCCAACATGGAACATTTCAGTTTAGGATTATTTGGACATTTGAAATATTTAATAGAATTTAAATGCCCAAATTCAAATAGAGTATGATTTAATTCAGATAACAAATATGTCATGGAAAAATGTGCAACACCTCTGGTTACTGTTTCCAGCATTTCCAGAAATGATGAACATTTTTGAAAGACATTTGGACTTACTGAAAATATTTTAGGTGAACCTAGTGAATTCCTTTAATGCTAGGGTTTGGACAATCCCCATTTCAAGTTTATTTGAGAAAATTAAACATGATGCACACATAAAGGGATAGCCTAGTGCATGCCAGGACTAGGGATGTGACAACTCACCCCCACTAAACAAGAATCTCGTCCCGAGATTCAAGACGTGAGGTAAGAAGACAGAGGGGACACTAACTAACACGAACTTGTCGATCCAATTGCCCTTCCCGAAGATGTTGGTTCATTGCTCCAATTGATCTTAACGTCCTTGCTTTCGGGATCTTCATCCAACACGGTGGCGACAAAAAGAAACTCTATAGGAAACGATCTCCTCGAAGATCGAGCACTCAAGATCAACTCGTGGAATGAGATGTCGAAACATCTCGAGTTGAGACAAAAAAACACATCGAGAGGGATGGAAGAACAAACAACGAGGTTTGATTTGGTGGGCAACAATTCCACGCTTAGAGAGATGGTGGATGGTGTCAAGGTGGCGAGGAAATAGTTGCCATGATTCCATAATGGGGCACCTTGGGGGAGGTGACTTGTAGAGTTATTACCTTAAGTGGCAAAAAGAATTACTTTTGATATCTAGATCATTGAAACTCTTTATACCAGCCTAAGGCAATCACAATCGATCGTTTGGCGGAGTTCAAAGAAATGGCATATCCGGATTCGAATGGGTGATGTGGACTACCTTGTTGAGGACAACGCAAAGGATGATTTTGCTTATCATCGAAAATGGATGGGACCCATGGTAGGACCACTTTTGAAGACGATCCTAGATAGTAGTTACTGAGATGCAAGCTGGGAACAGAATGCAAATGCTGGGAATGTTCCAACCTTCATATCTGCCTGAGATTCAGATCCGATTGGTAATAGGATACTTGGACTCAAAGATATCCGAAAAGAAAGTTTGCAACACAATTCGACGAGATGACGTTGCGAGATTCTCGGGAAATGAACTACGATAGTAAGCTCCAAAACATGAGCTGGTTTTGCTACAAACACGTGAACATGTTCTCCCAGACAAACATGGCCACATAGTAGTCTTATAATAAAACACTACCGAGTTCAGGTTGGGAACCATCATCGAGGATAACGAAGTCCTAACATAAGTCAAGACTAGTTGTTATGAAGGAACTCCTTCTCCTTGAACAAATCAATCAGTGGCTTGGTGTGCTAGGGAATACATGTGGAGTGGAGGTAATTAATCTACCAAACCATAGAATACATTCGCACATGCATAACTGACTTTCGATGGTATGAGAGGAAACCAAAACAATCTTTCTCGAACCCACGGCGGTAACTTGCACCAAATGCACATGAATTCGAGGAAGTCACTTCTTCCATCCAAGCATAAGCTTCATGAGCGGAACATGAAGGCATTGCTTACAAAGTTTCCAACACTAGGTTGATGTTCAACATGAATCATGGGGGAGACAAAATGCTGCTGATGGGCTCAACAACAACTCATCGGAATTTCCATATCACTGGACTTCCACCATCATGTGAACACGGGCATAGCATTGGTCAGACCAAACGATGTAATGGTGTATGCTCGAGGGATCAACCACGAGTAAGACAACATTACGAACATCGTTGGTTCTGATTTGACTTGACGATAGCCCATACCCAAGTCAGAGTTTTGACAAGACAATAGATCCAACAACTGATCACGAGGACCAATTGGTGAAGATATCATCTTTCTTCAACACACACACAAACACAAAGATATCCCTTAACAAGAACTAAGTCAGACAAGCTTTTTTCTTCCAACTCTCCAAGTTGTTGTCTAGCTCAACCAACTAGTTCAGGGGTATCCAACACAGATTCTTGGAGAAGGAGTGATTTATAAGAAAACCAACTTGATCACGAACTCAACATAGCGGCCAGGTGACAACCTGGTAATACTTCCGAGAGGATAATCGGAAAATCACGAACCACCGATATGCTACTAAGCTCGAGAACAATCTTGCTTTTCAGGGCAAGACGATATGATCAAATGAGCGAGGACTTAACAAAATCCTAACTCATCAATCGAAGAGTGCACCGGGAACAAGGACTAGGTAGCATAATCAGTCTTAGAATGATGATTCAAGAACCAACACGCTAAGAATGAAATTATTGTCCTTAACTACCAAGCAACACAGTTGCTAGGAGTATTGAGTTCACACATCATGATTCACCTGTCGGCATTCCGGTTGCAACAACACGGAACCGAGAAATTAAAATGATGGCGATAAGTATCACTGCGTCAAGAATTCATAAGAGGTGGTGCAATTCTCATGACAATCCTGACATAAAGAAGGTAACACTTCAAGGTAGAACAGAACAAAAGCTGGATTGGCATTTTGATCTGCGGAATACAACTACTTTGACCCAATCCTGGAAATGGATAAGGTACTGGAGTTTGTTTCTCCTAGTCATTCTGGAATAGAATGGCTTGACGGACCACAAGAATAATAAGCATCGATAACACGAATGCACAATTACTCCTGACTATCAATTGATAGACGAAGATCGGAATACGACTAAAGAGGGACAACTCAAAGGAACATATATCTTTCTGAGTTGTGGATGCATAGATTAGTATGTCAAACCAAGTTCAACAGGTTTCTTCCAGATAACCCATGCAGAGAAGGTAGGACTGGCAGATTCACAATATAGAATGAAGAACTCATCAAGAGCACTCTGGTTGTGATCTTTGGGTTCAAAAGAACTCCTGCCAAGAATGGTTCATGGTATTTGGAAGAACGTTATACCACGGACCTCGAGGACTATCGCAAAGGTTACTAATATCCTAAAGGAACTAGCAAACACTATCAACACGAGGTAAGTAGGGTGAATCTCGGGTTCAAGAACCCAGGAATAGAATACCTACTACTAAATGGCATCACGGGATGCTTTCGAGAATGAAGGCCAGAGTCATCACACTAGAAACGCGAAACATGGTTCGATTACTAGATGGCACTCTAGACATCTAGGGTCATAATAATAGCTCCAACATATACGTCGAGGCAATAGAGTACCTCAACTCACCAATTAGTGTGCTTAATCTGGCCCAAAGGGACATCGGAACGGGAGGAAGGGATTTTGCAAATGCTTTAGACTACTTAGAAACCTGGGATGACTCGGACAACATAACGGCTGTAAATGCTCAAAAGTTTGGAGACATGCAACAGAAATGGTGGCATAACCACTTAATATCACAATTTCAAGATTCTGCGACCAGCTATGAACATACAGAAGTAGTAAAAGCTGAACTGAGATTTGAAACTAACAATTCTATAAGTCAATGGATTAGTAACACGTCATCCTGATAGATAGATGAGAAGGCCTAGTTCTTAATCCCCGTAGAAGAGAAGAGGATGACTCAGATCGGAAGGCCATGAGGTATAAGAAGTAAAAAGAGCCTTACGTTCCCTTCCCACAATCAATTCCCCTACATATAACTAAAGCATTTCTAGACTCAACTTCGACCAGTTTGGCTTGGTAATCCTACAGCGATCAAGCTCGATACCAAAGCTGTCGGGACCCGACTCAATGCCACATCAATCTAGCATGTAACACCTCATATCACTTTGCGGCCTCACGACGGTATTCTACACGGTGTCGCCTTACCTTTGCCGAGACCGTTTAGCCTTTTGGCACACGATATGATAGTGTCGCTAGCATCCATATGATAAGGAGCCCGGCTGACATGGCTAGTTGTAAACCCAAAGTGGCACAAACTTACAGGACAGCATCCATGACCCAAAGATCGAACGTGTCGGTCATGGCGAGTGAACCAGTCAGTAGCATTGGGCTAGCAGACTCAGTGAACCGGGGCAAGCGGGCTAGCAGGACTCTGGTATTCATCGCGTGACATTTCCCGAAGGACGATACAGAACGAAGAAGGACACATGCCGGCCAGCCTAAGTGTTCCGGAGCAGTAGCAAGCTACCATGGCTCGGTGGAAACACTAGGAGACATTTCCCGGTAAGAGAGGCTACTAAAGATAAACAACTAGATAGTCAGATCCCACACATACCAAGCATTTCAATAACATACACACAATATGCTCGATATGTGCAAATACAACATGACATCACAACATGACTCTACGACTCAAGTATTTTGTTCAATAGGCTCCGAGGAGCGAGATATTACAAACATGGGTCTCATGACCCAACATCCAGAGCATACAAGTCAAAGCACAAGCGGAAGCTTAACATGTCCGAGTACGAGACACCTACAAATGAAAAGGGTGAGAAGCTTGACTATCTACGAGATCTCCGCCGAGGGCACAAGATCGTAGCTGAGGTAACAAGCTAAACGTCAAGTCCACGTGGAACTACTAGCGAGACCGAAGTCTCTCTGCAAAAACATAAAATAGGCAAACGTGAGTACAAATGTACCCAGCAAGACTTACATCGTAACTAACTACATATGCATCATTATCAACAAAGGGATGGTGGGGTTTAAGCAGACAAGCCAGCTTTGACTCGGTGGCTAACCTGAACTACATCGCAAGTAACTCTTTTGAGGTGGCACACGAGTCCACATATTCACCATATCAATACACCACTATGGATCCGCTCCCATCTCCCTCACGAGAACACCATCCATAGCACTCACGCTTATCTTGCGTATTTTAGAGTATCCACTTTCACTTGTCTATGAACTATGCAAGGGTCCAAGTTTCCATATCCGAGGAATCCGGCTATTGAATAGATAATGATAACCCTGCAGGGTGTACTTCTTCACACACGCTCGCCACTTATCGCCTACAGACACGTCATGTACCTCGGCAACCTTCAAGCGGAAATCGGGCGAGGAGTCGGCCACGACCTACCTAAACACTCAAGTCTCTCGTCCAGGTTTATCGCCTATTTGGGTTCCATCCGCAAGGAGATTCGCCGGGTGTCGCCACGGCCCCAAACGATGTGTGCGGGGTTCCTGAGCCCACCATCCGGTGACACTCGGTACACCAGTGCCACGTGTGCCTAGTCATCCCAAGCACACCTGCGGGTGCCACTTGGTAGAAAAATAGCACTACCTACAAACACGAAACTAGTTGCAACTCCCGGACAGAGAACAAGGGTGATTAGGAAGCCGAGAGGGCTTGGGCGCCAAGCCCAATGTGTGGTAGTAACTGCTCATGGATCACAAACACGAACTCAGTTCTCGAGGACGGCTGCAATGAGACAACCCACCATGTACTCCTACATGGCCTCTCACCGCTACCTTTACCAAATCGTGTTCACACACTTAGCTCACATCTGATGGGACATGTTCACACACCTCGATTCATCCACGATGAATCGGACTGACACAACTCTAAGCAATAGCAGGCATGACAAACAAGCATGAATGAATAGGCACATCAGGGCTCAAACAACTCCTACTCATGCTAGTGGGTTTCATCTATTTATTGTGGCAATGACAGTCATGCAGAGGATAAAGGGTTCAACTACCGCAGCAAGTAACAATTGTATCGTTGTTGTCCTAATGCGGTAAAAAAGAGAGCAGAGCGAGAGAGTGGAATTGTATCGGAATGAACAAGGGGGTTTTGCTTGCCTGGCACTTCTGAAGATATTATAGTTCTTCATCGGTGTCATCGAACTCGTCGTCGAAACCACGTCTATCGAGAGGGGACAATTGCCGGCAAACAAAGAGGGACACAATCAATGCAATGCAACAAATATGATGCATGATAATGTCATGGCAATATGTTGTTGATTGAGCTAATGCAACTAGCAACCATATTAAATGAAGTTGGTTTGAATCCAAGATTCAAACTCAAACTTCATATGTGGATATTTAAATGTCATTTATATGATTTGTGCTAAACAGCAGCTATAAGTTGTTCTAACATGCATGAAAATGGTACAGATGGATTGATTAGATTTTTTTGATCATTTTTCATATATAATTTATTTCAGTTGGAGTTACGGTTGAATTTCTATGAATTTTAGAAGTTTTAGTTATTTTCTGGAATTTCCTGTATAAAAATAAATCCAGAAAATAAGTTACTGCGTTAGCATGACGTCACTGTGACGTCAGCACTCAACGGGCGCGGTCCAGGTCAACCCTGACCAATGGGACCCATTGGTCAGTGGTTAGTTAACTAACTAAATTTAGTTAGCGTTAAACTATTGCTAATCCTGGTTTAATTAGTGGCCTGAGGCCCACACGTCAGTGAGAGAGGGGGTTAGGTAGTGGCATCATTAGCGGCTAATTAACCATGCCACGTCAGCATCGCCGGATCTCAACGCCGGTGACCTGGAAACGCGGCGGAGACGCACCAGGGTGGCTCGGGTTTCGCCTACAGTGCACCGTTCAGTGCGCCCTTTGGCCCTACGGAGAGCTGGCGCGATGGCGCGTCGGATGGTCATGGTCTCCAGGCCTGGGGTGGCCGGAGCCGACGGCGGCGAGCTCGATTGCGGCCGCCGGAGTTCGGGTGCCGATGAAAACGGCGACACCATGCACGGGGGGATCAATGGGTAGCACCTATGCGTTCTGCAGGCTCTCACGAAGCCAACGGGCATATGAACAGGGCCGATTGGCCACCGGAGCCTCGTCGGCGACAAGCTCGTGCGTCGGCGTGCTTCGGGCGTCATGGAAAAAAACGGCGCTAGAGCGAGCGCTAGGCCACGGGGTTAGGGGGAAACGACGGTGCACCTCACAGTGATTACGATGATGGGTTCGGCTTGCTTGGGGATGTCTGTGGCGGCGAATTAATTCGACGACGGCGGTGGTCGGCTCCCGAGGATGAGGACGACGGCGATGGCGAGGCTGAGGGCTCCGGGGCTTGTTTTGTTCTTCTCGTCGACGTCAGAGAGTGGCAGGAGCCTAGGGATCTGATGGGGAGGTCAGGCGAGCTCGGTGGGCGCGGCAGCGGTGAGCGGCGGCGACGGTGGCGGTCGGGTGTGCTCAGGGAAGAGAGCCAGGGGAGGGTAGAGAGAGCAGCGAGTGAGGGAGAGGGGACAAGGGCTTCGGGCGTCTCCGTGGCGCTCGTAGAAGGCCCGAGGCTCCCAGGTGGAAGCAGGAGGTGGCCGGGGGGGGGCTCTCAGGCGCGCGCCACGCCTCTCCTCTACCTACTGGCTGAAGGAAGAAGACGGGCATGCCCCTGGTGGGCTGGGCCGCACTTTAGTGGGCCCCTAGTCTGTAGGTAAGCGCCAGGTAAGTTTGGCCAGGTAGGTTTCTCTCTCTGCTCTAGTTTCTGTTTTATTAATGTTTTCTATTACTCTGTAAAATTTAGGGCTTTATTAAAAATACTTAGGCGCACTCAAAAATCACCAAACTGCTCATGGACACTGTTTGGAATATATCCAACATGGAACATTTCAGTTTAGGATTATTTGGACATTTGAAATATTTAATAGAATTTAAATGCCCAAATTCAAATAGAGTATGATTTAATTCAGATCCCAAATATGTCATGGAAAAATGTGCAACGCCTCTGGTTACTGTTTCCAGCATTTCCAGAAATGATGAACATTTTTGAAAGACATTTGGACTTACTGAAAATATTTTAGGTGAACCTAGTGAATTCCTTTAATGCTAGGGTTTGGACAATCCCCATTTCAAGTTTATTTGAGAAAATTAAACATGATGCACACATAAAGGGATAGCCTAGTGCATGCCAGGACTAGGGATGTGACAGTGTTCATCCAATCTTGCGCCATCACCGCATGCACAATCGTCGGGTATGAATGCCATCAATGGCAACTTCAATGCACCCAACGTGGGATCCTCGCAGGTTCAAAATTTATTCTGTGTTAGATGCCTCCTTTCGGGCCACAACAGGTCCAGCTGCACCAATCGCATCAAGTGTCGGTCATGTAAGCATTGGGCCATATTGGGAAAGACTGCTTCTCCTTGGCCCAACCCAGCCCTCCACCACCAAAGTCCAACGCAGCAGCCCGTTTGGTGATTGAGTTTCCTAGGCAAGATTGCACTGTTCCCGCGATTGTGACTGCACAGACCTCCCCGATACGCAGCCACCATTGTCGGACCTCCAAAATCTCCACCACCTAGAGACTCCAAGCCGCAGTCATCCAACCATCTGCTCTGCCTCCCAATCCACCGTCTCCGATCTTGCACAGTTCTTCGGCCATGGCGACATTCCCCTTTGACCCTACACCTTTTCTTCCACCCAATCATCAAAGCATCCAGGTGGAAGGGAGACCAGCTAGCGTTCGTGTCATCACCGGGGCGGCTCCACCTACGCATGAGGACTACGCGATTGCCACCATTGTGTCGATGCCGAATCTGCCGGTCGCCTTCAACACCATTCGGGAGGTACTCCCTGATTTTCTGATAGACAGAGGTTTGGGGTTTTCTGAGATTGAGCCATGTCCATTTGGCCAAGCATATGTCAGATTTAGTTGTGTCTTCGATAGGGATGCACTTGTCTCAAACAGTCCGCATCTATTCACGGATGTGCATGTCATCTTTCAAAAGCATAATCAAGGGTTGAACTGGCGAAATCTAGCCTTAAACAGGGATGTGTGGATTCTGCTATGTGGATATCCATTTGACAGAAGATCTATTCAGGAAGTGAGTAATGTTGTTAATAAGTTTCATAAATTTTTGATGCGGGATTATGTTAGGAGTACCAGGGCCAATCACATGATTCATGTCAGAGTTGAGGAACTGTCAGATATACCAGTCGGCATTGTTTTTGGAGAGGGGAACAGGTTTCGGTCAGGTTCACTTATAGTACCTGTGGTTATCCTTCAGCAACAGATTCTTGGAGCTGTGCCACCTGATGAAGATCCTATCCCTCCACATGGTAATCCTCATCCTGCTCCTGTTCAAGTGAAATTCATCCCAACCAGCACAACCACTTCATGGGACCATTGCAGCATCATGAGCAAGATGATCTCCATCATGCACAGCCTGAGGTCAACTTGCAACTGGCACTTAACAATGAGGCTGATGGCCAAGTTATGGTAGATCAGCCAGGAGAAGAGGAAGATGATGCTCCCATGCCTGGATGGGGCCATTGGGCTATGCCAATGGATCAGGAAATTCATCTAGGAGAATTCATGGCACTTAATGACATTATGGCTCCTATGGATGATCTGCCGGCAGTTGATGGAAATGCTAACAGTAGTATTACTATGTCTGATGGTCCATCAGATAACTCTGCAAATACTGCTGCTTCTGCAAATGGCCCCTTGGCGCCAAATCATCAAGTTCTCCTAGATTTGAATCTAGCTATTGAGCCCAATGGGCCTGTTCCAGTGGCAATTCCACCTACTCAAGCCCATGTTGCTCTGCCCATCCAACCTGTACTTGCTGCTGCTGTTGTTCTGCCCATGTTGCAAAGGCAGCCAATCATTGATATGAGCTTTGCTGTGATTATGCTGAAGGATGTGGTTGTATTTGAAGATAGAATGATGGACCCCATGCATCTAGAAATTCAGGCCTCTGCTTCTGTTGCTCTGACAGAGAAGTTGGCCTCTCAGATTCCTGAAGCTGCACTCCATTCCTCTGAGCTCAAAAATGACTCTGCTGCCATGGTCACCACTGAAGATACTACTCATCTGACAAATCACACCCGGGCTGTAGATCATGAGGGAGTCAATTCACATCAGGAAGCTGCAGTGAGATCTCAGGAAGCTCATCTACTCCCCCTGGTTTGCATGTCCCTGCATATATTAATCAGGCACATACTATCTGCCCAGGATCCATTCACAGGACAGAGTTGACTAGTGAATTGCCACCAAAAGAGATTGCTCCTGCTCCATTCCAGGCAGAAGAAGATCTTCTAGGAGCTGATGGTGCAAAGATCTGGAAACCCCATTTTGCTCCATCCACTCACAGCAGGGAAATCATACAGGTACCTACTGACTGGGTTAATTTCTTGGCAGTTAATCTCTTATCACTTGAAAAGTTTGAATGGGCCAAAAATTTGTTTCTTCCCATGTTTGGGCCATTATTAAACAGGGATCTACCTGTCCTACTTCCTTGCCCTTTGTAATCCCTGAGATATGCCCTGCCCATGGTACCTCACCTCCATTGCATCATCCACTGAACAGGGCACCACAGAACAGAACAACACAGAGGAGTCTGAATCTACTGAAGTAACTTCTGCTTCCTCCACATCAGCACTTCAGAACAAGAAAAAGAGGAAAGACAAAGTCCCATTGGTTGAGACTGAGGTAAGGAGAAGTTGTAGGCTACAGAAATTATCTAAAGGCTATAAACAATCAGTTTGTTTGGAAAAAGATTGTCTTGCTTGTTCTAGTAAGCCACCAATTATTGTTGCTAAAGTGGTCAAAAGTCTTAACACTTCACTTTGCAAGGTCACTAATAAAGACACCACTGAAGAGATCCTATCCAAGAGACCCAAGAAGATCAAAGGTGCATGCTCCATATAGGAGGGGAGCAAGAATCCTAAAGAGCCTGCCAAGAAACGGATTTGGTTCACCTCTTAGCATTATCAGCTGTAATATTTTGTGTCATGAGATGTTTCTAGTCTGATGCTATGTTGTGCTATGATACCTGTATGAGACTTTTATCATGTTATTATGCTATGTATGACTTTATGGAAAGTTGCCCATTTATGCTTTTGTTCTAGACTTATGGAAAGAGGCACAACTATTTCCTCACCCCTCTGATGTTTGCACAGAGCTCTGTTTGCTGCAAGTTGACAGTCCCATTACATTTTAGGCCTCATGAACCGAGAATGGAATATTTTGAACTGGAATGTTAGGGGAATTAATGACCCCAAGAAGTGGACTGCTATCTCAAATAAGATTGAGGAATCACAATGTGCCATTGTGTGTATTCGGGAAACTAAGAAAGAGACATTTGATAGTTCCTATCTCAAAAATTTCTGTCCTAGGAGAATTAGCAAATTTGAATATCTCCCTTCAGTTGGAGCATCTAGTGGCATCTTAGTTGCATGGAATGATCAGGTCTTTGGGGGGCAAGCTCTTCACAGTAATAATTATGCTCAATCTATTCAGTTCACATTTAAACATAATGGGGATCAGTGGGTCCTTACTAATGTTTATGGCCCTTGTGATATTCAAGAGAGACTGTTATTCATTGACTGGTTAAAGAACTTCCAAATTGCTGATGGTACTAACTGGATCATTCTGGGTGATTTTAACTATATTAGATATCCCCACAATAGGAGCAGAGGTGAAGGTAATATAGAGGATATGTTTAGCTTTAATGAGGCCATTAATCAGCAAGCCCTGGTTGAAATACCACTGAAAGGCAGAAACTTTAATGGAGCAACATGCAAGATGCACCTTTACTGGAAAAGTTAGATTGGTGTTTCTTCTGAAGCATGAACCCTTCAATATCCATCCACATTTGCATACCCATTGGCCAAAACAACCTCTGACCATGTTCTCATCAACATAAAAATTGGCTCATCTATTCCCAGATCCAATATCTTCAGATTTGAGAACTACTGGCTTCAACATTCCTAGTTTAAAGATGTAGTCAAAACTATCTGGTCAGAAGATGTGAATGAAAGTGACTGTGCAAAAATCATTGCAGCTAAATTCAAAAGACTAAGAAAAGGGCTCAAAATCTAGGCTAGACAATTATCTGATTTGAGGTCCACAATTGCAGATACTAACTTCCTTATCCTGTGCTATGACTACTTTGAAGAATTCAGGCCACTTACCTTGGAGGAATCAAATGGGAGGAGGATACTCAAAGAACACATTGCAAAGTTGCTTGAACATCAGAGAATTTATTGGAAGCACAGAGCAACCATAAGACAAATCAAGATGGGAGAGGCCAACACCAAATATTTCCAAGCAAAAGCCACAATCAAGTACAGAAATTATTGCATTGCAATGCTCAGAGATGAATCAGGTATTGAGCACCATGATCACCAGGCCGAAGCTGTTATTCTGTTCAGAGCCTCCAAAGATAGAATGGGTACATCCATCCCTTCTAATAACCCACTCAATCTTCATGACCTGCTTCATCCAACTGTTGATCTGTTTGAATTAGAGGCCCCCTTTACCAACAAGGAGATTGATGAAGTGATCGAACATATGCCTTCAGATAAATCCCCTGGGCCTGATGGTTTTAATGCTGCTTTTCTAAAAGCTTGCTAGGATATTATTATCAATGACTTCTACAGACTCATTCAAGATTTTTACTCTGGTAATGTCAATACCTAGAGCATCAATTACTCATTCATCACTCGTATCCCCAAAGTTGATGCTGCAGCTAGCCCAATAGAGTTCAGACCTATATCCCTGCTCAATTGAACACTTAAGATCATCACCAAGCTTTTGGCTAATAGATTACAGAGAGTTATTCTGAATTTGGTTCACACCAACCAATATGGTTTCTTGAACAGTAGATGCATCCAGGATTGCCTTGCTTGGTCTTATGAGTATATTCACCAGTGCTTCCAGAGCAAACAGAAACTGGTTTTGTTGAAATTAGATTTTGAAAAGGCATTTGATATGCTTAACCATGAGACCATCATTCAGATTATGCAAGCCAAGGGTTTTGGTCCAAGATGGATTTAGTGGATCAAGATGATCTATGGGACTGAATTTTCTTCAGTCCTTCTTAATGGTGTGCCATGGAAACAATTCCTTTGTAATAAGGGTGTTAGACAGCGTGATCCTCTATCACCACTCATATTTGTGATTGCTGTTGATCTCCTTCAAACCATGATGAATGAAGCAATGCATAACAACTTGATCCAGTCTCCATTGATTCATCAGTCTTGTACTGATTATCCCATCATTCAGCATGTTGATGACACCATCCTGGTTGCAAATGCTGACGGTAGACAACTGGAACACATTAAAAATCTTCTGCTTCACTATGCTGCTTACACTGGACTCAAAGTGAACTACTCCAAGTCTACACTCATTTCCATTAATACACATGAGGACAAAATGAATGCTCTGTCTCACTTGTTAGGCTGTAATATTGGAACATTGCCTCATAAATATTTGGGTCTTCCTTTGTGTCACATCAAGTCAAGGATTGTTGATTTTCTTCCTGTGCTAAATAGAATAGAATCAAGAGTGCTAAGTTGCTCCACTCTGCTTTCCTCTGGGGACAAACTGACCCTAATCAAATTAGTCTTCACCAGCATGCCAACATTTTTCATGTGTACCCTCTGGATACCTAAAACTGTTGTCAAACAGATCAATACATATCTTATGAATTGCTTCCGGATAAAATTTGGTTCACAGGAAGGAGGTTCAGTTCTGATTTCATGGAAGAAAGTCTGTTTGCCCAAATCCCATGGTGGTTTGGGAGTTCTGGATATTCACTTGCACAATCAGGCTCTTCTGATGAAGTTCTTGCACAAGTTTTTCAATAAAGCTGACACACCATGGGTCAATATTATCTGGGAAACTTACTACCAAGATAGCCTACCAAGTGACAAAATGGTGGGTTCTTTCTGGTGGAGAGGTATTCTAAAAACCTTGCCTGCCTTCAAGCTACTTGCCAAATGCAAACCTGGAAATGGAGACACCACTCTGTTCTGGCATGACAATTGGTCGAATATGCCTCTGCAACATAAGCTACCTGAACTTTTCTCCTTTGCCATCAACAAAGAGATCACACTGGGTCAGATTCATGAGCAACAAGAGCTAGAGGTTTGTTTTCACTGACCACTCTCCCAGCAAGCATACAACCAATTAAACCTCCTACAAGACCAACTACATAGCTCATTCCAAACTGAAGAAGCAGACCAGTGGAGATATACCTGGGGAACTACTAAATACTCCTTAATGAAGGTATACAACAACCTTATTGGCAAGCCAGAAGCTCACACCATCTTCAAACAGTTATGGAAATCAAACTGCAGACTCAGACACAAGATTTTATTTTGGATGCTTCTTCATGATAGAGTTAGCACAAGGAATCTGCTCCACAGAAGAAAGATGTTCCTACCTGATTATAACTGTGCACTTTGTTCTGTTGCAACTCAAGAAACACTTCTTCATCTTTTTTGGAACTGCCACTTTGCACTTACCTGCTGGAATAGCATTCTCCCCAACAGACAAAGAGGAATTTCGACTTATGATGAGTTTATTCTGATCACAGCGGGTTTACCTAAGGACATTGCCATGGAGATCATTATCATGGGTTGTTGGGAAATTTGGATGGTTAGGAATGATAAGATTTTCAGAGCTGCTCCACCCAATTTGAACACCTGAAAATTCTACTTAGAGGAAGGACTACAACACATCATGCTCAGAACAAAGCTAGCCAAGGGAGATAAGATAGAACTTTGGATTGAACAGTCGTTGTAATTTCCCTTTATGATACCTCGAGCTGGTATTGGGTGATTGGCCCCATGTTTTATATTTTGTAAATATTTTATATTAATGAAAATACTGTAGAACAATTGTTCTACGGTCATAGGGGCAAAAAAAGTCAAGTCAATCCACAAGTTGGCTAGAATAAAGTTCGTGAGTTGGGTGTGCTTGCATGATTTACTGGAAGGTTAGTGTGGCAGTTGCCAAGCTGGACAGCCTGCTGAAATAGTGGTGATTAGTGCGTGGGTGTAGCCGACGTGGGGGCGCTTGTATGGCGAGAACTATGAATCAATGGGAAAAAACATTTTGCATCAAAAAACATTTTGCGCCGACCATGTGTAACTTAAAAGGGAGTTGTAAGCGCGTGTGGTATATTGCACCCATGATTAATTGACTTTGCCAATGATTGTAGCAACCTGCTACGAAGTGGACATGATTAACGTTGATATTAAATCAGTACACAGCACGTGCACAGGCTGATTCATGTAGTTAAGAACTTGCTTTAGTGTGGGGCTAAAAAAACCGGTGTTTAAACTAATCCTCACATGAACACAGCGATGTTTAAACTAATCCACCCTATTGACAAAAAAAGCAATGTTTAAACTAATCCCTAGTTTACACGTATGCGGATTAACTAAAACTACGTCCAGAGCAGTTTGCTGGCTGTAGCGTGCAGTGCCCCGGATGGCTCCGTCTCCCCACATCGGTACAGAAGTGGGCCCGTTGGTACATCGCCATCTCCCCACGTCTGTACCAACACGGCGAGCCAAGTTGGAATAACGCATCTGAGACATGAGCCCGGATACATTTGTTAAATCAGAATACGCTGGGAGATGCTAGCCTATGTGAGAATCTCAATGCACATGGTCGGTCCAGATTTCAGGTGCATCTGCACCTAGGAGCCAAATTGGTTTTCCCCAGGGAACTTTGTCATGAACTCTTGGTGATGATGAGAATGTTTGGGAAGCGTCTAAATAAACCTTGTTGATATCATGGGGCTATTTTATTTTCTTTTGATCATGGTTATATTCATCAAAGGTATACTGGTTTTAGCAGTGCGGTTCAAGAATAAAAGCCAAGTCAACAAAAAAAGCCACCCATGTAACAATAAATCATCCAGAATCATGATTATTTGATGTCAATCCGACGACAAACCAATTGCAACAGTCCGCGTAGAAAGAAGCGCTTAATTCATGACTGGCTCAAGTACGGCACGCCGAAGCGCGCATCACCCTTTAGTATCCTATCAATCCTAAGATTGGGTAGGACCATTGGGATGATTTAGTTTGAGCAACATGAGACATGTCAAATGACCATGCTGATTTTTTTAATTTGTAAATGACACGTCGGTTTTGCGAGCTGAATCGTCCAGCACCGCCCTAACATGGAGTAGCTTGATCACCTTGCCCTTGTATGGTTGTCAGCAAATGAGACCCGCGGGCGACTCGGGCGCTACCCCTAGCCGCCCCTGAACTCCACCTCTCCTCGCTGCTGCAAGCAGCGCCGCCGGCAAAGCTTCTTGGCGGCGGCGGCAAGCGGCCTCTCGATTTTCATCCTCTTGTGCGGCTCGGGCGGTGCGCGGGCGCTCGTGCTGCAGGAGTGTTCGGGACGGCGGCGTCTTGTGACGGAGGCGCTGGTAGCGGTGCGAAGCAGAGTCTTGCGGCGGCGACGGGCGCGTGGCTCGTGGAGGCACGGATGGGCGCGCGAAAATGGCGTCGTCGGGCGACGTGGCTCGCGAAGGCGCTAATCTGGCGCGGCGAAATGGCGCCGACAGAGGCGACATATGCGGGCGGGCTTTCTTGTTGGGACGCGACACGCAAGGGCGCTCGTCGCAGCAATGAACCTGGTGCTGTGATCGCTGGCATGGCGCATGACGCGATCCGGACGCCGCGTGTGCATGGTGCTCTGTCGTCGCCCCTGCATGGATCAGCGGCGTGCCGGTCACGGGTGGCGTGTGTGGGGCTCCGGGGCGCCCGGATTTGGCGCGTAGGAGGCATGCTGGGCGGGAGAGCTCCGGGAAGCGCGGATCTGGATGTGGTGGTGCATGGTGACCGCGGCCGGTTCCCGACCGCGGGTGGTGCTGGAGCAGAGCGGCCCCGGCCGGGTTTTGGATGCGGGGTGCAGGACCTGTTCTGGTGTCTGCAGGCTACTACCTCTTGAGCTTGCATTGGTTTTTTCCTTGAAGAGGAAAGGGTGATGCAGCAAACTAGAGTAAGTATTTCTCTCAGTTTGAGAACCAAGGTATCAATCCACTAGGAGACAATGCACAAGTCACCGAATACCTCCACAAACAATCAACACTTACACCCAACGCGATAAAGGGGGTGCCAATCCCTTCACGGTTACTTGCAAAAGTGAGATCTGATAAAGATAGATAAACAATAAAGTAAATATATTTGGTATTTTTGGTTTATAAATCAGAAAGTGAAAGATTGCAAAATAGTAGATCGGAAACTAGTATGATGGAAAATAGAACTTATATGATGAAAAAGAGACCCGAGGGCCATAGGTTTCACTAGTGGCTTCTCTTAAGATAGCAAATAATACGATGGGTGAACAAATTACTGCCGAGCAATTAATAGAAGAGCGCATAATGATAATGATATCTAAGGCAATGATCATGAACATAGGCATCACGTCTGTGTCAAGTAGACCGAAACAATTATGCATCTACTACTATTACTCCACACATCGACCGCTATCCAGCATGCATCTTGAGTATTAAGTTCATAAAGAACGGAGTAATGCATTAAGTAAGATGACATGATGTAGAGGAATTAACTCAAGCAATATGATGAAAACCCCATCTTTTTCTTCTCGATGGCAACAATACAATACGTGCCTTGCTGCCCCTACTGTCACTGGGAAAGGACACCGCAAGATTGAACCTAAAGCTAAGCACTTCTCACATTGCAAGAAAAACCAATCTAGTAGGCCAAACTAAACGATAATTCGAAGAGACTTGCAAATATATCAAATCATGCATATAAGAATTCAGAGAAGACTCAAATAATATTCATAGATAATCTAATCATAAATCCACAATTCATCGGATCTTGGCAAACACACCGCAAAAGAGTATTACATCGAATAGATCTCCAAGAACATCGAGGAGAACATGGTATTGAGAATCAAAGAGAGAAAAGAAGTCATCTAGCTACTAGCTATGGACCCGTAGGTCTGTGGTAAACTACTCACGCTTCATCAGAAGGGCAATGGTGTTGATGTAGAAGCCCTCCGTGATTGAATCCCCCTCAGGCTGGACGTCGGAAAAGGCCCCTAGATGGGATCTCACGGGGTACAGAAGGTTGCGGCGATGGAAAAGTGTTTGTGTGGCTCCCCCTGATGTTTTGGGGGTATAAGAGTATATATATAGGCGAAGGAACTAGGTCAAAAGAGCTCCGAGGGTCCCACAAGTCTCCGACTTCATCTCCATGTCTCCTGTTTTGCTTCTGGTCCAAGAAAGATCATCGCGAAAGTTTCATTCTATTTGGACTTCGTTTGGTATTCCTTTTCTGCGAAACTCTAAAACAGGCAAAAAAACATAAACTGGCACTGGGCTCTAGGTTAATAGGTTAGTCCCCAAAAAATATAAAATAGCATATAAATGCATATAAAACATCCAAAACAGATAATATAATAGCATGGAACAATAAAAAATTATAGATACGTTGCAGACGTATCACAGGCCCATAGTCGGGGGAGGCTTGATGGTGGCCCTGCACAGCGATGGCGCGCTTGCTGTGTGTGGGGTGCACAGCCCAGTGGAGGCAAGGGTCGACTTCGACTGCTCTGTGGGAGTGGCTGCCCCGGGTGAAAGCCTGGCCGGTGCTGGTCGGCCGGCGGCGACGGCTCCTGTGGGCGTCGCCATCCTCCTTGGAGGTGTCATTGGGAATCTCACAACCGGATCTCCTGGATCAAGTACTTGGGTGAAAACCTAGATCCTGCTGCAGGGTCGGGCGGTGGCGTCGTCTTGAACGTCGCTCCCCTCTTTAGGGCGCCGTCTTGAAGACTTTGATCACTGTGGTGCCTTCCTACGACTGGGCGTGCATGGTGTCTTCTGTGGCAACGATGACAGCGGTGAGCAATGTTGGAGGCGTGGCCCTGGTCATGGTAGTCGGCTCTTCTTCTCCGGCGCGTCCATGGGAGTGCCTCGACTGACTGTTGCTGTGAAGTCGAAGCCGCAGTGGGAGACCGGTGGTATACGATGACGCGTGATAGGTGGTTCGTTCGGTGATCCTCCGTGACGTCACCCTTGCTCACTTTCCTTAGTAGTCCACCGTCGGAGTCGGAGTTGTGCTGCCTAGTGTGGTTTGTAAGGAGTGTTGTGCTGCAGCTACTAGGGTTGTTGTTTTTCTTTTTTTTCTTTTGATCTTCAGATCCTTTGGTCCTAGGACCTTCACCACCATGTTGTTTTCCGCTGCCTCCTGCTATTATCAATGAATGCCAGCAATGATGGATCTTTCAAAAAACATGGAGTAGCTTGCCCAATTCGGAGACACAGCATACACAATGGTATGGTGCACATATCGCAATGTGTGTATAATGTAGGTACTCACAACTTGTAGTAAAAATAGCAAGTTTCAGAAAGAAAAACTACAGACACCACATCTACTTCCACTTCAGAGGGCCCAACCTCCAGAATTTACAAAAAATTGTATGCCACATCTAGCTAAATATCCGATGATTTGATAATCATCTAAAGGCATGGACTGAGATCTAAGTTGGCCTGCATATTTTTCATGGCTTTCTTCAACCATTAGTGGCCGCATGAGCATTGTCTGCCTCACTCCCTTCTGCCTCGGCAACTTTTATCATCTGCATTTTCAGCAATAATGGAATTACATAAACATAAACAAATTGCCCTAGATATAAGCATTTTAAATTCGCCAGTCTTTTGTTTTTGTTTTTGACAGTCAGTCAGACAATCTTAGTTTGAAATGGTATTGCAGACAGGAAAATCACAAAAATACAAATTACTGACTTGAAATTAGCCATTACTTCGCCAATTAAGACCATGGCTAGACTATACAGCACTTGATAAAAATCAACACTACTGGCCGGCACAGACGTGTGTACTCGAAAAGGAGAAAATGAAAAGCGGTCATCACGATGGTATCGAGGCTCAAACTGCCCGTGGCCTCGACCCAGGTGCTGGTCCTAGCGATAACCACGATATTCATGTCGCGGAGGCGATCTTGGGCTGTGTGCTAACCGAACTGTGTCTACCATGACAGACCTGCTGTGAATCCTATTGCACGACTGGGAAACAGCTGAGTTCTGTTCTCCGGCCGCCCTGAGCAGTGCCCGAATCTGCAGTAAGCCTCTACCAGCCTCGGAATGGGGCGACTGGATTGAATCTGCAATACGTGCAGCTGCTGCAACATTTTGGATCGGGGTGCGGTACACCTGACACTCATCACGAGGTTCAATCGGAAATAGCTGCCGCGACCGTCGGCTAGAACCTGGGAGTTGTCTGTGGGCGCGGTCGTCGAGTGACTACTAAAGATTCTCCACGCGCGCAAGCTCAGCCAGAGTGGCTATGCGCGCAGCCTTCAAGGCTTGAGCCTCGGGGAAACCCAGGCGAGCTGCACTGGGGCCAACCATGAGGACTTCCACCGCGGGGTCATTGCTTTTGCACTCGGAGAGAGTATCCGAGTGGCCAGTCGACAGATCAAACAATCCATAGAGAGATTCATCGGGCTCGATTGCGGCGATTCGAGGAGTGCCCGACCGATGGGCCACCGCGTGCTTCACCCACCGATGGAGCCGCGAGCGGCCAAATCGCTTGCGACGACGGGCAGTGGGAAGCGAAGACGTCGCGGGAGCCGACCGATACTGGGTCGACGGCTGTCGCAGGAGGACGCCGCAGGCACTCGCGCGGAAGTGTGCCGCCCCGCAAATGGGGAGCGCCTCGACGTCGAGGAGGGCTTCTTGTAGCCAGGCCGAATCGTCGGCGATGAAGGTGAGCGAGCTGAGACAGATCTCGTGGCCCAAGGATAATCCACCGCCGGAAACCATGTTGATGAAGATCAAAAATCGCAACCTCACTGGAAGTCGCACAGACGCCTGCCCCACGGTGGGCGCCAACTGTCGTGGGAACAGATCTGACAGTAGAGATAGGGGCTACGTAGGAGGAGGCAGTGCCTACCTAAGGCGAGGTTGTACACTCGGTTTTACGAGTTCAGGCCCCTCGCGGAGGAGGTAACAGCCCTATGTCTCGGTGCCGCGGAGGCTCTGTAGATTGAGTGTTCAGTTACGGGGGTGCGAACCCTTGTGCCGGAGATGAGGGGTGGCTTATATAAAGTACGCCGACCCCTCGCAGTCCTCAGTTACGCAAGGGTTCAATAGGGAGTAAAGTCACGTACGTTACTGATAACGCCCGTATTTAATGACCTTTAAGGCTACGGAGTGAATGCCTGACCGTTGCCATCCAAAGGTGGCTCTAAGTCTTCTGTCTTTCGAGTGGATTCTTGTCTACCAAGTGAATAATGACGGTCGAGTGGAATTGGGATATCCGAGTGGATCTTCTATCAAGTGGATCGCACTTCACGAGGATTCTAATCAGTATCTTCTATTTTAACTTTGTAGGCCTTGGCCTCTTGTGCAGTGTCTCTGGGTAGGGCATACAGGTCAGGCCTAAGACCCTACCCTAGGTACATGTCATCGACAATGCAGACTGAGCAAATCACATCGCACGCGGATTAAACTACAGAACTCGTCGGTGATGATTTCATCAATCGCTGACAATTGTATAACAGCAACGTTTGACCACAACACACACACAACTTATTAGCAAAAATCGTCTGTATTACTATCGGTCTTCCCACACAATTATGACTATTGACCTATTTGTGAGGTGTCACACACATCTTATTAAGTTAAATCGTTTGTGTTATTTTGTCTTGTCGCAAACTTGCTTCGGTGTGGGGCTAAAAAAACGGTGTTTAAACTAATCCTCGGGTGAACACAACGATGTTTAAACTAATCCACCCTCTTGACAAAAAAAAGCAATGTTTAAACTAATCTCTAATCTCTAGTTTACACGTATGCGGATTAACTAAAACTACGTCCAAAGCAGTTTGCTGGCTGTGGTGTGCAGTGCCGCAGATGGCTCCATCTCCCCACATCGGTACAAAAGTGGGCCCGTTGGTACATCGCCGTCTCCCCATGTCTGTGCCAACACGGCATTACCGAGTCAAGTTGGTCTGACACATCTGAGACATGGGCCCGGATACATTTGTTAAATCAGAATACTCAGGATGTACTAGCCTATGTGAGAATCTCAATGCACATGGTCAGTCCAGATTCCAGGTGCATCTGCACCCGGGAGCCAAATTGGGTTTCCCTCTACTTTGTCGTGAACTCTTGATGATGATGAGAATGTTTGGGAAGCTTATAAACAAACCTTTTTGATATCATGAGGCTATTTTGTTTTCTTTTAATCATGGGGCTATTTTGTTTTCTTTTAATCATGGTCATATTCATCAAAGGCATACCGGTTTTGGCAGTGCGGTCCAAGAATAAAAGCCAAGTCAACAAAAAAAAACACCCATGTAACAATAAATCGTCCAGCATCAAGATTAGTTGATGTGAATCCGAGAACAAAGCATCCAATTGCCGTAGAAAGAATTCATGACTGGGTTAAGTACGGCACACAGAAGCGCGCATCACCCTTTAGTACCCTATCAATCCTAAGATTGGGTAGGACCATTGGGATGATTTAGTTTGAGCAACATGAGACATGTCCAAATGACCATGCTGATTTTTTTTAATTTATAAATGGTGCATCGGTTTTTGCGAGCTGAATCGTCCAGCACCGCCCTAACATGGAGTTGCTTGCCCAATTCGGCGACAGAGCATACACAATGTAGCTACTCACTCGTAGTAAACATAGCAAGTTTTAGAAAGAAAAACTACAAACACCACATCTACTTCTACTTCAGTGGGCCCAACCTACAGAATATACAAAAAATTGTATGCCACATCTAGCTAAATATCCGATGATTTGATGATCATCTAAAGGCATGGACTGAGATCTGAGCTGGCCTGCATATTTTTCATGGCTTTCTTCAACCATTGTTGGCTGCATGAGCATTGTCTGCCTCACTCCCTTCTGCCTCAGCAACTTTTATCATCTGCATTTTCAGCAATAATGGAATTACATAAACAAATTGCCCCAGTTATAAGCATTTTAAATTCGCCAGTCTTTTGTTTTTGTTTTTGACAGTCAGTCAGCCAATCTTAGTTTGAAATGGTATTGCAGACAGGAAAATCACAAAAATACAAATTACTGACTTGACTAGACTATACAGCACTTGGTAAATTAAGACCATGACTAGACTATACAGCACTTGGTAAAAATCAACACTACTGGCTGGCACAGACGTGTGTACTCGAAAAGCAGAATATGAGAGCAATGCTGATATATCAGACAACAATAAATGCGTCGGATCTATATGCTACTCTACCATTGGATCACTAAAAAAGTTGAGGGTTCAGCTAAAGG
This sequence comes from Aegilops speltoides, assembly GCA_021437245.1. Lineage (NCBI taxonomy): Eukaryota > Viridiplantae > Streptophyta > Magnoliopsida > Poales > Poaceae > Aegilops > Aegilops speltoides. Next base: position 236,393,325 of record CM038141.1, read on the forward strand.
GCTAAGTTGTTAATAAGATTGATTGAGAAAATTTCAGTATCCAATCCTCCCCTAAAGGCCTTCCTAGGATATCCATTCTGAATTTTAACATATAATGTTGCTAGCCAACTTGGCTCCACGAAGCTCCCTCGATTTGGTCCACTTCTGGACGTTGGATCGGCCATCAGACGCATTTGGGCCGCGTCAGATTTTCACTTCGTGGTCAAATCCAATTTTCACCCACTGTCATTTTCATTGGCCTATGACTGGTGGGCTCATCTCGTGCGCTCATTGGCTGGGTGTGCCTTTCCCTTGTCCCCGAGGGATTCGCCAGTCCCCTCCGCCCGCGCCCCACGCTCGACCTTGAGGGCGTCAAACCCTAGCCGCCAAACCTTCTCGTCCCGAGCCCCGCGCCCCCTTCGTCTCCTCCCCGATCCATCCTCTCCCACGCCGCCGCACCCTCTCCTCACACGCCTCAACGCCCTCCCCTCCACGTGCCGCCGGCCCCCTTCTCCCCGCGCTAGAGCAGAGATGCGCCTCAGTAGGGGTAGAACACCGGGGCTCTCCCTAACCTCTCCTCTCCTTCCTCTCTCTCACATCCTTCCCCTAATTTCTTTGCTTTCTCGATCTGCAGCAGCAGCAGTAGTAGCGTCTCCGTGGGCGCGGCAGCGTGACGGCTCCCAGGCACGCCCTCCTCCGCCTCCATCCTCCACCTCTCCGGTCGCCCAGTTGCAACGGTGAGCTCTCCCTTTCCCCGACTACGCTCCTCTCTCACATCAGATCGGATCGGACCCCTGATTTCTTTTTCTGTTTGATTCAGTCGGAGCAGCAGCAGGCGACCTGCAGCAGCTCCTTCCTACCTTCCATGGACGAGCTCGACGGAGACGCCGTCCAGCCCGACCACGGCCACGACTACCCCACGCACAAGGTCCCTTCCTGCTCCCCCACCTTCTTCCATGGATCAAGATGCTACATACACTGCTGCTGCTGTTTTTCAAATGAATGAACGAAACTTCCTTCCTTATTTCTAGAGGAAGGTCGATTCATTTGTCAAATTCATTCCACCGAAGCCATCTGCTCCGTCCACCAACCCGCCCAGAAAGGTAGTTACAGTGAATTGATGTTCACACTGAGGCCGGAGGCGAGAGGCGAGGGCACGGAGGTCGGTGGCAAGTGCTCAGGAGAGAAGAGGAAGGCGGCGGCGCTGGGCGGTGGCTGCGGTTTACACGAGAGCGAGGTGACCCGCCCAGAAAGGTAGTTACAGTGAATTGATGCTCATATGAACTTCAATGCTGTGACGTTTTTATTAGATCTGAGTTGCAATCCTCAATTTTTTTAGGTTTGAGTAGCAATGCTCCTGCTCTACTAGCTATGACATTTTCCATGCTTTTTCTTCTAATATCGTATAGAGTCCATGCTTGTGGGTTCAACTTGACGAGCTTTTTTCACCTTCCATCCTGTTTTAAGCTCTGTTGATGGATGATTTCTGCCATGTTTATGGAGGGGGAGGACACCAGCTACTAGGAGAAGGATCAGTTTAGCAAGTACAGGCTGTAATTCTCTTATGATTATGGGTAGATGCCTCCTTTATTTAGTTACCAGAGTTGTTCACTATTGAATATGCAAATTCAGCATCCTTTATATAATGGGATCTTATGAACTCTTTTTGAAGATTGCTGAGAAGTGCAACCTTTTGATCTTCGAGAACCGCAAGTTTGCTGACATTGAAAACACATTCATTATGCAAGACCAATGGTGAGAAATGTGTTATTCCCTATCCTTCAATTCTATTTGCATATTCGCGCAGTATGCTTAGTTTTTTCCTTTCAAGATGAATATTCTACACATGAGAGCAATATACTTGGTATTATTGATGCTCATATAATTCCTATACCTGGAATTGTCGATGGCTTGAGGCTTCAAGTATGTTATGTGTTGCATACCTAATAAATATTAGCAAGCTAATGTTGCAGCTTGACAGATGCTGTGATAACTTCTCCATTTTCTGTTTGTTAATATCCACTTTGAACTGAGCAGCCATGATCTGGATTTCCTCTATGTAGCTATGAGATGCATGCAGTTCGTTATTGTGTATCGTGTGCTAAAACATTGATTATTTGACAATGAACACATGGCAATGCATTAACTATTCAACTTGCCTAGCTCAGTATTTTAACCAATAGAGAAGTTTTTTTTGTTGTTGCTTTCCCTTTTGTTAGATATTTTGCTTTTTGTATGTTGAGGGGAGATGGATACGGCCTCGGGACTAAACGCACAGACCACATGAAGTGATCTGATGGTAGGTAAAGTATTTTTTATTGGCAATGCTAATGTCTGGACCAGCTCAATGGTTTTAACTCTATGATGTTCAGTTTAGCATATCACATATACAAATGCATATATACAAATTGTGGTAGGAAACTCACTGTTTAGACGACGCGACTATTCTCTTGATAAGGAGAGTCCCACCATACTCATGTGAGAGTTAGGCGTGGTAGTGGGTAGTGTTTTCTCATCATCCATTATGTGTTTCTTCTGTCTAGCTCGAAGTTGCTTAGTTAGATAATGATTCGCAAATTCCAGCATTGCATGTTGTCTGACACTTTTGCATTAGCATTGAATTGCAGCCTGCATTTTTGCAGCCCGCGAGGCGTGTAAATGTTGGACTATTGTTTCTCCGCTGATGCACATGTTTCGCCACAGGGACAGTACTCTGTGTGTGTGTGATCTCTGGAATTAGTTTTTATGTTTCTTTGTGTTGAGTACTTTTGTAATCTCCACGGGTGTGTTTCGTATTTTCTATGTATCCTCTGTCATTATTTTAAGTGTTTAATGTTTTCTTTTGTAGTTTTTGATATTTAGGTGCAGTCACGTTTCATTTGTCGCAGACCTGCACCCATTAGGAAAATCATAGTTTCATTTCGATCATGTTTCTTTAAGTTGTTCAGTGTTTGTTCATTATGTAGCAGAGTAAGCAGTACATTTTGTCCATCAGTTAAATCACTCATGTCACATTCAGTTGATTGATTAGGTTTAGTTTTTGTTCCTTTCTCTTTGTTCCTTCAGCTTTTTGTTCCTTTATTTAGTCATTGTGCTTGCATCATTTGCCAGTATTTTAGTCCATCTCAATAGACCCCTATGATTCTTGATAGTTTCTCTCTTTCGTAGATCAGACTTTTCCACTTTGTTAGTTAGGCTAATTTATGCTTTTTTTTCAGTTTTTAGTCTTTACATGATTTAGTTGGACAGTGTGTTTGGTATTTCAATAGTTCAATAGTTTCATACTTTCATTTAATTAAATAGTCTTGTTTTTAGTCTCAGTATTTCAGGTTTAGTTTCCAAACAAGTACTTTTTTACTCATGTGGTTTTCGGTCTTTCGACTATATGTGGTTTTCAATCTTTTCATCTCTCGGTTTAGTTGTCATTCTTAATTTATCCGCCTTACTATTCTCAGTCTTGTCATTTTTATAGAGGGTGACAAACTTTTCATAATTATCAGTTGTAATTTTCTAGTGTCTGCTCTCTCTTTCTTCAACATGCACTTCTATCTTTTTTTCTGTTTTCATTCGTTCTTTCTTTATCTTCAGTCCCTCAGTGTATCTTGGAGGTAGGAGATCGTTGTATAAGTCTTGTCACTATTTTCTATTTTATCCTAATTACTTCAGCCATTGTTTGTATCTCTCTTCCCTGTGACGCGAGGAGATTTTTTGGGAGCTGCTTTATTTATTCCATTACTTTTGTTCTCAATTTTTCTGGAGTCCTTTGCTTCACTCTTTTGCCCCTGATGGAAACAAGTATACCTTTTTTCAGTTGCTTCATTTTTATGCTGCCTTGTGATTTTTTCTTGAGTCTTCTTGATCATTCACATTTGATGTTTAGATAATTAACCTCTACTCCTATAACCTTTTCAGTCCTTGTTTAGTCATTATTTCCCCCTCTTTTTTCTGTATGTATATTCATAATGTTCATGCTTAGCTTCAGAAGTGAATACTAAGTTCTCCATTCACTAGATTTTATTGTTTCATGAACAAGGTCTGGTTTTAACCTTAGGTTCAGTTACATGCATTCTGTTGCACACACTGTTTTTCGATCTATGTCGCTCTATAGGATGCATTTATTTTCCTCAGTTGTTTTCTTTTTGTTCTTGTGCTATTTTTCATAACTGGGACCATAACACTCACACTTTTTTTGTATGTAGTCTATGTTCATCTAGAAAAACCAAAGGAAGTAGCTTGTCGTTTGGATATCCCAAGCATGGACTGACGAGACTATGGTTTGGCAAGCAGAGGTCCACTAGGACTGAGTGACGAACAAGCACATGAATGGCTGCATCTTGTTCAAGCATGGATGGAAGAAATTTCTCCTGGAAACAGGACTTGAGGTTGGTACGGATATACTTACATTCAAGATGACCTGTAACAACATGAAAGTTGGCCTCCATGACCTCTGAGAGGTTCATAGGTCCTAATTGAGGTTGTCTTCCGTTGATTATTTTTATCGCTGCTATGTTAGCTCTTTTGTGAGGGTCCAATTTGGTGACCGCCTTAGAAAGAACAAGTTTCAACTATTGCTAAAGCTATTAAATCAAAAGATTATTCTTACGTCAGGAGGTTTGCATCCAATCTTCTGAAGTTAATTTGTTAATATATGTGATCATGTACCATGTGGTCCATAGCATATAACAGCTTTGTAGTTGACATATGTGGCCAAAGATCTGTACTGAAACATATAGAGAAATCATCAGAGATAATACTATGAATGAGAATGGACTTGGAAATTGTGATAAACCTTCCTTTAGGTGCATTTTCATTCAGAAGGTGATCCAGGTCTATTGGAGCAGTACACGCTAAGTCGGTAACTGTAATACAAGGCTTTACGAATCTATCAATTGAAGTGCAGATCAACCAAAATGGCATATACAATGGTTGAAAGCTGAAGACTAAAGACCATGGAGAAGATTACACCATCTTTTATTCCAAGGAAAGAAACAACATGGTCACTTGACTTCACAGACAACCTACTACTATTAACTTCTGTTTAATTGATCGACATCGCATCTTTGTTATTAGATATATACTTAGGAACATGCCTGTGAGTATATACTTAGTCTATGTATGCGAAACATTTTGTTTTGTTTTTTCCCCTCAGTTCTATCCAGAAATGACTATTTGTGTCTTTCTATTTATTCTGCACTAGCCCTTTTTTTGGAATTCCTATGTATTTCTGACCTATGTGGATTTTACTGATAATAGAAGAGTTCAAGGGTTACTAACCTTAAAATTGTCTATATATTATAAATGACTAACTGATAATAGCAGAGTTCAAGGGTTTGTTATGTTCTGCAATTAGCATTCATCAGGAACCAAACGGCAACCCTCGAAACTTTTCATCAACTTATTCCTATGTTTGGTATCCTTTGATAATTGATAGTATGTTTCTCTTCAGATATGTACCTGAGTACTACACTTTTAACTTATATGTCCATGGTCGTGCCTGAAGATTGTTGTCATCTTTTTGTGTGTTGTGCTGTCGCCAACTGTTATCTGAAGCACCCCACTTAAATGGGTAGGATTACAGGGAACATGCCTACTATGGATATGGAGCTCATTACATGGCGGATCAGTGCAAGTTACACGCTTCATGGGAAAGATAGGAAGAAATTCCTGCTTTGGTGTGATGGTGGTCTATGCAAACTGGAGAGAGGAATGCGTTGATTTTTGACAATCAGATTACGTTGATTCTGAGGTTATGAGTCAGCTGAAAGCTAATGGCTACTGGTTAGGAATCATTTAGGTCCTGGTCTTCTTTTGGACCTGCTTTAGTTGTACTCCCTCCGTTTCAAAATAGATGACTCAACTTTGTACTAACTTTAGTACAAAATTAGTACAAAGTTGGATCATTTATTTTGGAACGAAGGGAGTACTTGGCAGTTTCCCTGCGTTTTTCTAGACTACTTGTCGTTGAGTGCTGACCACCCTCTGTTGTTTCTCTGTCATGCAACTCTCCTACATGGTTAAAAAACTAATTTAGACATTTTGTTTCTTTGACCGTTACTCATTTCTCTTATCCTTGTTGTATCAAATCAATTGTATCATCATTGATGGCCGTTTTTCTTTCTTTCCGTGATCTTTTTTTTAGCAGAATGAGATGTGGCATAAACTCCTCCGAAATGTTTGGTTACCTTCATACAATTTATTAGCTAACTAATTTTGGTTGCTGTTGCACACAATACAATTGTACTCCGTTGTTGCCATCTTGCCTTTTATGTGAGCTTAACTCTACAATAAATTAAACTTTTACACAGAAAGCCAATTTCTTATCGTTTGTAGTTGCTCAAATACATAGCTATTGAAAAATGCAAATATTTTCAACGAGCACATGGCTTTTAAATGGGTCTCTGTGCCATTTGGCACAACTGGTCATCTAGTATAACATAAGGAAAGCACTAACTAAATAGCAGGCCTGAATTACAAAGCCTGGTAAATGAAAACCGTCCCCAAATAACACAAAAATATCCGCCAGTCTTTGTATTCTGTTTTTGACAGGAAGTCAGACGGTCTTGGTTTGAAACGGTCTACCAGACAGGAAAATCGCATAAACAAACATCAATTATTGACTTAACATTGGCCAATACTGAACAGACTAGCACACTTCGCCATTAAGACCGTAACTTGACTCTACAGCACTTGATAAAAATCGCACTAACAGCTGGCACGGACATGTGTACACGAAAAGCAGAATATGAGAGAAATACTGAGATATCAGATAAAAATAAATGTGTGAGATCTATATGCTACTCTACCACTAGATCACTAAAAAAGTCAAGGTTCATCTAAAGGACTTGGTTGTTATTAAGGTTGATTGAGAGAATTTCAGTACCCAACCCTCCACTAAAGGCCTTACCAGGATATCCATTCTGAATAACATAAGGAAAGTACTAATTAAATAGCAGGCCTGAATTACAAAGCCTGGTAAATGCACACCTTCCCCAAATAACGCATACACGAAAAGACAAAGAGCATAGTTTACCTTTGTCAGCACTGTGAATTACATTATCTTTATCTTACTCAGTACCATCCTTGTCCAGATTCTGAAAATACAAAGAAAGGTGAGACACCTTCCTACCATTTTACTTCATTACCAAAAACTGATATTGCAACAGACCCATACCAAGAAATCCATATCAGCAAAGTCACCAACTGCAACATAATTAATGTGAAGTCAGTTCACGCTGAACTACATCACTGGTATAGTACTCAAACCAACACATGTTTGAAACAAAGGACTTACATCCAGCATCTTCAGCATCCTTATCTTGCCACTTGTCCAAGTCAACTTTCAGAAACACAGATGGCTCGTCTTCCTTCTTCAGCAGCCTAGGCCACCACTTGCTCTCAGCTTTCTGGATAAGGCAATATATAGTGCCCCCAGAGATAGCCGACTTGCTCTCCTGCAAAAGCAAATAGCAAAATTAGTATATATAACCAAGTGCACTAGAAGATGGTTCTTGCCAGCAATCACCCCAACCTTAACACTGACAGCATCAAAGAGCTCGAGGTCAAGCTCATACTGCATGTCATCAGGGCGCTCTGCTGAGAACTTGAGATGGCCATCAGGCATCAGCTTGACCTTCACATTTTTGGTGTCAGGCAGCTCAACCGTCAAGTAGACACTGTCAGACCTTTGCGCCCACTTAGTGGTCGGGGTGCGACTAATCCTGCTCAGATCACATTCTCTGTTTACAATTACAACAATCAGTGAGAAAAAAAAGCACTGCAACAGTTTAAAGATTATCTACAAAACAACTATCACGATACTCTCAAAACTAGTCATATAACATATCAAAATTTAAACACCAACCTATTGTAGTTAAACGACATATTTTTTTCAAGCAAATGACTTGTAAAACCAATAAAGTATTACCTCCATCCCAAATTACTTGTCTCAGATATTTCCAGATCCGGATATATCTAACACTAAAATATAGACACATCCGTACCTAGACAAATCTAAGACCAGTAATTCAGGACGGAGGGAGTAGTTTTTAGTGTGAAAGCAAGTTAATAGTGGAAGTGCTGATAAATTGATACTCCCTCCGTCCGGAAATACTTGTCATCAGAATGGATAAAAGGAGATGTATCTAGACGTATTTTAGTTCTAGATACATTCTTTTTTATCCAATTTGATGACAAGTATTTTCAGGCGGAGAGAGTACTATGCACGCTAGAATAAATATGCACTGCAGTAAAGAGATTCAATACCTGGCAAAATTCTGTTTATAGCATGCACGGACGGCGAGAATGTATCCAAGGAATCCCACAGATATCATTGTTCCAAGCCATATGAAGAAGGTTGCGAATACATTGCCGACAACGACAGAAAATAGCATACCAAGGAACAGCCACCCACACAAAAATGATGGAGCAGCCCAGGCCAATGTATCCATAGATAGGATAACTCCCCCCAGCTCACACTGGCTCACATAAATAATCCAGAGCCCACAAGTGCCACATATTTCACCCCAAATCTCAATAACAAACTCAAATGCTTCGGACAGACTTCTCTCACTCGTGTCTGGGACGCATATAAGCCATGCTATGCGGACAAGGCAAAGCAGTGAGCAAGTAGAGATGATAAATCGGAGCAAGAACTCACCAACGTCTTTGCGTCTTGGATCTTTCACATTAGAATCAGATGCAACAACAATTTCTGCAGATTTGTTGATGCCCAGGCGCTGAAAATACCTGCTGATGATGTATCCAAGGAATCCAGCCGCATAAAACGTCCCGATGTACATGACCAGCATACCGTTGAAGGTCCCAATGAAATGAGTGACGGAGCAGGTCAGTAAAAGGACGTAGGAGAAGTGTGCCATAACGACTTGGGTGCTCTCGGAAAGGGAAATGGACCACAAGAAGATGAAGCAGCAGACAAGCAGAGAAAAATTCCAGAAGAGGCCATGCGGCTGGTCCGAGAAGGCCCAAATGAACCAGAACCCTAGAACACCATACAGTACGGACGCCATAACCATAAAGAGAAGGAAACCATGAGGATCCAGCCGCACCATGAGTTCGAAGATCTTGCTGGCCTTCTCGCCTGAGGAATCCTTTGGGTTAGGCTTCTCACTCAAGTGGTTTTTATGGGCGGCCGTCTCGCTGGGGTGCACCTTAACTTCCGTCCCGCCATCGATATCCTCAGAAACAGCACTCGAAGGAGAATTGGAGGGGGCTAGGGGAAGGGAGTCGCCGGTTGAACGGGGCGGCGGCGCCGCCATCAGAGGAGGCGATAGGGCAGCGGCGGCGCCGTTTGCTATTGGCAATCAGGGTTCGGCGAATTGGGGATCTAAAAGAAGACGAAGGGATAGGGATGGGTGTGGGCGGCTGGGTTAGACGGGTAAGTGTAGATTAAGAGGGGTGCGTGCGTCTGATGACTTGCAAAGTGGCCCCACGGTCGGTAGGGGCCATTTTTGTCATTTGCACACATATGGGCAGTTTTTTCTTTTTTTTTCTCCTAAAAGAGAGCTTTTATTTTACTCAAAATGTAGCATCGAACGGATACAAAGCATGATAAACAACACCCGACCTCTGCATGGTTAGGATGCACACAACGAAACACGAACAATCTAACATAATAAAAATAAAAATCGAGTTATCAACAACAACAAAGTTATATATAGAACCGATATTGTGTCTATGTCGAAGGAGGTGGTGGACTTATCTGAAGATTATGTTGTCACCCACCTTGGATACGGTTCGATGTAGTAGTATAGACCACATACGAAGCAAGGGTCTGCAACAAAAAAATAACCTGCAAAGGTGAAGAGTTCTTGCCATTAAAAAACTAAATCGTTCCTACATAGCCAAAGCGATCATAATAAGGAAAACTTCTATCACCCATATTAGCGTTTGGGGACTATTTGCAATGCCACCCAATTAATGACCAAAGATATTGGCAACACTTGATGACTCGCCACATAGAATGCACAAACCTGCATTGAACAAAGAGGTGTTTGTTGTTTCACTGTGAGTACAAAAGCTACACTTTTGCTTCCTTACCAATTGCGACGAGTGAGTTTGTTTTTGGTTAGAATAACCCCTCTCTGAAGATACCGCATGAAGATATTCACTTCTAATGGAATCTTTGACTTCCTTTTTTTCTACTATCCATTGGAACCTCTGAATGTGTGAGCGCACGGTAAATAGATTCAAATGTGAAGGACGCAGATGTGGTGAGAATCCAGCGAATCGCATGTCGTCCTTGTGTCAAGTTAATGGAATCCAAACGCTAGAAAAGAGTCTGAATCTGAAATATTCCAGCCATTGCATGTGAGTTGAAAAAAAGAAAGCACATAAAAACCATATTGTGAGAGTGGAATTGACCAAGAACCGTTGTCACAGCTAAATCCGGTGGATTTCGGGTAGGGGGTCCTGATCTGGTAGCCTTGGCACGATGGTAATAGGAGGCATGGTGTTTACCCAGGACCAGACCCTCTTGACGAGGTAAAACTTACATCATGTTTTGATTATATTTATGTGATGGGGTACAAACTACAGGTGATCTACCATGAGATTGTGTGTGTATGAATTATGTCTCAACATGAGATGGTCTATCTTCTATTCTAGCCTTGGCTTATATAGGCCTAAGATAACATGAGTCCTATTAGGCTACATCACTGGAGAGGAGTCATTGTCTTGTATGTCAAGTCTTGTGGAATCTCCCTTGTATGCGTCATGGGCTGCCCGAAGTGGCCACCTAATGAACCGCCATGGGTGTCCTCGGGCTGGCCCTCCAGGATAGGAGAGAACATGGTGAGTACTTTGGGTTTCCTCATAGCCGAGGTGTAGCTCGACAAGGAAGATGTTGAACTGTGGGTCAGAAAAGATATTTATCAAGCAGAATTATAACTCAGTACAAGCCGAGTCAGTTCTGTGGGATCGTGATACGTCTACGGCGTATTTATAATTTGATACATCGTAGTTATGAAGTATTCACGCAATGTTTACAACAAATTTATATGGTTTTGGTGAACTTTTATATGAAATTTATGGAACTAACCTACTGATCTAGTGCCCAATGCAAGTTGTTGTTTTCTGCATGTTTTTGACTTTTCAAAAAATCCCTACCAAACAAAGTCCAAATGCCACAAAACTTTATGGTGTTCTTTATGGACCAAAAGAGACCCACAGAGTACTGGAGATGCACTAGGGGTGGCCAAGGGAGCCACAAGGCTGGGGGGCGCCCACCCCCCTAGGGCGCACCCCTTGAGCTTGTCGGTCCCTTGTGGGGCCACTGACGTGAAACCGACGCCAAAAACTCCTATAAATATAGAAGCCCCCAGAAAGAAACCTAGAACTTCGACGCCACCACCGCAAGCCTCTATACCAAAGTGATATCATTTGGAGGCGTTCTCTGGCACCCTGCCAGAGGGGGAAATCATCACCGGAGGCCATCTTCATCATCCTGGCGGTCGCCATGACAAGGAGAGAGTAGTTCACCATCGGGCCTGAGGGTATGTATTAGTAGCTATGTGTTTGACCTCTCTCTCTCTCTCTCTCTCTCTCTCTCGTGTTCTTGATTTGACACGATCTCGGTGTAACCATGGGATTTGTTAATATAGTTATATCATCTTTTTTCCTCTCCATCTTGTTGTGATGAATTGAGTCTTTGATGCAGAGCATCCCACGTTCATCCCCATGTACACTCCGACCACTCTCCAAGCCCCAAGAGGACATATGACGAGACCTCGAACATACGCCATTGGACACAAGGTGAACTCGCTCCCCTCCGAATCGTCACTTCCCGCATGCGAGACATGGCTACTACCTGAAACGTGTGTGATATGCATGTCCAGGAACCAGGAGGAAGGCCATGGATCAGCTAGGAGCATTGGACAAGACGACGAGGACAACAAGCGCGAGAAACGAGAGGAAGAGCTGCCAGGAAGCTACAACTCTCGGACGTCTGACGACCTCCGGACAACCGACGCCTGTCAGACGTCCGACGCCTGGAGTCTTTGATACGTCTCCGTCATATCTATAATTTTTGATTGTTCCATGCCAATATTATTCAACTTTCATATACTTTTGGCAACTTTTTATATTATTTTTGGGCTAACATATTGATCCAGTGCCTAGTGCCAAATCCTGTCTGTTGCATGTTTTATGTTTTGCAGAAACTCCATATCAAACGGAGTCCAAACGGGATAAAAACGGACGGAGAATTATTTTGGAATTGTGATTTTTGGGAAGTAAAATCAACGCGAAACGGTACCCGGAGTGGCCACGAGACAGGGGCCCACACCCACTCCAGGTGGGCGCGCCCCCCAACCTCGTGGGCCCCTTGTAAGGCGGTTGATGCCCTTCTTTGGCCGCAAGAAAGCTAATTTTTGGAAAAAGATCTGGGCAAAGGTTTCAATCCAATCGGAGTTACGGATCTCCGGATATAAAAGAAACGGTGCGGCGTAATCCCGTAACGCGAAATAGAGAGAGACAGAGAGATAAATCCAATCTCGGAGGGGCTCTCGCCCCTCCCACACCATGGGAGCCAAGGACCAGAGGGGAAACCCTTCTCCCATCTAGGGAGAAGGTCAAGGAAGAAGAAGGGGGGCTCTCTCCCCCTTGCTTCCGGTGGTGCCGGAACGCCGCCGGGGGCCATCATCATCACCGCAATCTTCACCAACAACTCCGCCATCTTCACCAATATCTCCATCACCTTCCCCCTTCTATATTCAGCGGTCCACTCTCCCGCAACCCGCTGTACCCTCTACTTGAACATGGTGCTTTATGCTTCATATTATTATCCAATTATGTGTTGCCATCCTATGATGTCTGAGTAGATTTTCGTTGTCCTACCGGTGATTGATGAATTGCTATGATTGGTTTGAGTTGCATATTTTATTATTGGTGCTGTCCTATGGTGCTCTCCATGTCGCGCAAGCGTGAGGGATCCCCGCTGTCGTGGAATTGTCACGTCAGATATCCTTAGTGTCAAGACTTAGTCGCGAGGCCAACGCATCTATGTGGTAGCTTGAGAGGGGTTGATCGGGACAAGAGACGCAACACGCAAGACATGGATTTAGACAGCTTCGGGCCCCGGGAAACATCATCCGGTAAAAACCCTACATGATGTTTGAGTCTAGGTCTCATTATGCTCATGAGGGAGTCGCCGCATAAGCCGGCTCCCCCTTTGTGTCTAGCCCTAGATATTGTTTCTTGTTCCTTCCCCCCTCTTGGGGAGCCCTGCCCCTCCTTATATCAGTTAGAGGGGCGGGTTACATGTGGAGTCCAAATAGGATTAGGACTAGCCTATCTTCTACTACAAGCCGGATACAAGTTCGGGTTTTGATTCCTTGTAAGGGAGATCTTCCTCACGCCTTTCCTCTTAAGCCGGCCTACCATAACGTAAGCCGGCCTTCTGGGCCTTGAGCCTCCTCGGCCCCCGGGTCTTGTCGCTCCTCTGATCCGCTTGCCAGGTCACCCATAAGTCGCCAGGATCGGGCGGGTCACTTAGTGTGTCGTCCAGCCTGGGCGGGTCATTAGTGAGTCGCCAAGTCTGGTCGGGCTATACTTCCGGCCGGGTTACATCGCGGGGTATATCCCCGACATTAGCCCCCAAGTTTAGCTTGTATTTATCCATGGTAAACTTATGCTGCAAAATAAACACAAGAACAAATTTGACAGGTTGTGCTCCGGGTTAAGAATTCAGAACCGCAATGAACATCCTTAAGTCCTTGTCATTTCCTTCTTCTAGAAAATTCGGGTCAATAGACCAGCTTCACAATCAATTTGCTTGTAGAAGAAACATTGTAAACAAATAATCCATTTGAGTCGGCTTCCAAAGCGCCGGCTTAAAAAATATAGGTCTTGAAATACTCATCTGATTTTCAACCGGCTTAAAGATGTAGATCTTGCTGAGTTATAATTTCCAAAATCTCCGGGTTATAAAGACTGATGATGTCGAGTCATAATTTTTGTTGACACTGGGTCATGTAATTGATCTTCCTGATTTACTCATAGCTGAGAATTTGAAGATGTTCCTTCTTTATATGCATAATACCTGTAGCCCCCAAGTCTTAAGAGGAGAACATAGTGATAACTCAAGACTTGCTGCAATATAAGTGTTGCAACCTTGAAGAAATCCGGGTTATTCATCTCAATCATTAGTCATAAACTGAATATTCCACATATGTAGCCCCCAAGTACCGGGTTGTCATGCTTGCAGAAACATGGGACTTGTAAATGCCTTATGCTCATAAAAACTTCAATCAGTGTAGCCCCCAAGGGCCGGGTCATTATGAAATACTAAGCTGGGACTTTGTAGATATAACCATGTAAACTTGAACAGCAACGTGCAGCCCCCAAGGGCCGGCTTAGCAAGATAATACTGAGCTGGGACTTTGTATATAATTTATTGATAATAACATCATATAATATAATCTCCACCATTGTGCTTGAACCCACGTCCACAAGGTTAAGAGCTTTGTGCTTTACCAACTGAGCAGTAGACCCTTGAATATAATGGATTAAGACTTGTGTACCTTGAATTGTTGACATGAGCAATCGGTAGCCCCCAAGGGCCGGATCATTACAATGTGATGAGTCGGGTCTTCAATAAGTTGAGCAAAAAATGACTTTGCATTAGCCCCCAAGTGCCATGGTGCATGCTGGCAGTGACACGAGACTTGCATATTTGATGTAATTTCAACTTGAATAATGTAGCCCCAAAGCGTCAGGTCGTAAGCCTGCAGCGACTCGGGACTATTCCCTCCATTGTAAAAATAAATCATGTCCATTAATAAAATAATAACCATCGCGCTGAAGCGACTTTGAAGACCTCCATTATAATATTGGCTATTGATAACCATAATAAGAATCCAGCCATGTGGGCTATTAAAGATTTGAATAATATAATCCGGTATGAAAACCTCAATCATTCAATATCATCATGAAAATCCAGCCAGTTTTGGCTATTAAAGAATTGAAGACCTCATCGGTTAACAAGTAAATCCAGAGTTTAAATATCTGGCGGCTCTTGGCCAATGACGACTTAATGCACATTCATTGTAAGCCGGAATTTTTGTAACCCGGCGTCTTGTAGCCTTTGAGAAAATCAAGAATTGATAACCCTTTTGAGACACCAATTTCAATCTTTGATGATGGGCTTGAACTTAATCATTTATGTAAGTCATAGCTCTGTAAATCCTGCAGAGAGTTTAAAGAACATATGCCCTGGCGATTTAACATCAAAAGCCGGGGCGGGTAACCACCCGAATGTAGTCTTTATCCTGCACACAAGTAGATCACAGGATCCCTATGATCCTTTGAATGATACCGCCGGTTTATGTGACCTGGACAGTGAAGTTGATAACTCAACTCTGTAAGAGCCGGCACATATGATATTTGTTATGTGCTGACAACTTTATTGATCAAGGTTAAGCCGGTGTAATCGAAGCCACTCCCTATATGCTTTCAAATATCAAAAAAGTCTCAAAGACAAAGTCAAATAACTGCGATTGCCAAAAAACTGTACAAGAAACAGACAAAATTTTGAGGCTTCTGATTCGAATACGATCAGTAAACCGTTCGAAAGGGGTTAAGCTAAGATTCAATACGATCATATAGCCCCCAGTGGCTTTGGCGATGCCGATCAAGAGGGTATCAACAACTATGTTCTCTTTGGTTCGAATACGACCTATGTTTGAACAGGAAGCCCCTAAATGACCTTAAGAGTTGTTTAGCGACGCTGATTCGAATATGATCCATGTCGATTCCCAAAGGGGTTGAGCTATGATTCGGATACGATCAAGAAGCCCCCAAGTGGGTTAGGCAGTTTGCCAATCAAAAGGGTATCGACAACTATGTTCTCTTTGGTTCGAATACTACCTATGTTTGAACAGGAAGCCCCCAAGTGACCATAATAAAATAAGCCGTAAGGCAGGATACCTATGTTTGAACCACGCATCATGGCAGCAAGTTCTTTTTGGCAACCTTTAATTTTTCTTAGAACTCGAATTTGCGAGAGATTAATTCTTTTTGAACCGGAAGTTTAAATCGGATTTGAAAGCTTCAAAACTTTGTGAGAGATAAATTTACCTTGAGCTAGATTTGAACCGTATTTGAAATCTTCAAAGCCTTGCAGTAAATAAATTTCCCTTGAACCGGTTTTTAAACTAGATATTAAGAGTATCAGTGCTTTGTGGGAGAGAGATGCCTCTTGAACCGGATTTTAAACCGGAGTCCTTTTTAAGCCGGAAATTTTCTGACGGCCTTTAAATTTTTCAACAATATAGCGGTAGCCTCTGGAACCGGGTTACCTTTCCTCCAATGACACGGAGTTCTTGAATCCATTGAAACCGCCTAATTTTGTCGAGCCATACCATTGTAGCCCCGAGTCTCAAGATGACTCGAAGAGTTGGCTTGAGATTCTCCATATTTGACCATAGCAGAAGGTGTATATCATTGGTGTTGATAATGCGATGTGAATCCACAGAAGGTTGAGGTGACTGCTGCGGGTTATAAATGATCCCGTATGAACCGTGTCAGCAACTCGGCCAATGGTTCCTTCCAACTGGCTCTTTGAAGTTAACCAAACCGCAGTGGCGGCGACTTGTGCGCCTGCCCATTGAGCCATTCAGTGCAGACGGCGGCTGATAATATATGATAATTTGCCTCCAATTTGTTGGAAGAGAAACCGGGCTTCCCAAGTAGTGACTTGCTCATACTCAATGAACAGCTCACGCGGACAGGCACGACCCGGTGTGTTGATGTAGACCAGGCCGCGAGAGACGGACGGTAAAGACGACCGCGGCATCAAAAGGCGGCTTGGATAGATGAGTCGGCCGTGGTGTTGTAAGTCGGTGCGGAGGGGAAAAATCGGCACCGGTGTCATAAACCGGCACGGACGGGCGAGTTAATCGCGGGCGCGGTCCCGGCAAGCTGATGTAAACCGGACCACAGGGACGGTGACTTGCTCATGCTCATTCATCATGTGGCACGACACGGATGAAACGCCAGTGCAGAACGTTGCTAGCGCGTGCTCCGTGCCCGTAATATAACGCCTTTATTTGTGATGAACAATTGTCCTGCGTCAAAAAATATCACACGCCAAAGTAATTGTTCACACAAAAATTAATTTGTGATATGAAAACAAACCGGACGGATATCACCTGATTTGTTCGGATGAGAGATGACCCATTCATCGCGACAGAGGTGGCTGAGGCAGGCCGGTGACTCAACATAGCCCCGGCGGCTCAACATGGTAGAGGCGGCCCAACGAGGCCCCGGCGGCTCACTGTAACCCGGGTCATAATAACACGGGTCAGGAGTGGCAGTTTGCGCACGTTCATTCCTCGGGCAGTATGACGCAGACAAACACTGGTACAGAATGTTGCCAACTCGTGCTCCATACCCACGGTATAAACACAGTTATCCTGCGTACAAAACATATAACAGGCAAAGTAGTTGTTTGTCCAAAGAAATCAACATGTACTTAGCAAGAAATATATAGGACAAATATCACCTGATTTATTTAGGCGAAAGCTCCGTACGCAGACCCTCTTTCCAAGTTCCCTTGGCCAGTTAAAATATTCGGCCCTTGTTTTTTACTCAGCCAAATTCTTCGGTCCTCTGCTCTTTGCTGGTGTACACGCCCGTAGGCTATCCCGAGTGGATGTAATAGTTGTACTGATGCTAGACTAGTACCGATAGTAATCTAACCAAGTGATTCCCTCTTGGTAGCATAAAATGCCACTTCAAAACCTTCAAATCAAAATTTGATCATCAACTCTTCAACGACCATGCACTGATGCTGCAAACTGAACTATTGTTCCTTTTTTTTAAACAGCAGCGGGCGTGACAGCGCGAGACAGGATCTGCTCCGGTAATGGAGGCGAGTCCGGCTATGGAAATTTCACTGACAAAGGGAAAAAACTGCCACGGCAGCTGAGACCTACCGGCCACGGCAAAGCTGCAGCAGAAGGGCGCTGGGAGCCGGCGACAGCAGCTCAGAGGCGAGCGGAGACCGCAGAGACCGCGGAGGCGGACGACATGGCAGGCGACTTAACGGGTCGCCCGCACAGGCTGTAGCGGACCACGGCGAATAGGCGGCTCAGCCCAGATGCAAAGGGAGACTATGGCGACTCAAGGGCGCGGGTCCGACCCAGAGTAGAGGCCGCAGCAGCAGAGGCGCTCGTGGAAAAGGTGGAGGCCGCAGCAGCGGCCCTGCCACGGCTGAGACGGAGCAAGGCCACGGCTGTGGAGGTGAGGGCGAAGGCGGCGACGAGGCGGGGCCCGGGCGGCGGTCCACAGGCTGCCCTCGGCCAGGGCGGCTCGCAGCAGCAAGGAGGAGGCGAGCTCAGTGGCGACTCAGGAACGAGCGGTTTAGCACGAGGGGGAAACGGCCAGCGAGACGCCGGCTCGAAGAGCCACACCAGCGGAGGCAGCCGCTCGAGGCACGGCGACGCGGGACCCAGTCCAGAGCAACGACGGTCGAAGGCAGAGGTGCGAGGCGAGAGCCGGCCCGGAGCAGCAACAGAGTCCGTGCCCACGACCTTGTCCTCTTCCGAGTCATCTTTGGTTTGACTTGCTTTCCTGGTAGTCTTCTCACGCACACACACCAAGCGGAGGTAAAAACTGATTTTGGCTTCTTCTGAAGAGTAGCAAGACTGGTAGAATCGATCTTCTCAAGCGCGACCCGACAGCTTAATGAATTTGATGTGTGTGTTGTGCTATCGGTTGATGCCCTCAGGACTTGCTACCAGCGTCGGCACGGGCAGAGAAAACTTTACTGTCTTCGGTTGCCGTGATTGAATCTGATTCCGTCGGTCTCGGCGAAACTTGCAGCTAAACGGATTAGACAGATCGTACTCCTGTCAGTCTTAATGATTTTCGAGGCGGCGGCCGCGTGTGATGCAACTCTAGTCTCATCGACTTTAGACCTCATACTTCCAACTCTAAAATTAATCATACTTCTGAATATAAACCGACGAACGTGCCGGCTTTGTCCAGGACTGTTTCACGCCGGGTTATCTCGCGTGCTTTTCATGCTGGCGCTTTTTCATCTGACATACCACGAGCTTCTCAATCCCTAAAAAGATCCCTTCAAGAACTCAACACCACCGTGCGCCAGCCCCACGGTGGGTGCCAACTGTCGTGGAATTATCACGTCAGATGTCCTTAGTGTCAGGACTTAGTCGTGAGGCCAACGCATCTATGTGGTAGCTTGAGAGGGGTTGATCGGGACGAGAGACGCAACACGCAAGACATGGATTTAGACAGCTTCGGGCCCCGGGAAACATCATCCGGTAAAAACCCTACATGATGTTTGAGGCTAGGTGAGGGAGTCCTGGACTAGGGGGTGTCCGGACAGCCGGACTATCATCATCCGCCGGACTCCAAGACTACGAAGATACAAGATTGAAGACTCCGTCCCGTGTCCGGATGGGACTTTCCTTGGCGTGGAAGGCAAGCTTGGCGATACGGATATATAGATCTCCTACCATTGTAACCGACTCTGTGTAACCCTAGCCTCCTCCGGTGTTTATATAAACCGGAGGGCTTTACTCCATAGGACAACATACATTACAACAATCATACCATAGGCTAGCTTCTAGGGTTTAGCCTCCTTGATCTCGTGGTAGATCCACTCTTGTACTACCCATATCATCAATATTAATCAAGCAGACGAGGGTTTTACCTCCATCGAGAGGACCCAACACGGTAAAAACATCGTGTCCCTCGCCTCCTGTTACCATCCGCCTAGACGCACGATTCGGGACCCCTACCCGAGATCCGCCGGTTTTGACACCGACATTGGTGCTTTCATTGAGAGTTCCTTTGTGTCGCCACCGATAGGGCGGATGCCTCCACCCGCCTTCAAAGACGGTGTTTTTCGCCGAAGGGCCTTGGCCGGCCAAACTATCCGCTATGTGGTTTTTTATGACCGCTGTCCGCCGCCACTTCGACAATGACTTTCAAGTCGCCGGCAATCTTCGCGTCACCGAAAGTTGCCGAACAGCTTGATCCAATAGAGCTCTCGCCCGTTAACGAGCTCTTGGATTGCATCGCCGCCACGGGAGTCGCATGACTACAACCAGATTGGGCTTAAACCGATCCGAGAGAGATCAACTCTCCCGTGCCACCCACCACGTCGCAGATGGTAGAGGAGCAACACGGCAACTCTTCGCCAGATTGAAAACTACTTATGTCCGGATTCCCGAACCCTCCATGCCGGATTTCGCGGAGGGACGGACCACGATCGGCAGGAACTTAAAACCATGCATCGCTCCGGACTCACCGATCGTGTCCAAAGAAACCAAGCTTCCAAATTCGAAACTCCTCGGCCTTCGAGCCCCAAGATGGGCGAGGATCCGGACTTTAGTCCACCCACCGCCCGCACATATGCGATCTATCTCTAATACGGCAAGAGCCCGCTGAAACAGTACACCATTACTGGGCCAGATTCCTCCTGGTTATGGACAGGATAAAGGACTGCCGAGAAGAAAACGCAATCTCAATTTTCTGCAATAATTGCACGGACAAGGGAATATTGAACGCCATCGATCGTTGAAAAATTACACGTTTCGCCGATCTGGCGTCCATAGTACGAAAGTACTGCGCGATGGAGAGTTTTCGGAAAACCGAAAATCAATTTTGGGATAATCCGGCCCCAGCCCCAGTCCACAACAAAAGGGCGCCACATTCAGCCCCATATGCAAAAAGAAAAGCAAAACCCAATAAGGGGCACGGAACCAGATCGAGGGATGGCTCAATGGACCTCGTAAGCTTCATAATCTGAGAGGAGCCGTCCCAACACATAGCCTTCGAGCATGTTGGATATTACGGCGGTGGCCAAAAGTGGCGAGGAGCTTCTAGCCCGGAAAACCACTCCAACAATACCAACACGGTATCAGCAGTCTTGAGACCTTCGTGATCAAACAATATGCGAAGTGAATAATCCAGCGGACTCACCAAGTCTACCAAGTAGCAACAAAATCCATGGGGCGACACAGCTATTACCTTCAACGCCACGACGAGCACAATTCAACAACAAGAGCGCCAATGACCGGTACTTAGTCCCATAGTGGACGGCTTTTGGTCGACAAAAGTCCTCATGGATGGCGGCGATGGACTAAACCTCATTTACGAGGAAACTCGCGAAAAATGGAAATCGATTGGAGCCATATTGAGTGAAGCAGACAACCTTTAGAGGAATAATCCCTAGCCGGAAGCGCTACCGCACGTAAAAAATCACACTCGATGTGGTGTTCGCTCACGGACAATTACAGATCCGAAGAAGTCACGTTCCAAGTGGCCCTGTTCAGCAGCGGATATCACGCCATATTAGGACGAGAGGCATTCACAATTTTTCAAGCAGTACCTCACTACGGGTACATGAAGCTCAGGGCCCAGCGGAATCATCACTCTCGTTAGTGATCCGACATAGCACTCGCGCCGAAAACAAGACAGCCGCACTAGCCCTCGAGGCACTATCCAAGCCTTAGCGGCAGAAGAACTCATCACACTGCGCTCCACGGTGAACAGGACAATGTGATACTTGATAAAAGATCCAAGTCCACCTCCTTTAAACCAAAGCAGACGAAATAACAAAATTCGTGTCCACCTAACGGACCCAACAAAGACGGCCTCCATTGGGGCACAATTGAACCTCAAGTAGACGCCAAGATCTGCGAATTCCTTTGGGAAAATCGACATTTTACCTGGCATCCTTCGGATATGCCCTAATCCCACGCAGATTAGCGTAACACAGACCTAAACATCTCAGAGGATCGAAAGTATGTCTAGAGGGGGGTGATTAGACTACTTGACAATTTAAAAGTTTAGCCTTTTGATTAAGACAAGTTTTGGCAAGTTCACAATGATGATCAAGTCAAGTATCACCCTACACATGCAATTCTAGAGTTATGGCAGCGGAAAGTAAATTGCACATGTAGTAAATAGAGGTGGAGAAGACCAAACGCAATTTGGAGACACGGAGATTTTTCTCGTGGTTCCGATAGGTGGTGCTATCGTCAATCCACGTTGATGGAGACTTCAACCCACTGAGGGTAACGGCTGCGAGAGTCCACGGAGGGCTCCACCCACTAAGGGTCCACGAAGAAGCAACCTTGTCTATGCCATCATGGCATACGCCCACGGAGGACTAGCCTTACTCGGGTAGATCTTCACGAAGTAGGCGATCTCCTTGCCCTTACAAACTTCTTGGTTCAACTCCACATCTTGACGGAGGCTCCCAAGCGACACCTAACTAATCTAGGAGGCACCACCTCCAAAAGGTAATAGATGGTGTTGGTGATGATGAACTCCTTGCTCTTGTGCTTCAAATGATAATCTCCCCAACACTCAACTCTCCTCACCGATTTGGCTGTGGTGGAAGAAAAGATTGAGTGGAAAGCAACTTGGGAAGGCTAGAAATCAAGTTTCATATGGTGGGAGTGGAGCAACTTGATCTCAACACAAGGGTAGGTAGTTTTCTTCTCGTAAATGTAAGGTAGGAGTGGTAGTTCTTTTCGATGGCTCTCTCCACGAATGAAGAGGAAGTGGAGGGTATTTATAGCCTCCACAATAAAATCCAACTGCTACACACATTTGACCAATCTCGGTCGGACGAAGTTGACAACTCGGTGAGACCGAAAGTTCAAATCTTGTGAACGTTGGGATGTTGATGGGACCGAAAATACAATCTCGGCTAGTCCGATTCTTCCAAAGACTAGGGTTTGCCAATCTCTTGGGACCGACTTTATCATCTCGGTGACACCGATTTGATTACGTATGTTCTGTAAGGTTGGCAACACTAGTTTCGTGAGACCGAGTTTGGAATCGAAAAATCCGAAATTTCTAGGGTTTGGGTATATGGTCGAGGTGGTTCATCTCGGTGTGACTGAAGTTTATGGAATCGGTGGGACCGAGATTACTTATGAGTATATGTTGGAATGAAAGATTGTCGATAGTTTGGGAGATAGATCACTAAGCACTTTGAGCAACCAGATCATTATCATAACCTCATCCCTTTTAATAGTATTGGCTTTCCTATAGACTCAATGTGATCTTGGATCACTAAACCAAAAATAGAGTCTTGAGCTTTTGCCAATGTTTTCCTTAGCATTTTGAGGGGTCCACATCTTCAGTCATTGCCATACCCATATCACTGAACTTTCTGAAATGATACTCAAGAAGTTATTAGTTCAATGATATATATGTTGTTATTAATTACCAAAACCACCTGGGGATTAGTTGCACTTTCAACATCCTAAAAGGATTCAAGCCAGTCAAACAGGCTCTTCGACGATTTTCCGAACCCAAAAGACAGGCAATGGGAGAAGAGCTAGCCAAACTATTGGAAGCCAGACTCATTCGGGATATCAAACATCCGGATTGGCTAGCAAATCTGGTAATGGTACCAAAGAAGGACAAATCCTAGCGCCTTTGTGTCGATTTTAAAGACCTCAACAAGGCCGCCTAAAGGATCCTTCCTCTCCTCGATCGATTAAATTATCGATGCTACCGCAGGCACGATTCATTGTGTTTCCTCGATGCATACTCGCTACCATCAAATCAAGATGGCGTAGTAGACCAAGCCGCCACGGCATTCATCACCCCTTATGGACCATTCTCGCTTCAACACGATGCCCTTCGGACTTAAAAACGCGCAAGAACATATCGGCGATGATTCAAACATGTCCGCTACCCAGATCGGCAAAACAATGAGGCGTCACGAGACGACGAGTCGCCAAGACAAAACACGCCGAAACTCTAGTAGACGATTTGAGGCTCACGCTCGACAACCTCAGAGCATACGACATCAAGTCAATCCGGAAAATGCATTTTCGCGCATCGGCCGGAAAGCTGCTGGGCTTCATCGTGTCCGGTAGAGGAATCGAAGCAAACCCGGCTAAAATTCGAGCTCTGTCACAGTTGTACATTCCAAAATACCTCAAACAAATTCAAAAATTAACAGGATGCGTGGCAGCTCTAAGCCGCTTTATCTCCCCTTTAGGAGAAAAGGCGTTGCCCCTTTATCGCCTCCTCAGGCGCACCGAACACTTCGAATGGACGGATGCTGCCACTGCCGGACTCGAAGAAATAAAGGCCATATTGGCAACCAATCCGGTCCTGGCCACGCCCAATCTGGGCGAACCAATGTTGTTATACATCGCGGCAACACATCAAGTTGTAAGCGCGGTACTCGTCGTCGAACGAGAGATAGAAGGGCACAAATTCCCTCTTCAAAAACCAGTGTATTATGTATCCACTGTGTTAACCCCCTGCAAATCCCGTTACCCGCACTATCAGAAGATAGCATATGCGGTGTTCATGGCGTCCCTAAGCTCGGCACTACTTTCAAGAGTGTTCGATAACAATGGCCTCAAGTACCACTCAACGACATTATCAATAACCGCGACGCAACGGGCAGGATTGCAAAATGGGCCATTGAGCTCTTACCATTCGATATAACTTACAAACCTCGGCGAGCTATAAAGTCACAAGTTTTGGCTGACTTTGTCGCCGAATGGACCGAAGCCGAACTCCCTAAAGAGTACGGCGCATACTCCAACTGGACTATGCATTTAGACGGCTCCAAAATGTTGGCCGGACTAGGGGCTAGCATCGTATTGACGTCCCCAACCGGAGACACAGTCTAGTATGTACTTCAAATAATGTACACGGACTCCAACAACGCAGCCGAATACGAGGCCCTGTTACACGGTCTCCGGATGGCAGTCTCCATGGGCATTCAACGCCTAGAGGTGCGCGGGGATTCAAACCTTGCAATATCCCAAATAAACGGAGACTTTGACGCCAAGGATCCGAAAATGGCAGCATATCGCAACGCTGTCCTAAAAATGTCAGCTCGGTTTGAAGGACTCGAATTCCATCACATAGCCCGAGATAATAACCAAGCGGCCGACGTGGCACGCATCGGTGTGAAACGTGATGTCTGTCCTCCAAATATCTTCCGAACGGCTCTTCAAGCCATCCGCATTATGGGAAGAGGAGTCCGGAAGCGACAAGCGAAAAAAACCGCGCCAATCGGCGATTCACCGATGACATAACACCTTCACCCACGTTATAATGGCAGAATCGCCTGCGGATGTAACCTTTCCTAGCCTACTTGCTTAGGCAGAACTTCCCAAGACCAAAACGAGGCCCATTGATAATCCAAATGATCGAAGCCTACAAGGTCCATGAGGGAGAACTTTATAAGAAAAGTACAACCATAGTCCTTCAAAGGTGTATCTCCGAAGAGGAAGGGCGAAGCCTCTTGGCTGAAATTCATGCCGGACTAGGCGGACACCACGCAGCAGCCCGGGCCCTTGTAGGAAAGGCATTCCGTACAGGATTCTATTGGCCGACGGCCCGGGCAGATGGCCAGGACTTAGTCCGGAAATGCGTTGGCTGTCAGCTCTTTGCTAATCGAGCCACATGCCGCCCACCGCCTCAAAACTATACCAATTACCGCCGTCATGTCCGGGGCTTGATATGGTTGGATCCTCAAAGGGGAACCCACAAGCAAAGATACCTATTGGTCATGGTGGATAAATTCACCAAATGGATAGAGGCCAAACCGGTCAAAACGGCAGAGTCCGGACCAGTGATAGACTTTATATCCGGTAGTACACCGCTACGAGTCCCCACAAAGATCATCACCGAAAACGGCACGAACTTCACAGCCGACGAGGTCAAGTCATGGTGCAAAAATATGGGCATCAAGCTCGACTATGCTTCAGTCTATCACCCTCAAACCAACGGTCAAGTGGAACGAGCAAATGGTCTAATAATGAGCGGCATTAAACCCGCACTAGTGCGGTCACTTACTAAATCGACACGACCGGGTCGAGGAGCTTGACTCAGACTGGGGCTGCGGACAACGCCTAACCGTACTACGGATTCACACCATTTTTATGGTATACGGCGCAGAGGCGCCTTGCCTGCGACATTATTCATGACTCACCTCGAAGTGCGCATGTATGAGGAAAGAGAGGCCGAGCTTGATCGGCAGGACAGCTTGGACACATTGAGGAAGAACGTGACCTCGTGAAGGCTCGCTCCGATTTTATCAAGAGCAGCCCAAGATATCAAAGCGCAGAAGTACGGGCCAAGACTTACAACGTTGGTGAACTAGTTCTATGCCGCCGGACAAGAAAAAGGACAAGCTCAAGCCCAAATGGGAGGGCCCTTCATTATCGATCAAGTTCGACCGCGGAGCATACCGTTTACAAAATGCGCGGATAACCGACTCGAGCCGAACCCCTGGAACGCAGCCCGCCTCCGATGATTCTATGCCTAGCGCCGGACTAAGAGTTCGTCACCTTCCCCCATCCAAACTTTTACAATTCGGCTGTCTTTCGTTTCTCTTTTCATGCCTTTCTATTTAAAAGCCCTTACGGGCCTATTTTCGCATTTTTTGCATACACATGATGTGCCATCCGCACTCATCATTCCTGGGGGCTTCTTTTACAGAAGCTCAATTATAAGGGTTTCATACCCAGCACATGTGTCAAGCTTCCACATGTACCTTTTACTCGCCATTATATGCATCGATATGACTTAAGTTTTGCCAAGTGGGTTGCTCGGCTCTGTGCTTACCCTACGCTCCCGATTGTTCGGCTAGGAGGTAAAGGAGCACCTCTGCGATTGTTATCACGGGTCACCGGATGTGTACCTCAGACTGGGTGAAGCCGAAAGCTAGCGTTCTTAAGGGAATATTCCGTCGGTGACTTAAAAGATGACTTTTTACCCATTTATCTATCCGCCCCCAGATGTTTTTCTGCTTCCTTTGCAGCCCGGACTTGCACTTTAGGGCATGCCTCCCAGGGAAAGGAACCCTTAACGGAACTATTCTCCCTGGAAGATGTTTCTTACTAACCATGTAATATAACATAACTAGTTGGGCACTTGTCTGATAAAGCATTAATGACCCCTACGCCTGGTCTCCATGCATACCACGGTTGTTTCTTAACCAAAACGGTATTCGGACACACTCCGGACTCTAGGGTCCCGAGACTGAAGCGAAAAGGTCGGCAAAGACAAACGATCTACAATCCGCTAGAAGGCATTTCACATGTCATTTTAAAGGAAAACATACATTGTCAAATTTATTGATTGTATTCCTCCTCAATCCCGCCTAACAGTCAGTTCTAACTTACAGTCCGCTGGGAAAATTTAGCAGCCAACTCTACTTGGTCAGATACTAAACTCACAGGATCTCCTTCCCATCGGCCCCACCGGTCCAACTTCGCCATGTGGTTGGGATCCGCCTTCTGTAACGCTCTTCACCATGGCCCCAGCCTCCCGGCACCTTGACGGCAGATCAAATCTTCCATGCATTTAAAGCGCCGCCACACTCCCTCGCAGCTTCTCCGAAGCTCCCGAGGCCCTCGGGTAGGATGAGGGCTGGCCATAAAGCCCGGACGACGCTGTTCATTGCCTCGCCGAACCTGCTCGAGCGATTGCAAACTTCGGGAAGTTGATCACCCGTCGACACGGGCATCTCCTCCAGCAGGCGACTGTGAGTATACCTACAAGACATACTATGTCAATTTGCTTCTTCGCCGAACTCTTCTTTTAAAAGGAGTCCGCCAAGCACTTACTATAAATGCCGCGCGAAGCCGCCGATTCTTCTTAATCTGAGCGAGACAGCTCGGCTCGAGCGCCTTTCAGCTCTTCTCCGAGCTTGGCGCTGGCATCCTCAAGCTTGTTCCTTTCTTGCTACACCCTATTCAGACACTCTTGCGGCCTTTAGTCTGGCGCAGCGAAGGCTTGCTGTCCGGATTTTGTCCGCGGCACTGCAATGTCATTATTAGACTTTGCGCACGCCGCACGGTGCTTATATTTATTAATAAAATGTGTTACTGTGAGGGGTCTCTACGTCTCCTCCTGCGGCACAAAGTGCGCCTCAAGTTGGGCCTTGCAATCTTGCAGCTCCCGAGACACCGGGCATTCTTCTCGGAAGAGCTCTGCGTTTCAAATGATCCTTAAATCGTTAACATAACTACTTTAAGTCTCGGGGCTCTTGGCATATATAACCATCAAAATTCCTTTACCCGTATGTCTTTCACATACTGCTCCGTGGCTCTGGTAAAACCATCTTGAGCGACACGGAGATGCGTGTCCCCCGCGTTGAAGGCGTCTAAGGCCTCAGGGGAGAAGCATGTTTCACGAAATACTGTCCGGCGGCGCCTATGGTTCATGGCGCTCTCCACCTCAGACTTGGTGGCGGACAGTATGTCGGTATCCTCCGTTGGAGAAGGATCCGGCCCGCGCCTTGCGCTTGCCTCCCCCTCCAGGCCGGGCGCTGGAGCCTGACCGGTATGGGTTGGATAAGCAACTTCCGCTCCCGCAGACCGGCGAGCGTTTTTTCTTCTATAAAGATCGTGAGCACTCAAACGCTTCCTAGGAACGTTGCTTCGAAAATTCAAATACGAGCTATACCTTTGCGGCGACGTTTCTGTCGATCAAGGCCTCTTTTTCACTCGCTTGTCCGGATCGACCTCAGAGGGTCACCGCGTGGCTCAGCTTCCCGCCGTGAAGGCGTTTCCTGCAAAATACCATCGTTCGCGAAGGTTAGAAATGGGCAAGGAAGAGATAGTGGTGTCTGGACTTCGGTCACGGTCACCTGGGAAGCGGACACATCCGGTAGTCGCCGTAATGGCGACTCAAGGCATTTTCCATCTTGAGCTGGTGAAATACCCCGTCGATCAGCTCCACCTCAATGTCCAGATCCTCTTGGAGGCCGATCTAGGGATCTTTCCGGATCCTCGGGTTGCAGAGCAGACTTACCATGTCCTCCACGGTCCAACAGAGATCCTGCTACCAAGACATAATGTAAGAAGCCTAAACTTCAAAGCATGGGTTGAGCCCTTAAAGGTGTTCGCTACCCATCCTCTAGGGTTGTTCATGGAAAACCCATTTAAGGGGTCTGCTCAAGGAAGTCCTCCTTCTCCCCTTGTATGCACCGGACAGATCTTCACTAGGTCCTCGGTCGAGTCCGCCCTTTATGCCATGACGGGTGGCATCATCTTCCCCGTTGAAATCCCACATGGGGTGGCCTCTATATTGCAATGGCTGTACCCCCCGCATGATGCATGTCACCATGACTCCGATCATGGTCAACCCAGAGTGGGCCAGCAATCTTATTCAGCCCATCAAGTAATGGAGGCTCTTGTCTTCCTCCAATCGGGGGCTCCGTGGGCGCCAGCTTAGGCGTTTCTTCAGGGGAGCAACACTAAACTCCGGGAGGCCAATCCAGACTGGGTCCGGTAGGGGAGCATCTCCTATATAAAACCACTCTGAAGGCCAATCTTCGGACGCCTTCTTGGGAGTACCGGATGGGTATCCGGTCCCGGCGATGCGCCATATTTCGGCACCGCCCACTTGATATATGGACCCCCCGTGAGAACGGGGTACGAGGCAGAACAACCTCTTCCACAACGCGAAATGGGGCTCAATGCCCAGGAACAGCTCGCAAAGAGCTACGTAGCCCGCGATATGCAGGACTGAGGCGGGTGTAAGGTGGTGGAGCTGGAGTCCTTAGAACTCCAGAGCCCGCGGAGGAACGGATGTATTGGGAATCCGAGTCCCCTTATCAGGTAGGGGACGAAGCATACTCGCTCCCCCTTATTGGGGCTTGGGGTAGCCTCCGCTTGCCTCCCACCTTGATAAGTAACCAGCCCGGCTCGAACCGGGATCATGAAGGCCGGAGGGAGATACCCCCCCGCTTGGAGTTTACTAGCTCGCTGTGCGGAATAGAGCACCTCCTCCAATCCCCTGGCGGTGGGCTGGGAGCGCGAGAAGAAGAGCCGCGTCGACGGTCCATGATGGAATGGATTTTTAGGTCAAAGGCGCTTCGATGAAGTATTCGCGGGAGGAAGACGATGTGGTTTGGATCTGGATTCTTGCCTCTTTTGTAGGCGGACGACTCGCACAGCTAGGGGGTGAAACGTAAAAGACACCCTGGCTTTTCGCATTCGTGCGACGCGTGGAGAAGGGTCATTATTTGGCGTAGAAGCCGAGGAACACAGTATTTAAGATGAAGCCAGACACTATTCGGCAGGTACATGGAATTTGAAGGGAGAACCCGCCTTGCAACGCCGAGGACTATAAACGCGCTGGACTTATCGTCATTGAAGCCTGGTTCGGGGGCTACTGAGGGAGTCCTGGACTAGGGGGTGTCCGAACAGCCGGACTATCATCATCCGCCGGACTCCAAGACTACGAAGATACGAGATTGAAGACTCCGTCCCGTGTCCGGATGGGACTTTCCTTGGCGTGGAAGGCAAGCTTGGCGATACGGATATGTAGATCTCATACCATTGTAACCGACTCTGTGTAACCCTAGCCTCCTCCGGTGTCTATATAAACCGGAGGGCTTTAGTCTGTAGGACAACATACATTACAACAATCATACCATAGGCTAGCTTCTAGGGTTTAGCCTCCTTGATCTCGTGGTAGATCCACTCTTGTACTACCCATATCATCAATATTAATCAAGCAGGACGTAGGGTTTTACCTCCATCGAGAGGGCCCGAACCTGGGTAAAAACATCGTGTCCCTCGTCTCCTGTCACCATCCGCCTAGACGCACAGTTCGGGACCCCCTACCCGAGATCCGCCGGTTTTGACACCGACACTAGGTCTCATTATGCTCATGAGGGAGTCGCCGCATAAGCCGGCTCCCCCTTTGTGTCTAGCCCTAGATATTGTTTCTTGTTCCTTCCCCTCTTAGAGCACCGCCTCCTTATATCGCTTAGAGGCGGGTTACATGTGGAGTCCAAATAGGATTAGGACTAGCCTATCTTCTACTACAAGCCGGATACAAGTCCGGGTTTTGATTCCTTGTAAGGGAGATCTTCCTCACGCCTTTCCTCTTAAGCCGGCCTACCATAACGTAAGCCGGCCTTCTGGGCCTTGAGCCTCCTGGGCCCCCAGGTCTTGTCGCTCCTCTGATTCGCTTGCCAGGTCACCCATAAGTCGCCATGATCGGGCGGGTCACTTAGTGTGTCGTCCAGCCTGGGCGGGTCATTAGTGAGTCGCCAAGTCCGGCCGGGCTATACTTCCGGCCGGGTTACACCGCGGGGTATATCCTCGACACCCGCTGTAGGGTTTGCAATATGTTCATGATTTGCTCATGGTGGGTGGCGTGAGTGACAGAAGTACATACCCGAGTAAGTAGGTTGTTTGCGTATGGGATAAAGGGGACTTGATGCTTTAATGCTATGGTTGGGTTTTACCTTAATGATCTTTAGTAGTTGCGGATGCTTGCTAGTTCCAATCATAAGTGCAGATGATCCAAGAAGAGAAAGTATTTTAGCTTATGCCTCTCCCTCAAATAGAATTGCAATAGTGACTACCGGTCTAGTAACGTAGTCAATTGCTTAGGGACAATTTCACAACTCCTACCACCACTTTTCCATGCTCGCTATATTTACTTTATTGCATCTTTATCTAAACAGCCCCTAGTTTATATTTACGTGCTCTTTATTATCTTGCGAACTATCCAACAACACTTGCAAAGTCCTTCTAGTTTCATACTTGTTCTAGGTAAAGTGAACACTAAGCGTGCGTAGAGTCGTATCAGTGGCAAATAGTACTTGAGAGAATATTTGTTCTACCTTTAGCTCCTCGTTGGGTTCGACACTCTTACTTATCGAAAGAGGCTACAATTATTCTGTATACTTGCGGGTTATCAAGACCTTTTTCTGGCGCCGTTGCCGGGGAGTCATAGCGTGAGGTGAATATTCTCGTGTGTGCTTGTTTGCTTTATCACTAAGTAATTTTTATTTGCTGTTCTTAGTTGTTCTCTATCTTTAGTTATGGAGATGGAACACGAAATACCAAAAAAATTAGGTGTACTTGCTACTCATGGAGATGGGGAACCTCCTAAAACCCTCGATGCTCGTTATGTGACAAAAATTATGTACTACTTTGATAATCCTGAGAAAACCCCATTCAACTTTGTTATGGGAGACACGTTGGATCAACGTGAATACTTTAGGGATTATCGCTTGACACAAAAGGGAAACTATTATGGGATCAAATTTGTATGTTGCGTTGGTATGCTAGGCAACTATGCTTGAGTTATGATTATGCTTGTTGCTCTAGGATGAAGGCTCCACACCTTCCCTTTTCATGCAAATTTAATGATGATAAAACCTTAGCTTCTTATGCTAATGGTATCTATGATTACTATGATGTGGAACAAACAGAAGAATTGGTTGCTTTTATGGGTGCTTATGAGATTGAATCTATGTTTAAAGAGTTTGATGTTTTTGATGATTCAATTTATAGACCTGAAAATCTTGCTATACTTAAATATTGTTATAAGAATTATGAATACAACTACAATATTGATGCATTTATTGAGAAAGTCTCTGCTGTCCAAGAAGAGACTAATATTTTGCAGGAGTCTATGGAAGAAGAAATTGATGAAACTGTGAGATCATTGGATGAAAAAATGATGAGGAGAGCGAAGAACAAAAGGAGGAAGAGCGGATTAGCTACCCGTGCCCACCTTCTAATGAGAGTAACTCTTCAACTCATGCATTGTTTAATTTCCCTTCGTGCTTACCGAAGGATGATTGCTATGATGATTGTTATGATCCCGTTGATTCTCTTGAATTATCCCTTTTTGATGATACTTGTTATGCTTGTGGCCAAGATGCCAATATAAATTATTCTTATGGAGATGAACTTGCTATAGTTCCTTATGTTAAACATGAAATTGTTGCTATTGTACCCACGCACGATAGTCCTGTTATCTCTTTGAATTCTCCCAACTACAATATATCGGAGAAGTTTGTGCCTATTAAGGATTATGTTGATGGTTTGCCTTTTACCGTTGCACATGATAATTTTGATAGATATAATATGCATGTGCTTGTTGCTCCTACTTGCAATTATTATGAGAGGGGAACTATATCTCCACCTCTCTATGTTCCCAATACGATAGAATTGCAAGAAACTGCCTATACTATGCATTGGCCTTTACTATGTGTGCATGAATTGTTCTTTTATGACATGCCGATGCATAGGAAGAGAGTTAGACTTCGTTGTTACATGATATATGTTACTTTATGCTCACTACTAAATTATAAATCATTGTTAATTAAAATTGGCTTTGATATACCTTGGGATCCGGGTGGATCCATTACTTGAGCACTATATGCCTAGCTTAATGGCTTTAAAGAAAGCGCTGCCAGGGAGACAACCCGGAAGTTTTAGAGAGTCATTTATTTCTGTTGAGTGATTTTATATAGTCTAAAAACAAAAAAAATAAAGAGGGGAACTCAAAACTTTTCAAAAAGGAAAGTGAAAGTGAGAAAGACAAGCATTGTTGAAGTGGGAGCTAGCCTTGAACTTTGTTCATGCTCACGGAAACTTTGTGAATCTTAATTACAGGAACTTTTCATCAAAAATAATTATCCCCTTCTAACATTCCATTGTATTATAAAAATAATGTGCCAAGGTTTACCTTTAGGATGTTTACAATGCTTGTTGGTTTGTACGGTGCAGGATAGAAACTTTGGCTGTAGTGCGCGATTTTACATTTTTATCTGGAGTTCTGATTCCTTTTGCACCGTCTTTCTGTACAAATTGTTTATTTTCCTAATTTTGGTAGAATTTTTGGGGTACCATAAGTATGGTGAATGTTCATATTGCTACAGGATGTTCTGCTTTGGACAGATTCTGTTTTTGATGCATAGTTTGCTTGTTTTGATGAATCTATCAATTTATATCAGTGGATTAAGCCATGGAAAAGCTATATTACAGTAGACACAATGCAAAAACAAAATATGAATTGGTTTGCAACAGTACTTAGAGTGGTGATTTGCTTTATTATACTAACATATCTTACCGAGTTTTCTGTTGAAGTTTTGTGTGGATGAAGTGTCTAATCGAGGAGGTCTCGATATGAGGAAAAGGAAGAGAGGAAAGAGCTCAATCTTGGGTATGCCCAAGGCACCCCAAGTAAATATTCAAGGAGACTCAAGCGTCTAAGCTTGGGAATGCCCCGGAAGGCATCCCCTCTTTCTTCAACAAATATCGATATGTTTTCGTATTCGTTTCGTTCATGCGATATGTGCAAGTCTTGGAGCGTCTTTTGCATTTAGTTTTCACTTTTCTTTTATGCACCATGCTGGTATGAGATAGTCCTTGGTTGATTTATAGAATGCTCATTGCACTTCACTTAAATCTTTTGAGTATGGCTTTATAGAATGCTTCATGTGCTTCACTTTTTATCATTTGAAGTTTGATTGCTGCTTTCTTCTTCACGTAAAACCGCCATTCGTAGAATGCTCTTTTGCTTCACTTATACTTGTTAGAGCATGGGCATATCTTTTGTAGAAAGAATAAAACTCTCTTGCTTCACTTATATCTATTTAGAGAGATGACAGGAATTGGTCATTCACATGGTCAGTCATAAAATCCTACATAAACTTGTAGATCGCTGAATATGATATGTTTGATTCCTTTCAATAGTTTTGCGATATAGAGATGATAATATGTGGGAGGTACTAGTAGATGGTTGTGTTTAGTAAGGATGTTGGTGTTAAGGTTTGTGATTCCCGAAGCATGCACGTATGGTCTACTAACTATGTAACCAAATTGGCGCGCATTGTATTTTGATTGTTTATCTTTGCGTGAAGGTCGGGGGCGCGCGATGGTTAACTCCTACCAACCTCCCCCTAGGAGCATGCGTGTAGTACTTTGTTTCAAGGGCTAATAAATTTTTGCAATAAGTATGTGAGTTCTTAATGACTAATGTTGAGTCCATGGATTATACACACTTTTACCTTTCCATCATTGCTAGCCTCTTCGGTACCGTGCACTGCCCTTCTCACCTCGAGAGTCGGTGCAAACTTCGCCGGTGCATCCAAATCCCGTGATACGATACGCTCTATCACACATAAGCCTCCTTATATCTTCCTCAAAACAGCCACCATACCTACCTATTATGGCATTTCCATAGCCATTCCGAGATATATTGCCATGCAACTTCCATCATCATCATATACATGACTTGAGCATTCATTGTCATATTGCCTTGCATGATCGTAAGATAGCTAGCATGATGTTTTCATGGCTCGTCCGTTTTTTGATGTCATTGCTATGCTAGATCATTGCACATCCCGGTGCACCGCCGGAAGCATTCATATAGAGTCATATCTTTGTTCTAGTATCGAGTTGTAATATTGAGTTGTAAGTAAATAAAAGTGTGATGATCATCATTATAGAGCATTGCCCCATAAAAAAAGGCCAAAGAAGCCTAAATAAAAAAAGGGGGCCAAAGAAGTCCATTCAAAAAAAAGAAAAAAAAAGAAAAAAAAAAGAGAAAAGGGGCAATGTTACTATCATTTTACCACACCTGTGCTTCAAAGTAGCACCATGTTCTTCATATAGAGAGTCTCTTATGTTGTCACTTTCATATACTAGTGGGAATTTTCATTATAGAACTTGGCTTGTATAGTCCAACGATGGGCTTCCTCAAATGCCCTAGGTCTTCATGAGCAAGCAAGTTGGATGCACACCCACTTAGTTTTCAGTTTGAGCTTTCATACACTTATAGCTCTAGTGCATCCGCTGCATGGCAACCCCTACTCCTCGCATTGACATCAATTGATGGGCATCTCCATAGCCTGTTGATTAGCCGCGTCGATGTGAGACTTTCTCCCTTTTTGTCTTCTCCACATAAACCCCCACCATCATATTCTATTCCACCTATAGTGCTACATCCATGGCTCACGCTCATGTATTGCGTGACAGTTGAAAGAGCTTGAGAATACTAAAGTATGAAACAATTGCTTGGCTGACACCGGGATAGGCATGAGGGGTACCTTGTGTTAAGAAAAGGGAGCATACAAGACTATATGATTTTGTAGGGATAACTTTCTGAAGCATTGATATTTTGAAAGACATGATTGTTCGTTGGGATGCCCTAAGTATTATTGTTTTTATGTCAAATGATAGACTATTGCTTTGAATCACTCGTGTCTTAATATTCATTCCATGATTAGACATATGATCAAGATTATGCTAGGTAGCATTCCACATCAAAAGTTATCTTTTTTATCATTTACCTACTTGAGGACGAGCAGGAATTAAGCTTGGGAATGTTGATACGTCTCCGTCGTATCTATAATTTTTGATTGTTCCATGCCAATATTATTCAACTTTCATATACTTTTGGCAAATTTTATATTATTTTTGGGACTAACATATTGATCCAGTGCCTAGTGCCAGTTCCTGTCTGTTGCATGTTTTATGTTTCGCAGAAACCCCATATCAAACGGAGTCCAAACGGGATAAAAACGGATGGAGAATTATTTTGGAATATTTGTGATTTTTGGGAAGTAAAATCAACGCGAGACGGTGCCCGAGGTGGCCACGATACAGGGGCCCATGCCCACTCCAAGTGGGTGCCCCCAACCTCATGGGCCCCTCGTAAGGCGGTTGATGCCCTTCTTTGGCCGCAAGAAAGCTAATTTTTGGAAAAAAGATCTGGGCGAAGATTTCAATCCAATCGGAGTTACAGATCTTCGGATATAAAAGAAATGGTGCCAGGGCAGAATCCCAGAACGCAGAAACATAGAGAGACAGAGAGATAAATCCAATTTCGGAGGGGCTCACGCCCCTCCCACGCCATGGGAGCCAAGGACCAGAGGGGAAACCCTTCCCCCATCTAGGGAGAAGGTCAAGGAAGAAGAAGGGGGGCTCTCTCCCCCTTGCTTTCAGTGGCGCCGGAACGCCGCCGTGGGCCATCATAATCACCGCAATCTTCACCAACACCTCCGTCATCTTCACCAACATCTCCATCACCTTCCCCCCTTCTATATTCAGCGGTCCACTCTCCCGCAACCCGATGTACCCTCTACTTGAACATGGTGCTTTATGCTTCATATTATTATCCAATGATGTGTTGCCATCCTATGATGTCTGAGTAGATTTTCGTTGTCCTACCGGTGATTGATGAATTGTTATGATTGGTTTGAGTTGCATATTTTATTATTGGTGTTGTCCTATGGTGCTCTCCGTGTCGCGCAAGCGTGAGGGATCCCCGTTGTAGGGTTTGCAATATGTTCATGATTTGCTTATGGTGGGTGGTGTGAGTGACAGAAGCACATACCCAAGTAAGTAGGTTGTTTGCGTATGGGATAAAGGGGACTTGATGCTTTAATGCTATGGTTGGTTTTTACCTTAACGATCTTTAGTAGTTGCGGATGCTTGCTAGAGTTCCAATCATAAGTGCATATGATCCAAGAAGAGAAAGTATGTTAGCTTATGCCTCTCCCTCAAATAGAATTGCAATAGTGATTACCGGTCTAGTAACGTAGTCAATTGCTTAGGGACAATTTCACAACTCCTACCACCACTTTTCCACGCTCGCTATATTTACTTTATTGCATCTTTATCTAAACAGCCCCTAGTTTATATTTACGTGCTCTTTATTATCTTGCAAACTATCCAACAACACTTGCAAAGT
The DNA here is from genome assembly GCA_021437245.1 of Aegilops speltoides. Lineage (NCBI taxonomy): Eukaryota > Viridiplantae > Streptophyta > Magnoliopsida > Poales > Poaceae > Aegilops > Aegilops speltoides. The sequence goes on from CM038141.1 coordinate 236,430,801, forward strand.
CCTTCTAGTTTCATACTTGTTCTAGGTAAAGCAAACACTAAGCGTGCGTAGAGTCGTATCAGTGGCAGATAGGACTTGAGAGAATATTTGTTCTACCTTTAGCTCCTCGTTGGGTTCGACACTCTTACTTATCGAAAGAGGCTACAATTATTCTGTATACTTGCGGGTTATAAGTCTTCACCAGCCAACCCAAGTCCCAGCCAGCAAAACCTACAGTGGTCGGACGACCGACCCCGACCGGACGTCCGACAACCTCCAGCGCCCGGACGACCGGCCCCGAACGGATGACCAACAAATCCACACCCGAGCCGAAACATCAGACTTCTTACGCTTCTCGGACGTCCGGTCCCTCGCGAGTGACCGAATGTCCGGTAAATGTCGGACGTCCGACGCTTGTCTGTGTGCAGAGTATCGGGCCAAGGCCCATGTACCCCTTCACTTCGCCCCCAATTGCACTATGACTATAAATAGGACACCCCCTCCTCCTAGTTAGGGTTAGAATAGGTTTAGCTCCTTTGAGATAGAGCTTTGCTCATCCATATGGATCTACTCCTCGTGAGAGACCGCGGCCTCTTCGGAGAAGATCCATCTTGGATTCAAGACCCCATTCATGGGATGACCCTCAAGACCTCCTCATGGAGATGAACTAGCTACTTGTATCGTCCTTTGTTGGATTTGGATCGTGTATCCCTTTGTGTTCATGGATCTAGCACATGTGTGACCATATCTTGTTGGTTTGAGTGATCCTCTCGTGTTTCCCCTCGTGATTTCTCCTCGTGTTCTTCGTGTTCTTCGTAGGATCCCCTCCAATCGTGAAAGACCGGGCATCTAGGCTCTACCCTACATCATCTTGGTATCATGAGCCAGGTTGATCATGTATTTGGAGGCCCTGCCCTTTGTTTTCTAGCCTAATTTTGTTGTGTTCTTCCCCGATTTAGAAAATCCCCACCAAAAATAACCCCAATTTTTTTTGTGATTTGTTGGTATGATGAAGTTTTGTTGATTTTGATCCATGGATTTGCTTGGTTTCGAGTGGATATAGCATCTCCCCAAGTTTCCCCACTTTCCATACACAAAATCTCATCAATTTTGACCCCGAAATCTTCATTTTCCACCCAAAATCGCGCCCCGAAACTAGGATCTCGAGTTGACCCCGACCCACCAGACGACCCACGTTTTTCCAAACGTCCGGAGCCCCTGGAACCATCGGACGACCGACACTTACCAGACGACCGACACTTACCGGACGTCCGATACCCCCGATCCAGTACCAAAACATCGGATTTCCGGCCATTTCCGGACGTCCGTCCAGCACTCCAGCCACCTGTCGTCCGACCCTTATCGGACGTCCGACACCTGTAGTTTCAAACTTTGACTGATTTGTGTTTTGCCCATAACTAATTCATCTGAACTCTGATTTTGACATTCTTTAGCTCGTTTTGAAGCTCTTGACATCCCCCATCACACAAAAATACTTCCGATATCATTTGACTCCATCAAATTTTTGGAGTTTTGGCATCTTTGCCTAGGTCTTCCACCACATCATCGGCTACACCACCACCGACTTCCGCAATCTAAGACATTTTGCTTGCCATAGCATTAGTGGTTCCTTGAGTAGTGATTCGAGTCCCCTAAGGTGTTTCGGCTACTTAGGGACGATTACTTCTTCATCAACCACCACCACCACTTCCACATAACCTACCCACCATACATTTCACCAACCCAACTTAACCCAATTTTGTTTGAGCTTGTTTGAGTTGTGGCTTGTGTCTCCTAAGGTGTTACGGCTACTTAGTGACGACAACTTCAACTTCGACTCGCATAACCCATCATTCCACTTCCGCATTGCCAAGTGCAAAACACCATCGCATTCCCGCTACCACCATTTTGACATTTGACGTCTGAGATTTTGAGTTCGCGGTTTTTTGGTTTCCTGAGGTGTTTCGGCTAATTAGGAACGATTCTACATCAAGAACACCGCCACTCATCATTGCCACGAGGTCATCATCGTACATAAGGACGGTAACCTCGACGACACCATTGTACATTCTCCTTTCCATTACTTTGTTAACCCCTATCCCATTTTGTGTCACTTGCCTATCGAGACTAGCCATTGAGTATTGCCGGCAACATTACTTGTGCACATTAGTGATCATTGATATACACCTTCCATTGCATACATACCATATCATATCAGTATCATCATAGTATCTCTTGTGTCACAAGTTTGTTCCCGCATATACACTATTGCTATCTTGGTTTGTGCATTGTCCAAAAGTGGCCATACAAAAAAAGAGAATAATCTTTTAAGCAAAGAAAAAGAGAGAGCAAAGAGCTTGTAAGCAAGTGACATAGCATCATACCACATTGCATACAAGATTGTCATATCCGATCATCTTGGATCGTCTTGAGAGAAACACCGGGAACCATACATACATAGCATACTTGGGATAGAAAGTTTATCCATTTTGCATCTTATAGGTTGTGCACAAGTGTCGTATCCGCCTATTGAGTAATCGTGCTAGCGTCTCTCTTGAGTTGTGCAACACGAGCGTTTTTTGTGGATTCCACATTTTGTGCTCATTCCTTGGTTGCACGACCCCATTTATCTATCCGTGTGTATGTTTCCGTGTGCCATTCATTGCTATTGGTCTACTTGTTTCGCTTGTGAATTTGTGAATCTCTTTCAACATTATTGACTCTTGCTAACATTTTGCATCAATTTTTTTGTGCCACTATCCTCACCAAGCTAGTCCATAAGCTTACTTGTGTAGGTGTGAGAATTGACAAGATCGATACCAATTGTGATATTTCCTTGTTACATCATTGAGTGGTCATTGATCCATTCTCAACATCCGTCAAGGTACATTTGGTATAGTTCTCTCCTTTCTTCCACTCATATTTGCTCGAGTTTTGTGATAGATATGCAAGGCATTTCATCTCCGGTCTTCGACAACAACGACGGCGTGAACAACTACATAACCAAATTGTCAATCTTCAACCTACAACGACAAATGCAAGGCGCGCAATCAAGATTGCGAGAGTGCATCGAGAACCTCTCCATCAACATTCGTCACTCCGAAGCAAGGAAAAGGAACTACATCGACAACAAGCTTTCCGCACAAAAGGAGGAGCAAGATGCAAAGATGGGGGAGATTCGGGCCTTAATCAAGTCTACTTCCCCTTCGTCATCTTCAAGGCGACGGTGACCAAGTCAATCATCTTCGGAGCGACCAAATGATGCAAGCGCAATTCGTCCACGTCCACGTCTACATGGAGACCACCATCATGTTCGTGATCCACATCGTCATGAAGGGCAAGTCACCTCCAAGCATCATGTGCACGATGACGACGAACAACATCTACTACGAAATCAAGTACGACAACGACACCACCATCATGAAGATGCTCCACACGCGTAAATGTACAAGTCACAATAAGCCCTACTTCACGCCAAGTCCAAGCTTCATGAGAAAAATAGAAGACCGTGAGACGAACTCCACCAAGACGGAGCTATGGCTACCACCACCACTTCGACATCTTCGCCAGGTGCTATCAAGACATCTTCGCCTTTGTACGTACGACATCTTTGCCTACTTCCCACGAGTATGCCTACAACGACTTCATCAAGTCCAAGGCGACCACCTACGAGTGAGGGCGACACTTCCATCTTCGGAAGCCCCTCAAGGAAGATGGCCGAGCATGGGAATTTCCCTTCGATCATGGAGACGAGGTACGAGGTGCCACACCATATGGGCCTCCAACAACAAGAAAATGACAAGACGGTCGATCAAGGGTCATTCCCTTCAACCAAGGCGGCGATAGGAGTTGAGCATGAAGACATTTGCACCTACATCTCTCCAACACCCACATCTGATGAGATGCCCCAATTGCCATGTGAGGAGAGCCACCACCACATGAGTGACATGAGTGACTCCACCATACGTGAAATTGAGAGCATTTCCTATGAGAGGATGAGTGTGACCACCACTATCCTCACACACGAGAGTATGCCACACATCCTACGTGAGGTTGAGAGCCATTTGCGTGGCTCCACCAACCATATGAGTGAGAGCATCCTTGAGGTAGTAAGTGAGCCACAACACTTAGAGAGTGAGGTAGTTGACACGGCATGTGAGGCCACTATAATTTCTAACGACTTACCCTCTACTCCGAGTGTGTTTTCCTTTTTGGTGCTAGGTCTCCTACATGATGACATGCCTATCCTCGACGAATCCATACCTCCAATGGAGACAACGATGGCCATGGTGGACGATGATGCACCCCCCACATGGTTCCATCAAGATGAAGATGACAACGAGTGGATCTTCGACACCTCACCTACAACACATGAGCGACGCTCCAAAGGTAACATAGGTGATGGTTCTTCTCTTGTCCCACTAGTGGACTCTCTTGACATCGATTGCTCCCATGATGTTGATCACCCTATGGATTAATCACATACTATGTCTTGTTTTGACATGCCACCCATTTATGATGAATATGATGATGAGCATGTTAAAGTGCCTACTTGTGATGCTATGTTCCATATGATGGCATGTGAAAATTCTATTGGTCACGTCGTGTTTGACAATCCATTGAACTTGTCATATGCTATAAGTGAGATCTCCAATATTGCATCATTTCAATCTCAACATAGTAACTATGCATGCCCCATTAAAATAAATCCCATTTGCACTTATGACATGGATGACAAGATGATGGTGATTGGCTTTTGCTTCTCTTGTGATGATATTTCCATGCTTCCTTTACATGATTTACGCAATTCATCTTCTATGCCATGCCATAATCACATTGTTTCGAATATGCTTTGTTTTGGATGTTGTCAATATTCTCCATGTGATGTTTCCATTAATTCTCATGAGGAGACCCCCATAGTTTCCTCATACATATTAGGAGATTTTGATGCATTCCATACTTTGCATAATTTCCATGATTGCTTGCACCATATGCATTCCATGAATAACAATGCTCTAGATATTTCTCATGATGCATTACATCCTTTGAGTCTCCATTATGAAATACATAACAACAAACTCATCATGATGGATGACATGTTTCTATATCACGCATCTCATTTATTTGAGCATTGGATATTTTGTGCTAACCAACACAAGCACATGCACATCATGATGGATGATGTGTACATATACCATGCACGCACAATTTTCCCTTTGTCTTTGTTTTGTGTAGGTACTCATGTATACTCGTCAACATCTCAATCCCAAGAGTTGACGAAACGAGCTCTTGAGAGCAACGGTGATTTGGGATCCCGTGGATTATCCTCCCCACCATTCTCTTCGTGCAACGACTACGTGCATCTATTCTACTTGGCTCTCACATGACTGTGGGCTATTTACCACTTGTCAACTTATGCCCATACTACCGTGTTCACTTTGCATGTTATGACTCTTTACATGATTGTGCCATGCAATTGTGACCCTTTCTTGCATCTACCCATGATTCACCATTATGCTACTTTTATGTGTATTTGCATTCTTGGTAGAGATACTTGTTGCTATTTCCATGTTAACCATGTGCCACATGCTATTGTTGATATTTGTGTTGGGAGAGTCATGATGTTCCATTGCAATTTACCTAGGACTTCTTGCCAACACAATGATGATACTCTCCTCATATCTTGCTTTCATGCTTGTGCTATGACATGTGAATTATTCATGCCCACTATTTGCACACATGACATGCTTGCCATGATCCCTTTTAGTATGTTGCATCTTCGCACTACTAGCTTGCTTGACTTGCTCACTATGATTGCTTGCTTTGTCGCATCACCCATGTTCCATTCTTACTCGCTTTCTTGGGTTGATGACATATATGTCATGCCTCTCACATTATATATCCTGATCATTGTCTCTTGTGTCCATTAGTTGCCTATCTCATATCCACTTGTATTGAGTGCAACCATACTATGCTTGTTGATCTTGGAGACTATGACACCTTACTTGTGATGCATGCTTGTTTGATTGAGCCTATTGTATTTGGTTATTCTTGCATATTAGGCCTCCATACTATGAAATGCTCCCTTTTCCTTTCTTATGATGAGCATGATGCATATACTTGTTGGGTATCTTACCACACGGATGATAGGTTTTGCATTTACGCTAACCTCATTTGTTTTTCCGAGTGTTTGTCATGTTGTTTCGTTTTGAAGGATTCACGAGGCATTACCGTCATGAGACATCTTGGTTATGTGAAGGCATACATGATGTGCAACTCCAACATCTTCAGGATCATTCATGAGGTGAACTCCTTCCATTTGAGCCATCCTCAAGTACGCATATTGGATGGGTCACTCTTTCATTGTTGTTTCCTTCTTGTTGTCTACATGATACATCTCGCAAACGGAGGAGCAACATTGGAGATTGGCTCTATGGACCTTCACATTGAGGAGCGCTCACACTTATTGGATGCACCTTCGGAACTCCACTCATGCCACAACATAGAGTATTGGTACATCAACACTCCTTTGACACATTGCACCAACACATACATATTTGTTGATTGTGCTTCCTCGCGTCATGCTCGATGGACATTTCATACTCACCACAACTTTGCACCGTATGCATGGATTAACTCACATTATGATTGCCTTGTTGCATCTATTTCCATGTCATCCATGATATATGAGCTTGTGCATTTCCTAAGAAAATTTGTTGTGATATTCCTTGACGGCATATTCATACATCATGATCATATTGCCCACCATCAATTGCATGATAGCATACACATATTGAGCATCCATTGCCATACTCATGCTATTGATGAATCGTATCTCTATGACATCAGTTTGCACAATGGTAGAATTTGTCGCTTTGTGCACCATGCTAATTACCCCATGAATGCTTTGCATATAATTCTATATCATCTTGGTAAGCTTCATGCGCTTTGTCACGAACAATCTTGCCGTACGAACTCATTCTTATATGATGGACACTTTGTGTGCGCTAACCGTTGTATTTCCAAGTGTCGCTTGTGTTTGCTCATTTTGCATGTACCACATACTGGAGACACCTAGGAGTACTTGGATTGTGCCATGCCTTCAACTACATCCAACTACAAGTCCGCCCACAAAAACCGTTTCCATGGTGATGAGGATCACAATCTGAGGTCGGATCTTTCCCAGGGGGGGGGATGATGCGGATCATCCCACGTTCAGCCCCATGTACACTCCGACCACTCTCTAAGCCCCGAGGGGACATATGACGAGACCTCGAACATACGCCATTAGACACAAGGTGAACTCTCTCCCCTCCGAATCGTCACTTCCCGCATGTGAGACATGGCTACTACCTCAAACGTGTGTGCTATGCATGTCCAGGAACTAGGAGGAAGGCCATGGATCAGCTAGGAGCATTGGACAAGACGACGAGGACACCAAGCGCGAGAAACAAGAGGAAGAGATGTCAGGAAGCTACAGCTCTCGGACGTCCGACGACCTCCGGACGCCGACGCCCAGAGTCTTCACCAGCCAACCCAAGTCTCAGCCAGCGAAACCTACGGTGGTTGAACGACCGACGCCGACCGGACGTCCGACATCCTCCAGCGCCCGGACGACCGGCCCCGACAAGACGACTGACAAATCCACACCCGAGCCAAAACATCTAACTTCCGATGCTTCTAGGACGTCCGGTCCCTCTCGAGCCACCGAACGTCCGATAACTGTCGAACATCCGACGCCTGTCTGTGTGCAGAGTATCGGGCCGAGGCCCATGTACCCCTTCACTTTGCCGCCAATTGCACTATGACTATAAATAGGACACCCCTCCTCCTAGTTAGGTTAGCATAGGTTTAGCTCATTTGAGATAGAGCTTTGTTCATCCATACGAATCTACTCCTCATGAGAGACCGCGGCCTCTTCAGAGAAGATCCATCTTGGATTGAAGACCCCATTCATGGGATGACCATCAAGACCTCCTCATGGAGATGAACTAGCTACTTGTATCGTCCTTTGTTGGATTTGGATCGTGTATCCCTTTGTGTTCATGGATCTAGCACATGTGTGACCATATCTTGTTGGTTTGAGTGATTCTCTCGTGTGTTCCATCGTGATTTCTCCTCGTGTTGTTCGTGTTCTTCGTAGGATCCCCTCCAATCGTGAAAGATCAGGCATCTAGGGTTCTACCCTACATCAGTCTTGCTCTCTGAGGTTTTGTTATGTTGGACTGGATATTTTGGATTTGAGAATACTTGATGTATGTCTTGCATGTGGATACCCATGGTGACAATAGGGTATTATATTGAGTCACTTGATTTATGTTTTGGTAATCACCTTGCGGATTCCCGTGGTGACACTGGGGTAATCTAGGCACATAGGTTGATACACGTTTTCATCCTACTTTCTCCGCTAGAAACTTTGGAGTGATTCTTTGTTGCATGTTGAGGGATTGTTATACGATTCAATTATGTTAGCACCGTTGAGATATTGCACTAGTGAAAGTATGAACCCTAAGCCTTGTTTTCAATCATTGCAATACCATTTGTGCTCACTTTTATCACATATTTGAAGGAAATATGCCCTAGAGGCAATAATAAAGTTGTTATTTTATATTTCCTTATTCATGATAAAGGTTTATTATTCATGCTAGAATTGACCTTGATACATGTGTGAGTACATAAACAAACACCGTGTCCCTAGTAAGCCTCTACTAGACTAGCTCGTTGTTCAAAGATGGTTACGGTTTCCTAACCATTGATATAACGTGTCATTTGATAATGGGATCACATCATTAGGAGAATGATGTGACGGACAAGACCCATCTATTAGCTAGCATAATGATCGTTCAATTTTGTTGCTATTGCTTTCTTCATGTCAAATACATATTCCTTTGACCATGAGATTATGCAACTCCCGGATCCCGGAGGAATGCCTTGTGTGCTATCGAACATCACAACATAATTGGGTGATTATAAAGATGCTCTATAGGTACCTGCGAAGCTGTTTGTTGAGTTGGCATAGATCGAGATTAGGATTTGTCACTCCAAGTATCGGAGAGATATCTCCGGGCCCTCTCGGTAATACACATCATAAGCTTGCAAGCAAACTCTAAGGGCATATTTATACCTTAGTAGTTTTGGTGATTGATGACAATGCGTTTGTAGACTAATCATGTGCATTGAGTTTTTCAGATATTTCATGTTGATGTCTACTACACAACCTTCTTCTTGTAGACGTTGTTGGGCCTGCAAGTGCACAGGTTTGTAGGACAGTAGCAAATTTCCCTCAAGTGGATGACCTAACGTTTATCAATCCGTAGGAGGCATAGGATGAAGATGGTCTCTCTCAAGCAACCCTGCAACCAAATAACAAAGAGTCTCTTGTGTCCCCAACACACCCAATACAATGGTAAATTGTATAGGTGCACTAGTTCGGCGAAGAGATGGTGATACAAGTGCAATATGGATGGTAGATATAGGTTTTTGTAATCTGAAAAATATAAAAACATCAAGGTAACTAATGATAAAAGTGAGCGTAAACGGTATTGCAATGATAGGAAATAAGGCATAGGGTTCATACTTCCACTAGTGCAAGTTATCTCAACAATAATAACATAGATAGATCATATAACAATCCCTCAACATGCAACAAAGAGTCACTCCAAAGCCACTAATAGCGGAGAGCAAACGAAGAGATTATGGTAGGGTACAAAACCACCTCAAAGTTATCCTTTTTGTTCTATCTATTCAAGAGTTCGTAGTAAAATAACATAAAGCTATTCTTTCCGCTCAATCCATCATAGAGTTCATACTAGAATAACACCTTAAGACACAAATCAACCAAAACCCTAATGTCACCTAGATACTCCATTGTCACCTCAAGTATCCGTGGGCATGATTATATGATATGTATCACACAATCTCATATTCATCCAACCAATACAAAGTACTTCAAAGAGTGCCCCAAAGTTTCTACCGGAGAGTCAAGAAAACGTGTGCCAACCCCTATGCATAGGTTCATGGGCGGAACCCGCAAGTTGGTCACCAAAACATACATCAAGTGGCACGTGATATCCCATTGTCACCACAGATAAACACGGCAAGACATACATCAAGTGTTCTCAAATCAAAGACTCAATCCGATAAGATAACTTTAAGAGGGAAACTCAATTCATCACAAGAGAGTAGAGGGGGAGAAACATCATAAGATCCAACTATAATAGCAAAGCTCGCGATACATCAAGATCGTGTCATAGAGAGAACACGAGAGAGAGAGAGATCAAACACATAGCTACTGGTACATACCCTCAGCCCTGAGGGTGAACTACTCCCTCCTCGTCATGGAGAGCACCGGGATGATGAAGATGGCCATCGGTGAGGATTCCCCCCGCAGGTGCTTGAACGGCTCCCGAGAAGTTTTTGGTGGCTACAGAGGCTTGCGGCGATGGAACTCCCGATCTATCTTCTCCGTGGATGTTTTGAGGGTACGTGGGACTATATAGGCGAAAGAAGTCGGTCGGGGGGTGCTCGAGGGCCCACGAGACAGGGGGCGCGCCCAGTAGGGGGGGGGCGCCCCCTATCTCCTGGCCTCCTCGAGGATCTTCTGACGTGAACTCCAAGTCTCCAGGATCATATTCTTCCCAAAAATCACGCTGCCAAAGGTTTCATTCCGTTTGGACTCCGTTTGATATTCCTTTTCTTCGAAATACTAAAACAGGTAATAAAACAACAATATGGGCTGGGACTCCGGTTAATAGGTTAGTCCCAAAAGTAATATAAAAGTGTATAATAAAGCCCGTAATCATTCAAAACAGATAGGATAATAGCATGAATGCTTCATAAATTATAGATACGTTGGAGACGTATCAGCATCCCCAAGCTTAATTCCTGCTCATCCTCGAGTAGGTAAATGATAAAAGAAAGAATTTATGAAGTGTGAATGCTAGAAGGTGCACAAGTTTGATCAATGATAATTTCAATCACCTTTTCTAGCATGATAATATGTCATAACAGTAGTTCATCTCATAAAACTTCTCACGATAAAGTAACAAGCAATTCACATGTTAAAGCATAGACCATAAACTTTCTTGAAAACTAGCAAACTTCATTCTCAGTCATCAAACAATTGCAATTCATCTTATTTTCAGGAATAGCAAACTCCACATACTCAACTATCATATAGTCTTCTACAATTGCTAATACTCACGCAATACTAATGGTTATGGAGTTTCAATCGGACACTGAAAAAGATAGGGGCTTATAGTGTTGCCTCCCAACGTATTCACCTTTGGGTGATGTCAACAATAATAGTTCATGCTAACTTACATCCAATTGGATATACATACCAGGATCTTTCCAACACGAGGTGCTTGCCAAAGGATAAAATGAAAAAGGGAAAGGTGAAGATCACCTTGACTCTTGCATAAAGTAAAAGACATAAAGTAAAAGATAGGCCCTTCGCAGAGGGAAGGAGAGGTTGTCATGCGCTTTTAGGGTTGGATGCACAAAATCTTAATGCGAATGAACATCACTTTATATTGCCACTTGTATATGGACCTTTATTATTCAGCCCGTCGCTTTTATTGCTTCCATAACAAGATCGTATAAAGCTATTTTCTTCACACCAAAAGATCATACATATTTAGAGAGCAATTTTTATTGCTTGCACCGATAACAACTTGAAGGATCTTACTCAATCCATAGGTAGGTATGGTGGACTCTCATGGCAAAACTGGGTTTAAGGATATTTGGAAGCACAAGTAGTATCTCTACTTGGTGCAAGGAATTTTGGCTAGCATGAGGGGGAAAGGCAAGCTCAACATGTTTGAATGATCCATGACAATATACTTTAACTGAGATGTGCAAAAACATAACCCATTACGTTGTCTTCCTTGTCCAACATCAACTCTTTAGCATGTCATACTTAATGAGTGCTCCCAATTATAAAAGATGTCTAGGATAGTGTATTTATATATGAAATCTCTCTTCCTTAAATATTCTTTCATGAATCGTTCAAATGACCAATACAATGCTTGCTAACCTTCAATAAATTTACAACCTCTACTTCTTAGATGTGAAGTCATTACTCCCCATGGGATAAGCAAATTAGACATATATAATTTCAGATTTATGACATTTGACTCATTCAACCATTTACTCATAGGATATAAGTGAAGCACACGAGTAACTGACAAACTACTCCAAAAAGATATAAGTGAAGATCAATGAGTAGCTAAATAATTATGTAACTATGTGAAGACTCTCTCTCATTAAAGAATTTCCGATCTTGGTATTGTACTCAAACAGCAAGCAAAACAAAATAAATGACATTGCAAGGATAGCACAACTCATGTGAAGAAGCAAAAACTCAGGCTCAACCGATACTAACCGATAGTTGTTGAAGAAGAAAGGTGGGATGCCTACCTTTCTTGAGACTTCTTGGAATATTAGCATCCCCAAGCTTAGATGCTTGAGACTTCTTGGAATATTATCTTAGGGTGCCTTGGGCATCCCCAAACTTGAACTTTTGTTTCTCGTTAATTCCTCTCATATCTTGGTTTCTCTTTTTATCAAAAGCTTCATCCACACCAAACTCAACAAGAACTCGTGAGATAGGTTAGTATAAACCAATGCAAAACCTTATCATTTTCTACTGTAACAAATCACTAAAATTATTATTCAACATTGCATACTAAATTCCTCTGCATATTTAATACTCCTATCCTCAAATAGAATCATTAAACAAGCAAACACATGCAAACAATGCAAACATAACAGCAATCTGTCAAAACAGTAAAGTCTGTAAATAATGCAAGATTCATCATACTTCCCTAACTCCAAAAATTATGAAATAAAACTCCCACTGTATTAAATTTATCAGAGGTCATTATGCAAAAAGTTTCAACATTATATCATTCTCTGAATTTTCTAGGGAATTTTTGCAACAGCGGTAAACTTTCTGTTTTCAAACAGCAACATGTATACTAGCAAAATAAGCATGGTAAAGGCTATCCTTGATTTTTTTATTGAAAAATATAGAAGCAAAACATTATTCTAAATAACAGCAAGCAAATACTAACAAAAGAAAATGACGCTCCAAGCAAAACACATATCATGTGGCAAATAAAAATATAGCTCCAAGTAAAGTTACCGATGAACGAAGACGAAAGAGGGGATGCCATCCGGGGCATCCCCAAGCTTAGGATTTTGGTTGTCCTTGAATATTACCTTGGGGTGTCTTGAGCATCCCCAAGATTAGGCTCTTTCCACTCCTTATTCCATAGTCCATCGAATCTTTACCCGAAACTTGAAAACTTCACAATACAAAACTCAACAGAAAACTCGTAAGCTCCGTTAGTATAAGAAAATAAAACCACCACTTAGGTACTGTAATGAACTCATTCTAAATTCATATTGGTGTAATATCTACTGTACTCCAACTTATATATGGTTCATATCCCTCCGATACTACTCATAGATTCATCAAAATAAGCAAACAACACATAGAAAACAGAATCTGTCAAAAACAGAACAGTCTGTAGTAATCTGTATCAAACGTATTCCTCTGGAACTCCAGAAATCCTAACAAATTAGGAAGTCCTAAGAAATTGGTGTACCAATCCAGAGCAAAAGGAACCAGATCATAAGCACGTTTCTGTGAATTAAGAAAACTAATTTACTGGGTGCAAAAGTTTCTGATTCTCAGCAGGATCAACACAACTATCACCGTAAGCTATCCTAAAGGTCTTACTTGGCACTTTATTTAAACAAAAGCTATAAAACATGATTACTACAGTAGCATAATCATGTTAACACACAAAAACAGTAAGAATAAATATTGGGTTGTCTCCCAACAAGCGCTTTTCTTTAATGCCTTTTCGCTAGGCATGATGATGACAATGATGCTCACATAAAAGATAAGACTTGAAACATAACAGGAGCATCATGAAGCATATGACTAGCACATTTGAGTCTAACCCACTTCCTATGCATAGGGATTTTGTGAGCAAACAACTTATGGGAACAATAATCAACAAGCATAGGAAGGTAAAACAAGCATAGCTTCAAGATTGTAAGCACATAGAGAGGAAACTTGATATTATTGCAATCCCTACAAGCATATATTCCTCCCTCATAATAATTTTCAGTAGCATAATGAATGAATTCAACAATATAACCAGAACCTAAATCATTCTTTTCATGATTTACAAGCATAGAAAATTTACTACTCTCCACATAAGCAAATTTCTTCTCATTCGGAATAGTGGGAGCAAACTCAACAAAATAATTATCATGTGAGGCATAATCCAATTGAAAACTAAAATCATGATGACAAGTTTCATGGTTTTCATTATTATTAATAGCATACAAGTCATCACAATAATCATCATAGATAGCAACTTTGTTCTCATAATCAATTGGAACCTCTTCCGAAATAGTGGAATCATCACTAAATAAAGTTGACACTCTTCCAAATCCACTTTCATGTTCATCACAATAAGATTCAACATCCTCCAAAATAGTGGGATCACTACTCCTAAAGTTGACACTCTTCCAAACCCACTTTCATCAATATAATCATCATAAATAGGACGCATGCTTTTATCATAATAAATATTCTCATCAAAACTTGGGGGACAAAAAATATCATATTCATCAAACATAGCTTCCCCAAGCTTGTGGCTTTGCATATCATTAGCATCATGGGTATTCAAGGAATTCAAACTAACAACATTGCAATCATGCTCATCATACAAAGATCTAGTACCAAGCATTTTAATGCATTCTTCTTCTAGCACTTGAGCACAATTTTCTTTTCCATCATTCTCACGAAAGATATTAAAAAGACGAAGCGTATGAGACAAACTCAATTCCATTTTTTGGTAGTTTTCTTTTATAAACTAAACTAGTGATACAACAAGAAACAAAAAGAGTCGATTGCAAGATCTAATGATATACCTTCAAGCACTCACCTCCCCGGCAACGGCGCTAGAAAAGAGCTTGTTGTCTACTACACAACCTTCTTCTTGTAGACGTTGTTGGGCCTGCAAGTGCACAGGTTTGTAGGATAGTAGCAAATTTCCATCAAGTGGATGACCTAAGGTTTATCGATCCGTAGGAGGCGTAGGATGAAGATGGTCTCTCTAAAGCAAACCCACAACCAAATAAGAAAGAGTCTCTTGTGTCCCCAACACACCCAATACAATGGTAAATTGTATAGGTGCACTAGTTCGGCGAAGAAATGGTGATACAAGTGCAATATGGATGGTAGATATGGGTTTTTGTAATCTGAAAATATAAAAACAGCAAGGTAACTAATGATAAAAGTGAGCATAAACGGTATTGCAATGATAGGAAACAAGGCATAGGGTTCATACTTTCACTAGTGCAAGTTATCTCAACAATAATAACATAGATAGATCATATAACAATCCCTCAACATGCAACAAAGAGTCACTCCAAAGCCACTAATAGCGGAGAACAAACGAAGAGATTATGGTAGGGTACGAAACCACCTCAAAGTTATCCTTTCTTTTCTATCTATTCAAGAGTTCGTAGTAAAATAACATAAAGCTATTCTTTCCGCTCAATCCATCATAGAGTTCATAGTAGAATAACACCTTGAGACACAAATCAACCAAAACCCTAATGTCACCTAGATACTCCATTATCACCTCAAGTATCCGTGGGCATGATTATACGATATGTATCACACAATCTCATATTCATCCAACCAACACAAAGTGCTTTAAGGAGTGCCCCAAAGTTTCTACTAGAGAGTCAAGAAAACGTGTGCCAACCCCTATGCATAGGTTCATGGGCGGAACCCGCAAGTTGGTCACTGTCGGTGTCAAAACCGGCGGATCTCGGGTAGGGGGTCCCGAACTGTGCGTCTAGGTGGATGGTAACAGGAGACAAGGGACACGATGTTTTTACCTGAGTTGGGCCCTCTCGATGGAGGTAAAACCCTACTCCCGCTTGATTGATATTGATGATATGGGTAGTACAAGAGTAGATCTACCACGAGATCGAGAGGCTAAACCCTAGAAGCTAGCCTATGGTATGATTGTTGTTCGTCCCACGGACTAAAACCCTCTGGTTTATATAGGCACCAAGAGGGTTAGGGTTACATGAGTCGGTTACAATGGTAGGAGATCTACATATCAGACGCCAAGCTTGCCTTCCACACCAAGGAAAGTCCCATCTGGACACGGGGCGGAGTCTTCAATCTTGTATCTTCATAGTCCAGGAGTACGGCCGAAGATAATAGTTCGGCTATCCGGACACCCCCTAGTCCGGGACTCCCTCAGTAGCCACTGAACCAGGCTTCAATGACGACGACTCCGGCGCGCATATTGTCTTCGGCATTGCAAGGCGGGTTCCTCCTCCGAATACTTGATAGAAGATTTTGAACACAAGGATAGTGTCCGGCTCTACAAATTAAGTTCCACATACCACCGTAGAGAGAATAATATTTACACAAATTCCATCTGCTGACGTGTTCCGTGGCGTGACATCACACCACGGCCAAGCCTTTATTCGAATCGTTTTTACTGTTCCACCTCAGCGCGTTTAGCGAGGCGGTTTCCTTGGCACGTCTTGTCAAAGCAGAGATTGTGTCCCCTTATTCCGGGATTCTCATCAATACGGGCGTGGGTAACCCAACCGTGCCCATTGGCACGTCTCCTCTATCGAAGGCGAGTTCCGAACGGTCACGGGGGAGGCTCTTGGTATTCAACCTCTTTATAGAGAGACTAAGGCTCCACTCCCTTCTTTCAATCTCAATCGAATCCGCCCCTCGCCTTGAGTTCCAACACCCAAAGCTCCAGATTCAGGCGCTTCGGACCTTTGATGATGTCCGGCTCCGACCTGCAAGACCGGTGGATGCCTCCCTCCGTTACGGAAGAAGACGTGCTAAAGCTAAGAGATGCCAGATATTTAACCGGCGAATTTTCGCATAGGCTGCCTGCCCAAGGGCAGGTTATTCCCACTCCCAAGCCTGGTGAAAGCGTGGTGTTCGCGTCTCACTTCCTTCGGGGGCTAAGCTTCCCGACGGACCCCTTCGTGAGGGGGCTCATGTTTTACTATGGGTTGGAATTTCACGACTTGGATCCGGAGTCCATCCTCCACATCTCATCGTTCATTGTCGCGTGCGAAGCCTTCCTCCGCATTACCCCTCACTTCGGATTGTGGCTCAAGACCTTCAAACTGGAGCCGAAGATGATCAAGGGGCAACAGGCAGAGTGCAGAGGGGCTGTTATAAGCAAGAATGCTGATGCTCCGTGGCCCGAGGGCTCTTTTCAAGGGGAGCTCAGTTTATGGCAACAAGAGTGGTTTTATATCATAGCTCCCAGGGGCACCAAATGGGTGATGCCACCTGCCTTTCGCTTGGGTCCTCCACCGCGGCTGGCATCATGGGTCAATAAAGGGCTTGACTGGGGGCCGTCCAAGGATGTGCCCTTGCTGTAGGGCCGCATTCGAGACCTCCAAGAGAGAGAGAGAGATCACTTTGGTCGTAGTAGTGCAGGTCATGCTGATTCGTCGCATCCTGCCCTGCAGACGTCACCCCCTCCGCCTGTGGAAATTTAACCCGGAGGGACCACGAGCTCTCCAACATTTTATGGACGCGATGCCCGTGGAGATGTACAAGCTTTTCTTCGGATCACAAGAGATGTGTCTGGACTTGACCGAGGACGCATGTCTGAGCTGCAATCACCCGGATACTCAAGTAAGTAGCCCTGTACCCGGACACGCTATCCTATATTTATCACAAACTTGCCCTTTAAAAGAGCTGTCCCTTGAACAGGAGTGGATAGCGAAGGCAAAGTTAATCAGGTGTCCAGCCCCCCTCCCTGAGACCACGCCGGATCCCGTGTTAACCAGGATGCTGGAGGTTGCGCCTTCAGAGGAAGGTGAAGGGGGGAACAAGGAAGCTACCGCCTCCGCGAAGGAGGCTGCCAGGAAAGGAGGGATCGAGAATCCCTCCATCCAAGGGAAGAAGAGGACCGCCTCTGAAGACCCGGAGACCATGGTCTCAAAGCGGGGGAAGAAATTTTCGTCAGAGGGTCCGGCGCCGAGAGATGCCTCGGCCGCATTATGCCCCCAAGGGGATCAGCCCTCCACCGAGCCGTAAGTAAAAAAGGGGAGTTTTTATTAAAATAAAGGATATCCCTACCCTGTTTCTGATAACCAAAATTTTACCTTGTAGTTCGGATCTCAGCCCTTCTCAGGAGAGCTCATCTTCGGGGGATCTTCATCCGGAGATGATAGAGAGCGAAACGCCTCCCCCTGCCGTACCGTCTTACGAGGCGGGCGACCCTGAGGTGTCATCGCGGAGAGTTTCTCCGAGTCCGGCAGGGCCGGAAGGTAGTCGTATGTCCCCTCGAAGCCCTCCGCGTCCGGCCTTAGGAAAAGGCCATCGGACGAGTCCAGCACCATATGGTGTGCGGTCGGAGGAGCTGAAGGATCTGCTCGGGCGAGCGTCTATCTCAGAAGATCACCGTGTGTTAATGGGTACGGTGATTGAAAGGATTTCATCTGCTGAGAGAGGATTGCATGAAGCCGTCAGAAGTTTACTAACAGGTTTTGAGGTACACAAAATGATGTACCTTCTAACAGTTCCGCATATAAAATGCGCCCTGTGTAGATAGTAGCCCCTGAGGCTCGGTGTGTTGTCAAAAATGACAGCGCGCCGAGCATCATAATCCCAGGTATAATGTGTCGCCCGTCCTATGCAGGTGGCGAATGGTTCGGTGGCTAGCCAGACTGATGAATTTGCCGAACTAAAGCGGCAACTAGACGTGGCAGATGTCGACATCGCGCTTGTCAATAGGCGACTTGACGAGTCACAAGGTATGCAATTTCCCCGCAGACACCTGGTAAGGGAGCTTGTGCTCGTGCCTTACAACAAGTATATTTGACGCAGATGGTGCCGCTGCCATGGAGAACCTGCGGGCGGAGCTCGCCCAAGCCAAGGTGCAGGCCAGAAAGAGTGACACGGCTGCCCTAAAGGTGGCCGAAGAGCTAAAAGCCGAACAGGCTGCTCACTGCCGAAGCAAGAAGGAGATGGCCGAGATGGCCGTGGAGTTGAAAAATGCTGCCGACCACTACAAGCTTCTTGAAGAAGAAGATCGGGCGGTACGATAGGACTTGAAGAAGGCCACTGCCGAGGCCAAGGATGCTCGCTCTGCGATGAGAGCTATGAAGGAGGAGCTGCGTCAGGCCGGAGATATCGCGGCTGGAAAGCCCTTTCTGCTGCGGAGGAAATTCTTGGACCCTAATTATGCTTAGTTGGACCGGCTGTGGAGTGCCGAAGATTCTTATCTGGACTTGGCGGCAAGTGCGGCGGACGCGGCCGAACACTTCCGAGATCGAGAGGATAACGAAACAGGAAAGGTTATTTGGTTGCAGTTCCATAATCCAGAGCGCCCACTTCCATTAACCGATCGCTTGGCCGAATGGGCGGAGCTGAATAGGTTATCCGGACTTGCCATGAAGGATGTCGTGAGTCTTTTGTGGCCGAAGAGGCCCGAGCCGAAGAGTTATTTTGGCTTGGTGCAGCAGTTCGTTGGTGCGGTGCCGCATATCAATGCAATGAGGAGGTCGACATGCATAGAGGGTGCGCGGATGGCTCTTGCACGTGTCAAGTGATGACCCAAAAGTATAGGGGATCTATAGTAGTCCTTTCGATAAGTAAGAGTGTCGAACCCAACGAGGAGCAGATAGTTTTGTGATAAGATAAATTGTAACGAGCAACAAGTAACGAAAGTAAATAAAGTGCAGCAAGGTGGCCCAATCCTTTTTGTAGCAAAGGACAAGCCTGGATAAACTCTTATGATAGTAAAAGTGCTCCCAAGGACACATGGGAATATCGTCAAGCTAGTTTTCATCACGCTCATATGATTCACGTTCGGTACTTTGATATTTTGATATGTGGGTGGACCGGTGCTTGGGTGCTGTTCTTACATGAACAAGCATCCCACTTATGATTAACCTCTATTGCAAGCATCCGCAACTACACCAAAAATATTAAGGTAAACATAACCATAGCATGAAACATATGGATCCAAATCAGCCCCTTACGAAGCAACTCATAAACTAGGGTTCAAGCTTCTGTCACTCTAGCAACCCATCATCTACTTATTACTTCCCAATGCCTTCCTCTAGGCCCAAATAATGGTGAAGTGTTATGTAGTCGACATTCACATAACACCACTAGAGGTTAGACAACATACATCTCATCAAAATATCGAACGAATACCAAATTCACATGACTACTAATAGCAAGACTTCTCCCTTGTCCTCAGGAACAAACGCTACTCACAAAGCATATTCATGTTCATAATCAGAGGGGTAATAATATGCATAAAGGATCTGAACACATGATCTTCCACCAAGTAAACCAACTAGCATCAACTACAAGGAGTAATCAACACTACTAGCAACCTACTACCACCAATCCCGGACTTGGAGACAAGAATTGGATACAAGAGATGAACTAGGGTTTGGAGATGAGATGGTGCTGGTGAAGATGTTGATGGAGATTGCCCTCTCCCGACGAGAGGAGCGTTGGTGATGACGCTGGTGATGATTTCCCCCCCGAGGGAAGTGTCCCCAGCAGAACAGCTCTGCGGAGCCCTAGATTGGTTCCGCAAGGTTCCGCCTCGTGGCGGCGGAGGTCTCGCCCCGAAGGTTGCTTCTCTTTTTTCTCATCGAAAGACTTCATATATGAGAAGATGGGCGTCGGAGAGCCACCGGGGCCCACGAGGTAGGGGCGCGCCAGTGGGAGGGCGCCCACCCTCGTGAGCAGGTGTGGCCCCCGGCCTTCATCTTTAGCGGCGATTTTTCTTTATTTATTTTAAGATATTCCGTGGAGTTTGGGACTTTTGGAGTTGTGCAGAATAGGTCTCTAATATTTGCTCCTTTTCCACCTGAATTCCATTCTTGGCATTCCCCTCCTCATGGTAAACCTTGTAAAATAAGAGAGAATAGCCATAAGTATTGTGACATATCGTGAAATAACAGCCCATAAAGCGATAAATATTGATATAAAAGCATGATGCAAAATGGACGTATCAACTCCCCCAAGCTTAGACCGTGCTTGTCCTCAAGCGAAAAGCCGATAACAATAAATATGTCCTCATGTTTAGAAGTAGAGGCATCGACAAAAATAAAATACGGACATGAAGGCATCATGATTATTTTCATAACATCAACATAAATAGATTTGTCATATGATTACTTATGTTCAAGTGATGATCTTTTCACAAAGCCAAAGTATGAATCATAAACCTTATTGAGCACCAACAAATTATACCCTCAGTCATTGAAGCAATTGCAATTTATCATAACATCGGAAAGAGTCTATGTCAGAGCTTAAAAGCAAGTCCACATACTCAACTATCACTTAGTCCTTCATAATTGCTAACACTCACGCGATACTTGTGGTTACGGAGTTTTAATCGGACACAAAGAAAGATAGGGGCTTATAGTTTTGCCCCACAACCTTTTACCTCAAGGGTAATGTCAATAATAATAATTCATGCCCCCCACACCCAATTAGATATATATATCATGTTCTTTCCAACATGCTGAGCTTGCCAAAGGATAAAATGAGAAAGGAAAGGTGAAGATCACCGTGACACTTGCATAAGGTAGAAGATAATAATAAAAGATAGGCCCTTCGCAGAGGGAAGCAAAGGTTGTCATGCGCGTTTAGGGTTGATGCACAAAATCTTAATGCAAAAGAACGTCACTTTATATTGCCCCTTGTACGTGAACCTTTATTATGCAGTCTGTCGCTTTTATTGCGTCCACAACAAGTTCGTACAAAGCTTATTTCTCTGCACTAATAAGTCATGCATATTTAGAGAGCAATTTTTATTGCTTGCACCGATGACAACTTACTTGAAGGATCTTACTCAATCCATAGGTAGATATGGTGGACTCTCATGGCAAAACTGGTTTAAGGGTATTTGGAAGCACAAGTAGTATCTCTACTTGGTGCTGAGAATTTGGCTAGCATGAGGGGGAAAGGCAAGCTCAACATGTTAGAGGAACCATGACAACATACTTTATCTCAGATATAAGAAAACATAACTCATTATGTTGTCTTCCTTGGCTAACATCAACTCTTTAGCATGTCATATTTTAATGAGTCCTCCCAATCATAAAAGATGTCAATGATAATATATCTCTATGTGAAACCTCTCTCTCCTTATTACTTCCTATTAATTGCAACGATGACCAAAGCTATATTTGCCAACTCCCAACAACTTTTAATCATCATACTCTTTCTATGTGGAGTCATTACTTTCACTAAGATCAATATAAACTCTTTGTTTCTTTTTATTCTTTTCTTTATTCACCCAAGATCATGGCAAAGTAATCAAGCCCTTGACTCAACACTAATCTTTATTATATATAGCTCACGGACTCGATTGCATAGAGGGATCATAAAGCAAAACTCAAAACTAGATTGTGCCATGACTTTATTCTACTAAATCAAGATACTACTAATAGGATCGAACTAAGAAAAATGGTAAAGCTAGGAGTTGTGATGGTGATACAATACCGGGGCCCCTCCCCCAAGCTTGGCAGTTGCCAAGGGGAGTGCCCATACCCATGTGATTATATCTCCTTCTTTGTTGTTGGCGGTGGAGGTGTTATTGATGATGGAAGCTTGTCGTCCACCTTCCATGGCATAGGCTCACCCTCATAGAAGGATGATCGAGTCTCCTAATCCTCAAATGCAACGAAGCAGATTCGTAACTAAAAACAGAGGATATTTGCGTGATACGGTCGTCAAAACCTTCGGTAGAATATATAATGAATTTTTACCGACTAAAATACGTATCGTGCAATAAAACGGAGTCTGGAGGGCACACGAGGTGCTCACGAGGTAGGGGGGCGCGCCCAGGGGGGTAGGGCGCGCCCTCCACCCTCGTGGAGGCCTCGTGTCCTCCCCGGACTGCTACTTATTTTTCTATTTTTCTAAATATTCCAAAATAGAGATATATTGCTTTAAAAATTGTTTTGGGGTCGGCTTACTTACCGTACCACATACCTATTCCTTTTTGGAGTCTGGAACGTTCTGGAAAGTGTCCCTTATGTATTCCTTCGGGGTTACGGTTTCAATAATATTGGTTTCAACATTGATGGGATTACCTGAGATATAATGTTTGATTCTTTGACCGTTTACCACCTTCGGATTTGTGCCTGCGAAGTTGTTGATTTTTATGGCACCGGAATGATAGACCTCCTTGATAACGTAAGGACCTTCCCATTTGGAGAGAAGTTTTCCTGCAAAAAATCTTAAACGAGAGTTGTATAGTAATACATAATCACCTACATTAAACTCACGCTTTTGTATCCTTTTGTCATGCCATCTTTTAACTTTTTCTTTAAATAACTTGGCATTTTCATAGGCTTGGGTTCCCCATTCATCAAGTGAGCTAATATCAAATAACCTCTTCTCAACGGCAAGTTTGAAATCATAGTTGAGCTCTTTAATAGCCCAATATGCCTTATGTTCTAATTCGAGAGGTAAGTGACATGCTTTTCCATAAACCATTTTATACGGAGACATACCCATAGGATTCTTATATGCAGTTCTATAGGCCCATACGCATCATCAAGTTTCTTGGACCAATTCTTTCTAGACCTATTGACAGTCTTTTGCAAAATTAATTTGAGCTCTCTATTGCTCAATTCTACCTGACCACTAGACTGCGGGTGATATGGAGATGCAATTCTATGATTAACGTTGTATTTAGCAAGCATCTTACGGAAAGCACCATGAATAAAGTGTGAACCGCCATCAGTCATTAAGTATCTAGGGACTCCAAACCTCGGAAAAATAACTTCCTTAAGCATTTTAATAGAAGTGTTATGATCAGCACTACTAGTTGGAATAGTTTCTACCCACTTAGTAACGTAATCAACAACAACTAAAATATGAGTGTAACCATTAGAGGCAAGAAAAGGTCCCATATAATCAAAGCCCCAAACATCAAATGGTTCAATAACAAGTGAATAATTCATAGGCATTTCTTGACGTCTACTAATATTATGAATTCTTTGACATTCATCACAAGATAAAACAAACTTACGGGCATCCTTGAAGAGAGTAGGCCAATAAAAACCAGATTGCAATACCTTATGTGCAGTTCTATCTCCAGCGTGGTGTCCTCCATAAGCTTCGGAGTGACACTTGCGTAGGATCTGTTCCTGTTCATGCTCAGGTACACAACGTCTAATAACACCATCTACTCCTTCTTTATAAAGATGTGGATCATCCCAAAAGTAATGTCTCAAATCATAAAAGAACTTTTTCTTTTGCTGGTATGTGAAGCTAGGTGGTATAAATTTGGCAACAATATAATTAGCATAAATCAGCATACCAAGGAGTGCTACGAGAAGTGCTTATGACATTTAATTGCTCATCAAGAAAGCTATCATCAATAGGTAGTGGGTCATCAAGAACATTCTCTAGCCTAGACAAGTTGTCTGCAACGGGGTTCTCAGCTCCTTTTCTATCAACAATATGCAAATCAAATTCTTGCATCAAGAGAACCCATCTAATAAGTCTAGGTTTGGCATCTTTCTTTTCCATAAGATATTTAATAGCAGCATGATCGGTGTGAATAGTTACTTTAGAATCAACAATGTAGGGTCTGAATTTATCACATGCAAATACAACTGCTAAAAGTTCCTTTTCGGTAGTAGCGTAATTTCTTTGAGCATTGTCTAGAGTCTTACTGGCATAATGGATAACATTCAATTTCTTATCAACTCTTTGCCCTAGAACAGCACCTACAACATAATCACTAGCATCACACATAATTTCAAAGGGTAAATTCCAATCAGGTGGCTGAACAATAGGTGCAGAGACTAATGCTTTCTTAAGTATTTCAAATGCTTCTACACAATCATCATCAAAGACAAATGGTACATTTTTTGTAATAAATTAGCCAGAGGCCGAGAAATTTTTGAGAAGTCCTTAATGAACCTCCTATAAAATCCGGCGTGACCAAGGAAACTTCTTATACCTTTGATGTCCTTGGAACATGGCATCTTTTCAATAGCGTCAACTTTGGCCTTATCAACTTCAATACCTCTTTCAGAAATTTTGTGCCCCAAGACAATACCTTCATTAACCATAAAGTGGCACTTTTCCCAATTCAAGACAAGATTAGTTTCTTCACATCTCTGCAAAACTCGATCAAGATTGCTCAAGCAATCATCAAAATAGGAACCATAGACGGAAAAGTCATCCATGAAAACCTCACAAATCTTTTCACAAAAATCAGAGAATATAGCCATCATGCATCTTTGAAAGGTAGCAGGTGCATTACATAAACCAAAAGGCATACGCCTATAAGCAAAAGTACCAAAAGGGCATGTAAAAGTAGTCTTTGATTGATCTTTAGCCGATACATGTATTTGAGAGAAACCGAATAACCATCTAGAAAGCAATAATGTGTATGTTTGCATAATCTTTCTAGCATTTGATCAATAAAAGGTAAGGGTAATGATCTTTCTTAGTAGCTTTATTTAATTTATGGAAATCAATTACCATCCTATAACCTATGATAATTCTTTGCGGATCAATTCATCTTTATCATTAGGGACAACAGTAATACCTCCTTCTTAGGGACACAATGGACAGGACTTACCCAATCGACTATCAAGAACGGATAAATTATACCGCCTCCGAAGCTTGAGTATTTCTTTTCCTACCACTTCTTTCATTTTAGGATTCAAACGTCGTTGAGGATCACGAACGGTTTGGCATCCGCTTCAAATTTATTTTATGTTGACATAGAGTGGGACTAATGCCCTTAAGATCATCAAGAGTATATCCAATAGCGGCACGGTGCTTCTTCAGAGTTTTCAATAATCTTTCTTCTTCATGCTCTGAAAGGTTAGCGCTAATAATAACAGGATATATTTTCTTTTCATCAAGATAAGCATATTTAAAATTATCAGGCAATGGTTTGGGCTCAAACACGGGATCACCCTTGGGTGGAGGAGGATCCCCTAGGATTTCAATAGGCAAATTGTGTTGCAGAATAGGTTCCTGTTTAAAGAATACTTCATCTATTTCCCCTCTTTCATTCATGAACATCTCATTTTCATGGTCTAGCAAATAATGTTCTAAAGGATCACTAGGAGGTACAGCAATAGAAGCAAGACCAATAATTTCATCCTTACTAGGCAATTCTTCCTCACGATGTTGTTTACTAAATTTAGAGAAATTAAACTCATGAACCATATCATCCAAGCCAATAGTAACAACATTCTTTTCACAGTCTATCTTAGCATTAATAAAGATTCAAGAAGGGTCTACCAAATATAATGGGACAAAAGCTATCTTGTGGAGAACCAAGAACAAGAAAATCAGCGGGATATTTGGTTTTCCCACACAAGACTTCAACATCTCTAACAATTCCCATTGCAGATATAGTATCTCTATTGGCAAGTTTAATTGTAACATCAATATCTTCTAACTCAGCAGGTGCGATATCATGCATAATTTCTTTATATAAGTCAATGGGTATAACACTAGCACTAGAACCCATATCACATAAGCCATGATAACAATGATCTCCTATTTTTAACAGAAATAACAGGCACGCCTACCATGGGTCTATGTTTATCTCTATCACAGGGTTTATCAATTCTAGCAGTTTCACCAGAGAATTCAATGACATGCCCATCAATATTATCAGACAAGAGATCTTTAACAATAGCAATATTAGGTTCAACTTTGACTTGCTCAGGAGGTGTATAAGTTCTAGTATTGCTTTTACAAACAACAGTTGAAGCTTTAGCATGATCCTTTACTCTAGCAGGGAAAGGTGGTTTCTCAACATAAGAGGTGGAAACAATAGGATCATTATAAGTGATGGTCCTTTCTTCAACTTTAATAGGTGCAGCTACTTTTACTTCTATGGGAGGATGATATTTAAACCACTTCTCCTTGGGGAGATCAACATAAGTAGCAAAAGATCCACAGAAAGAAGCTACTATCTCAGAGTCAAGTCCATATTTAGTGCTAAACTTACGGAAAATATCGGTATCCATAAAAGATTTAACACAATCAAACTTAGGTGTCATACCTGACTCCTTACCTTCGTCGAGGTCCCAATCTTCAGAGTTGCGTTTAATTCTATCCAACAAATTCCATCTGAATTCAATAGTATTCATCATAAAAGAGCCAACATAAGAAGTATCGAGCATGGTTTGATTATTATCAGAAAGCCGAGCATAAAAATTGTGAAGAATTGTCAATTTTGAGAGCTCATGATTGGGGCATGAATATAACATTGATTTAAGCCTCCCCAAGCTTGAGCGATGCTTTCTCCTTCGCGAGGCCAAAAATTATATATAGAATTGCGGTCACGATGAACAAGATGCATAGGGTAATACTTTTGATGAAATTCCAATATCACTCTTTTATAGTTCCATGATCTCGTATCATCACATAGCCTATACCATGTTGACGCGTCTCCCTCCAAAGATAAAGGGAAAGCCTTCTTCTTAACAACATCATCGGGTATACTTGCAAGCTTAAATAATCCACAAATATCATCCAGATAGCATAGATGCTCGTTGGGATGCTTTGTCCCATCTCCTGTAAGAGTATTGGCCAACAGTTTTTCCATAATACCCGAAGGAAATTCAAAAGGAGTTTCATTTTCAATAGGTTGAGGAGCAACTCTTTGCTCTACTGGACGGGGTGAAGATACCCCAAACAAGCCCCTCAGAGATTCACTTTCCATAGTAACAAGTGACAGAAAATTTCAGCACACTATATAAATTTTTCCTTACCAAAGGCGCTACACTCCACGGCAACGGCGCCAGAAAAGAGTCTTGATGACCCACAAGTATAGGGGATCTATCGTATTCCTTTTGATAAGTAAGAGGGTCGAACCCAACGAGGAGCAGAAGGAAATGATAAGCGGTTTTCAGCAAGGTATTCTCTGCAAGTACTAAAAAAAGTGGTAACAGATAGTATTGTGATAAGATAAATTGTAACGAGCAACAAGTAACAAAAGTAAATAAAGTGCAGCAAGGTGGCCCAATCCTTTTTGTAGCAAAGGACAAGCCTGGACAAACTCTTATTATAGGAAAAGTGCTCCCGAGGACACATGGGAATATCGTCAAGCTAGTTTTCATCACGCTCATATGATTTGCGTTCAGTACTTTGATAATTTGATATGTGGGTGGACCGGTGCTTGGGTGCTGTTCTTACTTGAACAAGCATCCCACTTATGATTAACCTCTATTGCAAGCATCCGCAACTACAACAAAAGTATTAAGGTAAACCTAACAATAGCATGAAACATATGGATCCAAATCAGCCCCTTACGAAGCAACTCATAAACTAGGGTTCAAGCTTCTGTCACTCTAGCAACCCATCATCTACTTATTACTTCCCAATGCCTTCCTCTAGGCCCAAATAATGGTGAAGTGTTATGTAGTCGATGTTCACATAACACCACTAGAGGTTAGACAACATACATCTCATCAAAATATCGAACAGATACCAAATTCACATGACTACTAATAGCAAGACTTCTCCCTTGTCCTCAGGAACAAATGTAACTACTCACAAAGCATATTCATGTTCATAATCAGAGGGGTAATAATATGCATAAAGGATCTGAACATATGATCTTCCACCAAGTAAACCAATTAGCATCAACACAAGGAGTAATCAACACTACTAGCAACCTACTAGCACCAATCCCGGACTTGGAGACAAGAATTGGATACAAGAGATGAACTAGGGTTTGGAGATGAGATGGTGCTGGTGAAGATGTTGATGGAGATTGCCCTCTACCAACGAGAGGAGTGTTGGTGATGACGATGGTGATGATTTCCCCCTCCCGGAGGGAAGTGTCCCTGGCAGAACAGCTCTGCCGGAGCCCTAGATTGGTTCCGCCAAGGTTCCGCCTCGTGGCGGCGGAGTCTCGTCCCGAAAGGTTGCTTCTGATTTTTTTCTCATCGAAAGACTTCATATATGAGAAGATGGGCGTCGGAGAGCCACCAGGGGGCCCATGGGGTAGGGGGGCGCGCCCAGGGGGGAGGGGCGCGCCCCCCACCCTCGTGAGCAGGGTGTGGGCGCCCTGGCCTTCATCTTTGGCGACGATTTTTCTTTATTTATTTTAAGATATTCCGTGGAGTTTCGGGACTTTTGGAGTTGCGCAGAATAGGTCTGTAATATTTGCTCCTTTTCCAGCCAGAATTCCAGCTGCCGGCATTCCCCCTCTTCATGGTAAACCTTGTAAAATAAGAGAGAATAGCCATAAGTATTGTGACATATCGTGAAATAACAGCCCATAAAGCGATAAATATCGATATAAAAGCATGATGCAAAATGGACGTATCATCAAGACATACTGGGCGGAGATGAAGGCCACCGATGTTGCAACCCAAGATTCAGGAAGTTCTGTAGGGCGCTCGTTTAATAGAGACGCAGTGCTCGAAGGATATTATGTTCGAATAACATGTATTTATTGTGAAACAATGTTTTGATGAAATATAAAAGCTTTTTATACTTGTTCTTTCAAGAATTAAAATACCTCCTGTGCGGCCGTTAATGTATATGTGTATATAACCTAAAAGATGGCAGTTTTCGGCTTCAGCCCCCACGCATATAATGCGGGTGTGTTTGCAAAAGGTGCATTTTCACACTTGATCCAACGTCTTGGTCCTGTAAAGGAGGTGGTAGCGTAGCAAACTAGGCAACCGGACTATAATGCTTTATCACTTTCACTTAGCCATAGGAGTTTGAAAATGGGGCTACTATATAGCCCCTAGGGGCACCGCGCTCACCCGAATTTGGGGCGCGTATGTGCCTGACCGGGAAACGACCCTTCGTCAATGCGGAGGAATCCTATAGATTCCGGCGGGTCATCGAGTGGTTGACCAGTCTCACGCTATATCATGATGATCGATTTCGGCTTTTCATCGAGGTGCTCTTTGGCGAACCGGGCACAATCGCAGATAGTTCTCCGGTGCCGCGTTAGCCGATAGAGCGGAACGTAAGGCAGCAAAACACAGGAGCTGGGCAAACCCAACATTTGACCAAAGACATGATTCGGAGCTGATGCATATAAGGCCTAACTCAAGATGCCGAACACTCCCTAAGGTATTCGGTCTTTATGAAAACAGGCCAAACAACGCCCTTGGTAATAACCCCCTGGTGTCCAGGTATGCGCAAAATTCTGACGCGGTCTATGCCAAAACGCCAGCCTCCTCATCGGTTATATTATGAAACGAGGGGATGTGTATCAACAAGAGATAGTAAAAAAGGTTTACGCAGGGTCTTAATCTGAAAAGAATCCTTGCAACGGGTCCCTACTGCACGTCTGCGCCTGTGTCTCCGTTGTGCCGTATCCTGGACGGGTGTCGCACGGTGTTCATCTGTAAAAGAGAGGAACTTAGTTGAAAAAGATCGTGTGAAGATGTACATTATATTAAATAAACAAAGTACGTTTCAAAAAATGAATAAAATTGAGCTTTATTGTCTCTTGTTGCATATGCGCGGAGCCCCTTGTGCTGGCGTGTGCGGCTGGTAAGCTCCTGTATGTTTACGCCGGACTCGTCTAACCGTGTCCGGGGTCTGAATGACCTATTTAGGTGCTTGGATTAGTGGAGCCGGTTTTAGTGTGTGGGTGTCGAGGCAGTCACACAATCTTCCGTTCTCGAGGAACACTCGATATTTCCCTTTAAGGAGATGATGCCTCGTGGATCGGGCATTTTGAGTGTGAGGGATGCATAATGCGGTATTGCGTTAAAGCGGGCAAAAGGTTCGCGCCCCAGTAGTGCTTGATAGCTACTTGTAAATGGGGCGAGGTGGAAGGTTAACTTTTCGCGGCGGAAGTTGTCGGGTGAGCCGAACACAACTTCTAGCAATAGAGAGCCCGTACAATGGGCATATCGGCCTGGCATTACCCCTTGAAAGGAAGTGTTGCTATGGCGAATTTTGGTTGGGTCTATCCCCATTTTGCAGATTGTGTCCTGATATAGCAGGTTTAGATCACTGCCGTTGTCCATTAGGACTTGTGAAAATTGGAGTCCGTCGATTATCGGATCTAATATCAAGGCAGTCCATCCTGCATTCTGGATACTTCTAGAGTAATCCTGATGGTCGAAGGTGATTGGTTTTGACAACCAGTGGCGGGACTCCTCTGGGATAGGCCGTATGGCGCGTATCTCTATGGCGCCGTCCTGTTTTTCCCTTTTGTCACGTAAAGTGAGCTTACTGTTTTGACTTCTTGTGGGAAATTATTTTGTTTTCCGGTGCTCTGCTTGTGGGGTTCGTCATTGTCTTCGCTTTGTGTGTCGAGCCCCTTGTGTTCGGCGTTGAGTTTGCCGGACTGCTTGAAGACCCAACAATCTCTGTGGGTATGATTTGCAGGCTTCCCGGGGGTACTGTGGATTTGGAATACTTTGTCCAAGATTTTTTTAAGTTAGATAGCTCGTCCCTGTTATCCTTAGGGGGCAGTTTTTTATGATTCCGCCGTGAGCTTTTGAATCCGGCGTTAACTGCCGTGCTCTTCGGGCTGTGCCCTTGGTCCATCGCTGTTCTTTGCTGCGTCGCGGTTTCCCCTTTCCATCCCTGACTTTGGATGTACTTAGGTCGCTGGTACCGCATCTTGCCAGCCAGCTATCCTCTCCTGCGCAAAAGCGGGTCATGAGGCTTGTTAGTGCGGCCATTGTTCTTGGCTTTTTTTGGCTGAGGTGTCTGGCGAGCCATTCGTCTTAGATGTTGTGTTTGAAAGCTGCTAAGGCTTCAGCGTCCGGACAGTCGACTATTTGGTTCTTTTTAGTGAGGAATCTGTTCCAAAATTTTCGGGCTGACTCTCCGGGTTGTTGAGTTATGTGGCTTAAATCGTCTGCATCCGGAGGTCGGACATAGGTCCCTTGAAAATTTGCCCAAAAAGCATCCTCGAGCTCTTCCCAACTTCCAATGGTGTTTTCGGGGTGGCTTTTGAGCCAATGCCGGGCTGGCCCTTTGAGCTTGAGTGGTAAGTATTTTATGGCATGGAGGTCATCTCCTCTAGCCATGTGTATGTGGAGGATGTAATCCTCAATCCACACTCCAGGGTCTGTTGTTCTATCATATGCCTCTATGTTTACGGGCTTGAATCCCGCTGGAAATTCATAATCCAGAACCTCATCGGTGAAACATAAGGGATGTGCGGCACCCCTATATTTAGGTGTACCGTAATATTCGGATACTTGAAGTGTTGCATTGCTTACTAGAGCTTGCTTTCTTGGCCCGTAGATAGATCTACTTGGGCCATCTTTTTGATGCGAATCCGTGTGTGGATTGCGGGCCGGCTTGTGTGCGGCGTCGTTTGATGCTCTATGTTTGCCATGGGGTCGTCTATCCGACCGTGTGGTCTCCTTGTTCTTTGATTACGGTGGCTCTACGGCCTCCTCATCAAATTCTGGCAGTAGTTTTTGCTTCGGGTAGCTCTTTGTTCGGCGACTGTCGCCGTATTTGTCTGCGGTGTTGAGTACTTTACTCCATCTGTTTCTGAGCGCATCTTCTGCTGTTTTGAGCTGCCGCTTCTGCTTCTTCAGGCTAGGTGCAGTGGTGACAAGCCTTTTGTGGAGGTTCTTCTGCTCCGGCAACTTGTCCGGCGTGAGATCACCCGGACTATTATCTTCGCCGGGGACGGATTGTTTATCCATATTGTCCTGTTCGGATGGTTGCTCGATAGCATGCTCGCCGTCCGCCGGTTCGCCCTGCTCTATGGCTGGGTCTGTATGGCTGCTGTCTTTGTCGAGGCGGGACTTTGAGCGGCGCTTACGTTGCCGTTTGGGCTGCCTTTAGAGGGAATGATCCCTCGCGGCGTCCCGTTGTTCCTCGTCGTCGCTTCCTTTAGGTGTGTCCACCATGTATACATCGTGAGATGAGTTGGCTGTCCAGTGCCCTATAGGTGCTGGTTCATGTTTGTCTTCTACAGCGTCGTCCATACCGTCGATGTCTTCGGAATCAAAGTCGAGCACGTTGTTTAAACTTTCGACAGTGGCTACGAAGTGGGTGGTGGGTGGGCTTTGAATTTCTTCGTTGTCCGCATCCCACCCTTCCTGGCCATAGTCCGGCCAGGACTCTCCTAATAGAGAGAGAGATTTTAGTGAATTTAGGATGTTGCCAAAGGGCGAGTGCTGAAAGATGTCCGCAGCGGTGAACTCCATGATCGGCGCCCAATCGGATTCAATTGGCAGGGGCGCGGCAGGTTCGGAGTCGGGACAGGAGTCCGGCACCTTAGAGTCACAGGCTTCACAAAGGACAGGGTTAGTGTTCGGCTCCATCGCCGCAGAGATTGCAGCCCCCGAGGTGGTGTCCAGCCACCCGTCCTCGATCGGCGCAGTCGGCTCCGAGCTAAAGGTCGGAGCGGACTCGTGCGACCTCGAGGCAATGCTCGCGACGAGCTAGATCATGCCCATCGTGATAGTGCGGCGCGCTTGGCTGTGGCTCGAACCCGTCGAAGATCAAATCTCCGCGGGCGTCCGCCGTGTAGTTTAAACTTCCAAATCTGACCTGATGGCCAGGGGCGCAACTTTCAATCTGCTCCAGATGGCTGCTTAATTGCCCGCATGTAAAGCCGCCGAATACAAAGATCTGTCCGGGGAGAAAAGTCTCACCCTGGACCGCATCGTTGTTGATGATTGGAGGAGCCATCGGGCCTAAAGATGACGACACAGAGGAACTCTCAATGAAAGCACTAATGTTGGTGTCAAAACCGGCGGATCTCGGGTAGGGGGTCCCGAACTATGCGTTTAGGCGGATGGTAACAGGAGACAAGGAACACGATGTTTTTACCCAGGTTCGGGCCCTCTTGATGGAGGTAAAACCCTACTCGTGCTTGATTGATATGGATGATATGGGTAGTATAAGAGTAGATCTACCAGGAGATCAGAGAGGCTAAACCCTAGAAGCTAGCCTATGGTATGATTGTTGTTCGTCCTACGGACTAAAACCCTCCGGTTTATATAGGCACCAAAGAGGGTTAGGGTTACACAGAGTCGGTTACAATGGTAGGAGATCTACATATCCGTATCGCCAAGCTTGCCTTCCCCGCCAAGGAAAGTCCCATCCGGACATGGGACGGAGTCTTCAATCTTGTATCTTCATAGTCCAGGAGTCCGGCTGAAGATGATAGTTCGGCTATCCGGACACCCCCTAGTCCGGGACTCCCTCAGTCACCAAAACATACATCAAGTGGCACGTGATATCCCATTGTCACCACAGATAAACAAGGCAAGACATACATCAGGTGTTCTCAAATCAAAGACTCAATCCGATAAGATAACTTCAAGAGGGAAACTCAATTCATCACAAGAGAGTAGAGGGGGAGAAACATCATAAGATCCAACTATAATAGCAAAGCTCGCGATACATCAAGATTGTGCCATAGAGAGAACACGAGAGAGAGAGATCAAACACATAGCTCTTGGTACATACCCTCGGCCCGAGGGTGAACTACTCCTCCTCATCATGGAGAGCGTCGGGATGATTAAGATGGCCACGGTGAGGATTCCCCCTCGGTGCTTGAACAGGCTCCCGAGAGGTTTTGGTGGCTACAGAGGCTTGCGGCGGCGGAACTCCCGATCTATCTTCTCCGTGGATGTTTTTAGGGTACGTGGGACTATATAGGCGAAAGAAGTCGGTCGGGGGGTGCTCGAGGGGCCCACGAGACAGGGGGGCGTCCCCCTATCTCCTGGCCTCCTCGAGGATCTTCGGACGTGAACTCCAAGTCTCCAGGATCATATTCTTCCCAAAAATCACGCTGCCGAAGGTTTTATTCCGTTTGGACTCCGTTTGATATTCCTTTTCTTCGAAATACTGAAATAGGCAATAAAACAACAATATGGGCTGGGCCTCCGGTTAATAGGTTAGTCCCAAAAGTAATATAAAAGTGTATAATAAAGCCCGTAATCATTCAAAACAGATAGGATAATAGCATGAATGCTTCATAAATTATAGATACGTTGGAGACGTATCACATGTCTGAACACAAGACGATTTGATGCCCCTCGAAGACTATTGAAGACGACATTTATCTACGTTTCTTTTCGGTGGATTTGAGTCATAGGAAAGCCGTGCTATTAAGAGGGAGCCCGCATTGGAAAGGTTTGGGTGGAATCTCACGTACACATGTTCCTTTTGCACCTCCTTTCCTTTGGCTCCTTGGAGCTTCCTCCGTCTCACCGTGTCTCTGTAGAATGAAGGACTCCTAGTGTTGATGTTCAAAGGCTGGCGGTAGTACTGCTCCCCAGAGCGGTACTACCGCAGGCCCTAGCGGTAGTACCGGGCCCCGACACGGTAGTACCGTAGGCGCCCACGGTAGTACCACTCCTCTTGAGCGGTAGTACCGTGAGCTCTGGCCAGGCGCTGCTGCACGAGCGGTAGTAGGGGCAGATGTAATTTTTTACATCCGCGCCCTACACGGCAGTATTGTGCTTCGGTGCGGTAGTACCGTGAAGCCTGACCAGGCACATCGGCATGAGCGGAAGTAGGGGCAGATGCAATTTTTTACATCCGCGCCCTACACGGTAGTACCGCACCTGGTTTGCGGTAGTACCCTGTCGGACTTTTGCATACATAAAAACTCAGCGGATGTAGTCACGGATGTAATTTTTTATATCTGTGCCTACCGTGCCTGGACGGTGCCTGCCTTACGGTAGTACCTCACGGGGTCGCTGTAGTACCGCGTCAGCGGTTCTACCGCCCCCTGTCGGTGCTCATCATGACGAGTCCAGGCCCTGCTGCACCCATGGTAGTACCGCGGTCCTCCGTGGTAGTACTGCAGGTCTATGCGGCAGTACCGCTCCTGTTATGCAGTAGTACCGCGGGTCGCGGGCTGAGTTGGTGGGTAACAGTTGGATTTGTCTCGTGACTATAAAAGGGGTGTCTTCTTCCTCTAGTTGACCACCTCTTCCATCCCCAAGCTCCATTGATGCTCTAAACTCCATTTTCGCCCGATCTCTCTCCCTAGCCAATCAAACTTGTTGATTTTCTAGGGATTGGTTGATAAGGCCCCGATCTACACTTCCACCAAGAGAAATTTGATTCCCCCGCTATTCCCTTGCGGATCTTGTTACTCTTGGGTGTTTGAGCACCCTAGACGGTTGAGGTCACCGCGGAGCCATAGTCCATTGTGGTGAAGCTTCGTGGTGTCGTTGGGAGCCTCCAGTTGAGTTGTGGAGATTGCCCCAACCTTGTTTGTAAAGGTTCGGTAGCTGCCTCCAAGGGCACCAATAGTGGAATCACGACATCTCGCATTGTGTGAGAGCATGGGGAGAATACGGTGGCCCTAGTGGCTTCTTGGGGAGCATTGTGCCTCCACACCGCTCCAATGGAGACATACTTCCCCTCAAAGGGAAGGAACTTCGGTAACACATCCTCGTCTTCGTCAGTTCCACTCTTGGTTATCTCTTACCTTTACTTGTGCAAGATATATTGTGTTCTATCCTTTGCTTTCTTGTGTGCTTATTGTTGTTGCATTATATAGGTTGCTCACCTAGTTGCATATCTAGAAAACCTACTTTGATGCAAAGTTTAATTTGGTAAAGAAAGGCTAAAAATTGTTAGTTGCCTATTCACCCCCCTCTAGTCAACTATATCGATCCTTTCAACTGGTATCAGAGCCTCGTCTCTTTAATAAGGACTTTGCCGTCCGAAGAGTATGGTTGACACCGTAGACAGTGAGGAGGAGCACCCCGGTGTGATTCCGTCCTCATCTATAGCCGATGGGGCATCCCTGATCTCACGTGAGGAATTCAATGTGGCTTTGGACACATTGAAAACCTCCATGATGACCGAGGTCAAGGGCATGTTCAAAGAGTTCCTTGATGATCTTAAATTATCCACCGCACCTTTGGAAGTGGTTGCTCCCACTAACAAGGTGGCGGATGCCAACTCCGATAAGGTTGAAGCTTCTAGTGAAAAGGTTCCTTTGCCTAGTGGTAAAAGTGGTAATGGCATCTATTCTCATGTTGAACCACCTCTCACTTATGGAGGACCGGTTCCCTCCACGCATCTAAATCATGCGGGGTCTCCTCCCAAGATTGTGAAGAATGAGGACTTTGATGCTTGGGTCTATCGCTTTAAGCGTCATTTAAATCATGTTAACACTAATCTTTGGAGAATAACTGAAGAAGGTTTCTATCCACATGGCCGAAGAAACTTCACCCCTAGAGAAGTCATGGATAATCAATTCAATGAGAATGCTCTCTTCATCCTCCAAGATGCTATTCCACCCGAAGACATTGCTCATCTCCGACCCTTGACCATGGCCAAGGAAGCTTGGCACCATGTTGTCTCCCTCTACAAGGGAAGCGCAAGCATTCAACGCTCAAACTATGAAGTGGTGCAAGATGAAGCCGATGAGTTTGCAATGAATGAAGATGAAGAACCTCGAGAGCTTTACCAGAGACTAACCACTCTCGCGGTCTCACTCCGAGATCATGGGAGCAAGGATACAGATGACAATTGGATCAAGCGCAAGTTCCTCAAGGCCATGATGCCCTACCACAAAGCCATGTCCTCCGTCATCCGTCAAAGGCTGGACTTCCACACTTTTTCCTCAAGTGAAGTGTTTGATGAGTTTGTGGCAATGAGGATCTTGGAGAAGACCGCCAACAATGCGGTGTTGCGTTCTCAAAGAGCAAAGAAGCCCAACCTTGCCTTGAAGGCCAAGGTTTGTGTGGAAGAAGAGGATGATGAGGAAAAAGAGGAGAGCAACCCCGAAGATACTAAGTATGATTATGATGAGCACATGGCTCTTGCTTCAAGGCAATTTTGGAGCAAGAAGAACACAAGGCCAAACTTCAACAAGAATAACTCAAGTAGCTTCAAGGGCAAGCAATGTGTGAGAACATGTTACAATTGTGGCAATGTGAGCCATTTTGTTGCGGAGTGCCCTTACGAGAAGAGGGAAGACAATGGTGGCAAGCTCATCCGAAAAGACAAAGCCAAGTCCTTCCCCAACAAGAACAACTTCACCAAGAAGACTCCAACTAGAGGGTTGGTGGTTCAAGAATAATACCATGAGGATGATGATGATGATGAAGATAGTGAAGCCATGGCCATGGCCTCCGTTGCCATTGCCACAACTCCACGGGTGTCCGTCTTCGACTCACCCAACGAGAACATCACCGCAAAGTGCCTCATGGCTAAAGCCACCAACAAGGTAACCCCCAACATCAAAACCACCATCATTACTAATCCCTCCTTGACAGATTGCATTGATGAAAGTGAGGGGTCTAATGAGGAAGTAAATGAATTCGAGTCTTTTATGAGTAAGCTCAAGGGCAAATCCAAGAAGCACTTCGTTGCTCTCTTGGAACAACTTGGTGAAGCCAATGACATGATAGAGGCTCATGAAGAAACCATCTCTAAGATGGAAGGTCATAGTCGTGACTATGCCGATGAGATATCAGATCTCTCTAAGGCTCTTGAGGAAGAGCATGGGCATCGTTTGGCTCTTGAGGAGTCACACAACGATTACCATGCTAAATTAAGGAAAGATCTTGATCATGCTCTTGTTGTATCTCGTGTGCTAAAATCCGAGAAGGCTAAACTTGGGGCTGACCATGCTAGACTCAAGGAGAAGTTTGATATACTCGACAAGACCCACAAGGTCTTGAAGGGTGCTCATGCTAGCCTCGAGGAGTCTCATGATCAACTCCAAGTGAAGCTAACCAAGGAGAAAGCCACTTTTACTCATATGGTATCAATTGATAATGCAAATGCTACTAACCCGTGTTGTGAGCATGTGCATCTTGTGGAGGAGAATGCCAAGTTGAAGGAGCAACTTGAGAAAGGCCTTGTGACGTGCATACAAGGTGAGAAGAACCTTAATGACCTTTTGAGCAATCAAAAGGAAGTTGTGGCCAAGGAGGGAGTTAGGTTTGCACCCAAGTCCAAGAACAAGAAGAAGAACGACATGACAAAACGACCTCCCCCTCTCAAGCAAATTTTTGTGAAGGAGGGAGAGGGTGCTCCTAAGGAGAAGAAGAACAATGTGAAGTGTGGTGATGTCAAAAAGGGCAATGCCACCCCTTCCAACAAAGCCGGCGACTTTAACCCTTCTTATGTGTTGTGCCATGCTAGTGATGGGCATGTTTATGCTAAATTTGTTGGTTCTCTTTATGAGTACATTGAATGGTCTATTTGGGTTCCTAAGACTCTTGTTACTAACATCAAAGGACCCATTACAAAATGGGTACCTAAAACCAAGCATTGATCTCTTGTAGGTGTTTGCTTCCGGTGGGGGATCATGGTTTCTCGGTAGTGGAGCCACAAGTCATATGACCGGAAGCAAGGACTTGGTGGTGGACATGCATAAGATCCCTTCTATGCCCACCAACGTCGAGTGGGGTGATGCCTCGTCTTCTAAGGTATTGGGTCTTGGCAAGGTTGTCATTTCTCATGACATCACGATCGAGAAAGTCATGCTTGTTGAGTCCCTTGCTTACAATCTACTTTCCGTTCGTCAACTTGCACTCATGGGCTTTGCCACATTCTTTGATATTGATACCGTGGCCCTCTTGTTGAGCAAGACTCTTAAAGTAGCCTTTGTTGGGCATGT
Organism: Aegilops speltoides; assembly: GCA_021437245.1. Lineage (NCBI taxonomy): Eukaryota > Viridiplantae > Streptophyta > Magnoliopsida > Poales > Poaceae > Aegilops > Aegilops speltoides. Next base: position 236,470,400 of record CM038141.1, read on the forward strand.
CAAGAACAGTCTTTATGTGATTAACTTTTCGAAGTGACCCACTAACACCGCGACATGCCTAATGGCTAAAGTTGATGTGGGATGGCTTTGGCATCGCCGTTTAGCCCACGTCAATATGAGATCTTTGCAAAGTCTTCTCAAGGGGGACCATATCCGTGGACTAACAAATGTTAGTTTTGCCAAAGATCGTGCTTGCAGTGCTTGTATCGAAGGAAAGCTACACCAGAAGGTTCACCCTCCCACGACTATCATCTACTCGAAGAGACCCTTGGAGCTACTTCACATGGATCTCTTTGGGCCTCCATCCTTTGATAGTCTTGGGGGTAGAAAGTATTTCTTGGTGATTGTGGATGATTATTCAAGATATACTTGGGTATATTTCTTCAAGAGGAAGAGTGAGACCCAACAAACCATCATCGACTTTGCAAATGAAGCTCAACGTCAACACGATGCAAAGATCTTGACAATAAGAAGTTACAATGGCACCGAGTTCAAGAACAACACCTTGGATGATTTTCTTAGTGATGAGGGGATCAAGCATCAATACTCTGCACCTTACAACCCTCAACAAAATGGTGTCGCGAAGAGGAAGAACCGGACGTTGATGGATTCGGCAAGGACCATGATGGCGGAGTTCAAGTCTTCTTACAACTTTTGGGCCGAAGCCATCAACACAGCATGTCATGCATCCAATCGGCTCTATCTCCGCAAAGGCTTGAACAAGACTCCTTATGAAATACTCACCGGTAACAAGCCCAACCTCAAGTACTTTCGGGTGTTCGGGTGTAAGTGCTTCATTCTCAAGAAAGGTGTTCGTTTGTCTAAATTTGAGGCTAGAGCTCATGAGGGCATATTTGTTGGTTATGCTACAAACTCTCATGCTTACCGTGTCCTCAACAAGTCCACCAGACTCATTGAGGAGACGTGTAACGTGGAGTTTGATGAGAATAACGGCTCCCAAGTGGAGCAAAGTGGTACTTGTGATGTAGGTGATGAAATTCCTCCCCAAGCCATAATAAGAACGGGTGTTGGTCATATCCTACCCATTGAGGAACCCCTTGTGGCCGAAGGAGAAGGACAATGCTCCACTCAAGTGGCGCCATCACCAACCCAAGACCCACACACTTCCGAAGAACAAAGTGAAGGCCCTCAACCTCGTGAACAAGATCAAGGGCAAGATCAACCTCAAGATGGTGGTGAACCACCAAGTGATGCCCAAGGTCAAGTTCTCCCTTTCGAGCAAGTTCAAGATCAAGAGCAAGTTCAAGATCAAGAGCAAGCTCAAGATCAAGAACAAGCTCAAGACGGCGCTCAAGATGATCAAGTTACCCCTCATCTTTGCACTTCCGAGGAGGAATTAGAGCGTCGTGCCGTGAAGATCGCTTCCAAGCTCACTACCAAAGGTCATCTCACAGAGAATGTGGTTGGAAGCCTAAGAAAGGGGGTAAGCACTGGTAGACAATTAGCAAACTATTGTGAACATCACACGTTTGTTTCTTGTGTCGAACCCCAAAAGGTCTATGAGGCACTCGAGGATCCGGATTGGCTCAATGCCATGCATGAAGAACTCAACAACTTTGAGCACAACCAAGTGTGGAAATTAGTGCCAAGGTCAACCGGGAATCATAATGTCATTGGAACCAAGTGGATATTCAAGAACAAGAAAGATGCTCATGGAATCATTGTTCGAAACAAGGCTCATTTGGTGGCACAAGGCTACTCCCAAGTCGAGGGTATCGACTATGGTGAAACCTTAGCTCCCGTTGCTCGCCTTGAATCTATTCGCTTGTTGGTTGCTTATGCTTCTCATCATAATTTCAAGTTGCAACAAATGGAGGTGAAGAGTGCTTTTCTTAATGGTCCCATTAATGAGTTAGTGTATGTCAAACAACCCCTGGGGTTCGAGGATCCCTACTTCCCTGATCATGTGTACCAACTCAACAAGGCGCTCTATGGCCTTAAGCAAGCCCCACGTGCGTGGTATGAGCATCTTAATGAGTTGTTAGAAGATCGTGGGTTTGAAATTGGGAAAATTGACCGCACTCTTTTTACTAAGAAGGTCAAGGGGGAGTTGTTTGTGTGCCAACTATATGTTGATGATATTATCTTTGGTTCCTGTCGTGGATTTGTCACGGCAGATGTCCTAGCATAAGGACTTAGTCGTGGAGCCATCGCTACGGGTTTACTTGCAGGGGTTAAAGCGGACACAAAGACACGAGGGTTTTATACTAGTTCGGCCCCTTCGATGAAGGTAAAAGCCTACGTCTAGTTGTGATGGAATTGATGTAGTCTCGATGGCTAGGGAGCAAATAAGCTTCGCCTAGGCTCGAGTTGTGGTTGTCTGTCTTGAACCGCCGGGTCGTCCCCTTATATACACGAGTGACGCCCGTCGGTTTGCAGAGTCCCAACCGGTTCATACTCGTATCCCGGTTGGCATCTCCCTATTCCTAACTTACAATACAAGTCATACATCAGGCCGGTTTACGGCTATAAGTTCTAAACCGACTACAGGCCTTGGGCCTTTCCATGACTACACCACTAGCAGAGCTAACCCGGCCCAAACTTGGCCGGTTTACACCTAGTGGTAATATCCCCAACATTAGGCCCCAGATTGATTTGAACTGGTTCATGTCAATCCTTCACAAAACCTGCATCTTGGACATTTTCTTTGTTTAATAAACCGTCACGTCGTCATTGCTTCTGATCACTGTAAACCGGCATGACATCATTGCTTCTGGTCAGTGTAAACCGGCATGACGTCATCTTGAAGTTTATCCTTTATAACGCCTTCTTTAATGACCGTCCCTGGATTCACGCGCTTGACCTAGCTTTATCGCTTTATAAATAGGACCGAAGGGTCATTACATTTTCCCTTCGCTTCTTCTTCTTCTTCTTCCTCGCCGCTGCCTTTGGAGCTCCGTCTGCCGCTATCAACGCTCGCTTCGCCCTAGGCCGCTGATCAACCTGTTCGGACCAAAATATGCGGCCTTTCTCCGCATCTCCTCCGCTTTCCGTAAATCTCTTACCCTTCTTCACCTGTTCCCTCACCTTAGATCTGCTTCTAGGGTTCGAGCTTCATACCACGTTCTTCGATGTTTTCACCTTTCTAGCCTTTGAGCCATGCTATGAATCCTGCTCGCACTAAACGAAGACTCCTGCGATCCGCTGCACTTTCTCATCTTAATCCATAGATCTTACGCACATATATATATACCTTATGGTGCATTTCCTGTTTCTTCTTTACTTTCGCGACGCTTTTCCTGTTTTCTGAAAACCCGCGTTTGATCCGTAGTAAACATGAACTTTTGTGAAACCTGTTTCTGTCCATGACTTCAATTACCTTCGAAGCCAAGATTAGGCGGTTTAACTCACCATGGTAAAAAGCTGCTAAACCGGCACCGGTGCACCATTAGTCCCCTTGTTGAACCGCCGGGATATATCCGACATCATCCGACAACACGCTGATTTATAGGAACCGACTCCGGTTTATCATAACTTAAATCAATCACTCCTTAGTAAGTACTTTCTTAAACCGGATCCTTCTCCTTGTAGATCTTATGATGGCCAAACAGGTGTACGAATGCAACTGGGTTCCTTCCCGCGTCTCCGAGACACAGTTGAACGAACTGGTATCAATCGGCGCTTTAGATGATCAAAACACAATCCATTGGAGGGTTCCTGGAGAGGAATGTCCTCCTACCCCTCAGGAAGGAGAAGTTGTGGTTTTCGCGGATCACTTGTTCCGGGGTTTCAAACCGCCTGGGTCAAAATTTTACCGGGACGTGATGGCTAATTTTCAACTCCGTCCCCAAGATATCGGCCCCAATTCTGTTACCAACCTGTGCCATTTTCAAGTGCTGTCCGAAGCATATCTTCAAGAAGAACCCTCTGTTGAACTGTTCAGGGATCTCTTCCACCTAAACCGCCGCACCGAATTCACCGATGGCCCCAATACTGAATTGGGCGGTATGGCTATCCAAAAGAGGAAGGAGATCACTTACCCCCACGTCAAACTCCACACTCATCCCAAAGAGTGGAACGCGACTTGGTTCTACTGCAAAGACACTTCCCCTGAAGGTGAAAATCCTTTACCTGGTTTTCGTCCAGAGCGGCTCAGCAATACTCATCCCTTTCCGCAACGATTGACTGCCAAAGAAAGAAGCAAATACGCTCCACAACTATCCAAGCTTCGGGCCTTCATGGCTAACGGTTTGACTGGGATCGATCTGGCACGCTATTGGTTATCTTGGGGCGTATTGCCTCTGAGCCGGCGTTCCGGTTTGATGTGCCAGTATACCGGCAGCATCGATGACCCACTCCGACACACCAAACTGGAACTGTCGGAAGATGAAGTCACGGATTCAGTGAGGAAAATGCTGAATGAACCGGAGCACCTTTGTGCCCAAACCGGCTTGGCTCCTTACTGTACCCTCAACGCACCTCTTGCGGTAAGTCCCTGACCGTGTCATCATTAAACACTGCTATTATTTTCATACTTGCAACTCTCAATTATTTCTGATCCAGGTGATAATCCGCTCGAGCAAGAAACTCTCTCAAGACAAAGTGGACAAGGTCAAGGCCAAACCGCCCAAAACGAAGTTGTTAAGAATCCGCCCACAAGAGGAAAACCACGGCTTGCCTCGATCCGCCATCGATGATGATGTGGGTAATCTGAAACTTGATTCTCTTGGCTTGTTTTTACACATCTTATTGATGACGATGCTTGTCGACGACGCCAAGCCAAAGAACGCATGATTTGCCGAGGTAACCATTCTCTCTTCCGATTCAACAAATTTGCCTTCACTAAAATTTCACGGCAAACCGGAAAGTTAACTTTTCTCACCCCTTGCTTACTTGGATCCCAAACTTCTTATGAAGACACAAGAAGCATGAAGCTCGCCAGACAACCCGGCAGACAATGGACGGTAGTTACCTCTGCCGGTTTACCAAACAGCCCGCCCGAAGCGCCGCACCGAGGTTTCCAACCTTTTATTACCTTGAATTCCAAAGCGGGTTTATTCCACAACCTCTTAATCCGTCCGACCGATTATCGTCACCTCCCATTCGCCCTCTGGCGAATCATCACCACTCAGCTACCACCGTTGAAGATAGCCGCGGGTAAGTTCATACAACCATATGCTTGTTGATTTCTTCCGTAATGTACACGCCTTTGGTCCTGAATCGTGCTTCTCGTAACCAAACCGAAACCCAAAGAAAAGGCTCGCTTAGACAAAACAGTGAAGAGGCTGCCGCTTCAGATCATGAGCGGCACCGGATCTCGAAAATGTTGCTTCAAGATATTCCAACCGACCCTCCGGTTCAAGAAGATGTTATTCCCGAGGAGAGGCTGCGGATGTTTCAATGTCTGCTGATCCACCGCCAAGATCGTCCGCCCGAAAAGGCTCATACCCCATCAAACAGTTTATACCCACACGATCCGTCAATCGAAGATGACGATGTTGTAATTATCGAACGGGCCACTCTGAACCGGGGAACATCGCAACTCTAACCCGGCATACTGTGAAGGAGGATTCTTCAACTTGGAACAAAGGAAAGTGGGCTGCCTAGCTGGAAACGTATGCCGCTTTTAAGCGCCCAAGATCTTCATTTCGATACCGAACCGCTTTACAAAGAGCCGTGATTATGAAGCTGGCTTAGTGAAACTAATGAGAGATAAGTTTGAGGTAACACTCCTTTCCTTATTGCCATTATAGTAGTCCTTGTAGCCCCCAAGGGCCGGTTTGCAATCTTTGATCAAACTGGGACTTGATAACTTCCTTTGATGGATTTGATAATCTTCCCTCGTAACCGCCAGGGCCGGTTTAACGATGCACACTTAAATCGGTACCCCAAAAATTTCGACAATACCGTAATAGAATCAAATAGCTATTAGCCCTCATACCGAAGTTGAATACTCAGATTCAACTTGGGACTTTGCCATGTATGTAGCAAGAGAAAGATTGAAGGTACATTAGCCCCCAAGTGTCAAGCATATAAGCGTGTTGTATGGTTGAGACTTTAACTTGAATTGTTGGCTGATCATATGCACAGCCGAGGTGAAAATCAAGGATGATCGAATCGCCGATTTAAAGCGGCATCGAAAACTCAGCAGGCCGAGATGCATAAAGCCAAGAAGGAGCTAACCATTGCCTTGACTCGCGGAACAGTGAAGGACAACATGAAAAGGAACAGCGGTGCGGGCCACCGAAAAGGCCAACTTGCTCAAACGGGCCGAGAATGCTGAAGCTGCCCTTAAACCGGTGGTGGATGATCTGACAGCCGTGAAGCGGCAAGTGCATTCTATGACGGCAGCCATCTTCGGTAAGTTCCCTGTGAATAAGCGCAACATGCTTTTTCTGCTGCCCCATTATTCCTGTTTAAAACTATCCTGTTATCATATGCAGGCACACGTGTTGGGCACTTGGGTAACGACGTGCGGAAGAAACTGAAAGCTGTCTACACTTTAGTGGAACAACTATATACCGGAGCCCAGCGTGTCATTACCACAATGTCCCATAACAATCCAGCACCGTCCCTGATCCAAGATACCCTGAACCGGCTATCCATCCTTCCCTCCCGGATTGAAGAGGTAAAGAAATCTGCAGACGAACCGGAGCCATCAATGCCTTGATCCGAGCCAAAGCCCGGTGCCGGATTTTGATCCCGTGGAAGCAGCTCAAGGCTATCCCAAAGGTAAAGGAAGACGGCTCGACTTTAGTGAAGAGGACTTGCGTGCGATAAACCGTGCGGTACGCCCGCTGGCTTGTCAATTGGCGGAAGAAGCCGATTTGGAACACTACCAAGCCCAGTATAATGAGCAGAACAAGCGTGTGTCCGCTCCAACCTTTGAACCGGAAAACTTGATTCCTCCAATCCGTAAGCATACCTACGCACCTGACATTGAACCGTCGTCTTTGATTCACGACGAAGCTGTTTTTCAAGCGCTGATGGGAATCGACTGGACTTCTGTGGATTTCCAGCCGATGGGTAGAGATGAAGATGTTGAAGCGGCGGAGGATGACGAACAGTCATGAACCGGAACCGATTTAAACATCTTTCCTGTTTGTCCCGAAAAACAATGATTCTCATTTGGGCACTGTGTTGCCTTGTAATAGCTGTAGTCAAAACTTTGCTACCTGGGTATGCCTTCGTGCACCGAGGAAACTTTTGTTTGATTCACATCCCCTGCAACCAAAAGATTGAACTTCGGCGGCGGTGACACCGCCAGCCGGTTTATGGCATCCAATATATTTTGTGTATTGAAAATCGATTAGTATGTGATACAAATACCTGCCGTATTTGGCTATAAAGCTGGCATAGCCAATCTTGAAGCGGAGGCCTTTAAAAACCATGACCATCTGGGGAAATAATAACTCCCACATAGGCGTGCTGAATTAGCACAAGCCCCCATGTTTCTCCATAAGGATGAACCGGAAGAAGGCAAACCGGAAAGATAAAAACTTCGGTGTAACACCAAACCGTGTCCTGTCAGTTTGTTACTGACAGCTAAACCGGATAAAAAATATTCGTCGGGTTGAAAACGCAACAAAAATCGAATACCAAATATGGCAACAAAGGCAATAACTCTTTGCAAAAGGAAAGCTTCATGGAGCTGGTCAGATGGCATTACCATGGTCGACGCAACCAAGCCCCAAGGCGAAGCGATGGTGCTAGTCGGCCAGTCCCTAAAAGACTCTTGGCGAGAACGCCGCCAAGTGGCATGACATTGGTTCGGGTTCACCAAGCCTCCAAGTGACGCTGGCCCTATTGGCCGACCAAGAGGCGTGACGGTTCAGACGTGACCGTGTCCCCAATGATCTGGTGGCTTTCGCTTATCAAGAGGTGTTGCGTTGGTTCGACACGACCAAGCCCCCAAGTGATAAATATAATGTCAAGGGGTAAACGGAGGCCGCTTTAAAATGTAAGCACTCCATGTAACCACACATGAAAAGAAAGACAGAGACCCCGCTTTAGCCGAGGCCCCGATTTTTATTATATCAAGATAATGTATACATTGTTATGCTATGTACATAAACCGAGCCGATGACTCAAGTGTAGTAAGGTCGAAGATGAGCTATATTCCACGGCCTATTGGTCTCCTCTTCTGATGTACGTGAGTCTTTATGCTCTCGAATATCAACCAGATAGTAGGAACCGTTGTGCAGATTCTTCGACCACAAAGGGTCCTTCCCAAGGCGGGATAACTTGTGCATATCATGTTCGTCTCGATGAGACGGCACCAAATCTCCTTCCTGAAAGGCTCTGGTTTTAACCCGGCGGCTGTGATAACGACGAAGATCTTGCTGGTAAATCGCCGAACGAGCGGCTGCCAAATCACGCTCTTCATCTAATAGATCCAAAGCATCTTGTCGCGCCACCTCGTTATCCGCTTCAATATAAGCCGCTACACGAGGCGAATCGTACTCGATATCACCGGGGAGAAGCGCCCTCGCCCGTAAACCATGAAGAAAGGGTGTATCCAGAGACCGGTTTGGCGAGTATTGATACTCCATAGCACCGATGGGAGTTCTTGACCCAAAGATCCTGGTGTTCTCTCAGAACGGAACCGAAGTCGGGTTTGATGCCTCGCAAGATTTCGATTAGCACGTTTCGCTGCCTGTTGGGCTGAGGGTGCGCCATCGACGATACGCTGCCGGATATGCTCGCGTTCACGTAATTCTTTCATGGCTCCCTTGGACAGATTAGTGCCATTATCAAGAATGATACTGTGGAAAGCCAAACCGAAAATCACTTTTTGATGAACCGCACCGCTGCCGCATCACACTTATCGTGTGTTCCGCTTCGACCCACTTGGTGAACTTGTCCACTGCCACCAATAGGTGGGTCTTCTTATCTTTGGATCGCTTAAAGGGCCCAACCATATCCAGCCCCCAAGTCGCAAACGGCCACGTTATTGGGATCATCCGCAATTCTCGTGCGGTACATGAGCACGCTCGAGAATTTCGACATCCATCGCACCGTTGACCAAGTCCTCCGCATCGCGGAGCGTTAACCAGTAAAATCCATGACGGAACGCCTTCGCCACCAGGGACTTTGAACCGGCGTGATGCCCGCAATCCCCTTCATGGATTTCTTTTAAAATTTCACAGCCCTCCTCAGGGGAAACACAGCGTTGAAACGCCCCTGAAACACTGCAATGATGCAACTCCCCATTAAGGATCGTCATAGATTTGGAGCGCCGGATTATCTGCCTGGCCAGGACCTCATCGTCTGGTAGGTCCCCTCGGGTCATATACGCAAGGTAAGGAATCGTCCAATCCGGAATAGCATGCAATGCTGCCACCAACCGAGCCTCCGGATCAGGAATAGCCAAATCCGCTTCACCAGGGAGCTGAACCGACGGGTTGTGCAAGACGTCCAGAAAGACATTAGGTGGAACCGGTTTACGCTGAGAACCCAAACGGCTTAAAGCGTCTGCCGCTTCGTTCTTCCGACGATCCACGTGATCCACTTGATAGCCTTTGAAGCAACCTGCAATATTATCCACTTCTCGACGATATGCAGCCATGAGGGGGTCCTTAGAATCCCAAGTGCCAGATACTTGCTGCGCCACCAGGTCCGAGTCACCAAAGCACTTAACCCGGCTTAAGTTCATCTCCTTAGCCATCCGGAGACCATGGAGCAAGGCTTCGTACTCAGCTGCATTATTAGTACAAGGGAACATTAAGCGGAGAACGAACAAAACTTATCACCTCGTGGGGAAGTTAACACGACTCCAAATTTCGAGCCTTCCAACCGCCTCGATCCATCAAGTGGATAGTCCAAGATGTATGATCCGGCTTCTCCTCCGGTGCTTGTAACTCCGTCGGTCATTAATGAAATCAACAAGTGCTTGTGATTTCACTGCCAGGCGTGGTGTATACTTGAGCCCATGCGCCCAAGCTCGATGGCCCATTTTGCAATCCGCCGATCGCCTCCCGTTTTGTATGATATCACCCAAAGGAGCTGAACTAACCATCGTAATAGGATGCCCTTGGAAATATTGTTTCAGCTTCCTACCGCCATAAAAACACCATAGACTAGCTTCGCCAATGCGGATACTCGCTTGGACTCAATAAGCACCTCATCGATATAATAAACCGCCGTTGAACCGGATATTCCTTTCTCGCCTCCTTGCGCTTACCACAATGGCTACGCCACCGCTTCGTGCATTGGCTGCCACATATAATAACAATGTTCCTTGTCAACCGGAGCCGCAAGGACAAAGCGGGTTGGCCAATTGCCGCTTTAGGTCCTCGAAGCCGTCGCAAATGGACTCGCATAAAATGATCTGCTTTCCTCAAAGATCTGGTATAAAGGAATGGCCTTCTCTCCGAGGCGGCTGATAAACCGACTCAATGCCGCAATCCGGCCCGCCAAGCGTTGAACATCGTTGATACACTTCGGTTTAGCCAAGGAGGTGATGGCTTTAATTTTCTCCGGATTAGCCTCGATTCCTCTGTTAGACACCAGGAACCCCAACAACTTGCCAGCCGGAACACCAAAAACACACTTGGCCGGATTAAGCATCATCTTATAAACGCGCAAGTTGTTGAAGGTCTCCTTCAAATCTTCCACCAGTGTCTCCTTTTGTCTTGATTTCACCACAATGTCGTCTACATAAGCATGCACATTGCGGCCAATCTGCGTATGCAAGCAATTTCAGACACACCGCCGATAAGTAGCTCGGGCACTCTTGAGCCCAAAAGGCATAGATACATAGCAGAAGGCTCCAAAGGGAGTTATAAACGCCGTCTTCTCCTGGTCCTTAACTGCCATTTTGATCAGATGATACCCAGAGTATGCGTCCAAAAAACATAAACGCCACATCCGCCGTAGCATCAATAATCGATCGATCTTGGGGAGAGCAAAAGGATCTGCTGGGCAAGCCTTGTTGAGATCTGTGTAGTCCACACACATACGCCAGGTGCCGTTTTTCTTAAGAACCAACACCGGATTAGCAAGCCACTCTGGATGAAACACCTCAATGATAAAGCCGGCTGCCGAGCACCGCTACCTCTTTCCCAATGGCCTTGCGCTCTCTTCATTAAACCGGCGGAGGAACTGTTTCACGGTTTATACTTAGGATCCACATTAAGTGTGTGCTCGGCGAGTTCCTCGGTACACCTGGCATGTCGATGGCTTCCATGCAAAGATGTCCGGTTCTCACGGATGAACTCGATGAGCGCGCCTTCCTATTTGGGATCCGAGTTGGCACCGATAGTGAACTGCTTGGACGAATCGCTCGCACAAAGTCAACAAGCTTGGTTTCAATTGCCGATTTAAATTTCAGATCCGATTCATGCTCAGAGTGGGCTTCTTCAAAGGGGTCATATCTCACGGATCAACATTGTCCTTATAAAATTTCAACTCCTCCGTGGCATGCACCGCCTCAGATAAGCTGCATCTCCTTCCTCACATTCCAAAGCGACTCGGCGGCTTCCATGCACCGTTATTGTTCCTTTGTAACCCGCATTTTGAGCTGCAAGTAGATATAACAAGGTCGTGCCATGAACTTAGCATAAGCTGGCCGTCCAAACAAAGCATGATATGGGCTCGGATTTTCACCACTTCAAAAGTTAGCTTTTCGCATCGGGAATCATGCTCATCTCCAAAGGCCACATCCAGGGCTATCTTACCAATAGGATAAGCAGATTTGCTCGGTACTACACCATGGAACACCGTATTAGACGGTGCGAGATCTTTATCTGTGAGACCCATGCGACGGAAAGTGTCATAATACAATATATTGATCTCGCTTCCTCCATCCATGAGTACCTTAGTAAACTTGTAGCCCCCAACCCGGGATCTACCACCAAAGCCACCGACCGGATTATCAACCCGGGGATGGTCATCTCGCTCCATACGATAGGATGCTTTGACCAGCAAGAAATATCGCGGCAAGGCCGGTTCAACAGAAGTTTATCGCCTGCTTGTGAAGCTTCCGATCCCGCTTTGTCCAAACCGGTAGTGAAAACATGATAACGCCCGCCATTCAATCGCTTTGGTTGGCTCGATAGCTTCGATTATTCTTTGCCTTTGGCCCCTTGATTACTCGATTATTGAGATTGCCTCGTTATGCCCTCAACCGAAGCTCCGCCCCGACCCGCCCATGGAAACCGGATCCCGAACCACCACCGACCGGGTCATATCGGAAAGCATCGGAATTTTTGAACTCCTGCATAATATAACAATCTTTCCAAAGATGATTCGATGGGGATTCTTCGCTCCATGCTTGGGACAAGGCTGATTCAACAAGTAATTCAAACGGTTTGCACTAGCATTTGGACCCGATTCGACTTGCCTCTGCGCTACCGGCCCTCGTCCTGCGCGATTAGTGTTGGCTACGAAAACCGGATTACCGTCGACTTTGCGCTTGCTCCCGTTCCATGACCCGCCGGTTTGAAATCTGCTGCTTGAGTTGCCGTTCTTCTTTCCTTCCCTCGCTTCATCATCATCCGCCGGGATCCTTGGTACTGCCTCGAATCGGCATATTTTACCAAAGCGCCATGAGGGTTCCCATATCATTGCGTAACCGCTTCATACGCCCCGATTTAAATTTCAAAGGCTCAAACCGCAGCTTGCTTTCCAATGTTATGATTGCCGAGTCAGCATTGATCCGGTCCGAAGAGTGCAAAATCTCAGACACACGGCGTACCCAACGGGTTGTTGACTCTCCTTCTTCCTGGACGCAAGCTGCCAAATCTACTATGGACTTGGGCTGCTTACATGTGTCCTTGAAATTCTGGATAAACCGGGCCCGTAGTCGCCCCCATGAACTGATAGAATTAGGCGGCAAGCTTTTCAACCAAGTACGCTGTGCCCTCCATCATCATGGTGAAGTACTTTGCACACGCTGCTTCATCAACATCCAAAGATCTCCATGGCCATCTCGTAACTCTCAACCCACGCTTGAGGATAGATCGGCGGTGTAATTTGGCACCTTGCGCTGGCCTTTAAAATCCTTAAGGACGCACATTGCACAAAGCGGGATTAAACAGGCACTCCAAAGCGGAGGTGACTCTGGTGCAGCGAAGGTGGTAGGGCGAACCGGTGTGTGTTGATCCGCACACCCGCGCTGCTAACTCAGCCTCTCTGCGTGCCCGGGCCCGATCCACCACCTCCTGAGCATCACGACCGCCACCTGTCTGGTGATTGCCTCGGGCCGCTTCACGGTCCCGCTCGTTACTTGATAGGGCCGGTTCATCCATGCGCCTGCTGTAGCTCCGGCTTGGACGGGGTGTAGAGTGAATCCGATCGCGGCTGTATGAATATGCTTCTCTTTGGATCGTGCAGATCCGAGAAGCTCCTTGACCCGACGTGTCTCAACTGCCTGTGGGGAATCTCCTTCGACTGGGATCGCCTCCAATCGTGCCGCAGCCGCAACTAGGTTGTCCATAGGGTTGGAGTAATGGCCCGGGGGCGTCTGCACCGGCGGAGGAATCACTGTATGCTGGTGCGGAGGCTCCATCAGGCGCGGTTGGACCGTCGCTCCTGCTCCTGGTGCCTCAATCCGGTTTACCTCCCTATCTTTGGGGCGGGTTCTTGGGTCCGCTCCGGTCGCGAAGAGACTTCTAGGATCAAATCGACGGTAGGCGTGATCTATACTTCCGCCAAGACCTCTGTGGACGCACTCTGTCGAGCATGAGTTTGTAAGCTTGCGCATCTAAAGCGCCCGCTCTGTAGCCATACGCTCCTTCTTCCGCCAGATCCGCTTTGGCTTGCGTGATCTGCTCTTTTATCTTTGCGATTTCGCATTATGAGCCCCCGATCCGCGGGGCTGTCCACCGCCATAAGAGCTGCCAACGATCGAACAGATCGACAAAACTTGAACGGCGGCGCACGGGCCTCCGCCCCTCGCCGCCATCGCTGAACCGGAAAGCATTGCTGCTGCGGTTGAAGAAAGATTCGCGGCTTGCGCATCGCCATGAATACACCGATCCGGTTTAAGCGGCTCGGGGTCCGAATCTCGTCACCGTCGGAACAGCCCTCGATCATATCATCCCGCGAATGGTACAATGACTCGGTCTCTCCTGCTGAAGATTCATCGCGGAATAAACGACGGTCTCGCTACGTGCTCAACCGCGTCATACTCCCCTCCATGGGTGACTCCGACGAAGACATGCCTCACGGCCGGTTTAGCCGGGCTGGTTTAGCGCAACGAGCCGTCTCGACAAGGTCGGTGCAGATGTCCGGCCTCGCCCGAGCCCTCCGATCTTGCCGATGAAGACATGTATGCGCCGAAGGGGACCGGTATCCATACTCGATTGAATCGGCCTCGGGACCCCATCCAAAGATCGATGTAGATCCGGCCGACGACTCTTGGTCATCCGGCCCACGACGTAGCCTTCGAGTCCTTTGAGCTTGCCCTCCAAGACCATCAAACCATCGTGCGACAGCCCCACGGTGGGCGCCAACTGTCGTGGATTTGTCACGGTGGGCCTTTCCATGACTACACCACTAGCAGAGCTAACCCGGCCCAAACTTGGCCGGTTTACACCTAGTGGTAATATCCCCAACAGTTCCCCTAAGAAAGCTTTTAATGAAGAATTTGCCGCTCTCATGACCTCAAAGTTCAAGATGTCTATGATGGGAGAGTTGAAGTTCTTTCTCGGGTTCGAAATCAAGCAAAGAAGAGAAGGAACCTTCATCAACCAAGACAAATACACTAAAGACATGCTCAAGAGATTCAAGCTAAGTGATGTCAAGCCGGCCTCCACTCCAATGCCCGTCAAATGCCAACTTGACATTGATCCCAATGGTAAAGTGTTGGATCAAAAGGTATATCGCTCCATGATTGGATCCTTGCTTTACCTTTGTGCATCTAGACCGGATATCATGTTGAGTGTGGGAATTTGTGCATGATTTCAAGCCGCACCTAAGGAAAGCCACTTTGTGGCGGTCAAGCGAATCTTTTGATATTTGGCTCATACCCCAAACTTTGGCTTATGGTACCCAAGAGGAGCCAACTTTGATCTTTTGGGCTATACAGACTCAGATTGGGCGGGTGACAAAGTGGATAGGAAGTGCACCTCCAGAGAGTGCCAATTTCTTGGTTACTCTTTAGTGAGTTGGTCTTCTAAGAAGCAAAGTTGTGTATCTCTCTCGTCCACCGAAGCGGAGTATGTGGCTGTCGGTAGTTGTTGTGCTCAACTTCTCTGGATGAGGCAAACTTTGAAGGATTACGGTGTCACTTGTGACGAAGTGCCTCTTTGGTGTGACAATGAAAGTGCCATCAACATCTCTCTCAACCCGGTGCAACACTTCAAGACGAAGCATATTGAGATTCGGTATCACTTCATCTGGGATCACATTAGGCGAGGGGAGATCAAGCTCAAGCATGTCAACACTCATGATAACCTTGCAGATATTTTCACGAAGCCCTTGGATGAAGCAAGATTTCGCGAGTTAAGGCATGAGCTAAACATCGTTGATTCGAGCAATGTGGTTTGAACCCTTGCTCACCCCACCATACTCATCATGCTATCTTGTTTAGGTGTAGGCATGGACATAGGGGGAGTGTTGTTCTCTCAATTAACTTTCCCTCCCCCATTATGCATAAATTGATCAACTCTTTCACATTAGCCATTTTTTATGGTACTTGTGCTTCAAAGACGAGTCTTGGTCATGGGCCCAAGGATAATTCTTCGTGGTGCCATACCAAGTGACTCATACATAGGTGGCTTCGGCCACCGCCCTCTCTTCCTGAGAGTTCTGATTCATGTTTTGGTCTTCATTGTCTTTTGCCTTCTCTTTGTGTCGTTCTTGTGTCGTCGTTGGGGCTTGCCTCTTGGTTGTTCGGTGTCTTGAAGGTTGATTTGCAAATGCCGTTTCCCTCTCTTGTGCGAAATTTGCATTTTCTTGTGTCCATGGTGGTACTACGGCAGCTTGCCACGGTACTACCACAAGAGCTGCGCACCGCACTACCGTAACCAGCACGGTAGTAATTTTTTACTGCCGCTGGTCGAGCGGTACTACCGCCCAGCGTGCGGTACTACCGCAATGAGGCGCGGTACTACTGCGTAGTCGTGAGCGCATGGGGGTTAAGTGCGGGCCGGGGGAGTTCTAACTCCCCCATACCCATTCGTCTCATGTTCCCCACGCTGTCTCTCTCTCTCTCTCCTGCCCAAGAACGGCACTGGAGAACCTCGCCGGATCTCCGTCTCTGACCGCTCTTCTCGGATTCCGACCAGTGGGATCGTTCCCCACCTCGCCCCCTTGCCATGGACCATGGTTTTTCCCCAAGTTCCTCTTCTTTTGTTCCATTCTTGTACTTCTAGGTCTTGGGGAGATGCATGTGTTGTTCATGCAATTTTTGGCTAAATCTGTGCAAGAGGGATTTGTAGGAGAGTGGTAGTGCAGTAAGCATGCGTTTTGGATTGACACAATAGTTCAATTTGATCAACGGTAGTACCGATCTAGTTTTGTGGATGTCTAGATCCAGATCCGTGGTTACTGTGGCGTCTTTGATCCGTGCAGTACTACCGCTCCTCTTGGAGCGGTACTACCGCATCCACGCTCGTAGCCTGCTCCGCGCGGTACTACCGCTCCCTGGTGCGGTACTGCCACTCAGAGCACGGAAGTAAAAAATTACTTCCGCTCCAGGTGCGGTACTACCGTGCCACCCCGGCACGGTACTACCACGGCTGGCACAGATGTATTTTTTACATCCATACGCTGGCCCGGTACTACCGTAGAGGCAAATTTTGTTGTTTTATCTTTCCAAATCTCTTGCTTACTTATTTCTTTTGGCTTTGACCTTGGTATTTGCATTGATCCTTCTTGTTTTTCGTGCGTGTTCTTGTGTTTTGTGTCTAGGTGGTGGCTCTGGTTCCCATGTTCGTCGCTCGAATCCCAGCCACGACATTGAGGTCAAAGCGGTGCAAGAACCAAGATGAAGCTCCAGAGGGCTCCAATGCCTCCCAACGCAGAACCAAGCACACCGCCACCAAGCAGAGGGATCCCACCATGGGCATGGATGAGATACCTCTCGCCGAGTTCATTGTTCGAAGGAAGATCAACCCCTATGTGAATCCCCGTGCTAACTTCAGAGGGAATGATATGTTCTAGACCAAGCAGCAGAACCTTATCTATCTGGATGTGATCAAGGCCAAGCAGAACATCTACGTGGAAGTTCACTAGATTGACATGAATCACATGAGGCAGGACAAGCACCGTGGCTATTTTGGAGAGGCTTTGGATCTGGTGGAGCAGTTCGGCATTGAGCACATGCTTACCTTTCACCTAGACTTTGACCCAGACATTGTGGCTCAGTTCTTTGCTTCGGTCCACTTCGATTTCGATGAAGCAAGGACCATGACATGGATGACCAATGGTCAATGGATGACTGCTAAGTGGAAGGATTTCATGGATTTGCTTCACGTTCCTGATGCGGGGCTGACACGCCCGTTGGAGTTCGCCCTCACGCCAACTCTGAGTTCGCCAACAAGAACAAGCTCCATCCCTTCCTTGTTGAGAAGACACTTGCTAGCAAGAAGAAGGTGTGGGTGCCGAACTCCTTCCTTGACATCATGCATTGTCTCTTCCGCAACACCCTCTTCCGGCGCATTGGTGACATGGGCCAGGTGCATGCCTATCTTGTGGATATGATGCTCATTTGTGAGGATGCGCGTCAGGCTCAGACTCAACCACTTGATGTCTCACTGTCGGTGGGAAACAACACCTATGGGATCACTGGAATACCTTCTATGGTTGCAGGGCGCGGGGATCGTGAGAAGAGCGGGACTAACAGACAACACAAGGGGGATTTACCCAGGTTCGGGCCGCAATGATGCGTAAAACCCTACGATCCTGCTTTGGTGGATGTATTAGTGTTCTTGAGCTCTCGAACTAGCTCTCGGTCTTTGTGGGGTTGAAAAGAGCGAATCCTTTCTCTGTGCGCCATGGGCCTCCTTTTATAGGCGAAAGGGGCTGCCACAGTGGCACACAGGAGGTGGAAAGTGATACAGTAGCACGAGCTTATCGCCCGTATTACAGGACAAGGCACATTAAATGCAAGGCTTAGGTGTCCCTCCACTTTATCGGGGATGGGGGCGGGGCCCGTCCTGTCCGTCGCCGCTCCCCCTCGCTTCGACATGCGCCCTGGCCAGCGATGCATGCGGTGCCATGTAGGCAGGCAGGCAGCTGAGGTGGCGTGGTGGTGGAGCCTCCATGAAGGATTGCATCTTTGCCACGCAGTGCTGCCTTGACTGGTTGGGTCAGCATTTTGTATGCGAATGGCGGTGAAGACTTAGTCTGGCGTGGGCTGGCAGTGACCTGCGGTGCGGCAGCTAGGGCCTTGTCGGGTGGCCGGCAAGGGTCTTGCCGTGGCATGATATGGCGTCCCCGCAAGGATCTTGCCGGGGTCTTGTGGGTTCCGCCGGTGAGGATGGTTGCCTTCCTATCCTTACTTGATCTCGAGCATTCTATGTCTTCACAAAGATCTGCATGCCACCACAAAGGTCCCGACGCATTTGCCAAGCATCGGTGGGCTCAATCGTAGCTCACTCGGTTGGTATGGGCGAGCTGCCCCGGCAAGGGTCTTGCCGGGGCCGCTGAGGCTGCCCCGGCAAGGGTCCTTGCCGGGAAAACCTGCTTCGCCCATCTGATCTTTGTGGCCTTGGTCCTTGTTGTTGCTTTGTTCGTTCTGTGGCTTCGGCTCCTCTCCGGCTTCCCATTCTTGCCGTGTCTGTGCGTGGCCGTGGCGGGAGGCTCTGACTACCCGTGCACAAGTAAAGGGGTCAAAAGCAGAGCCCCTACTTTTGTACACCGACAGGAGCCCCCGGGCCTGGGCCACACATAAGCGTAGCACGTTGTTGGGCCAGGCCCGTAAGCGGTCTTGTGGCAGTTAGGCGGATTTTACCATGCCATCGTTCCGTCTACGCGCTTCCCGACCCGCGTTGGCTGGCGTGGCGTGGGGTCGTCTTGTAGCGCATGGCGTGGGTATGTTGGCGTCATCTTGTAGTGGACAGTAAAGAGGCGGCTTGCGTGTCTCCTTGAGACCGCAGGGCCGCCTCCCATTTACTACCCTTGCTCGGGAACCGTCGTTCCACGCGCCCTATTGTGCCCACCCCTTGTGCCACGTTCGCTGCATGCAGAGCGAATGACAGGCGCAGGGGTCGTGGGTAGTCGCGTGCATGCGGGTCAATTCCCACGCGCCTTCAATGGAGCGGGGAGGGCGGTCGACGGCCCCGCTCGCTGTCACTTCAAGAGGCCGCATTGGCCGAGAGGGGGCGGCCAAGCCTCGCCCCTGCCCCTTTATAAAGAGGGGCGCAGGAGGGATAGTGCCTCTCAACCTTTCGCCATCTACCTCTTCCCATCCCTGCTTCCTTTCTTCTTCCGCCAGGGCAAGGGGGCGCAACGACGCTTCATCAGTGGCGGCGAGGGTCTCGGCCAGACAGCGCATCACTCCTCCCCAAGATCTCGTAGCGGCGGAGCCAGCCGCTAGAGGAAGGGGGAGGGGGCGAGGTCGAGGTCGCTGTGGTGCTCGAGGGAGAGGAGGACGGGGCAGCAGATCCGCCTCGCCCCCTCCAGCAGCCCTCCCTCCGATGGAGGGCCACGCCGGGGACAACCCCTACGAATTCTTCATCAGGCTACGCCATCCACCACGTCGTCGCCTTTGCCTCCCGACCCCGTTTGTGCGGGAGATGGAGCTGGATCCACCGCAGGCGCTACGGCTGCACATGAGGGGTTGTGGGAACAGTGGCACGTGGGTCGACGTCGAGTTCCCCGCCCCTCACGTCATGTACCTTCACCGAGGGTGGAAGACCTTCGCTCGCCTCCACAGCTTGACGGATGGGCTCACTCTCCATTTCAAACTAATGGAGGACGGCCTCCTCTCCGTTAATATCTTTGGGCACTTCAGGACCCGCGCGAGGTGCTGCATAGAGAGCTCCTCCGACGATCAAGACTCCTCCTCAAGCGAAAGTGGCGAGGAAGACAACGGCTGTGACGACGAGGGCAGCGGGCGGCAGGATGACGGGTCTGACTAGGTGTCATGCGCCGCTCCGAGCGGCACCGGTGGCCCCATCATCTGTGTCGCCAGCTCCTTGAACTTCTCAGGGTCGTCTCCTTGGGCGGCTAGCCTAGGGAGGCTACAGAAGAGGAAGAGGACGAGCGGCAAGACCGTCAAGTCGGAGTACGCGGGCACCGACGCCTTCGTCGCGCGTTGGCATCCTATCGCCTCGTCTTCGAGCTTTGCCTCCGGCGTCGCCATCACCATCCAGCCCTTGGACGACCACCGAGATGTTCTCTTGGTGTCTTCTGCCGCTCGTAGCTCGCCTAGGTGCCCCTTTTGCCCTTCTGCTTTCTTGTTCCATTTCCCGAGGAGCGGGACAAGAAAGGGATTACGGGTACCTTATATTTTTTAGTCTTGTAAGCCTTCGGGCCTTTGTTATCTTTAGAACTTGTAATCCCCTCGTTCATGCTTTTCATTTCGTATGAATGGTACCTGTACGGGATAATTTTTAATGAAAAAGGGATGTTTGCCGGGATTTTCATTCACGGGAGGAACCCACGGCAAGGGGTGAACCCTTGTCATCTTTAAGACAAACGTTTTTTTCCGCCCGGCAATGATGACCCACAAGTATAGGGGATCTATCGTAGTCCTTTCGATAAGTAAGAGTGTCGAACCCAACGAGGAGCAGAAGGAAATGATAAGCGGTTTTCAGCAAGGTATTCTCTGCAAGTACTGAAATAAGTGGTAACAGATAGTTTTGTGATAAGATAAATGGTAACGAGCAACAAGTAACAAAAGTAAATAAAGTGCAGCAAGGTGGCCCAATCCTTTTTGTAGCAAAGGAAAAGCCTGGAAAAACTCTTATAATAGGAAAAGCGCTCCCGAGGACACATGGGAATATCGTCAAGCTAGTTTTCATCACGCTCATATGATTCGCGTTTGGTACTTTGATAATTTGATATGTGGGTGGACCGGTGCTTGGGTACTGCCCTTACTTGGACAAGCATCCCACTTATTATTAACATCTATTGCAAGCATTCGCAACTACAACAAAAGTATTAAGGTAAACCTAACCATAGCATGAAACATATGGATCCAAATCAGCCCCTTACGAAAGCAACGCATAAACTAGGGTTTAAGCTTCATCACTCTAGCAACCCATCATCTACTTATTACTTCCCAATGCCTTCCTCTAGGCCCAAATAATGGTGAAGTGTTATGTAGTCGATGTTCACATAACACCACTAGAGGTTAGACAACATACATCTTATCAAAATATCGAACGAATACCAAATTCACATGACTACTAATAGCAAGACTTCTCCCTTGTCCTCAGGAACAAACGTAACTACTCACAAAGCATATTCATGCATAATTAGAGGGGTAATAATGTGCGTAAAGGATCTGAACATATGATCTTCCACCAAATAAACCAACTAGCATCAACTACAAGGGGTAATCAACACTACTAGCAACCTACTAGCACCAATCCCGGACTTGGAGACAAGAATTGGATACAAGAGATGAACTAGGGTTTGGAGATGAGATGGTGCTGGTGAAGATGTTGATGGAGATTGCCCTCTCCCGATGAGAGGAGCGTTGGTGATGACGATGGTGATGATTTCCCCCTCCGGAAGGAAGTGTCCCCGCGAGTAACAGCTCTGCGGAGCCCTAGATTGGTTCTGCCAAGGTTCCGCCTCGTGGCGGCGGAGTCTCGTCCCGAAAGGTTCTCTTCTATTTTTTTCTCGTCGAAAGACTTCATATGGGAGAAGATGGACATCGGAGAGCCACCAGGGGGCCCACGAGGTAGGGGGGCACGCCTTGGGGCGCCCCACCCTCATGAGCATGGTGTGGGCCCCCTGGCCTTTATCTTTGGCGATGATTTTTCTTTATTTATTTTAAGGTATTCCGTGGAGTTTCAGGACTTTTGGAGTTGCATGAATAGTCCTTCAATATTTGCTCCTTTTCCGCCTGAATTCCATTGCGGCATTCTCCTCTTCATGTAAACCTTGTAAAATAAGAGAGAATAGCCATAAGTATTGTGACATAATGTGAAATAACAGCCCATAATGCAATAAATATTGACATAAAAGCATGATGCAAAATGGACATATCAACTCCCCCAAGCTTAGACCTTGCTTGTCCTCAAGCGAAAAGCCGATAGCAATAAATATGTCCTCATGTTTAGAGGTAGAGGCGTCGATAAAAATAAAATACGGACATGAAGGCATCATGATTGTTTCATAACATCAACATATATATATATATATTGTCATATGATTACTTATGTTCAAGTGATGATCTTTTCATAACATCAAAATATCATGTTCTTTCCAACATGCTGAGCTTGCCAAAGGATAAAAATGAAAAAGGAAGGGTGCAGATCACCGTGACTCTTGCATAAGGTAGAGGATAATAATAAAAGATAGGCCCTTCGCAGAGGGAAGCAGAGGTTGTCATGCACGTTTAGGGTTGATGCACAAAATCTTAATGCAAAAGAACGTCACTTTATATTGCCCCTTGCATGTGAACCTTTATTATGCAGTCTGTCGCTTTTATTGCGTCCATAAGAAGTTCATACAAAGCTTATTTCTCTGCACTAATAAGTCATGCATATTTAGAGAGCAATTTTTATTGCTTGCACCGATGACAACTTACTTGAAGGATCTTACTCAATCCATAGGTAGATATGGTGGACTCTCATGGCAAAACTGGTTTAAGGGTATTTGGAAGCACAAGTAGTATTTCTACTTAGTGCTGAGAATTGGCTAGCATGAGGGGGAAAGGCAAACTCAACACGGTAGAGGAACCATGACAACATACTTTATCTCAGATGTAAGAAAACATAACTCATTATGTTGTCTTCCTTGTCCAACCTCAACTCTTTAGCATGTCATATTTTAATGAGTGCTCCCAATCATAAAAGATGTCAATGATAATATATCTATATGTGAAACCTCTCTTTCCTTATTACTTCGTATTAATTACAACGATGACCAAAGCTATATTTGCCAACTCCCAACAACTTTTAATCATCATACTTTTTCTATGTGAAGTCATTACTTTCACTAAGATCAATACGAACTCTTTGATTCTTTTTATTCTTTTTCTTCTAATCACCCAAGATCATGGCAAAATACTCAAGCCCTTGACTCAACACTAATATTTATTATATAGCTCATGGACTCGATTACAAAGAAGGATCAGAAAGCAAAACTCAAAACTAGATCATGCCATGACTTTATTCTACTAAATCAAGATACTACTAATAGGATCGAACTAAGAAAAACGGTAAAGATAGGAGTTGTGATGGTGATACGATACCAGGGCACCTCCCCCAAGCTTGGCAGTTGCCAAGGGGAGTGCCCATACCCAGGTAATTATGTCTCCTTCTTTGTTGTTGGCGTAATATTCTTAGCGATGATCCCCCTCAGAATACGGTTCTCCTCCTCGAGCTTATTGACCTGCTGCTTGAGGTCCATTATTTCCTTGCGAAGCTTTCCTGTAACAGCGAAAGCTCCTTGCACCCAAGGGTGTTGCATAGCTGCGGGAGAACCAGAGATACTTCTCCTCATATTTTCATAGGAAAGAAATTTAACACTGGATGGGATAACCGAGTTTGGAATAGCTGAGCTCTATAGTTCCCCCATCGTAAACCCAGCTCGGAAGCAAGAGGTGACTTCTTGATCTTCCATGGCATCTACTCTCATCGGTCACCTCCATCTCTTCCTCCGTTGCTGCCCAAAGTGGTCAACATCATTGTTGCCCTTGGTTCGGTGCGGGTTAGATACCCGCTCTCCCGATTGACTCTTGAGAAGACATCTTGCTCTTATCTGCGCAAAGAACAGCTCGAAACAAAAACAAAGGATATTTGCGTGATACGGGAGTCAAAACCTTCGGGAGTATATATAATGAATTTTTACCGACCAAAATACGTATCGTGCAAGGAAATGGAGTCCGGAGGGCACACAAGGTGCTCACGAGGTAGGAGGGCGCGCCCAGGGGGGTAGGGCGCGCCCTCCACCCTCATGGAGGCCTCGTGTCCTCCCCGGACTGCTACTTATTTTTCTATTTTTCTAAATATTCCAAAACGGATAAATATTGCCTTAAAAATTGTTTTGGAGTCGGTTTACTTACCGTACCACATACCTATTCCTTTTTGGAGTCTGGAACGTTCTGGAAAGTGTCCCTTATGTATTCCTCTGGGGTTACGGTTTCAATAATATTAGTTTCAACATTTATAGGATTACCTGAGATATAGTGTTTGATCCTTTGACCGTTTACCACCTTCAGATTTGTGCCTGCGAAGTTGTTGATTTTTATGGCACCAGAACGATAGACCTCCTAGATAACGTAGGGACCTTCCCATTTGGAGAGAAGTTTTCCTGAAAAAAATCTTAAACGAGAGTTGTATAGCAATACATAATCACCTACATTAAACTCACGCTTTTGTATCCTTTTGTCATGCCACCTTTTAACTTTTTCTTTAAACAACTTGGCATTTTCATAAGCTTGGGTTCTCCATTCATCAAATGAGCTAATATCAAATAACCTCTTCTCACTAGCAAGTTTGAAATCATAGTTGAGCTCTTTAATAGCCCAATATGCCTTATGTTCTAGTTTGAGAGGTAAGTGACAAGCTTTTCCATAAACCATTTTATACGGAGACATACCCATAGGATTCTTATATGCAGTTCTATAGGCCCATAATGCATAATCAAGTTTTTTGGACCAATTCTTTCTAGACCTATTGACAGTCTTTTGCAAAATTAATTTGAGCTCTCTATTGCTCAATTCTACCTGACCACTAGACTGCGGGTGATATGGAGATGCAATTCTATGATTAACGTCGTATTTAGCAAGCATCTTACGGAAAGCACCATGAATAAAGTGTGAACCACCATCAGTCATTAAGTATATAGGGACTCCAAACCTCGGAAAAATAACTTAAGCATTTTAATGGAAGTGTTATGATCAGCACTACTAGTTGGAATAGCTTCTACCCACTTAGTAACGTAATCAACAGCAACTAAAATATGAGTGTAACCATTAGAGGCAGGAAAAGGTCCCATATAATCAAAGCCCCAAACATCAAATGGCTCAATAAAAAGTGAATAATTCATAGGCATTTCTTGACGTCTACTGATATTTCCAATTCTTTGACATTCATCACAAGATAAAACAAACTTACGGGCATCCTTGAAGAGAGTAGGCCAATAAAAGCCGGATTGCAATACCTTATGTGCAGTTCTATCTCCAGCATGGTGTCCTCCATAAGCCTCAGAGTGACACTTGCGTAGGATCTGTTCCTGTTCATGCTCAGGTACACAACGTCTAATAACACCATCTACTCCTTCTTTGTAAAGATGTGGGTCATCCCAAAAGTAATGTCGCAAGTCATAGAAAAACTTTTTTTTGTTGGTATGTGAAGCTAGGCGGTATAAATTTAGCAACAATATAATTAACATAATCAGCATACCATGGAGTGCTACAAGAAGTACTTATGACATTTAATTGCTCATCAGGAAAGCTATCATCAATAGGTAGTGGGTCATCAAGAATGTTCTCTAGCCTAGACAAGTTATGCGCAGCACGGGTTCTCAGCTCCTTTTCTATCAACAATATGTAAATCAAATTCTTGAAGCAAGAGAACCCATCTAATGAGTCTAGGTTTTGCATCTTTCTTTTTCATAAGATATTTAATAGCAACATGATCTGTATGAATAGTTACTCTAGAATCAACAATATAGGGTATGAATTTATCACAAGCAAATACAACCGCTAAAAGTTCATTTTTGGTAGTAGCATAATTTCTTTGAGCATTGTCTAGAGTCTTACTAGCATAATGGATAACATTCAATTTCTTATCAACTCTTTGCCCTAGAACAGCACCTACAGCATAATCACTAGCATCACACACAATCTCAAAGGGTAAATTCCAATCAGGTGGCTGAACAATAGGTGCAGAGACTAATGCTTTCTTAAGTATTTCAAATGCTTCTACACAATCATCATCAAAGACAAATGGTACATCTTTTGCAATAAATTAGTCGAGGCGAGAGATTTTGAGAAGTCCTTAATGAACCTCCTATAAAATCCGGCGTGACCAAGGAAACTTCTTATACCTTTGATGTCCTTGGGACATGGCATCTTTTCAATAGCATCAACCTTGGCTTTATCAACTTCAATAACTCTTTTAGAAACTTTGTGCTCCAAGACAATACCCTCATTCACCATAAAGTGGCACTTTTCCCAATTCAAGACAAGATTAGTTTCTTCACATCTCTGCAAAACTCGAGCAAGATTGCTCAAGCAATCATCAAAAGAGGAACCATAGACGGAAAATTCATCCATGAAAACCTCACAATTTTTCTCACAAAAGTCAGAGAATATAGCCATCATGCATCTTTGAAAGGTAGCAGGTGCATTACATAAACCAAAAGGCATACGTCTATAAGCAAAAGTACCAAAAGGGCATGTAAAGTAGTCTTTGATTGATCTTTAGCCGACACAGGTATTTGAGAAGAACCAGAATAACCATCTAGAAAGCAATAATGTGTATGTTTGCATAATCTTTCTAGCATTTGATCAATAAAAGGTAAGGGGTAATGATCTTTCTTAGTAGCCTTATTTAATTTGCGGAAATCAATTACCATCCTATAACCTGTGATAATTCTTTGCGGAGTCAATTCGTCTTTATCATTAGGGACAACAGTAATACCTCCCTTCTTAGGGACACAATGGACAGGGCTTACCCACTGACTATCAACAACGGGATAAATTATACCTGCCTCCAGAAGCTTGAGTATTTCCTTTCTTACCACTTCTTTCATTTCAGGGTTCAAACGCCGTTGAGGATCACGAACTGGTTTGGCATCAGCTTTCAAATTTATTTTATGTTGGCATAGAGTGGGACTGATGCCCTTAAGATCATCCAGAGTATATCCAATAGCAGCACGATGCTTCTTCAGTTTTCAATAATCTTTCTTCTTCACGCTCTGAAAGGTTAGCGCTAATAATGACAGGATATATTTTATTTTCATCAAGATAAGCATATTTAAGATTGTCAGGCAACGGTTTAAGCTCAAACACGGGATCACCCTTGGGTGGAGGAGGATCCCCTAGGATTTCAACGGGCAAATTGTGTTGCAGAATAGGTTCCTGTTTAAAGAATACTTCATCTATTTCCCTTCTTTCATTCATGAACATATCATTTTCATGGTCTAGCAAATAGTGTTCTAAAGGAACACTAGGAGGTACAACAATATAAGCAAGACCAATAATTTCATCCTTACTAGGCAATTCTTCCTCACGATGTTGTGTACTAAATTTAGAGAAATTAAACTCATGAACCATATCATCCAAGCCAATAGTAACAACATTCTTTTCGCAGTCTATCTTAGCATTAATAGTACGCAAGAAGGGTCTACCAAATATAATGGGACAAAAGCTATCTTGTGGAGAACCAAGAACAAGAAAATTAGTGGGATATTTAGTTTTCCCACACAAGACTTCAACATCTCTAACAATTCCCATTGGAGATATAGTATCTCTATTGGCAAGTTTAATTGTAACATCAATTTCCTCTAACTCAGTAGGTGCAATCTCATGCATAATTTCCTTGTATAAGCCAATGGGTATAACACTGGCACTAGCACCCATATCACATAAGCCATGATAACAATGATCTCCTATTATAACAGAAATAACAGGCATGCCTACCACAGGTCTATGTTTATCTCTATCACAGGGTTTAGCAATTCTAGCAGTTTCACCAGAGAATTGAATAACATGCCCATCAATATTATCAGACAAGAGATCTTTAACAATAGCAATATTGGGTTCTACTTTGACTTGCTCAGGAGGTGTATAAGTCCTAGTATTGCTTTTACGAACAACAGTTGAAGCTTTAGTATGATCCTTCATTCTAACAGGGAAAGGGGGTTTCTCAACATAAGAAGTGGGAACAATAGGATCATTATAAGTGACAATCTTTTCTTCAACTTTAACAGGTGCAGCTACTTTTACTTCTATGGGAGGATGATATTTAAACCACTTCTCCTTGGGGAGATCAACATAAGTAGCAAAAGATTCACAGAAAGAAGCTACTATCTCAGAGTCAGGTCCATACTTAGTGCTAAACTTACGGAAAATATCGGTATCCATAAAAGATTTAACACAATCAAACTTAGGTGTCATACCTGACTCCTTACCTTCGTCGAGGTCCCAATCTTCAGACTTGCGTTTAATTCTATCCAATAGATTCCATCCAAATTCAATAGACTTCATCATAAAAGAGCCAGCACAAGAAGTATCGAGCATGGTGCGATTATTATCAGAAAGCCGTGCATAAAAATTCTGGAGAATTGTCAATTTTGAGAGCTCATGATTGGGGCATGAATATAACATTGATTTAAGCCTCCCCCAAGCTTGAGCAATGCTTTCTCCTTCGCGAGGCCAAAAATTATATATATAATTGCGATCACGATGAACAAGATGCACAGGGTAATACTTTTGATGAAATTCCAATTTCAATCTTTTATAGTTCCATGATCTCGTATCATCACATAGCCTATACCATGTCTATGCGTCTCCCTCCAAAGATAAAGGGAAAGCCTTCCTCTTAATAGCATCATCGGGTATACCTGCAAGCTTAAATAGTCCACAAATATCATCCACAAAGCGTAGATGTTCGTCAGGATGCTTTGTTCCATCTCCTGCAAAAGTGTTAGCTAGTAGTTTTTCCATCATACTCGAAGGAATCTCAAAAGAAGTTTCATTTTCAATAGGTTCAGTAGGTTGATTAGGTTGAGGAGCAACTCTTTGCTCTACTGGATGGGGTGAAGCTTCCCCGTACAAGCCCCTCAAACAATTACTTTCCATAGTAACAAGTGACAGAAAATTTCAGCACACTAAATAAATTTTTCCTTACCAAATTCCACCCACCAAAGGCGCTTCACTCCCCGGAAACGGCGCTAGAAAAGAGTCTTGATAACTCACAAGTATAGGGGATCTATCGTAGTCCTTTCGATAAGTAAGAGTGTCGAACCCAACGAGGAGCAGAAGGAAATGATAAGCGGTTTTCAGCAAGGTATTCTCTGCAAGTACTGAAATAAGTGGTAACAGATAGTTTTGTGATAAGATAAATGGTAACGAGCAACAAGTAACAAAAGTAAATAAAGTGCAGCAAGGTGGCCCAATCCTTTTTGTAGCAAAGGACAAGCCTGGACAAACTCTTATAATAGGAAAAGCGCTCCCGAGGACACATGGGAATATCGTCAAGCTAGTTTTCATCACGCTCATTTGATTCGCGTTCGGTACTTTGATAATTTGATATGTGGGTGGACCGGTGCTTGGGTACTGCCCTTACTTGTACAATCATCCCACTTATGATTAACCTTTATTGCAAGCATCCGCAACTACAACAAAAGTATTAAGGTAAACCTAACCATAGCATGAAACATATGGATCCAAATCAGCCCCTTACGAAGCAACGCATAAACTAGGGTTTAAGCTTCTGTCACTCTAGCAACCCATCATCTACTTATTACTTCCCAATGCCTTCCTCTAGGCCCAAATAATGGTGAAGTGTTATGTAGTCGACGTTCACATAACACCACTAGAGGTTAGACAACATACATCTTATCAAAATATCGAACAAATACCAAATTCACATGACTACTAATAGCAAGACTTCTCCCTTGTCCTCAGGAACATATGTAACTACTCACAAAGCATATTCATGTTCATAATCAGAGGGGTAATAATGTGCATAAAGGATCTGAACATATGATCTTCCACCAAATAAACAAACTAGCATCAACTACAAGGGGTAATCAACACTACTAGCAACCTACTAGCACCAATCCCGGACTTGGAGACAAGAATTGGATACAAGAGATGAACTAGGGTTTGGAGATGAGATGGTGCTGGTGAAGATGTTGATGGAGATTGCCCTCTCCCGATGAGAGGAGCATTGGTGATGACGATGGTGATGATTTCCCCCTCCCGGAGGGAAGTGTCCCCGGCAGAACAGCTCTGCCGGAGCCCTAGATTGGTTCCGCCAAGGTTCCGCCTCGTGGCGGCCGAGTCTCGTCCCGAAAGGTTCTCTTCTATTTTTTCTCATCGAAAGACTTCATATGGGAGATGATGGATGTCGGAGAGCCACCAGGGGGCCCACGAGGTAGGGGGGTGCGCCCAGGGGGGCGCCCTCACCCTCATGAGAAGGGTGTGGGCCCCCTGGCCTTCATCTTTGGCGATGATTTTTCTTTATTTATTTTAAGGTATTCCATGGAGTTTCAGGACTTTTGGAGTTGCACAGAATGGTCCTTCAATATTTGCTCCTTTTCCCGCCCAGAATTCCAGCTGCCGGCATTCTCCCTCTTCATGTAAACCTTGTAAAATAAGAGAGAATATCCATAAGTATTGTGACATAACGTGAAATAACAGCCCATAATGCAATAAATATTGACATAAAAGCATGATGCAAAATGGACATATCAGGCAACATGCCTTGCCGTCTCCCCACCTTGCTCAGCCTTTCTCACGCTCTTGGCGGAGGCAGGGATGATGTGGGTTTAGGCCCCTCGTTCCCCTACCTGGCGCGCCAAAGATGTCGGTGGGAAACGACACCTATGGGATCACTGGAATCCCTTCTACGGTTGCAGGGCGCGGGGATCGTGAGAAGAGCAGGACTAACAGACAACACAAGGGGGATTTACCCAAGTTCGGGCCACAACGATGCGTAAAACCCTACGATCCTGCTTTGGTGGATGTATTAGTGTTCTTGAGCTCTCGAACTAGCTCTGGGTGCTGTGGGGTTCGAAAGAGCCGAATCCTTTCTCTGTGCGCCATGGTTAGGCGAAAGGGGCTACCACAGTGGCACACAGGAGGTGGAAAGCGATACAGTAGCACGAGCTTATCGCCCGCATTATAGGACAAGGCGCATTAAATGCAAGGCTTAGGTGTCCCTCCACTTTATCGGGGATGGGGGCGGGGCTTGTCCCGTCTGTTGTCGCTCCCCCTTGCTTCGACACATGCCCTGGCCAGCGATGCATGCGGTGCCATGTAGGCAGGCAGGCAGCTGAGGTGGCGCGGTGGTGGAGCCTCCACGAAGGATTGCATGCTGCCATATAGGTGCCTGCCCAGCTGGTTGGGTCGGCAGCTGTATGTGAACGGCGGTGAAGACTTAGCTGGCGCGGGCCTGGCAGCGGCCCTGCCAGTGCACTTGGCGAGGGTCTTGCCGGGTGGCCCGCAAGGGTCTAGCCGTGGCGCACTGGCGTCCCCGGCAAGGATCTTGCCGGCGGTCTTGTGGGTTCCTTCGGTGAGGATGGTTGCCTTCCTATCCTTACTTGATCTCGAGCATTCTATGTCTTCACAAAGATCTGCATGCCACCACAGAGGTGCCTCCCGAGCCTTGTCCCGATGCGTTTGCCAAGCGTCAGTGGGCTCAAGGGTGGCTCACTCGGTTGGCGTGGGCGAGCTACCCCGGCAAGGGTCTTGCCGGGGCTGCGGAGGCTGCCCCGGCAAGGGTCCTTGCCAGGAAAACCTGCTTCGCCCATCTGATCTTCGTGGCCTTGGTCCTTGTTGTTGCTTCATTCGTTTTGTGGCTTCGGCTCCTCTCCGGCTTCCCATTCTTGCCGTGTCTGTGCGTGGCCGTGGCGGGAGGCTCTGACTGCCCGTGCACAAGTAAAGGGGTCAAAAGCAGAGCCCCTAATTTTGTACACCGACACTCACATATCATGTGGTGCGAGCTTCAGTTTGCGGTGTTCAACCATAAGGCCCCTGACAGTGTCCTGGACTAGGGGGCACTCACCACGTCATCTCCCGATCTCTTGGATTGGGCCGAGGATCCCCAGGGCCGTTTCCTCATGGGCCGGTTCGGACAGCCCCTGCCGCATACAAGGAAGACTCCACAAGACTTGGCGCCCAAGACAAGGACTCTCCTAAAACCCTAGGCCTCCGGTGTCTTATATAAACCGAGGCCAGGCTACTCAATAGACAATCTCATATTCATTACTACAATCTCGTGGTAGATACATGTACTCTATACTACACCCATATGAATACAATCAAAAGCAACATGTAGGGTATTATCTCATCAAGAGAGCCCGAAGCTGGGTAAAACCCCGTGTCCATGTTACCATCGCTGCAAGACGCCTAGCTTAGGACCCCTACTACGAGATACACCAGATATTGTACCGACATTGGTGCTTTCATTGAGAGCCTGCTGGGTGATCATCATGGATCGATGGTTGATCAGGTGATATTTTTCCAGTTAGATCTGTTCCACTTAAATTGTCTATCTTGCAAAACTATGGCTACTGCTTCGTGCTATTTGATCTACAGCCAGACCGAAGTCAAGAGATTTCAATGCTCGGATCCGGAGTTTGCTGCGGCTACTAGAAGCATAATCAACCCGCGGAGACGCGCCACTGTCACATCCCTAGTTCTATTAATGCCTAGTGCTAGCATCTGGCGTTGCATCATGTTTAAATTTCAGTTAAACCTGAAATGGGGATTGCCTAAACCCTAGCATCAAAGGAATCCACTAGGTTCAACTAAAATATTCTCAGTGAATCCAAATGACTTTCAAAAATGTTCATCATTTCTGGAAAATGCTGGAAACATTAACCAGAGGTGTTGCACCTTTTTCCATGTCATATTTGGGCTCTGGATTAAATCATATGCTATTTGCAATTGGGCATTTAAATGTTATATAACATTTTAAATGCTCAATTAATTCTGAACTTAAGTGAGGGCTGTTGGGAATATTCCAAATAGAGCCCACAATTATTTTCAGGATTTTTGAAAACGTTTTGGTATTTTAAATAAAGCCCAGAAGTTATAGAAAAATAGAAAACAGAAAACAATTTAGGAGAGAGAGAGAACGCCTACCTGGGCCACTTACATGGCTGGCCCACCTAGCAGGCCCAGCACTGTGCTGGCCCATGCCAGCCAGCTGCTTCGTCCTCGCCAGGCAGGCACAGAGGTGACGCAGGCGAGCACGAGCTCGCCACGACGCCACCTGCTTGCCGCCCGCACCCCTGGACACCTGGGTGAGCTCCATGTCGCCGCCCCGACCCCGTGGACACCTCACTTGCCCCCTGCCTTTCTCCCTCGCTCTCCCGCACCATGGCCGACGTTGCTGCGCCCGTGCCACCGTAGTTCTCGCGTCCTCCGTCATCCCCGCGCCGCGCCACCAAGTCCAATAGCTTCGCCGTCGTTGTCTCCGTCGAGCAGCCCGAGCCCCGAGCGCTCGCGCGCCTTGCTTCGTCGTCTTCGAGCTCGACTTCACCGAGCACCGCCGCAGATCCCCTTTACCGTCGCCGCCGTATCAGCTCGTCCCCGACCGCGTCGTCTGCACCGCCGTGTTCACCGTGAGCTGCTACACCTCTCCATCCCCCTCGTTCTCACTCTCGAGCCCTGCATCGACCTCACCAAGCTCGGCCGCACTCGCCGCCGCCACCGCACGTCGCCGTCGTGGCCACAGCCATGTTGGATCGATTCCGAGCACACCACCGCCCTCACCGCACTCGCAGGAGCCCAAAACACCACCCCACGCGCCTCCCCGTGCCCCTAGCGCCGTGTTCGACCTCGGCCGAACTCTGGCGACCACCAAGGTCATTGCCGGCGACGTTCCCGGCCACCCTAAGCTCCACCACTGCCACCAAACGATGCGGCTCGCTCCCCGCATCACGTAGACGTGCTCCGCCGTTGTTTTGGTCGTCGAAGCCCGAAACCGCACTCCCACCGCTGCGTCTGGCCTCGCCGGCGGCTAAACGCCGGTGAGTTTGACCGCGCTTGACCCTGGTTGACTCCGTGTGGGCCCAGGTTGACTTCCCCCTGAGTCCATGACAGGTGGGGCCCGTCTGCTAACTAAATTAGTTTTAGTGGTAACTAAAATTAGCTAGGCTAATTACCCTGACACGCGGGACCCACAGGTCAGGTTGACCTGGACCGCTCCTTTGACCACTGACGTCACCCTGACGCATTAATTCAATTACTGGAAGTATTCTTTTACAGGAAATTCCAGAAAATGCCCAAAACTTCTAAAATTCATATAAATTCAACCGTAACTCCAAATGAGATAAATTACATATGAAAAATGATCAGAAAAATCCAACCTTTCCATCTGTACCATTTTCATGCATGTTAGATCAAGTTATGACTACTGTTTAGGACAAATCATTTAAATGGCATTTAAAACCTCACATATGGAGTTTGAATTTGAACCTAGGGTTCAAACCAACTCCATTTAACCTGCTGCTAGATGCATTAGCTCAAACCACAGCATATTGCCATGTCATGATCATGCATCATATTGCGCATTGCATTGATTGTGTTTCTTCCTTGTTTGTCGGTGCTTGTCCCCTCTCAGCAGACGTGTACCGACGATGTGATCGATGACACCGATGAAGAACTATATTATCTTCAGAAGTGCCAGGCAAGCAAAACCCCCTTGTTCATTCCGATACAATCCCACTCTCTCGCTCCTGCTCTCTTTTACTGCATTAGGACAACAATGATTCATTTGTTACTTGTTGCGGTAGCTGAACCCCTTTATCCTCTGCATGACCTGCCATTGCCACAGTTGAAAGTGCGTTATATCGACTAGAGGGGGGGTGAATAGGCGATTTTTATGAATTCTTCACTGAGGAATTTGCCGGTGAGGAAATTCCTTAACGAAGAACTACTAGCAGCGGAATAAGTACCCAGAAGTAAGCATAACAGAATACAAGCATGGTCATCATGATGAAATGAAGACTAGCATAGAGTACAGAAAGCGTAATCACAGGATAACACAAGATGAAGACAAACAAACTGAAGAAATTGAACTGAGGAAATTGAGAAAGTCTTCAGTCAAAGTCTTCAAACACAGATATGAACAAACACTCAACATAGTAATAAGGAAATGAAAGGGTTGAGGAAATAGAACCAGTTAGGTTGGTGAAGAAAATGATTTGGTAGACCAGTTCCAACTGCTGTCTCAGTTGTACGTCTGGTTGGAGCGGTGAGTATTTAAACTCGAGGACACGCAGATCCGGACACCCGATCGCGAGCACGCAGCTCAGGACACCCAGTCCTCACCGTATTCTCCTTGAACTAAGGCCACGCAGACCTCGTCCAATCACTCATGGTAAGTCTTCAGGCGACTTCCAAACCTTCACAGACTTGGTCACTCGGCAATCCACAATTCCTCTTGGATGCTCTAGACCATGACGCCTAACCATCTGGAAGAAGCACAGTCTTCAAAGGTAACAAGCGTCGGATCCACGCAGGATCAATTTCTTCAGTGATGCTCAATCACTTTGGGTTTGTAGGGGTTTGGTTTTGGGTTTTCCTCACTTGATGATTTTCGCTCAAAGTCCTCGGAGGATGGGCTGCTCTCAAATGACAAGTGTCAAGTTCTCTCGAGCAGCCAACCAGCTAGTGGTTGTAGGGGCGGCTATTTATAGCCTAGGAGCAGCCCGACATGATAAGACATAAATTCCTTCAATGATATGACCGTTAGGTGGATAAGATATTTTGGGACAGGTGGCAAGAAGACAAAGAACGGTCGGAAATTTGACTCTCAAATTCCTCGGGGCTATCATGTTCCTTCTTGTGTAATCAATTCAAGATTGGCGAATTCCTAACTCCTCGGTCGAACAAATTCATCGGTGACGTAAGAACTTCGTCTCATCACATCAAGAAAATGATTGAACTGTATGAGATTTCAAAGGCTTCACTCAAGGGATTGGTAGGTGTAGGATTTTGAGTTGAGCATCACATGGATATTTTTCCTTAGTATTTCCTCGACCCCCTTTAACAGTACGGTGTTTCCTATGACTCAAGAAAGAGAAAATGAAACTACAAAAACAAAAGTCTTCACGCTTCATGTTCCTCAAATGAATACCAAGTCTTCAAGGTCACACCAATTTCTTCACTTTCAAAGTCTTCAGAAAGTCTTTAGAATATCAAAGTCTTCAGTCGAAGAACTTCATTTTTAGGGGTCGACTTTCTCTGTAAATATCAAACTCCTCATAGACTTATAGACCTGTGTACACTCACAAACGCATTAGTCCCTTAACCTATAAGTCTTCAATACACCAAAATCACTAAGGGGCACTAGATGCACTTACAATCTCCCCCTTTTTGGTGATTGATGACAATATAGGTTAAGTTTTCAACGGGGATAAACATATGAAGTGTAAATACTGATATTGAGGAATTTGATTGCAAGATATAGAAGAACTCCCCCTGAAGATGTGCATAGTGAGGAATTTGCGTTTGAGGCAATGCACATTTGAAGAGTTGAATCATGGAGATCTCCCCCTATATCTTGTAATTCATACACGCATTTGATATATAATATGAAGAATTTGAAATGCATGATGAAATATGGTGCCTGATGAAATTCAGCATGCGTGCAATGTCATTAACGAGGAATAAGCATGCCGAATAAAGCATCAAAAGTATCAGAGCATAGTGCAACGAAAGTATCAGCGCACCATCCAAAAGTATCAGAGCACCATCGGGTTTAAGATTACAACTCGATCCAATAAAAGTTTCGGAAAAACGAGAGTTGTAACTTAAGAAAAACGCCCTTTATATAAACCCGCTTGAAGACTAACTCAGATTTCTCCCCCTTTGTCATCAAATGACCAAAAGGATCAAAACTGAGGACTAACGCCCCTGAAGAATTTCAAGTTGATGGAGGCGCCCGGCGTTATCGGGGTTGTTTGTTGTAGCAGGCCTCGCCGCAGATGTCGCCCAAATCTTCATATTCATCGCTGTCACGCGATGAAGAATAAGAGCTGGCCACCGTGGAGGAACTTTGACCCTCTTGAATTTCTTGGAGGAGGTGCGATCAGTCAAATTCTTCCTTAAGATCCATAGTCTTGATTCTTGGCGCTATAGACATGAGTGAGGACAGCCCAGGTGCGGTTGAAGGTTTCATGAAGGTAGTATTGGTCCTTCTTCACTGCATTGTGTGTTGAGGTCATATTGTGAAGAAGTGCACCAAACTGACGCTTGACCCATTTGTGATTGCGATCAACCTTCTGATGAAGACTGAGGAGTAACTCGCGATCGGTCATCACCACAGGTCTTTGTGGCTTGAGGATTTTGTTTGGTGAGGTATTTTGGCGGTGTCATGTGTGGCAGAGTCATCATTGGTAGAGTAAGATGTAGCCAGGCAAAATTGACCATCCAATGGACGAATGCCTTCATCGATCACAACAGCTGCCTTGCCTTTATCATCAGATGATGAAACTGTCCGTTTGAGGACTTCAATGGGAGGCAAGTAGCTACCGTGGTTCAGAGTGTTAGCTTTGTAATTCAGTGAAGATCTTGCCCTGATGAATCTCATAATCCAAGGCGCATAGGGCTTCAGCTCGAATGGTGACATAGCAACATTAGCCAGAGTCGTCATGAAGAAATCATGGAAGTTGACGGGAACGACATGAATGATGTTGAAAAGCATATTCTTCATGATGCCAACGACTTCTTCATCATTCGAGTCATGGCCTTTGATAGGACTCATTGTCTTCATCAGAATGCGATAGACAGTCCGAGGCACATAGAGTAATTCCTTGACGAGGAATTTGGTTCGTGGGGCCTGCCCTGGCTTCAAAGGCTTCATGAGCACTTGCATATAGTGATTTGTCAGTCCAGGGTCACTGTAGATGCAACGTGCACCTTCATGGGGAGGATCGAGAGGAAGGACACGAAGCAATTCAGTTGCCGGTGCCTTATAGTGAGTGTTTTCAGTCATCCAGTCCAACACCCATGAGTTGACATCTTCAGCGTCTCCAGTGATATGCAGTGTCGCGTAGAACTGAAGAATGAGTGCTTCATTCCAATCGCAAATGTCAGTGCAAAAATTCAGTAAACCTGCATCGTGAAGAACACCGAGGACTGGCTCGAAGCACGGCAGAGATTCCATGTCCACGTGAGGAATATGTTCATGATCAAAGATTTTGTCCTTGTCAAACAGCACCGAGGAATAGAAGTTGGCTTGACTAGCAGTCCAGAAACGCCTCTTCCTTATGCGAGCAGAGTCATAGGGGTTGTAGTCAGTGAAGAATACATGCTCGGAAAAGAAGTCTTCAGCCTTGAACTTTTGTTTACTTGAGAACGGATTCTTCAGCTTTGGCAGAGGGGTGTTAGTGAGTTGCAGTACCACCTCAGGAATTGTGAGCTCAGGTTCTTCAGGCTGAGGAATGTTTGGTTCCTCTTCTTGTGCAATCTGAGAATCAGCAGCAGCAGGTTCTTCAGCACTAGCGGCTGTAATTTCTTCATGAACAGAGGGAGTGGGTTGAGTTTCTTCAGAGCCCATTTGAACTGTGGTAGCCGAGGACTGAGGAATCTGTTGGATAGGTGTGAATAGAGGAGTATTGGGATGCTGACTTTCCCAGAAGTCATCATTGATCACAGGTGTGGTGCATCCTATATCCACATCTTCATCTTCAATTTCCTCAACACCAGCCTCTTCAGCTGTGAACTGAGGCATAGGTGAGGAAATGACTGGCGTTGAAGGAATTGCATCCACTTCAATTTCTTCATTGAGCTGCTCTGACGAACCAGCAAAATGATTTTCTTCATCAGATCCGCTTGGGATCTTATAGTCTTCTCCAAAAGGAACAATTTCCTTTGATGACATGGATGAAATTGGAACAACATCAATTGGATTTTCGAGTGAGCTGGTCATTGGCTTCATTTTCTTCGCAGCCGAAGAATTTGACGCAGCTGATGCCTTCCTTTCTTCACTGCAGCTCGCTCTGCAGCCTTGGTCTTCTTCACATCATAGGCAGATGGAAGAATTGGAGTTGGTGTAGGCGCGGGAGGAGCCGAGGAATCTGGTTCATTTTCTTGAGCACAACCGATGCGATTGCTCGATCTCTTGATTTCTTCAGCGCACCACTAGTGGATGCCCCGAAATTTCTTCGGTGGTGGAATGGAGTCATCAGCCACGGAACTAGTATTTTCTTCAAGAAGTGAAAGTCATCAGGTGTCTTGGCATGTTCTTCAGCGAGGCTGAGCGAGTCTGACTGAAGATTTTCTTGTTGCGATAGGGCTGCAACATTGGTGAATTTCTTCGTCAGATTGACGAATCTCACTTTGGCTCCTTGCTAATCAGCATAGTAGGCATCAGAGTCTTTGCTGAGGGCTTGAATTTTAGACTGAGCGTTGAGAAGTTCCTCAGGTGTCATTCTGACAACATTTTTCTTCAGGAGCTTCTCCTTTCTGTATTGCGCTTTCTTGATCTCTCTTGCCTTTTCAAGCTTCCATTTCTCTTGAGTGATGAAATGGGTCATCATGTGACTTGACCAGGAGTCAGAGGAAAATCAGGCATTGGGGTGTTTGGATCCTTGTGCCAGAGATCAATGTAATCGAGGATTTTCCTCGGATCCAAAAGAAGTGGCACAGATGTGCCTTTGGCTCTAGCGGCCTTCACCTGTCTGTCTCTGATGATTTCTGCAAGTTCATCATCAAAAGCTTCATCATCAGACGGCACATGGAATGCGACCTGTTTCTTCTTTGGACTTGGCTGAGGACCGCGTCCAGCTGTTGCTTTAGTCTTCAACAGTGTGGGGCCTGATGAGGAAATTGGTGCAGCTGAGTAACTTGCTCGAGACACGAGTCAATCGAGAAACCCTGCAGTCCTTTGACATGTAGCGGATGCAGGAGCGAGGACTTTGAAGGAGCTGTTGAGGACTTTGGTGGAGCGAGAGCAAGCATGAGGAATTTGCCGTGAGGGCATTGTTGAGAACTTGGCCGTGAGGGCGCTGTTGGTGAAGCACTTGGCTTCTGAGCAGGCTTCTTTGGCATAGATTTCCTCGGCTTTGACCGAGGCCTCGATTCTGCAGCGATGGCGAATCCTCATTGAATTTCTTCTTTGCCTCCTTGGCTTGTCTTGCTAATATAGCTTGGCGCCTAGCCCATTCTTTCAGAAAGTCCTCACCACGCTTGATCTTTGGTGGGATCAGCTACTTGGCCAGTGCCAATGGAGCTCTTGGGCATGGAGGATTTAAAGCAAATTTCTTCATGTACTTTGGAGTCACATATCTGTACTCCCTCCATTCTCTTGCCCATCTTCTTTCAATCCTCTGAATGCACACCTTGCGCTGATTTTTGTTTTCTTTGCCAAACTTGGCTTCATCAGGTGTGCAATAGTCCTTATAAATGTCATCAGGGATCTCGAAAGCAGTCATGACCTCAGGCTTCTTTCCTCCTTTCAGCGGTTTCTTACCGTCTGCCATATTCTTCAGATGAGGAATTTGAACAATTGAACACTCTGAAGAAGTATGCACTTTTTCTTCGAGGAACGCTACAAATGAGTTAAGTTGATGAGAACCTAGTGATTCAACAGCAGACATGAGTACCTGTGAATAGGGTATAGGTGCGAGGAATTTGGAGAGGTCATATGCGTTCTTAGAAGGTTTTTCGAAAAGAACAAGTTTTGAGGAATTTGACCAGATGAACCTTGAGGAATTTCACTAAGCGTTCTAGTCTTAGGTTCCAGAGTTGTACAGATCAAAAATCAACACAATTAGGGAATCTTGAAGAAAATGATTGCTTAGAGAAATAGTTCAAGATCATGTGGTGTGTGACGTGTTCATATGTGTGAAGATTTGAAGAATAAACACCTTTGAAGATTTTCAGGAAAGTTTGAGAATCAAAGTGAGTAATAAAAGTAACTTTTAATTACCCGAAGTGAAGAAGACGACGAACTGAGAAGAACAGATGTGAAGCTCGTCAGGTTAGATCTCCCACGCCCTAACTTGGCAGAGGGAGACAGCTACGGCGGCGGCGGAGTGAAGATTTCCACAACCGGCGTGAGTACGACGGCGACGAGGTCGAGGCAGCGAAGCTCTTCCTCACCGGCGACGATGGAGTAGCGGCGGCGCTAGGGTTTGAGGAGCTTGAGCGAGAGTAGCGATCGAGCGGAGTAAATGAAGTGAGGAAGGGGAGAGGGGTATTTATAGTCACGGTGAAAAACTGTTCGCCTGAAGATTTTGGGACGAACATGCCCCTGCCCTTTCTCCTTCTTGCGACATGTGTCACCCACGTACTGTGTAGTTGAGATCGTGTAAGATCGTGGGTGAATAGAATAATGCATCATGGGATGCGGAATGGTTTGAGCGGTAAAACCGAAAATTTGGATAAGATTTGTTTTAAAGTTTTGTTCGCAATTTCTTCAGCTGACAAGGACACAGTGAAGGTTTTGAACGAGTTTCAAATAGAACGCACATGAAGAATTTGTGAATAGATTGGGTTGAGTATAGCATAGAGGGGGAAGGGTCCGATCACATTCACTTAGGAAAAAAAACAACATGAAGAAATAGCCATAAGTGAATGATGTAGAGGACATAAACTCTTATATATATATATATAGCCAATGAAGAAAAACGACGGAAACAGTGAAGATTTTGCAAAGTTGACGAATTTGAAAAACTAAAGAATTTCAAAACTGAGGAAAAACTCAAATTGAAGATTTTCAACTTTTTGTGGTGGCGTGTTCCACCGTATAAGAATGATGATTTCAGACACCGCGTACAATTGTCATAGGGTTCTGAGAATCAAATTCTTCATTAATTTCTTCACACTTAGAGTGCTATTCTTCATTGATTGAAGAAAAACGTTTCTTCATGTGTTGCACATCTAAGTCATCAATTTTGCATAAGTGTTAGGATGTGTGTCCTTTTCAAAGAACATTCGAAGATTCTAAGATATTTAGCTCACACCGCAACTTGCTAAATCTCTTCTCATCCAAGGGCTTAGTGAAGATATCCGCTAGCTGTTCTTGATCTTCACGTGCTCGATGGAGATGTCGCCTTCAACACATGATCACGAATAAAATGATGACGAATCTGAATGTGCTTTGTCTTCGAGTCTTTGAACGGGTTGTGAGCAATCTTGATGGCACTCTCATTGTCGTGAGAGAGAGGCACATTCTTCACGTTGACGCCATAGTCCTTGAGGGTTTGCTTCATCCAAAGCAGATTGAGCACAAGCAAGAGCCGGCAGCAATGTATTCAGCTTCCACGATGAGCGGTGATACGATTGCTTTCTTGAGGACCAACGGACCAAAGATCGTCGAGGAAATGACAAGTGCCGATGTTGACTTGCGGTCCACACGATCACCAAAGCATAGTCGAGTCGAGAATATCCAATGAGATCAAAAGCAGAGCCCTTGGGGTACCATAATCCTAGTGTTGGTGTGTGAGCTAGATATCGAAGAATATGCTTCACTGACCTTATGGTGTGATTCCTTGGTGCAGCTTGAAATCAGGCACACATGCAAACACTAAGCATTATATCCGCCTAGATGCACATAAGTACAATAAAGAACCAATCATGGAGCGGTATACCTTGTGATCAAAGTCAATACCATTTTCATCAATTGCATAGATGGCCATTTGTGGGCATAGGAATTTTGACGCCTTTGCAATCTTGCATGCCGAATTTCCTCAGTACATCTTTGAGGTATTTCTCCTGAGATATGAATATGCCATTGCGCTGTTGATGAATTTGAAGACCTAGGAAGAATTTCAACTCTCCCGTCATAGACATTTGATATTCTTCACTCATCATATAGGCAAATTCATCACTATAACGTTGGTGAGTACAGCCAAAGATAATATCATCAACATATATTTGGCACACAAATAGTTCACCATCATAAGATTTAGTAAAGAGAGTAGGGTCGAGTGAACCGGGTGTGAAGCCATTCTTCACGAAGAATTCCTTCAATGTATCATACCACGCCCGAGGGGTTTGCTTGAGGCCATAGAGGGCCTTATTAAGTCTGAGGACTTTGTCAGGATTCTTTGGATCTTCAAAACCTGCGGGTTGAGCAACATATACTTCTTCCTCAAGCTTACCATTGAGGAATGCACTTTTCACATCCATTTGATATAAGATGATATCATGATGGTTAGCATAAGCAAGTAATATGCGAATAGCCTCAATTCTAGCAACAGGTGCAAAAGTTTCATCGAAATCAATTCCTTCAACCTGTGTGTAGCCTTGGGCTACCAGTCGTGCCTTATTCCTCACCACAAGGCCATTTTCATCTTGCTTGTTGCGGTAGATCCACTTTGTGCCAATGATATTATGCTTGCGAGGATCCGGACGGTTGACCAGTTCCCGGACATTGTTGAGCTCGAATCGATGTAATTCTTCTTGCATAGCCTGAATCCACTCGGCTCGTAAATGCTTCATCTACCTTAGTGGGCTCTGTGATAGAGACAAAAGCATAGTGCCAAGAAAAGTTAGATAACTGTGAAGCTTTTGAGCGTGTGAGAGGACCTGGGGCTCTAATGTCATCGATGATCTTCTCCACTTGCACTTCTTTTGCAACGTGAGGATGAGCTGGTTGTCGCTGAGGAATTTGATCAGCATTTTCTTCAGCATTTTCTTCAGGTGCATCAGCTCGACGTTCTTCATGAACTGGAATGAATTCTTCAACAGATTCTTCAGTAGGAATGACATCCTCAGTTGCTTTGAATTTGATAGAATCCTCAGGTGCTGGTTCATATTGGGTTTCTTGTCAGTGAGGAGTTCATAGGCCGTCTTCTTGAAGAATTTGTGAAGATATACTCTGTTGATGATGTGGCACGCAGTATCAATTGCATCAATCCAAAAACGCTGAGGCATTTTGTATTCATCAAGCATAGTGCGAGCCATCTCAACAAGAGTTCTGTTCTTGCGCTCCACGACGCCATTTTGCTGAGGAGTATAGGGAGCAGATAACTCATAGTAATACCAAGTTCATCAAGATAGGCATCAAGACCGGAATTCTTGAACTTAGTTCCATTGTCACTTCTGATGTGCTTGATCTTCACACCAAAGTTGGTTGAAGCCCTCGAGGAAAATCGTTTGAAGACTTCCTGCACTTCATGTTTGTAAGTAACAATGTGTACCCATGTATATCGAGAGTAATCATCAACAATGACAAAACCATATAGAGATGCATCATTAGTGACTGCTGAGTAATGATTAGGTCCGAAGAGGTCC
The DNA here is from genome assembly GCA_021437245.1 of Aegilops speltoides. Classification (NCBI taxonomy): domain Eukaryota; kingdom Viridiplantae; phylum Streptophyta; class Magnoliopsida; order Poales; family Poaceae; genus Aegilops; species Aegilops speltoides. Next base: position 236,514,363 of record CM038141.1, read on the forward strand.
ATGTGAAGCAATTGAATGGACGAGTAGTGGTCATGATAGTCTTATTTGGATGCTTGGCCTTGGTCATTTTTCCAGCTTCACAGCTCCGCATAAGTGATCCTTGAGGAATTTGACATTCTCAATGCCAATGACATGCTTCTTCTTCGCAAGTGTGTGCAAATTCCTCATGCTGCGTGACCAAGTCGTCGATGCCATAGCCAGCCTACGAAGCTTTTGCAAGTAGACACACAGCTGGTTGTGGTCCCAGAGAAATCAACAATATACTGTGTCTCCTCTCCTAAAGCCTTCAAGACTTTGGAATTGTCGACTTCCATAATCACAACACAATGATACTTGCCAAAGACAACAACCATATCAAGATCACAAAGCATTGAGATCGACATGAGGTTGTATCCTAAGGACTCAACAAGCATGACTTTGTCCATGTGTTTATCCTTAGAGATTGCAACCTTACCAAGACCCAATACCTGACTTTTGCCTTTGTCAGCAAAAGTGATATGCTTCAGATGTGACGGTGATAAGGGAGCATCCATCAGTAGATTCTTGTCACCAGTCATGTGATTCGTACATCCACTATCGAGGACCCACTCACTAGCTTTGGGTTGATCATCCTGCAGATGAATTAGTGTAGCTTACAATCTCATATGCTTCATCAGTGAAGAATATGATATCAAGTTCATCGATGAATTTCATCAAGCGAAGAAACAGATATAGCAAGATAGGATGTGTGAAATGAAAGTTCATTTCATCATGATTCGCTGTGTCCTTTCGAGCAATTTTGTCAGTCCCAAGAAATTCTTCAGACGTTAAAGCACGCCGGAGACCTGACCCTGCAGAAGAGATTAGTTCTTTTCTTCACCACCCACATCTGAAGGGGTGGCAAAGAGTTCATCACTCTGCGAGCACCATACAAGAATGGTGGCATAGAGGCCAAACCATTTCGTTTCACATAAGAGGGGTTAGGGTAAGCATATGAATAAGCAGAGAAATTCTTCGAGGACTTATGAACATAATGGTTTGAAGAATAATGCACATATTCATAGCCCTTAGCTCTACCCTGCGAGACAGAGTTGTTAGCACGATGATAATCATATGAGGACTTTGATCCTTTTGAGTAATTTGATCCACGTGAGGAATTTGGTCCGTATGAGGACTTGGATCCATATGAAGAATTTTGTCCATATGAAGAATTTGATCTGGGGTTCCTATTCTTCACAGGTGGTGTCATGAGGACATTCACCTGAAGACTTTCAAGGCACTTCTTGGGAACCCAGATTTTCTTCATAGGAGAACCGTTCCTGCAGTTAGTGCCAACATATCTAGCAAATACTTCACCATTCTGATTTTTGAACAGTTTATAGTTGAGTCAAATGACTCATCGGAAGAATGAGGAGATTCACATGTAAAGCCAGATAAGTTAGATGGATCAAGCTGGAGGTCCCTTTGCAGCAACCCATGAGGTTTTGGGGTACCGCTCGGGCTTCCAATATGTTCCATCAGCATTGAGTTTCCTCTCAAAGGCAATACCCTCTTTCCTAGGGTTTTTGTTGAGGATCTGCTTTTTAAGCACATTACAAAGAGTCTGATGCCCTTTGAGGCTTTTGTACATGCCTGTCATGTACAATTCCTTCAGCCCTGCATTGTCAGTGACACTAGCAATGTCCTCAGATGAGGAATTAGTGATAGCAGAGGCAGGTGAAGAATTTGTAATAGTTGAAGCATTTGAACATTCAGGTGAAGAATTAGCAGATTCACGTTCAATGCACTTTAAGCATGGAGGAACAAATTCTTCATGAGAAGCGCTGATTTGTTGAGCAAGTAATGAATCGTGCTCCTTCTGAAGATCTTCATAACTCACTCTTAGCTTCTCAAGATCTTGCTTTTTTTGAAGAAATTCATAAGAAAGTTTCTCATGATCAGATAAGAGAGTGTTATGATGACTTTGGATGTTGTCAAACCTAGACTGAAGTCTCTAAAGATTTTCAGTCAGGGCTTTAGTGCAATCCATTTCTTCACCCAACATATCATCACTTTTGTCTAGCATGTTTTGAACCTTTTCAAAAGCCCTTTGTTGTTTTACAGCAATCTTAGCAAGTTTAGAGTAGCTGGGCTTGAGATCCTCATCAGATTCATTTTCACTAGATTCAAAGGAGGTGTATTTGAGTACCTTTGCACCTTTCGCCATGAAGCAATAGGTGGGAGCGTAGTCATCATTATCTTCATCAGGCTTGTCGGTGGGGTCAGTTTCTTCAGTGTTGAAGATGGACTTGCTAATGAAAGCAGTAGCAAAGGCCAGACTCGCCACACCAGATTCAGATTCTTCAGACGCCTCCTCTTCATCATGTTCCTCAGATTCAGCTTCAGAGTCCATTTCCTTGCCAATGAATGCCCGAGCCTTCTTGGAGCTGCTCTTCTTGTGAGATGAAGACTTCGAGGATTTTGATGACGAAGATTTTGACGATTTCTTCTTCTTCTCGCATCATCGTAATCTGTAATCCTTGTATTTCTTCTTCTTCAATTCCTTTTCCCACTGAGGACAATCTTGAATATAGTGACCAGGTTTCTTGCATTTGTGGCACAGCCTTCTTTTATAGTCACTGGATGAGGAATCACTGCTTCTTGAGGATTTTCCAAAGCGACCATGTCTTGAGAACTTCTGGAATTTCTTCACGAGCACTGCTAGCTCCTGGCTCAATTCTTCAGGATCACCAAGGCTACTACCAGAATCCTCACAATCAGAGTTAGACACAGCCTTGGCCTTCAGGGCACGTGGTTTGCCGTAGCTCGAACCATAGAGATCTCTCTTTTCAGCAAGCTGGAACTCATGCGTGTTTAGCCTTTCGAGGATATCGGCAGGATCAAGAGACTTGTAGTCAGCTCGTTCTTGTATCATCAGTCCCAGAGTATCAAATGAGGAATCAAGCGATCTTAACAGTTTCTTCACCACCTCATGATCAGTGATGTCAGTGGCACCGAGGGCTTGAAGCTCATTTGAGATGTCAGTGAGGCGATCAAAGGTTTGTTGGACATTTTCATTGTCGAGTCTTTTGAAGCGGTTGAAGAGATTCCGAAAAACATCAACTCGAGAGTCACGCTGAGTTGAGACTCCTTCATTCACTTTGGACAACCTATCCCAGATAAGCTTAGCAGTTTCCAAAGCACTCACTCTTCCGTACTGTCCTTTACTCGGATGGCCACATATGATATTCTTCGCTGAGAATCGAGTTGCTTGAATCTCTTCACATTGGTAGCGTTCGGTGAGGGTGTGACAGAGGAACACCATTTTCCACAACATACCGTAGATCGTTGTCAATTGCCTCAAGATGCATTAGCATCTTGTTCTTCGAAAGAGGGGTAGTCCGTCCCATCAAAGGTAGGACACCCACCGAGACCTTGATCATACTGCGGTCGACATAACTAAAACTCGGCGGATAAACCAAAATCACACGAACAAGGGAGTACCTCGCTCGATACCAATTGAAAGTCGTTATATCGAGTAGAGGGGGGTAAATAGGCGATTTTATGAATTCTTCACCGAGGAATTTGCGGTGAGAAATTCTTAACGAAGAACTACTAGCGATGGAATAAGTACTCGAAGTAAGCATAACAGAATACAATCATGGTCATCATGATGAAATGAAGACTAGCACAGTAGTAAAGCGTAATCACAGGATAACACAAGATGAAGACAATGAGATCAAGAAATTGAACTGAGGAAATTGAGAAAGTCTTGATCAAAGTCTTCAAACACAGATATGAACAAACACTCAACACAAGAATGAGGAAATGAAAGGGTTGAGGAAATAGAACCGGTTAGGTTGGTGAAGACAATGATTTGGTAGACCAGTTCCAACTGCTGTCTCAGTTGTACGTCTGGTTGGAGCGGCTGAGTATTTAAACTCGAGGACACGCAGTCCCGGACACCCAGTCGCTGAGCACGCAGCTCAGGACACCCAATCCTACCGTATTCGCCTTGAACTAAGGCCACACAGACCTCGTCCAATCACTCATGGTAAGTCTTCAGGCGACTTCCAAATCCCTTCACAGACTTGGTCACTCGGCAATCCACAATTCCTCTTGGATGCTCTAGACCATGATGCCTAACTGTCTGGAAGAAGCACAGTCTTCAAAGGTAACAAGCGTCGGATCCACGCAGGATCAACTTCTTCAGTGATGCTCAATCACTTTGGGTTTGTAGGGGTTTGGTTTTGGGTTTTCCTCACTTGATGATTTTCGCTCAAAGTCCTCGGAGGATGGGTTGCTCTCAAATGACAAGTGTCAAGTTCTCTCGGAGCAGCCAACCAGCTAGTGGTTGTAGGGGGCGGCTATTTATAGCCTAGGGAGCAGCCCGACATGATAAGACATAAATGCCCTTCAATGATATGACCGTTAGGTGGATAAGATATTTTGGGACAGGCCAAGAAGACAAAGAACGGTCGGAAATTTGACTCTCAAATTCCTCGGGGCTATCATGTTCCTCATTTGTGTAGGCAATTCGCCTTTGGCGAATTCCTAACTCCTCGATCGAACAAATTCATCAATGACCGGAAGAACTTCGTCTCATCCATCAAGAAAATGACTGAAGCTGTATGAGATTTCCAAAGGCTTCACTCGAAGGGATTGGTAGGTGTAGGATTTTGAGTTGAGCATCACATGGAAATTTTTCCTTAGTATTTCCTCGACCCCCTTTAACAGTAAGGTGTTTCCTATGACTCAATAAAGAGAAAATGAAACTACGAAAACAAAAGTCTTCACGCTTCATGTTCCTCAAATGAATACCAAGTCTTCAAGGTCACACCAATTTCTTCACTTTCAAAGTCTTCAGAAAGTCTTCAGAATATCAAAGTCTTCAGTCGAAGAACTTCATTTTTAGGGGTCGACTTTCTCTGTGAAGATATGGGTAAGAGTTCTCGCAGATCTTCCTATTACGGGGAAACCCGCAAAAGTTCGAATGGGAAGAGGTATCAAACTCCTCATAGACTTATAGACCTGTGTACACTCACAAACGCATTAGTCCCTTACCTATAAGTCTTCAATACACCAAAATCACTAAGGGGCACTAGATGCACTTACAATCTCCCCCTTTTTGATGATTGATGACAATATAGGTTAAGTTTTCAACAGGGATAAACATATGAAGTGTAAATACTGATATTGAGGAATTTGATTGCAAGATATAGAAGAACTCCCCCTGAAGATGTGCATAGTGAGGAATTTGCGTTTGAGGCAATGCACATTTGAAGAGTTGAATCATGGAGATCTCCCCCTATATCTTGTAATTCATACACGCATTTGATATATAATATGAAGAATTTGAAATGCATGATGAAATATGGTGCCTGATGAAATTCAGCATGCGTGCAATGTCATTAACGAGGAATAAGCATGCCGAATAAAGCATCAAAAGTATCAGAGCATAGTGCAACAAAAGTATCAGCGCACCATCCAAAAGTATCAGAGCACCATCGGGTTTAAGATTACAACTCGATCCAATAAAAGTTTCAGAAAAACGAGAGTTGTAACTTAAGAAAAATGCCCTTTATATAAACCCGCTTGAAGACTAACTCAGATTTCTCCCCCTTAGTCATCAAATGACCAAAAGGATCGAAACTGAGGACTAACGCCCCTGAAGAATTTCAAGTTGATGGGGGAGCGCCAGCGTTGTCGGGGTTGTTTGTTGTAGCAGGGCCTGCCGCAGTGTCGTCCAAATCTTCATATTCATTAGTGTCACGCAATGAAGAATAAGAGCTGGCCACCAGTGGAGGAACTTTGACCCTCTTGAATTTCTTCGGAGGAGGTGCAGACCAGTCAAATTCTTCCTTAAGACCCATAGTCTTCAGTTCTTCAGCGCTATAGACATGAGTGAGGACAGCCCAGGTGCGGTTGAAGGTTTCATGAAGGTAGTATTGGTCCTTCTTCACTGCATTGTGTGTTGAGGTCATATTGTGAAGAAGTGCACCAAGCTGACGCTTTACCCATTTGTGATTGCGATCAACCTTCTGATGAAGACTGAGGAGTAACTCGCGATCAGTCATCACCCTGGGTGTTGTGGCTTGAGGATTTTGTTTGGCTGAGGTATTTGGGGCAGTGTCATGTGTGGCAGAGTCGTCATTGGTAGAGTAAGATGTAGCCAGGCGAAATTGACCATCCAATGGAGGAAACCTTCATCGATCACAACAGTTGCCTTGCCTTTATCATCAGATGATGAAACTGTCCGTTTGAGGGCTTCAATGGGAGGCAAGTAGCTACCGTGGTTCAGAGTGTCAGCTTTGTAATTCAGTGAAGATCTTGCCCTGATGAATCTCATAATCCAAGGCGCATAGGACTTCAGCTCGAATGGTGACATAGCAACATTAGCCAGAGTCCTCATAAAGAAATCATGGAAGTTGACGGGAACGCCATGAATGATGTTGAAAAGCATATTCTTCATGATGCCAACGACTGCTTCATCATTCGAGTCGTGGCCTTTGATAGGACTCATTGTCTTCGTCAGAATGCGATAGACAGTCCGAGGCACATAGAATAATTCCTTGACGAGGAATTTGGTTCGTGGGGCCTGCCCTGGCTTCAAAGGCTTCATGAGCACTTGCATATAGTGATTTGTCAGTTCAGGGTCACTGTAGATGCAACTTGCACTTTCATGGGGAGGATCGAGAGGAAGGACACGAAGCAATTCAGTTGCCGGTGCCTTATAGTGAGTGTTTTCAGTCATCCATCCAACACCCATGAGTTGACATCTTGGCGTCTCGGTGATATGCGATGTCGCGAGGGGCGAAGAATGAGTGCTTCATTCCAATCGCAAATGTCGGCAGAAATTGATAATCTGATCGTGAAGAACACCGAGGACAGGCTCGAAGCATGGCAGAGATTCCATGTCCACGTGAGGATTATGTTCATGATCAAGATTTTGTCCTTGTCAAACAAAGACCGAGGAATAGAAGTTGGCTTGACTAGCAGTCGTAAACGCCTCTTCCTTATGCGACAGAGTCATAGGGGTTGTAGTCAGTGAAGAATACATGCTCGGAAAAGAAGTCTTCAGCCTTGAACTTTTGTTTACTTGAGAACGGATTCTTCGGCTTTGGGAGAGGGGTGTTAGTGAGTTGCAGTACCACCTCAGGAATCGCGAGCTCAGGTTCTTCAGGCTGAGGAATTTCTGGTTCCTCTTCTTGTGCAATCTGAGAATCAGCAACAACAGGTTCTTCAGCACTAGCGGCTGTAATTTCTTCATGAACAGAGGGAGTGGGTTGAGTTTCTTCAGAGCCCATTTGAACTGTTGTAGCCGGGGACTGAGGAATCTGTTGGATAGGTGTGAATAGAGGAGTATTGGGATGCTGACTTTCCCATAAGTCATCATTCATCACAGGTGTGGTGCATCCTATATCCACATCTTCATCTTCAATTTCCTCAACACCAGCCTCTTCAGCTGTGAACTGAGGCATAGGTGAGGAAATGACTGGCGTTGAAGGGATTGCATCCGCTTCAATTTCTTCATCGAGCTGCTCTGACGAACCAGCAGAATGATTTTCTTCATCAAATCTGCTTGGGATCTTATAGTCTTCTCCAAAAGGAACAATTTCCTTTGATGACATGGATGAAATTGGAACATCATCAATTGGATTTTCGACTGAGCTGGTCATTGGCTTCATTTTCTTCGCAGCCGAAGAATTTGACGCAGCTGATGCCTTCCTTTTCTTCACTGCAGCTCGCTCTGCAGCCTTGGTCTTCTTCACATCATAGGCAGATGGAAGAATTGGAGTTGGTGTAGGCGTGGGAGGAGCTGAGGAATCCGGTTCATTTTCTTCAAATCGATGCGCAATGTTGCCTGATCTCTTCGATTTCTTCAGCGCACCACTAGTGGATGCCCGGCAATTTCTTCGGTGGCTGGAATGGAGTCATCAGCCACGGAACTAGTATTTTCTTCAAGAAGCTGAAAGTCATCAATGATCTTGGCATGTTCTTCAAAGAGGTGAGCGAGTCTGCAGCCTAAAGATTTTCTTGTTGCGATGGGGCTGCAACATTGGTGAATCTCTTTGTTAGATTGACAAATCTCACTTTGGCTCCTTGCTAATCAGCATAGTAGGCATCAAAGTCTTTGCTGAGGGCTTGAATTTCAGACTGAGCCTTGAGAAGTTCCTCAGGTGTCATTCTGACAACATTTTTCTTCAGGAGCTTCTCCTTTCTATATTGCGCTTTCTTGATCTCTCATGCCTTTTCAAACTTCCATTTCTCTCGAGTGATGAAATGGGTCATCATGTGACTTTGACCAGGAGTCAGAGGAAAATCAGGCATTGGGGTGTTTGGATCCTTGTGCCAGAGATCAATGTAATCGAGGATTTTCCTCGGATCCAAAAGAAGTGGCACAGATGTGCCTTTGGCTCTAGCGGCCTTCACCTGTCTGTCTCTGATGATTTCTGCAAGTTCATCATCAGAAGCTTCATCATCAGACGGCACATGGAATGCGACCTGTTTCTTCTTTGGACTTGGCCGAGTACCGCGTCCAGCTGTTGCTTTAGTCTTCACAGTGTGGGGCCTGATGAGGAAATTGGTGCAGCTGAGTAACTTGCTGAGACACCAGAGGCAATCGAGAAACCTGCAGTCCTTTGACATGTAGCCAGATGCACAGGAGCTGAGGACTTTGAAGGAGCTCCGAGGACTTTGGTGGAGCGATGCAGTGTGAGGAATTTACCGTGAGGGCATTGCCGAGAACTTGGCCGTGAGGGCGCTGTTGGTGAAGCACTTGGCTTACGAAAGCTTCTTTGGCATAGATTTCCTCGGCCTGACCGAGGCCTCGATTCTGCAGCAGCGATGGCGTAATCCTCATTGAATTTCTTCATCGCCTCCTTGGCTTGTCTTGCCAATATAGCTTGGCGCCTAGCCCATTCTTCAGGAAAGTCCTCACCACGCTTGATGCTGGTGGGATCAGCTACTTTGCCACGTTTCAATGGAGCTCTTGGGCATGGAGGATTTAAAGCAAATTTCTTCATGTACTTTGGAGTCACATATCTGTACTCCCTCCATTCTCTTGCCCATCTTCTTTCAATCCTCTGAATGCGCACCTTGCGCTGATTTTTGTTTTCTTTGCCAAACTTGGCTTCATCAGGTGTGCAATAGTCCTTATAAATGTCATCAGGGATCTCAAAAGCTGTCATGACCTCAGGCTTCTTTCCTCCTTTCTGCGGTTTCTTACCGTCTGCCATATTCTTCAGATCAGGAATTTGAACAATTGAACACTCTGAAGAAGTTTGCACTTTTTCTTTGAGGAACGCTGCAAATGAGTTAAGTTGATGAGAACCTAGTGATTCAGCAGCAGACATGAGTACCGTGAGCAGAGTATAGGTGCGAGGAATTTGGAGAGGTCATATCGTTCTCGTAAGGTTTTTCGAAAAGAACAAGTTTTGAGGAATTTGACCAGATGAACCTTGAGGAATTTCACTAAGCGTTCTAGTCTTAGGTTCCAGAGTTGTACAGATCGAAAATCCACACAATTAGGGAATCTTGAAGAAAATGATTGCTTAGAGAAACAGTTCAAGATCATGTGGTGTGTGAGGTGTTCATATGTGTGAAGATTTGAAGAATAAACACCTTTGAAGATTTTCAGGAAAGTTTGAGAATCAAAGTGAGTAATAAAAGTAACTTTTAATTACCCGAAGTGAAGAACACGACGAACTAAGAAGAACAGATGTGAAGCTCGTCAGGTTAGATCTCCCACGCTTTCTCGTAGGGAGACGGGAGTGGATCCATAGTGGTGTATTGATATGGTGAATATGTGGACTCGTGTGCGCCACCACAAAAGAGTTACTTGCAGTCATAGTTCAGGATAGCCACCAGTCAAAGCTGGCTTGCTGCAGTTAAACCCCACCATCCCCTTGATTGATAATGATGCATATGTAGTTTGTTCTGATGTAAGTCTTGCTGGGTACATTTGTACTCACATTTGCCTCTTTTATGTTTTTGCAGAGAGACTTCGGTCTCGTTAGTAGTTCCGTTTGGACTTCGATATTTAGCTTGTTACCTCAGCTACGATCTTGTGCCCTTGTCAGGATCTAGTAGATAGTCAGGCTTCTCAGCCTTTTTCATTTGTAGACGTCTGTACTCAGACATGTTAAGCTTCCGCATGTGCTTTGACTTGTATGCTCTGAATGTTGGGTCACGAGACCTATGTTTGTAATATCTCGCTCCTTGGAGCCTATTGAATTAAATACTTGAGTTGTAGAGTCATGTTGTGATGCCATGTTGTATTTGCACATATCGAGCATATTGTGTGTATGTTATTGAAATGCTTGGTATGTGTGGGATCTGACTATCTAGTTGTTTATCCTTAGTAGCCTCTCTTACCGGAAATGTCTCCGAGTGCTTCCATCGAGCCATGGTAGCTTGCTACCGCTCCTAACACTTAGGCTGGCCGGCATGTGTCCTTCTTCGTTCCTGTGTCTGTCCCTTCGGGGAAATGTCACGCGATGAATACCGGAGTCCTGTTAGCCCGCTATAGCCCGGTTCAATGGAGTCCTGCTAGCCCAGTGCTACTGTGGGGCCCCAACTCATAAGTCGTGATCACCGAATGCACGTGTACAGTGATCCCAGAGATCAATGCTCACTGAACACACAGAAGCTGAATAACAAGAGTCTTACATCCATACATACCGTTTTACACAAGTAGGACCATTATGGTCAAGTCTTGAGTATATCATCGCAGCGGAAATCTTCGTCGATAACTTGGACCCATGCCATCTGCCTTAACCCTCGGGCATTCATCGGGAAGCGCCCTAGCTCGCATGCTCGTCGCCGAAGTATTCTTCATCATATCCTGTTCTTTCAAGCCTGGCCAAGTAAATAGCCAGGGACAAGCCAATGAGTACTTTGAATGTACTCGCAAGCAACCCATGTTTTGGTTCAAGATACAACAATGCTTGATATAGGTAAATTTTGCAGAAAGCTAGTTTTGAGTGCAATGACATGTTCAACAACTGTGTAAGGCATGCATCAAGAGGATTCAAGTAACCATGAGGACAGGTTACAGATATCAACATAAATGGAGTGGGCACCAACCCACCTAACATAAATAGAGTGGGCACCAACCCATCTAACATAAATAGAGTGGGCACCAACCCATCTCAATCATATCAAGTCCCTTGACTTGACCCAAGTCATTTTCATCATCACACACACTTGGTTTGTAAACAAGTGGGAGCCCAAGAGCGGTTACCCAACTGTCCTTGACCGTGGACACAGCTATTCGAATAGTTTTACACTCTGCAGAGGTTGCACACTTTACCCACTAGATCCGGGGAACTTCCGTGTCATCCACGACCCGCAGTACCTCAAGTACCCGGGGTAAGCACCCGATCACTACCTTTCCCTAGACGACACTAACATGGAGTCCACTCGCTCCCATCCTTTTCACATACCACTGGCACGGGGTACCAACGGTGTGTCTGGTGCCCTGTGAAAACAATCATGGCCGCCCTACCTGGCACGACCCCGTCCCAAGAGAGAGCACCAGCTCTCCCCCGTCACTAGTAATGCGGGCTCCAAGCTAGTATCGGTCTAGGTACTCAATAATGCCCTTTCCCATATAAGGGTAGAGTGGTTGCGCATGTAAGGTTGGAATAACGGTCGCAACTCCGACCAATCCGTTTTGAAAACAACACACACTTTCCTTGGCACACTACTTCGTCATCAAATGGTCACCCATCTCATCATCTCCCTCGGGCATAAGTGGCACCCAACGGGGTTAGTCTTTTGAAAAAGCTTTGTCTCCTTTACCATGCATAAACCCGTCCCTTTTTGCGTAGCAACTACTTTAGCATCCTATCTACTCCCACCGGCATAACCCTCATAAGAAGGTAGGGCCATGCACAATGCAAGTATCAACGAGGAAATAACAGAGGCAACCAACCCACGTGGTTCACCATCTCACCATGATTCCGATGCAACAATGATAAAGAGCTATATATGACATGCATAAAAAAAGGGTTTCATAGACATGGTCAAAAGGCTGCTTGCCTGTTTCAACAAAGTCTTCGAGGTCTTCAAATATCTCTGGTCCAGCTCCGAGCATTCCGTCTACTTCGTCAACTATCGTCGAAAGCAACCATAATAAGCAACACAACAAGGCAGGAAATAAATGTGCTCTAAAAATATGAGTTGGACTTTTCTGGGATACCTCTGGTCATATGAGGGATGACCAAAGTGGTTTCATTAGGATTTGATCAATGGACATCTCTGAACATTTCAATATGATGGAAACAAGGGATTAATGGGTTTGCAAGAAGTGTACAGAAACATTATTTTCAAAAATGGGCAGAGGCACCCATTTGACAAAGCATGATTTTAGAAGCATCTAGGAATTGGTTTCACTGGATTTGGAGTTGAAATGATTTTCCTATGAATTTGCAAAGTTGTCAAATATGAAGAAATGGCTCATTATTTTGTGGGGTACAGAAAGTATTAAGAAAAATGTTCATAAACTAAGTTATGAATTTAGATGCATCTAGGAATTGGAATCATGGCATTTGGAGCAAGTTTGAGCTCCCTGTGATCTTCTAAAGTTCATCACAGAAATAAGAAAAATAGGGTATGGTAAATATTTGTGAAGAAAAGTTCTCATGAAAAATGTGCATGTTGCATCACCAGATAGATCATGATTTATAGAGTCACTAGAAATTTGAATCATCAAATTTGGAGTTGATTTGATTTATTTGTGGATTTTTGAAGTTGACTGGAAAAAGAAAAAGACCAAGGTTTTACCGAAACGGGCTGGATCTGGGCGGCGGTGGCGCGCTCTGGGCGAGGGATAGCAACAGGGCTCCACTGGGCCGGCCCAGCGGCTCGGCCGCACGCGCGCAGGGGCTACGTCGAAGGCGGCTTCCAGGAAATACGCCTTCGCGCGAGGGAGGCGGTAACGGTGGAAGCCGTCTCCACTTAAACGACGGGGCCCGCCAGCTGAGTCACTGACCTGCGGGGCCCACCCACAGGGTCGTCTCCTTCCTCCCGCACGCGACGAAGGAGACAGGGGAGGCGGGGCCGAGCGCTTGCCGGCGCTCGTTCCGGTGGCTCCGGTCACCTCCGGTGACGCCCAACACACCGGCGGGCTCAGGGGAGAGCGGCGCATCCGACGAGGTGCGCCACAACCGCAGGGGTGGCCGGACGCGAGCACACCATCGGCCGCAGCGGTGAGACCGGCGGTGGTGAGGGAACTCGACAGCACGGCCATGGGAAGGAGAGGGAGAAGCACGGGAGGGGCTTGTGGTGATGGTATGAGGGTACTGGAGTGGCTAGGGAGAGAGGAGAGGCTCGGGGTAGCCCGGATTTGGGCGGAGCCCGACGGCGGAGCTCCGGCCATTGCGGTGGATGGAGAGCATGGGGAGAGATGTGAGTTGGTCTAGGGGGTGCACGGGAGAGAGGGGGAGCAAATGGAGTAGAGAGGGAGGCCAGGGACTGCCTTAAGTAGGAGGGGGCGAGGGGCACCGCGGGACCGTGCGCCGGCGAGGCCGTAGCCGTTGCTAGAGGCCACGGGGGCTCGTGTGAGCGTGCCTGGGGTGCTCGTGCGGTTGGTCTAGGGCGATAGGAGGGGAGAGAAGGAACGGGGAAGGGCCAGGGTGCACAGGTGAGGCGCACCATTGGCGCACTCGGGCGCCTCTTGTTTGCTAGGAGGCGCGGGAGGAGGAGAGAGGAGGGGCCGATCACAGAAGCGTGTTATGGACGCCGAGGCACATCGGCAAGCGCTGGGAGGCCCGAGGTGGCGGGAGCGGTTAGGGGCGGCTACAGTCTTGGGAGCAAGATCAGAAGCAGCGCCCAGAGCGTGCAAATGGCTGGCATGGCATTTTTTGGCAATGTGGGCGCGCCACTAATGTCCAGTAGTGCTTGGGGGTAGTAAAGAAGGGTGTAGAGGCATTGGATGCCCCTGGGATCCTTTGGAGTGAGGAGGAGGTTGAGAGAGAGAAATGCAACTGTCCAGAGAGAGAAAATGAGGTTTTACCCTCCAAGAATTGAGCTATTGACTTGCCATTGCTACTGGAGGTGAAAGGGGGCTAGGAGGAGCTGTGGTAAAAATTTGAGCTCTCCAAGAATAGTGGAAGGGGTCAAAATAGTGGTTTTTTGCAAAATGCCAGAAGGTGTTTGATAATGGTTTGGGCAAGAAGATGATTTCCATTTTTCATGAGGCTCCACAGGGTGAAATGGCACACATAATTAGGGCCTTCCACCCATTTTGAGCTCATTTGGGCAAAGTTGCCAATGCAACTTTTGTAAACCCTAGAAATCAGCAGAAATGGACTTTTCAAGATTTAGCCATGCAAATCTATTCTCCTTGATGCACCACTTGGTGTAGTGTCATCATTTGGGGTTCTGAACATGCCCACAAAAGTTGAGATCAAAAGGAGAAAGTTGCCAATGTAGAGTTGTTCAAATTTGGTTCTGGACAGGAAGGGTTTTGGGGCACTTTGATCAAGTTAACTTGTTCTCCAACTTGTGCCATTTGGTCTAGATGAATTATTAGACCATTTGAGAATGTGCACCAAGTTTGAGAGCATTTGGACATGTTTGGCAATGTAAAGTTGCTCAGACTTCAAAATGGACAAAAATGGTTTTGAGAGGATTTGATGATGTTATCTTGTTCTCCAAGTCATGAGACTTGGCAAGATCATCTAATATGTCATATGTGACATGATAGGATTTTCTTGGAATTTTTGGAGAATATTTCCTTTGTAAATATTTCAAAAGCTTGAAATATCCAGAAAGGGTTTTTGAGGTATTTGACCAATATTTTGAACATGACCATGTGTTTAAACTCTTATATATGGACAATATATGTCCACTGAGTTTCCCTAATTTTTGTCAAATATTTTTGAAACAATAAAATAATTTTTCCCTATTAAAGACCATTTCTGGCCTTAAGAAAAAGCTTTTAAATAAAATAGGAAAATTAACTTTTAAAATTATATTTTTGTGGTTTCTGGGTATCCTATATCTAATAGGAGTCAAATATATTTTTATAAAGATTTTTACTGCCCTTAATTAAGTACTTGAAGTGCAAACCTCAATTCAGGGGTTTTTGGAAAACTAGTTTTTGAAAATACTTTTTGGCCAAATTATTTTTGTAAGAAAATACTATATTGTTCTATACACATGGCATGATCATTGGGAAAAGGTTTTGGATCAAGGAGATGAAGTATAGAAGTTGGAGGATTTATTTGATTTTTAGAGCACTTGCAAACAGCAGTCAAACATTCAATCAAAGCAAAGACAAAACACTCAAAAGATTTTTGTCAAACCACATTTTTGCATGATTATTGACTTAAGTGTTGTGCCATGAAAATCAGGGTGTGACAGACCTACCCCCCTTACAAGAATCTCGCCCCGAGATTCCCTGGACTAGGCGCGAAAGGAATCGTAAACTTGGATCTGGGGTAGTCTTCAAGTCTTCATGTTGCTTCTGCTTCCGTGTAGTGCTCCATTGAGCTTGAAGTACTTGATGATGTGGCTTCGTGCATGACGCTCTTCTTGATCCAGGTTGCTAATGGGTAGCTCGTGTTAGGTTAGATTGGGCTAGGGGTCGATGGCTTGGTGGTTAGTGTCCTTATTAGTGCTCGGGCTAGCTAGGAAGTTGAAAACACTTCCGGGGTTGTGATGCATGGAAAGCGTTGTGCACATCAGGTAACTCAGGTGGCAACTCCAGCTGGTAACTCTCTTCTCTTCGTATCGTAGTGGTCTCAGAGGGGGGGTTGTTACATCTTGGAGTGATCTCGAAGGGGGCTGATGAATCTTGGGGCTAGCTTTCCTTTGACATGGAAGCGCTGGGTTCCCTTGAGAGGGGTGACCCGGAGATAAACATGGTCTCCAACTCGGAAGTTTATGTCTCTACAACGTGAGTCAGCGTAGCTCTTCTGCCTTGACTTGGCGGCCTTCAAACGTTCTCTGACAAGCTGGACTTGCTCTTCTGCTTCACGAAGGATATCAAGCCCAAAGACAAGTCCTTCTCCGGTTTCTGACCAATTGAGGGGTGTGCGGCATTTCCGTCCGTATAACACCTCAAATGGCGCCATCTGAAGGCTTGACTGATAACTGTTGTTGTAAGAGAACTCGGCGAAAGGGAGGCAATCTTCCCACTTAGCTCCATAAGCTAAGACACAGGCTCGGAGCATGTCTTCGAGTATCTGATTTACTCGTTCTGTCTGACCTCCGGTCTGTGGGTGCAAAGCAGTGCTGAAGGACAACTTGGTCCCCATGGCCTCTTGGAATTTCTTCCAAAACCTTGAGGTAAACTGGGTTCCTCGATCTGACACAATCTCCTTGGGAACACCATGAAGGCCCACGATTCGGTTGATGTAGAGACTGGCTAACTGGTTCCCCTTGTAGGTCGTCTCGACATGAATGAAGTGGGGGCTTTGCCCGCCTTGATCTTCCTCTTGATGCCTTCAATACTCTCGTGTCCCGTCTGAGCTCCTTTAACCTCATCCATCAGGATCGGCTTGACTTCAAGGTTAGCTAAGAATCCTGGTGCAACCAGTTCCAACCCGAAGCTTTCAAGTTCTTCATACAAGGCGGGTAGCTTGTCCTTAAGCATAGCATTCAAGGAACAAGCCTTTCTGCTTGATGCATCTGCTACCACATTAGCCTTCCTAGGGTGGTATTGAACACTGAGGTCATAATATTTGATCAACTCTAGCCATCTTCTTTGCCTCGTGTTCAATTCCCTTTGAGTGAAAATATACTTCAGACTTTTGTGATCCGTGTATATCTCACATCGCTTCCCTAAGAGGTAATGTCGCCATGTCTTCAGGGCATGAACCACTGCTGCTAGCTCAAGGTCATGAGTAGCATAGTTTTCTTCATGAGGCTGTAGTTGCCTTTGAGAGGAGTGGCTTGCAGATATGCACGGTCTTCAACGCGGAAGCTCACTCCTTGACGACGGTGGTTGGTATAGTTCTTCCTCCTTGACATGGCGGTCTTCGGATGCTCCCTAACCAGCTGATCAACTCTTCTTCCGTCTTCATGTGTACATACATGTCCTCAAGTAAGGATGATGATTTACTTGCCCAAGTACTCTATGAAGTATTTGGGGTACGTAGAGTGGGCTGAGGCATTGGTGAGGGTCATGGTTGAGCATTGGTCAAGGTCTTATTGATCTAGAGCCAAGGCCCAAGGTCATGATCCAACCGTGTTGTGGCTTGGTAGGGCATAAGGGTTTCAAGGATTCTAGTGTGCGAATGAACATTTATCATCCTATCTTTAAGCACGGTTTCTGAGATGCCAATAGTCTATCTAGTCCTTTAAACAAATCACATCATATCACTGATAGCATCATTTCGCATAGGCCAACTCCAATCATCACTCATGCTATTCATATCCTCATGACTCCCATGAGGAGGTCTAACAAAATCATATATGGCTACGATCCCCAAACTCATGTGTGTGGCTACCCCTAAAAATCCATGGGTAGAGCATACAAGCTTCCAAGCTGGAATAAAACAGGACAATCCAAGTGCTCACCCTATTCTTCCAAGGCCCGTACTAGTGCATCTCTATCATAAGGAAACACGTCGTATGCCACTCCAAGATCTTGTTCCCTTCCTATGAATCAACTCCAACAACCTGCTAACTTCCATTAATCACTGCATAATCTATTAATTCTACAAATCCAACGCCTATGCTGGTGTTCCACATGATCTTCTAAAGTCCTTATAATCCCCGAATACTTGAAAGGGGCTATATTTACTATAGTCAGTCCACCAATTCCCATTATCATGGTCAAGTAAACCCCAAGGTCAAGCTTATATTTAACTCTAAATCAACTCCGACAATTAATCCAATCTCCTAGTTTATTGTCCACCAAGAATCATGGTATCATGATCGAGATCATCAGTCTAAATCCAATTTAGTCCGAACCATGCAGACATGCTCAGCATCTATATTCAACTAGAATCACCTACTTAAATCCAAATCTTTTGTCCAATGAGAATTCCTACATGTTCCCCCAAGTCCTTTACGTAATATCAACTGTCTCCTAACAATATCCCATGGCTAAGTTAAATCCAAATACTTCCAAGAATTCCAGCTTACGATCATGATTGTCATATAAATCCAATTTACTCAGGTGTAATGAAAGCTATGCTAATCTATACTCATGATCCCACCAAGTTCATCTACCAACACCAAAGCCTCATAATCCATCAAGTAGTCTCATATAATTCCTCAAGTCATTGATATAAACTCTTCAAGTCATTTGTCCTCTATTCCTATATCCTCAGATTGGTCCTCCCTATGGCATCGTTAGTTTTGGTTCTATCTTAGGAAGATAATGTGCACATTCACTATGTCCACTAGTTCCATAATGGACCCAGTGACAAGCAAGGTTACGGAGGCTTAACCGGTTCTCTTGCAATTCCGTAGGTTAAGCTCGGGGTTAAGGTTTCGAGCTGGGGTATCTCATGAAGTCTCGAAGGGTCTAGGAATGGGTTTCTAGTCTTGAGGGTTAAACATAATTCTACGGGGTTGCATTTGGTCGAGGAGGCTGCAACAAAAAGTCTTTAGTGCTAGTTGGTCGCCGAGGTGGAATCCTTGGTGCATAATGTCTTGCTTGTCTTCCTTGAGGAAAGAGATGAGAGGGAAAACTAGCATAGAGGAGGTGGGATGCCTAAAGGGGGTTCTATAGTGCAAGTGCTAACAAACAGGTGCAAAGAGGGCCAAACAAAAGAAACAAGGTGAGGAAGATGACATAGTCGCATAATTGTTGCTTAGGGCAAAAGTGCGACCTATATCAAAACACAAACAAATAAAAACAAGCAACACACAATCATGGTTCTATTCGAACCATCATACGGACTCGACTGCGCATAGGGGGTACACGACTCATCCTACCCTAGGGGTTCTCGGACTCTATAGTCGTGCCTTATGCCTCGTGCAGTCTCCCGGGTTTCCCTCAGGTGTTGCTACGTCTCTTGTAGTTGTTCGACGAAACGATCCCGGTTGAGCTTGAAGAGTCTTCAACAACTTCTCGCCTGTTGGAGTGATGGGGTGAAGGTGGCTCCTCATAACTGGCATTGACTTGGTCTTCCATTGTCTTCTTAATCACGACGATCCCTTTTTGTCTTCTAAGCCATTGATGGTACCAGGTAGGTAATCCTTTATGCAATGACATATCAAGGCATAATAGAGGTCCATCATGTCGGTTACGTTGATGACAACATCGGTACCAAGAGCGGGGGATGAGGAGAACCGTTTTCCTGCTCACTATGGTGAGGCGGACCAATGGCTAGGTTCTCATCCATCGGTGGTTGCGGATACAACAACGGTAGTGACATGGTTGCTCTATTAGCGATGTATATCATGATCTTGCATATCCTATGCCCTGATCATCGTAGGCTAAGGTTGCATCGTCTTGGGGCAGTGTCAAGGGTGTCACCATCTCCTGGGTCTTCAGGTCCTCATCCCTCGAGGATGTATCTTCTGTTGGTATCGTCTTGTTGTGATGTCGCCAATCTTGTGTTCAGGAGATGTGGGTGAATGTCTGGCAATGCATCCTCCTTCTAGATTATTCGCGAGGATTACAAGGAATCCAGTGGTCAGGGCATAAGGGTTCTAGCGACCAAAGGTTTTGAAGGGGGAGAGATTAATAAGGAAATGATACCTTAGTTTTCGAAAAACTGAGAAGGGAAGAGAGGGATAGATAGTTTTGAAAACTAGTAGTTGTTTTGGAAATGGTTTTACCCTAACTAACAACCATGCTAACTAAGGCTTCCTACAGTCAGGATGGCTCTGATACCAGCTCTGTGGGGACCCCGACTCATAAGTCGTGATCACCGAATGCACGTGTACAAAGGATCCCGAGATCAATGCTCACTGAACACACAGAAGCTGAATAACAAGAGTCTTACATCCATACATACCGTTTTACACAAGTAGGACCATTATGGTCAAGTCTTGAGTATATCATCGCAGCGGAAATCTTCGTCGATAACTTGGACCCATGCCATCTGCCTTAACCCTACAGGCATTCTGACTGGGAAGCGTCCTAGCTCGCATGCTCGTCGCCAAAGTATTCTGCATCATATCTTGTTCTTTGAAGCTTGGCCAAGTAAATAGCCAGAGACAAGCCAATGAGTACTTTGAATGTACTCGCAAGCAACCCATGTTTTGGTTCAAGATACAACAATGCTTGATATAGGTAAATTTTGCAGAAAGCTAGTTTTGAGTGCAATGACATGTTCAACAACTGTGTAAGGCATGCATCAAGAGGATTCAAGTAACCATGAGGAAAGGTTACAGATATCAACATAAATGGAGTGGGCACCAACCCACCTAACATAAATAGAGTGGGCACCAACCCATCTAACATAAATAGAGTGGGCACCAACCCATCTCAATCATATCAAGTCCCTTGACTTGACCCAAGTCATTTTCATCATCACACACACTTGGTTTGTAAACAAGTGGACGTAGCCCAAGAGCGGTTACCCAACTGTCCTTGACCGTGGACACGGCTATTCGAATAGTTTTACACTCTGCAGAGGTTGCACACTTTACCCACTAGATCCGGGGAACTTCCGTGTCATCCACGACCCGCGGTACCTCAAGTACCCGGGGTAAGCACCCGATCACTACCTTTCCCTAGACGACACTAACATGGAGTCCACTCGATTAGCGAGAACCCCGTGCCCACTTTTCACATAACACTTTCTTGGAGCCTCGCTCCCATACTTATCACATACCACCGCACGGGTACCAACGGTGTGTACGGTGCCTCGTGAAAACAGTCATGGCCGCCCTACAGCATGACCCGCCCCAAGAGAGAGCACCAACTCTCCCCGTCACTAGTAATGCGGGCTCCAAGCTAGTATCGGTCTAGGTACTCAATAATGCCCTTTCCCATATAAGGGTAGAGTGGTTGCGCATGTAAGGTTGGAATAACGGTCGCAACTCCGACCAATCCGTTTTGAAAACAACACACACTTTCCTTGGCACACCACTTCGTCATCAAGTGGTCACCCATCTCATCATCTCCCTCGGGCATAAGTGGCACCCGACGGGATTTTCGAAAAGTCTTTTGAAAAAGCTTTGTCTCCTTTACCATTCTTAAACCCGTCCCTTTTTGCGTAGCAACTACTTTAGCATCCTATCTACTCCCACCGGCATAACCCTCATAAGAAGGTAGGGCCATGCACAGTGCAAGTATCAACGAGGAAATAACAAAGGCAACCAACCCACGTGGTTCACCATCTCACCATGATTCCGATGCAACTATAATAAAGAGCTATATATGACATGCATAAAAAAAAGGTTTCATAGACATGGTCAAAAGGCTGCTTGCCTGTTTCAACAAAGTCTTCGAGGTCTTCAAATATCTCTGGTCCAACTCCGAGCATTCCGTCTACTTCGTCAACTATCGTCGAAAGCAACCATAATAAGCAACACAACAAGGCAGGAAATAAAAGTGCTCTAAAAATATGAGTTGGACTTTTCTGGGATACCTCTGGTCATATGAGGGATGACCAAAGTGGTTTCATTAGGATTTGATCAATGGACATCTCTGAACATTTCAATATGATGGAAACAAGGGATTAATGGGTTTGCAAGAAGTGTACAGAAACATTATTTTCAAAAATGGGCAGAGGCACCCATTTGACAAAGCATGATTTTAGAAGCATCTAGGAATTGGTTTCACTGGATTTGGAGTTGAAATGATTTTCCTATGAATTTGCAAAGTTGTCATATATGAAGAAATGGCTCATTATTTTGTGGGGTACAGAAAGTATTAAGAAAAATGTTCATAAACTAAGTTATGAACTTAGATGCATCTAGGAATTGGAATCATGGCATTTGGAGCAAGTTTGAGCTCCCTGTGATCTTCTAAAGTTCATCACAGAAATAAGAAAAATAGGGTTTGGTAAATATTTGTGAAGAAAAGTTCTCAGGAAAAATGTGCATGTTGGATCACCAGATAGATCATGATTTATAGAGTCACTAGAAATTTGAATCATCAAATTTGGAGTTGATTTGATTTATTTGTGGATTTTTGAAGTTGACCGGAAAAAGAAAAAGACCAAGCTTTTACCGAAACGGGCTGGATCTGGGCGGCGGTGGCGCGCTCTGGGCGAGGGATAGCAACAGGGCTCCACTGGGCTGGCCCAGCGGCTCGGCAAGACGCTGCTGAGGGCTACGTCGGCGGCTTCAGAAATACGCCCTGCGAGGGAGGCGGTAACAGTGGAAGCCGCTCCACTTAAACGGCGGGCCCGCCGGGCTGAGTCACCGACCTGCGGGGCCTCCCGCAGGTCGTCTCCTTCCTCCGCGCACGAAGGAGACAGGGGAGGCGGGCCGAGCGCTTGCAGTGCTCGCTCGGTGGCTCGGTCACCTCCGGTGACGCCCAACACACCGGCGGGCTCGGGGAGAGCGGCGATCCGACGAGTGCGCCACGACCGCGGGGTGGCTTGGACGCGAGCACACCATCGGCCGCAGTGGCGAGACCGGCGGTGGTGAGGGAACTCGACAGCACGGCCATGGGAAGGAGAGGGAGAAGCACGGGAGGGGCTTGTGGTGATGGTATGAGGGTACTGGAGTGGCTAGGGAGAGAGGAGAGGCTCGGGGTAGCCCGGATTTAGGCGGAGCCCGACGGCGGAGCTCCGGCCATTGCGGTGGATGGAGAGCACGGGGAGAGATGTGAGTTGGTCTAGGGGGTGCACGGGAGAGAGGGGGAGCAAATGGAGCAGAGAGGGAGGCCAGGAACTGCCTTAAGTAGGAGGGGGCGAGGGGCACCGCGGGACCGTGTGCCGGCGAGGCCGTAGCTGTCGCTAGAGGCCACGGGGGCTCGTGTGAGCGTGTCTGGGGTGCTCGTGCGGTTGGTCTAGGGCGATAGGAGGGGAGAGAAGGAACGAGGAAGGGCCAGGGTGCCGCGCGTGTGAGGCGCACCATTGGCGCACTCGGGCGTCTCTGTTTGCTAGCGCGGAGGCGCCGGGAGGAGGAGAGAGGAGGGGGCCGACCGCATAGCGTGTTGCGGACGCCGAGGCGCATCAGCAGGCGCGTTGGGGAGGCCCGAGGTGGCCGGGAGCGGTTGGCAGGGGGCGGCTGATAAGGGGAGCAAGATCAGAAGGCCCAGAAGCGTGCAAATGGCGGCATGGCATTTTTTGGCAATGTGGCGCGGCCACCGATGTCTGGTAGTGCTTGGGGTAGTAAAGAAGGGTGTAGAGGCATTGGATGCCCTGGGATCCTTTGGAGTGAGGAGGAGGTTGAGAGAGAGAAATGCAGCTGTCCAGAGAGAGAAAAATGAGGTTTTACCCCTCCAGTAATTGAGCTATGGACTTGCCATTGCTACTGGAGGTGAAAGGGGGCTAGGAGGAGCTGTGGTAAAAATTTGAGCTCTCCAAGAATAGTGGAAGGGGTAAAATAGTGGTTTTTTGCAAAATGCCAGAAGGTGTTTGATAATGGTTTGGGCAAGAAGATGATTTCCATTTTTCATGAGGCTCCACAGGGTGAAATGGCACACATAATTAGGGCCTTCCACCCATTTTGAGCTCATTTGGGCAAAGTTGCCAATGCAACTTTTGTAAACCCTAGAAATCAGCAGAAATGGACTTTTCAAGATTTAGCCATGCAAATCTATTCTCCTTGATGCACCACTTCGTGTAGTGTCATCATTTGGGGTTTTGAACATGCCCACAAAAGTTGAGATCAAAAGGAGAAAGTTGCCAATGTAGAGTTGTTCAAATTTGGTTCTGTACAGGAAGGGTTTTGGGGCACTTTGATCAAGTTAACTTGTTCTCCAACTTGTGCCATTTGGTCTAGATGTATTATTAGACCATTTGAGAATGTGCACCAAGTTTGAGAGCATTTGGACATGTTTGGCAATGTAAAGTTGCTCAAACTTCAAAATGGACAAAAATGGTTTTCAGAGGATTTGATGATGTTATCTTGTTCTCCAAGTCATGAGACTTGGCAAGATCATCTAATATGTCATATGTGACATGATAGGATTTTCTTGGAATTTTTGGAGAATATTTCCTTTGTAAATATTTCAAAAGCTTGAAATATCCAGAAAGGGTTTTTGAGGTATTTGACCAATATTTTGAACATGACCATGTGTTTAAACTCTTATATATGGACAATATATGTCCACTGAGTTTCCCTAATTTTTGTCAAATATTTTTGAAACAATAAAATAATTTTTCCCTATTAAAGACCATTTCTGGCCTTAAGAAAAAGCTTTTAAATAAAATAGGAAAATTAACTTTTAAAATTATATGTAACGCCCTCGATGCGGCTATATCTCCCACGTGTCGAAGCACGACTTAGAGGCATAACCGCATTGAAAGCAATGTCGCAAGTGAGGTAATCTTCACACAACCCAAGTAATACATAAGGGAAAGAGATACATAGTTGGCTTACAATCGCCACTTCACACAAATACATGAATAAAGCATTACATCATCCAGATACAATCAAGGTCCGACTACGGAACCAAAATAAAAGAAGAACCCCAAATGCGACAAAAGTCCCCGATCGACCCCAACTGGGCTCCACTACTGATCAACTAGAACGAAACAATACAAAGGGCAAGATCTTCATCGAGCTCCTCCTTGAGCTTGGTTGCGCCACCGCCGGTAACATAGGCACCGCAAACTGGTTTTGGAAGTATCCGTGAGCTACGAGGACTCAAGAATCCCATTACCATGGGTATCAAGACTAGCAAAGCTTAATGGGAAAGGAATGGGTAAAGTGGTGAGGTTGCAGCAGCGGCTAAGCAAGTATGGTGGCTAACATACGCAAATGAGAGCGAGAAGAGAAACAAAGGAACGGTCGTGAAGCTAGCAATGATCAAGAGGTGATCCACGAACACCTACTTACGCCAAACATAACCAAGAAACCGTGTTCACTTCCGGACTCCGAGAAGAGACCATCACGGCTACACACGCCGTTGATGCGTTTTAATTCGGATCAAGTGTCAAGTTGTCTACAACCGACATTAACAAATTCCCATCTGCCACATAACCGCGGGCACGGCTCTCGAAAGTTTATACCTGCGGGGTGTCCCAACTTAGCCCATGACAAGCTCTCGCGATCATCGAAGGAATAGACCTTCACCGAGACACTCCGATCGACTCGGTATCTCGGTACATCAAGACATTTCGACAATGGTAAAACAAGACCAGCAAAGCCTCCCCGCCAGCCGACAAATCCCGATAGGAGCTGCACATATCTCGTTCTCGTGGCACACCCGATGAGCAAGACGTCGGGTTGGCATAGACCCTGGTTGCCCAGGGGGCGCCGGACATCGCTCGGTTTGGACCAGCACTTAGACAAGCACTGTCCCGGGGGTCTAAAATAAAGATTACCCTCGAGAGAGCAACTCCCAAGGGAAAAGGTAGG
This sequence comes from Aegilops speltoides, assembly GCA_021437245.1. Classification (NCBI taxonomy): domain Eukaryota; kingdom Viridiplantae; phylum Streptophyta; class Magnoliopsida; order Poales; family Poaceae; genus Aegilops; species Aegilops speltoides. The sequence goes on from CM038141.1 coordinate 236,539,719, forward strand.
TGGTGGTGAGGCAAATGGTAAAAGTCAATGTTGGGCCTTCTTTGGACAAGTTTTATTCAAAGCGAACCGTCAGGGGGTCCCATAAATCACCCGACCGCGTAAGGAACGCAAAATCCGGGGACATAACACGGTATGACGGAAACTAGGGCGGCAAGAGTGGAACAAAACACTGCATAAGGCCGAGCCTTCCACCCTTTACCAAGTATATAGATGCATTAATAATATAAGAGATATTGTGATATCCCAACATAAACCCTATCCACCATGGAGAAATCTTCAACTTCACCTGCAACTAGCAACGCTATAAGAGGGGCTGAGCAAAAGCGGTAACATAGCCAAACAGTGGTTTTCATAGGAAAGGTGTCAAAGGATTAGAGGTTCATGGCAATATGGGATGGCTTGATAGACAGGTAATAGGTAGCGCAGCATAGCGATAGAACGGAGCAACTGGCATAGCAATGATAGTAGTGAGATCCAGGGTAGCGGTCATCTTGCCTGAAATCCCGCAAGGAAGAAGAACGAGTCCATGAAGAAGATGAAGCCACGAAGACGAACGAATCCTCACGATCGCAACGAAACGGGAACTATCGAGAAGAAGCACACAACATGGTAAACACACCACACATAGACAAGGCATGATGCACAACAAGCATGATGCATGACCAAGCTACATGAAGCTACTCATGGCAAGAGATGATGCAAACAAGAACAACACATCAAGGCAAGTTTAAATGAGGCCGGGAACAACATATATCAATTCCGGTAAGTCCTCGTATGCAAATTTAGAAATTGGTCCAGAACTGAATAAACCTTATGTTCAAATTGTTAAACAGCAAGTTAACATGCACCAAGATGATCTACACGAAATTCTAGTCAAGTTACATATAAAGTTCATTAGATTCGGAGCTACGGCCTAGAAGATATGAGCAAAACAAGTTAAACATGGCATTGATGCAAAATGCACCCAAACATCAAGCAAACACACCAAAACAAGGATGCAACATGATAATATAAAACAACATGCAAAATCAAGCAAGTTTCATATAGAGCACACTCAAAATGGAGCAACGGTTCAACACATGCACACTATACAAGTTATAGCAACAATCTGTCCATAACAGCAACTAGGCATCTTACAAGCATCAAAACAACATGCTACAGCACCCCAACATAATAACAAAAGGCATGGGCATGCAGTACAGGTAAAGCACAACAAAACATAAACACTGAGCTATCTCCAGAACCAACTAGAACATGCTCAAAAACACATGGAGATATTGCAAATAATAACAGTTTCAGACTTTAGCAGAAATAACATCAGGTTGCAATGTTTAGAGCAAGCAAACAACATGTTACAGGAACTTATCATGGCAAACAAAGGCATCATGAATCTACTAATAGCATAGATCAAAAGACCCTTACTGACCATGAGCCAAAAAGGCATAGAAAATATGATGGCACCCATGTAAACATGGCAAGTTATATTACAGATTCAAACATGGCAGAAACAACAATAAGTAGGCATGTTCGTGAGCTTGAACCACTCACCACAGAGCAATACATGGCATGGCAAGGCAACCAACAGTAAGAAGGCATGTTTATGAAGCTAGGCATGGCAAGAGCAAGTTCATAGGGTACATGGATCACTAGGAAAACACATGGGAACAAGTGAACTTAATGTAAACAGGCTGACGACAACATTTTCAAGCAACTTTGGAGCAAGAAAACAACTTGTTCCCGCAGGCTATAATTGCAACCAAGGGCATGAATGGATAGAGCATGACATGTATATCAAAACATATTTATAGAGCATCTCCAGATTATGCATAGAATGATTACTAGAAGCATGTTAACATAGCAACAAAATATAACAGAATCTGTCAGGAAAACAGCAACATCAACTACCCTACTTAACAAGATCGATACACTCAGCACACAACTCACAAAAATACATGGTTAACACCCCGAGAAAGATGACATGGCATAGTTCAACATTCATGTAGAGCTCATAATCATAGGATGCACACATAAAACATGGCAAAAATGTTAAAACATCAAGTTATAACAGTTTCAGCAGATTAACATCAACATGCACTCTTCCAACAGCATTTCGGGCATCAAGATGAGCTCAAATGAAAATGATGCAATGGAATGAAATGAAGTACTCGTCGAGGCGAACAACTTGACATATAATACGCCCGAAACAGAGCTACGGATGCAGAGAAGTGATGCAATGAATATGGCATGTTTAATACAAAAACTGGGGACTTAGCAGATTTTCACCTCGCGGAAAAGTCAACGGCGGAGTGGATCGGGTCAGGCGAGTTGGATCCGGCGCGGCCTTGGATCGGGCCGGGCGGACCCGGACGGCAGCAGCTCCGCGGGGTCGCCGGAGGAGGCTCCGGACGGCGTCGGTGGCCGGATCCGCGGAGCGAGACGGGCGGCGCAGTTCCTGGCGGCGATGGCGGGCAGCGGGGCCGGAGCGGGGCGGAGGCGGCAGGGAGCGGCTGGCGAGGGCGCACAAGGCCAGCGGGGACGAAGCGGCGCGAGGCGCTGCGAGAGCGATGACGCCGGCGGCGGGAGCCGGACGGGCGGCGAGGCGGCGGCGGCAAGCGGCGGCGGGGAGCAAGGGCGGTGTGCTGGAAGCGGGCGCGGCGGATGCGGCGGATGGCAGCGGAGCCGGAGATGGCGGCAGCGGCCGGAGCACGCCGGGACGGGCGGCGGCGAGCATCTCATGGCGGCGGCGGCGATCCGGCCCGCTGGTTCTTGGATGGGCTCCACGGGCGCGGGCGGCGGGAGGCCGCGGGTGCCACATGGTGCGTGGGGAGTGGAGGAGAGCGGGGCGGCGACATGGCGCCTGTGATTGGCCGGGGCGACGTGGCGCGTGGACGTGTCCGGCCGGGGCGGACGCGTCCGGCGGCGGAGAGGGAAAAGCTAGTGTTTCGAGGGGATTAGACCGCGAATTTGGAATGGGGGTGTATATATAGGCATAGAGGAGTTAGGAGAGTCCAAATGAGGTGCGGTTTTCGCCACGCGATCGTGATCGAACGAACGAGAGCATGGAGGGAGTTTGGTGGGTTTTAAATACTTTGGAAGGGTGTTGGGCTGCAACACAAAGGGGCTTTACTGGTTACCCTTGCTAACTGTTGGAGTATCAAACGACCTCCAAATGGCACGAAACTTGACAAAGCGGTCTACGGTGCTATACCAAGGCCGCTTGGCAAACCTCGGGCCATTCCGAGAAAGTTTAACACCCGCTCACAATAGAAGAGAAGAAGGGACGCCGGGGAACATAGGAGTGCCGGATTGCAAAATGGACAACGGAGAAAATGCTCGGATGCATGAGACGAACATGTATGCAAAATGAAATGCACATGATGACATGATAAAATGCAAAAGATGACATGGCAAAGTGCAACACGCAAGCAAATGACATGGCAACAACGGCAAATAACTGGCGGACACCTGGCGCAATGAATCCGGGGCGTTACAACACTCCACCACTACGAGAGGATCTCGTCCCGAGATCTAGGATGGCACCGGAGGGAAAAGGAAGAGGAAGAGAAGAGGTAAAACTAAGTTGCTTGTTTGACGAACGAGTGAAAACCATGAACCTTGAGAGGTTGAGCAATTTAAAAGAAAGAGTACAACAGAGATGAACGAGATTGCAAACAATCCGGTAGAAAAGAGGAACAAGGAGTAATACGAGAACTTGAAGGTTGAAAGGCATGGAAATAAGAGCTTCACGAATGAAAAGAATATGACCACCTCGGTATGGCAGAATTTGGACAGCACTCCGGTAGAAAAGAGAAGAAAACTTGATGGGATGAAAAGATATTGAAGAGATGATACAACACTCCGGTTAAATGGATAAGCAAGAAAAGAACACGATCCTCAAATAAAAAAACGAGGTGATGGGTGAAGAGCACAACATCACAATGCCTCCGTAACGAAAGAATAGAAGTTAGATCGTTCGGATAAAGGGACGGAGAAGAAAATGACAACTTCTGCCACAAATGAGCTTGGAAAGCACCCTTTCAAGAAGATTAGAACGGAGTTGTTGGAAAAATCAACAACGAAAGAATAAGCTTGATATGGTCTTAAGGAATGCATCTCAAATTATGAGGTGACAACCTGCCAAGCACGGAATAGAATTTCATTGATACGAACAAGGAGACGAGAAAGCTATATCACCGGGAGGATAAAGAAGAACTTGGGTCATTTATAAGCACCATAAATAGCAACAAACCTTAGGGAAAGCTTTAGGTGAAATATAACCCAAGATAACTCCAATGAAGAGACTGATGGATTTAAAATACCTCATTCTTGACAACAAGTGAATCATGGAACATGAACTCAAATTATCAAGAATGACATAATACCACCTCCAAAATATAAGGTAGAAAGAATTGCACTTCGGAATGCAAGACAAAGAATACTTGAGCTCCTCAAAACAAAACATGTGTTGAGCACCATGTTTATTTTAGAGTATAGCTTGGCGGGTCATAACTTCAAGAGAAATCTTGAAGAACAATTGAAGACTGAAAAGAATCCTTGACGAATCACCATGTTGAGCCTCCATGAAGAACTCCGGTAATAAAAGGATGATAAAAAGAAAGGGAAGTTGAGAACACGAGGTGAAGCCTTGCGATGATTTAGATGGAGCTTCGCGACGAGATAATGCGGAAAACTTGGAACTCCGGAAAAGAAGGATGAGCAATTGAAACGAAGAATTTTTTGATGAACCTCTGGAATAAGGAATTGAATTTACTCGATGAAACAAGAATAAGAATTACATTATGCTTATCCCTCATCAATTAAATTGATGACATAGGATTAAAAGAGATATAGCGCGAACTTGAGAAGGTATTGATGGAACCACCGGTGGGATTTGGAAACAACAAATGTTTGATATGATAACGAAGGAAGTGAAATCTTGAATGAACCACCATAAAAATTGAAAAAGAGGGTAGCAAGGGCACAATTCACCGGGAAGAATTGGAAAACGAATGAAGATACTTGAGGGGATTTAGATACATGAGAATGAAGAGATCATGAACTGATTAGAGGATATTGAACGATGCACCGGTAAGATTTGGAGAATGATAGCTACACGCTGAGAATGAAGAATTATGACATGATGGCCTTCGGAGGAAAGAAACGGAAACAACACATGAAATACTCCGGATGGTAAGAAAAGAATTCTCACAATCGAAACAATTACGAGGATAGCATGAAGCTAGAACAAAGAATATTCAAGAGAATGGACCAAGATTTAAGAGAAATCTTTCTTCGGTCTTCAAATGTTGAGAATGATGATGAGAACCACCATGAATTGTTGAGATACTCCGGGAGAATTAAAAGAGGAAAGGTTGAGCCAAAGATGAAAATAATCTGAACGAGATCTTGGAGAAGGCATGCGACTGATGAAAATTCATTCTTACGTCAAACTTGGAGAAGAATTTAGGATAGCTCTGGGAAAATAGAAGAGTCAGGTAAGATCCTGGGAAAAGACCTATGGGTTAGGGCCCACTCAAAAGAAAACACCGTTGGAAATGATTTAAAAGAGATGTTGCACCGGTTGAATTAAATGGCTTGAATGAGATAACAATCTCCAAATGGCTTGAACGGATGCAGAGTGGAAACACGAATCTTCGAGATATCTTGAGCACTCCGGAATAACAAATAGCGAGAAGTAGAATGATAGTGAGATGCACCGGCATGGGAAAGCATTTGACACGAGGAAAGGAATATGATGAACACTTAAATCTTGAATAGGATCCACCGGAGAAGAAACAACAATGAAGGATGATGAACTTGAAACTGTTGAGCATCTTCATGGGAAATCACCGGATAAGAACATTGATTGAAAAGAATGAAGAGACTTCACATGAATAAATGGATATTTGATTAAGAAATCTGTGTCCTTGAAGAAAAATGGTGGGAGGGCGGGAAAACAAAGGCAACTTGGGACGGATGAAACAAACACCGTTGAGAAAACTTAGATTTGATCTTGCGGATGGGAAAAATGATGGGATCCACTTGAAGAGAAGCACACCGGTTGGAAAGGAGTTGACATGACAAAATCAATGATCAAAAGGATTAGTATTCACATAGCAATATGAGAACACCGTTTAGGAAAGGTATGGATTCAACACTTGACTTTGAAGCAACTCGAATACCACAAACAAAACAAAACAAAGGATTTGGCTTTTAGAATAAGCCAGAAACAAACATATGATAGAGATTTACCCAATCCCATATCATGCATCTGTCGAAAAGATATTCTAGGAGCTACTTGAATTCCCACCTATAAAACTCCCGAAACTTTCTGGTTATGCAATCTGGTGTTGGGGATACAGGGGAAGCAATATCTCACCCAAACTAACAATACCTACATCCAAGCTGTATCCATCCGTCGACACATAACCAAGAAACCTTCGAAATCGTGGTACCTCAACCTTCAAAAGCATCCGTTATACGAAGTCATGGCAATACTCCGTACTCACCTCAAGATCGGGTTAGCGGGTTATCTCACCAACAACCGCATAAAAGAGATTTTCGATGTCGGCGCATTAAACTCGTGTATTCCAGAACTGCAACGATAAAATTATGATGACAACACCTCGAGCTCAACTCCCGGGACACTTCCACTAAACCCCGACAGAGGCACCAAGACAATGTTCTCATCATAAAACCATCGAACGATTCCAAGATACCCGCGTGATCCTAAAATTTTTTAGTGAAATTTGAGAAGAGAAGAGTCAAAACTCTACGTCGGGATACCTCACCAGAGCGATTTAAGGACCGAGGAGTAAAAAGAATTCTAACTCTCCGATATATATAATCCTAAATGACTCAAAACATTTTTCTAGACACAACTCGGCTGCTAAAAACGATCAGCGGTGGGGCTCCTAAGGTCGGGAAGGCTCGATTACCAACTTGTAGCGCCTCGATGCGGCTATATCTCCCACGTGTCGAAGCACGACTTAGAGGCATAACCGCATTGAAAGCAATGTCGCAAGTGAGGTAATCTTCACACAACCCAAGTAATACATAAGGGAAAGAGATACATAGTTGGCTTACAATCGCCACTTCACACAAATACATGAATAAAGCATTACATCATCCAGATACAATCAAGGTCCGACTATGGAACCAAAATAAAAGAAGAACCCCAAAAGCGACAAAAGTCCCCGATCGACCCCAACTGGGCTCCACTACTGATCAACTAGAACGAAACAATACAAAGGGCAAGATCTTCATCGAGCTCCTCCTTGAGCTTGGTTGCGCCACCGCTTTCAGTAACATAGGCACCGCAAACTGGTTTTGAAGTATCCGTGAGCCACGAGGACTCAAAGAATCCCATTACCATGGGTATCAAGACTAGCAAAGCTTAATGGGAAAGGAATGGGTAAAGTGGTGAGGTTGCAGCAGCGGCTAAGCAAGTATGGTGGCTAACATACGCAAATGAGAGCGAGAAGAGAAACAAAGGAACGGTCGTGAAGCTAGCAATGATCAAGAGGTGATCCTGAACACCTACTTACATCAAACATAACCAAGAAACCGTGTTCACTTCCGGACCACGAGAAGAGACCATCACGGCTACACACGCGTTGATGCGTTTTAATTCGGATCAAGTGTCAAGTTGTCTACAACCGGACATTAACAAATTCCCATCTGCCACATAACCGCGGGCATGGCTCTCGAAAGTTTATACCTGCAGGGTGTCCCAACTTAGCCCATGACAAGCTCTCGCGATCATCGGCGAATAGACCTTCACCCGAGACACTCCGATCGGACTCGGTATCCCGGTACATCAAGACATTTCGACAATGGTAAAACAAGACCAGCAAAGCCTCCCTGTGCCGACAAATCCCGATAGGAGCTGCACATATCTCGCTCGTGGCACACCGGATGAGCAAGACGTCGGGTTGGCATAGACCCTGGTTGCCTGTGGGGCGCCGGACATCGCTTCGGTTTGGACCAAGACTTAGACAAGCACCGCCCGGGGCTAAATAAAGATGACCTCGAGAGAGCGACTCCCAAGGGAAAAGGTAGGTGGTGGTGAGGCAAATGGTAAAAGTCAATGTTGGGCCTTCTTTGGACAAGTTATATTCAAAGTGAACTGTCGGGGGTCCCATAAATCACCCGATCACAGAAGGAACGCAAAATCCGGGAACATAACACCGGTTTGACGGAAACTAGGCGGCAAGAGTGGAACAAAACACTGTGCATAAGGCCGAGCCTTCCACCCTTTACCATGTATATAGATGCATTAATAATATAAGAGATATTGTGATATCCCAACATAAACCCTGTCCACCATGGAGAAATCTTCAACTTAACCTGCAACTAGCAACGCTATAAGAGGGGCTGAGCAAAAGCGGTAACATAGCCAAACAGTGGTTTGCATAGGAAAGGTGTCAAAGGATTAGAGGTTCATGGCAATATGGGATGGCTTGATAGACAGTAATAGGTAGCGGCAGAAGCGATAGAAGCGAGCAACTGGCATAGCAATGATAGTAGTGAGATCCAGGGTAGCGGTCATCTTGCCTGAAATCCCGCAAGGAAGAAGAACGAGTCCATGAAGAAGATGAAGCCACGAAGACGAACGAATCCTCACGATCGCAACGAAACAAGAACTATCGAGAAGAAGCACACAACATGGTAAACACACCACACATAGACAAGGCATGATGCACAACAAGCATGATGCATGACCAAGCTACATGAAGCTACTCATGGCAAGAGATGATGCAAACAAGAACAACACATCAAGGCAAGTTTAAATGAGGCCGGGAACAACATATATCAATTCCGGTAAGTCCTCGTATGCAAATTTAGAAATTGGTCCAGAAATGAATAAACCTTATGTTCAAATTGTTAAACAGCAAGTTAAGATGCACCAAGATGATCTACACGAAATTCTAGTCAAGTTACATATAAAGTTCATTAGATTCGGAGCTACGGCCTAGAAGATATGAGCAAAACAAGTTAAACATGGCATTGATGCAAAATGCACCCAAACATCAAGCAAACACACCAAAACAAGGATGCAACATGATAATATAAAACAACATGCAAAATCAAGCAAGTTTCATATAGAGCACACTCAAAATGGAGCAACGGTTCAACACATGCACACTATACAAGTTATAGCAACAATCTGTCCATAACAGCAACTAGACATCTTACAAGCATCAAAACAACATGCTACAACACCCCAACATAATAACAAAAGGCATGGGCATGCAGTACAGGTAAAGCACAACAAAACATGAACACTGAGCTATCTCCAGAACCAACTAGAACATGCTCAAAAACACATGGAGATATTGCAAATAATAACAGTTTCAGACTTTAGCAGAAATAACATCAGGTTGCAATGTTTAGAGCAAGCAAACAACATGTTACAGGAACTTATCATGGCAAACAAAGGCATGACATGAATATACTAATAGCATAGATCAAAAGACCCTTACTGACCATGAGCCAAAAAGGCATAGAAAATATGATGGCACCCATGTAAACATGGCAAGTTATATTACAGATTCAAACATGGCAGAAACAACAATAAGTAGGCATGTTCGTGAGCTTGAACCACTCACCACAGAGCAATACATGGCATGGCAAGGCAACCAACAGTAAGAAGGCATGTTTATGAAGCTAGGCATGGCAAGGGCAAGTTCATAGGGTACATGGATCACTAGGAAAACACATGGGAACAAGTGAACTTAATGTAAACAGGCTGACAACAACATTTTCAAGCAACTTTGGAGCAAGAAAACAACATGTTCCAGCAGGCTATAATTGCAACCAAGGGCATGAATGGATAGAGCATGACATGTATATCAAAATATGTTTATAGAGCATCTCCAGATTATGCATAGAATGATTACTAGAAGCATGTTAACATAGCAACAAAATATAACAGAATCTGTCAGAAAACAAAGAACAAAGAACTACCCTACTAAACAAGCTCGATACACTCCGCACACAACTCTCAAAAATACATGGTTAACACCCCTGGAAAGATGACATGGCATAGTTCAACATTCATGTAGAGCTCATACTCATGGGATGCACACATAAAACATGGCAAAAATGTTAAAACAGCAAGTTATAACAGTTTCAGCAGATTAACATCAACATGCACTCTTCCAACAGCATTTCGGGCATCAAGATGAGCTCAAATGAAAATGATGCTATGGAATGAAATGAAGTACTCGTCGAGACGAACAATTTGACATATTATACGCCCGAAACGGAGCTACGGATGCAGAGATGTGATGCAATGAATATGGCATGTTTAATACAAAAACTGGGGACTTAGCAGATTTTCACCTCGCGGAAAAGTCAGCGGCGGAGTGGATCGGGTCCGGCGAGGTGGATCCGGCGCGGCCCATGGATCGGTCGGGCGGACCGGACGGCAGCAGCTCCGGCGGGGTTGCTGGAGGAGGTTTGGGACGGCGCCGTGGCCGGATCTGGCGGAGCGAGACGGGCGGCGGCCTCTGGCGGCGGCTGCCGGGCCGGGCCGGAGCGGCGGAGGAGGCAGGGAGCCGGCAAGGGCGGCGCAGGGCCGCCGGGACGAGCAGCGCTGGAAGCGGGCGCGGCGGATCTGGCGGATGGCGGCGGAGCCGAGATGGCGGCGGCGGCCGAGCACGCCGGGACGGCGGCGGCGTGAGCATCCATGGCGGCGGCGGCGGCGATCCGGCCCACGCGGGCCCGGATGGGCTCCGTGGGCAGCGGGCGGCGGGAGGCGGGTGCCACGTGGCGCGTGGGGAGTGGAGGATAGGGGCGGCGGCGACGTGGCGCCCTGTGATTGGCCGGGGCGACGTGGCGCGTGGACGTGTCCGGCCGGGGCGGACGCGTCCGGCGGCGGAGAGGGAAAAGCTAGGGTTTCGGGGGGATTAGACCGCGAATTTGGAATGGGGGTGTATATATAGGCATAGAGGGAGCTAGGAGAGTCCAAATGAGGTGCGGTTTTCGGCCACGCGATCGTGATCGAACGACCGAGAGAATGGAGGGGAGTTTGGTGGGTTTTGGGCCACTTTGGAAGGGGTGTTGGGCTGCAACACAAAGGGGCTTTACGGTTACCCGGTTAACCGTTGGAGTATCAAACGACCTCCAAATGGCACGACACTTGACAGGCGGTCTACCGGTGCTATACCAAGGCCGCTTGGCAAACCTCGGGCCATTCCGAGAAAGTTTAACACCCGCTCACAACAAAAGAGAAGAAGGGACGCCGGGGAACATAGGAGTGCCGGATTGCAAAACGGACAACGGAGAAAATGCTCGGATGCATGAGACGAACATGTATGCAAAATGAAATGCACATGATGACATGATAAAATGCAAAAGATGACATGGCAAAGTGCAACACGCAAGCAAATGACATGGCAACAACGGCGAATAACTGGCGGACACCTGGCGCAACGAATCCGGGGCGTTACATTATATTTTTGTGGTTTCTGGGTATCCTATATCTAATAGGAGTCAAATATATTTTTATAAAGATTTTTACTGCCCTTAATTAAGTACTTGCAGTGCAAACCTCAATTCATTGGTTTTTGGAAAACTAGTTTTTGAAAATACTTTTTGGCCAAATTATTTTTGTAAGAAAATACTATATTGTTCTATACACATGGCATGATCATTGGGAAAAGGTTTTGGATCAAGGAGATGAAGTATAGAAGGTGGAGGATTTATTTGATTTTTAGAGCACTTGCAAACAGCAGTCAAACATTCAATCAAAGCAAAGACAGAACACTCAAAAGATTTTTGTCAAACCACATTTTTGCATGATTATTGACTTAAGTGTTGTGCCATGAAAATCAGGGTGTGACAGATACAACCTGGATTCACTCGCTGATGACCGACACGTTCAATGCTGGGTCATGGATGCCTGTCCCTGTAAGTTTGTGCCACTTGGGGTTTATGACTAGCCATGTCAGCCCGGGCTCCTTATCATATGGATGCTAGCGACACTATCATATACGTGTGCCAAAAGGCACAAACGGTCCCGGGCAAAGGTAAGGCGACACCCGTGGGAATACCGTGCGTGAGGCCGCAAAGTGATATGAGGTGTTACATGCTAGATCAATGTGGCATTGAGTTGGGGGTCCTGACAGCTTTGGTATCAGAGTCTGACTACCTGTAGGATTACCAAGCCAAACTGGTCGAAGTTGAGTATAGAAATGCTTTAGTTATATGTAGGGGAATTGATTGTGGGATGGGAACGTAATGCTCATTTTACTCCTTATCCCTTATGCCTTCTGATCTGAGTCATCTTTTCTTTTTCCTGCGGGGTTAAGGAACTAGGCTTTCTCTCCTTTTTCTATCAGGATCGCATGTTAATAATCCGTAGACTTATAGGATTGTTGGATCCAAGCCTCAGTTCAGTTTCTACTGTTTCCGTGTATTCATAGTTGATCTCAGAACCTTGATATTATGATGATCGAGTGGTTATTCCACCATTTTTGTAGCATGTCTCAAATTCTTTTGAGCATTTACAACCGTTATGTTGTCCGAGTCATCCCAGGTTTCTAAATAGTCTGAAGCATTTGCAAAATCCCTTCCTCCCGTTTCGATGTTCCTTTGGGCCAGATTAACCACACTAATTGGTGAGTTGAGGTACTCTGTTGCCTTGACATATATGTTGGAGTTATTATTATGACCGTAGGTGTCCTAGAGTGCCACCTAGTAATCGAACCATGTATTGTGTTCCCAGTGTGATGATTCTGGCCTTTATTCCCGAAAGCATCCCGTGATGCCATTTAGTAGTAGGTATTCTATTCCTGGGTTTTGAACCCGAGATTCACCCTACTTACTTCATGTTGATAGCGTTTGCTCGTTCCTTTAGGTTATTAGTAACCTTTGCATTATCCTCGAGGTCCGTGGTATATCATTCTTCCAAATACCATGAACCATCCTTGGCAGAAGTTCCTTGAACCAAGAGATCAGGACAAGAGTGCTCTCGATGAGTTCTCGATTCTATGTTGTGACCCTGCCAGTCCTACCTCTCTGCATGAATTGTCCGGAAGAAATATGTTGAAATTGGTTCGACATACTAATCTATGCATCCACAATTCAGAAAATCATATGTTCCTTTGAGTTGTCCCTCTTTAGTTGTCTTCTGACCCCCGTCTATCGATTGAGTATGCGAGCATTCGTTATCGATGCCTATTACTCTTGTGGTCCGTCAAGCCATTCTATTCTGGTATGACTAGGAGAAACAAACTCCAGTACCTCATCCATATCCAGGATTGGGTCGAAATAGTTGTGCTCCACAGATCAAAATGCCAACCCAGATTTTGTTCTGTTCTACCTTGGAGTATTACCCTATTTATGTCAAGAATATCATAGGAATTACCATCTCTTATGAATTTTTGACGCAGTAATACTTCTTGCCATCATTATTCATTCCTTGGTTCCCGTGTTATTGTAACCGGAATGCCGGCAAGTGAGTCATGATGTGTGAAATCAATACTCCTAGCAACTGCGTTGCTTGGTAGTTAATGGACAATATTCTCATTCTTAGCGTGTTGGTTATTAAATCATCATCCTAAGATTGATCGTGCTACCTAGTCCTTATTTCCGGTGCACTCTTTGATCAATGAGTTAGGATTGTGTCAATACCTCGCTCTTTTGATCATATCGTCTTGCCCTGAAAAGCAAGATTGCTCTCGAGGTTAGTAACATATCAATGGTTCGTGATTTTCTGAATATCTTCTCGGAAGTATCACCAGGTTGTCACCTGACTGTTATATTGAGCTCGTGATCAAGTTGGTTCCTTGTAACCACCCCTTCTCCAAGAGTCCGTGTTGGATACCCCTAAGCTAGTTGGTTAAGCCAAACAACAACTTGGAGAGTTGGAAGATAAAAGCTTGTCCGACTCAGTTCATTCCAAGGGATATCTTTTCGTATATGTGATTTGAAGAAAGATGATATCTTCATCGATTGATCTCCGTGACCAATTGCTGGATCTATGGTCTTATCAAAACTTTGGTTTGAGTGTGGGCTATCATCAAATCAAAATCAGCACCAACGATGTTCGTAATGTTTTCTTACTCGTGGTTGATCCCTCGAGCATACACCATTATATCTTTTGGGTCTGACCAATGCTATCACTTGTTCACATAATTATGGAATTCCATCTTCATGGAAACCTGGATGAATTGTTGTTGAGCCCATCAGCAACACTGCTACCTTCTCCATGATTCGTGTTGAACATCCAGCTAGTATTGGAAACTTTATAAGCATTATCTTCGTGTTCCGTTCATGAAGCATATGTTCGGATGAAAGAAGTGACTTCCTCTAATTCATGTGCATTTGATGCAAGTTGCCGCCGTGAATTCGAGAAAGTCAATGTTGCTTTCTTTGGAACCATCCCAAGTCAATTATGCATGTGCGAATGTATTCTATGGTTTGGTAGATTAATTACCTCCACTCTATATGTATTCCCTAGCACACCAAGCCACTGACTGATTTGTTCAAAGAAAATAAGTTCATGCGCTAATCCTGAAGGGCCCAGACGGACATGCACAAGACTTCGTTATTTAATGATGGTATCCAAACAGGGCCTAGTGTCGACAATGGCCTCACGCCACGCCACATCTCTTTTAATAATTTATTTTACATAAATAATTTTTATTTATTTATTTTTGCTATCTGCTTTGTGCTACTTCATGCATGCAGATAATTGGCCTCGACTACATCATGCAGCTGGCCCCACTGTCACCTCGGCAGGGTGACGTCGTCGCCCACATCCATCGACCGAATTGTGTCGTTGCCTTGGAGCGCTATCCTATGTTGGCAACCCCGCATCATCGCTTCATCAACCTACTCGGCCGGAGATTCCAGTCACCCGACGACCTGCTCCGTCACCTTGGTCGGACTGGGGGTTTCGCCTCATCACTTCGGAATGCTGAACTCCTCGCTTGGCCGCGCCATGTGACAACTTTGGAATGCCGAACTCCTCGCTCGGTCGTGCTATGTCACCACTTCGGAATGCGGAGTTCTTCGCTCTGGCACCTCGGGACTGGCTTGGGGGCTGGGACCTTGTCCCGCCGTAAGCTCGGGCCGCGCATCGACACCGAGCATATTAACCAGCTAAGTTGCTTTCATGGTAAAAAACTTTCAGTTTTAAAGTTTGTCCGGTTCGACCAAACATTATACTTTTTTGGCAAAAAGTTGTTTGTGAAAAAATCCCTTGTCATAACTTTGTTTGTGACACACAAATTCAAATACCTCGTTTACTTGGGGGCTTCCTTTATGAAGCCTTTCCTCTTGCATATGATTATACTTGTACGGCTTCGTTCCTTGTTCGTGTATTATGCCACAATATGCACCATATTGACTTAAGTGTTCTGCAAGCTGGGTTGCCTTGCTTCTGTGTTTACCCCTACGTTCCCGATTGTTCGGCTAGGGAGTAAAGGGAACACCTCTGCGATTGTCATGATCGGGTCATCCGAGCTCGGACCTTAGACTGGGTGAAGCCGAAAGCTAGCGCTCTTATTGTTTTCAATCATGGTCGGCACACAACGGAACTCATGAGTACAAAAAATCTATTGCACAAGTCTCATAGTAACAGTGAGCAACCCCAGAAAGGTATCAGTGGGGGTACTATTTTCTTCGAAGAGGCTTCTTACACTTCGTCAGTAATATAGCTTAAGTTCCCTGAGCGCGCTTTGTCTGTTACAGCCTTATGGCCTGATTGCCTGGTTATCGGAAACACCGTCGATATCCTCAACAGGTGGAGTACATAACACTCTTCGGCCCTTGACCGAAGAGGGAGAAATCGACGGTCGGTTAAGACGCGTTTAAAGTTTGGGTGAACACAGATATAATATAAGTACTTCGGTACATACAAACATTATACATAAAATTCTTTTACCCAAGTCACTTGGGGGCTCTTAAATTTATATGAGCCGTTTTATAGAAGTGTTCTCCTTCCTAGTTGTTGCAAAGTTTTTTTTATCACTCCCTTTTTTGACGCGAGTGTGTGGTCAATAGCTGAGGAGCTAATTCCTCTCCCCAAAGCCGCTAGAGTTTAGTTTGCTAAACTAGCCTAATGGGAAGTACTCCTTCTTCGGGATAGGAGGTTCAAGCCGTAGGCTAACCCGCGTGAAGTCTTGAGATCGGGTGTGTCATGTTAAAGTACGACAGAAGCACAATTTTTTCCCCAATTTTCGGGTTGGCACCGAACACTTGATCTTGCTCGGACGTTAAGTTTCTACTGGCATTTTTTGGTTTTCCAAGCTTATGGCACTTTTAAACAATTTGTGTGTTTCCAGCATAAGTCTCGCAGTGCAACGCCGGATACCTCCAGAGATTCGGCAAAAACATTCTCGGATATTGCTATATGTGCATCGGTTTAGAATTGTATCTTCGGTCAATAGTTGGGTTGCCCGACTCCTGTGCTTGCCTCGTTCCGCTTTGTTCGGCTAGGTGTGCAAATGGAAAACCACTGCGATTGTGCTTCCAGCTCGCATGGTTAAGCACCTCAGTGGAGAATGCCGAAAACTGACTGTCACAATAAGCGTAAACTGGTCAGCGATCCGATGACTATGTTAAATGACGGGCCGTTCATAACATTGGCCGAAGTGTTTACGGCTTGACCAAAGCTGTCGCCGAACATTAACCGGGGGCTCGTAGCTAGCTTCCCTAGTTTAAAGCTCCTATGACTAAGTGAAAGTTATAAAGTCCGCATATCTGATTGCCTCGTTTCCGCTAACACAACCGCCTTCGGGCACCGAGACGTCGGCTAAGGGTTGTCTTATTATTACGAAAACACCCTGCGTAGTATCTACAAAGGGGTAGAAGCCGATGATGGGCCACTTTCAAGTGATAAAACGGTCGCAACGGAGTCAAAATAAACATATCATCCGCATTTGTATTTAATATACAAGGGCCGCCTTCCGTAATCTTCGTTATAAGGCCATAAATATGCATCAATTTGACTTAAGATTTTGGCCAAGCTGGGATGCCTGGCTCCTGTGCTTACCCCTACATTCCCGATTATTCGGCTAGGCGGTAAAGGGAGCACCTCTGTGATTGTTACTGCCGAGTCATCCGAGTTAGTACCTCAGACTGGGTGAAGCCGAAAGCTAGCAATCGTAAAGTATCACATTGGTCGGCAACGGCGGAAGTGAAAATTTTGGTTCATTAATACCATAGAGTTCGGGAACTTCCCCGATCTAAATCCTTAATATTTTTCTCTCCTGCATTGATCGGAGGCGAGGTTTCATGATCATGGTTGGCATGACAACCCAAAGAAAGGAACCAATAGCGGGACTATTTTCGTTGGAAGATGTTTCTTACGTTATAAAGTAACATAACATATCTCTCCGCGTACCTTTGTTTATAAAACCGTATGGCCGGATTGCCTTGTTTGTCGTAAATCTTTGCCCTTGTAAAGGCTTTATAAAGTGGGACAAACACTCCCCGACTACTGGCCAAGGAGGTTGAAGCCGATGGTCGGTCTACAAAGTTTTATACAATGCGTATTCGAGTATTAATGATGTAGAGTACTTGGATACATAGAATCATTAGACATAATTTGTGATTTTACTTCGGATATCGATCCTTAATTTGGACACCCATGCCCACATTAAGGTTCGGGGGCTATTGGGCTTCGTGCTTATCATTTACAAATATTAAAGGGTACATCGATCCCCTGATCTGGCGTTGCCACCAGACCAGTGTCTCGGGGGCTACCGCATTGGCAATCCAATGCAGAAAATTTAAGTGCAATATAGTTTTCGAGGAAATCATGATCCTCAGGTTGGTCGGCCGCACCCAAATCGAGTCTCGAGGACTTTGCACACCGCCTTTTGTGTCCCAAAGTATTCTGCCGAGCTAGGAGTTGATCCTCAGGCCGATTTTGCGAATCAACCTGAGTCTCGGGGGCTACTGGGATCAGCGGTCTTATGTCATCCTTCAGGTGCATCTCGGGTTTTAGACTGATACACACCTTGAGGGCTACTGGCTATATATCTCAGCCGAGAATAAATTGCACCAATAAAAAATATTGGCAAAAAAGGCCTGCAGTCGGGGTGGTGCACCACCTCGGAAGCAGTCCGGCATAAAAGCTCGGGCGCCAGTGGCTGGCTCCATAGAGGGAATTTCTAGCATTAAGCTCGGCTAAACTCCTTCAACTTTTTTGAACCAAGGTGATTAACACGTGGGATACAGTCCAGCGTTGGATCTTGGACATAGTCCGGTGTTGGAGCTCGAATACAGTCCAGCGTTGGAGCTTGGACATAGTCTGGCATTGGAGGTCGGATATAGTCCAGCGTTGCAGCTTGGACATAGTCCGGCGTTCGAGCTCGGATACGGTTCGGCGTTGGAGCTCGGCTGCAACAATACTCTTCGGATACAATCCGACGTTGGATCTTGGATACATTCCGACGTCGGAGCTCGGAAGCGGTCCGGCGTTCGTGCTCGACTGCAAAAGATACCTCGAATGCAGTCCGGCGTTGGAGCTCAGACGCAAGAGGACGCCGCCGCATGGGAACAACTTCAAACCCGGGGTGTGGCATAAAAATAACAAGGCATTGATAAAGGCCGAAGACTTAAAGGGCTCTTCAGATACCCGATGTGTAAACTCTTCAGATTTAGCTCGGCAATCCTCAAGATCGAAGATGGAAAGATTTGTTGAACCAGTTTTCAAGACCGATGACTGAAGACGAAGAGCAGTTCGGAAGAACCGAGGAGCGTCCCCAACTTGAAGACTGGTTCAGGGGGCTACTGACAGTGTCCTGGACTAGGGGGTACTCACCACATCATCTCCCGATCTCTTGGATTGGGCCGAGGAGCCCCAGGGCCGTTTACTCATGGGCAGGTTCAGACAGCCCCTGCCGCATACAAGGAAGACTCCACAAGACTTGGCGCCCAAGACAAGGACTCTCCTAAAACCCTAGGCCTCCGATGTCTTATATAAACCGAGGCCAGGCTAGTCAGTAGACAATCTCATATTCATTACTACAATCTCATGGTAGATACATGTACTCTGTACTACACCCATATGAGTACAATCAAAAGCAGCTTGTAGGGTATTATCTCATCAAGAGAGCCCAAAGCTGGGTAAAACCCCATGTCCATGTTACCATCGCTCCAAGACGCCTAGCTTAGGACCCCTACTATGAGATACGTTGGATATTGAACCGACAACCCCCATCTATGGGCCTTACCTGTTTCACTTGATCTCCAAGACTTGGGAGAAGCTCTTTCCCAATGATGAGTTCATTGGCCCCGACTAGATTCATCATGAGCCCATCAAGCTCCGCATCAAGAGCCAATGGGCTAACACCACCACTGAGGCCGAGGCTGCCAAGATGGCTCTAGATGAGGAGGAGATTGAGGAGGAGGAAGCTGCCGAGGACCGTTCTGCTGGTTACACTCCTCCCTCTACTGAGCTCTCATGGGCGAAGAAGCTGAAGACGAAGATGAAGAAGTTGTTCTACATGCAGACCCAGGGTCAGTGCAGGGCCCATGTTGCTCAGAAGGAGTCGCCATCGCAACAAGAGGATCTTGAGGACGTGTGGCGAGGAGGTGTCTAGTGGATCTGACAAGCACAATACCCCTGAGGCTGCCTGGATGGCTAAGCAGGGCTACAAGTGGACTAATTCTGAGGATGAGACCATTTCCGCTGCTTCGTCCGACGAGGAGTTGTTTTCAGCCTGAGCTACCACCTATGTCGTATGTGTCCTCTCTGCCTTTTCGGTGTCTCGATGCCATAGGGGGAGAGAGTGTGGGAGTTGTGTGTCATGTGTCGTGTGTTTTAGCTCTGTTGCTTTGCTTTCCGTTTGTTGAACCTCATTTGCTTTGGTTTAGTTTGTTTGGTTTGTGCTCGTAAGACCAAGTTATCTATCATATGGTGTAAGACATATGCACTCTTGCTTATCTTTCTGTCTTCGCTACTTAGTTATATCTATCATTTTGCCTACTTGATTAGTGTTGATTATACTGTTGCAAGAGATGCCTTGTCTATAAATTATAGGGGGAGTGTTGATCCTAGTATGTGTGCCGTGCAGTCCAAAGCACATCTCTAGAGTGCACACATATAGGGGGAGCCCGTCCATATTATATAGATTGTGGGTTTGTAGTTGCCTCACTCTATATCCCTTTGTGCAAATCCCGTATTGTCATCAATCCAGCAAAAAGGGGGAGATTGTAAGGGAATATTTATCCCTTACTAGTGTTGGTGATTGATGACAATGGGTTTGCAGACTAATCGTGTGCATTGAGTTTTTTCAGATATTTCATGTCTGAACAGAAGAGGATCTGATGCCCCTCGAAGACTATTGAAGACGGCGTTTCTCTACGTTTCTTTTCGTTGCATTTGAGTCATAGGAAAGCTGTACTATTAAGAGGGGGTCCGCATACGAAAGGTTTGGGTGGAATCTCATGTATACATGTTCCTTTTTCACCATGATGTCTACTACACAACCTTCTTCTTGTAGACGTTGTTGGGCCTGCAAGTGCACAGGTTTGTAGGACAGTAGCAAATTTCCCTCAAGTAGATGACCTAAGGTTTATCAATCCGTGGGAGGCGTAGGATGAAGATGGTCTCTCTCAAGCAACCCTGCAACCAAATAACAAAGAGTCTCTTGTATCCCCAACACACCCAATACAATGGTAAATTGTCTAGGTGCACTAGTTCGGCAAAGAGATGGTGATACAAGTGCAAAATAGATAGTAGATATAGGTAATTGTAATATGAAAATATAAAAACAGCAATGTAACTAATGATAAAAGAGAGCGTAAACGGTATTGCAATGATAGGAAACAAGGCCTAGGGTTCATACTTTCACTAGCGCAAGTTCTCTCAATAATAATAACATAGATAGATCATATAACAATCCCTCAACATGCAACAAAGAGTCACTCCAAAGCCACTAATAGCGGAGAACAAACATAGAGATTATGGTAGGGTATGAAACCACCTCAAAGTTATTCTTTCGGATCAATCTATTAAAGAGTTCGTACTAGAATAACACCTTAAGACACAAATCAACCAAAACCCTAATGTCACCTAGATACTCCATTGTCACTTCAAGTATCCGTGGGCATGATTATACGATATGCATCACACAATCTCAGATTCATCCAACCAACACAAAGTACTTCAAAGAGTGCCCCAAAGTTTCTACCGAAGAGTCAAGAACGTGTGCCAACCCCTATGCATAGGTTCATGGGCGGAACCCACAAGTTAGTCACCAAAACATACATCAAGTGGCACATGATATCCCATTGTCACCACAGATAAGCATGGCAAGACATACATCAAGTGTTCTCATAAAAGACTCAATCCGATAAGATAACTTCAAAGGGGAAACTCAATTCATCACAAGAGAGTAGAGGGGGAGAAACATCATAAGATCCAACTACAATAGCAAAGCTCGGGATACATCAAGATCGTTCCATAGAGGGAACACGAGAGAGAGAGAGAGATCAAATACATAGCTACTGGTACATACCCTCATCCCCTAGGGTGAACTACTCCCTTCTCGTCATGGAGAGCGCCGGGATGATGAAGATGGCCACGGTGATGGATTCCCCCTCCGGCAGGGTGCCGAAACGGGCTCCCGAGAGGTGTTTGGTGGCTATAGAGGCTTGCGGCGGCGGAACTCCAGATCTATCTTGATTTTTGATGGTTTTAGGGTACGTAGGTATATATAGGCGAAAGAAGTCGGTCGGGAGGTGCTCGAGGGGCCCACGAGACAGGGGGCCGCGCCCTGTAGGGGGGGGGGCGCTCCCTATCTCCTGGGCACCTCGAGGATCTTCTGACTTGATCTCAAGCCTCCTGGATGATAATCTTCCAAAAAATAACGTTGCCGAAGGTTTCATTCCGTTTGGACTCCGTTTGATATTCCTTTTCTTCAAATATCAAACAGTAATAAAACAAAGAATATGGGCCGGGCCTCCGTTAATAGGTTAGTCCCAAAAGTAATATAAAAGTGTATCATAAAGCCCATAATCACTCAAAACACATAGTAATATAGCATGAATGTTTATAAATTATAGATACGTTGGAGACGACAAGATCCCCAAGCTTAATTCCTACTCGTCCTCCAGTAGGTAAATGATAAAAGAAAGAATTTATGAAGTGTGAATGCTAGAAGGTGCACAAGTTTGATCAATGATAATTTCAATCACCTTTTCTAGCATGATAATATGTCATAACAATAGTTCATCTCATAAAACTTCTCACGATAAAGTAACAAGCAATTCACATGTCAAAGCATAGACCATAAACTTTCTTGAAAGCTAGCAAACTTCATTCTCAGTCATTCAAACAATTGCAATTCATCTTATTTTCAGGAATAACAAACTCCACATACTCAACTATCATATAGTCTTCTATGATTGCTAACACTCATGCAATACTAATGGTTATGAAGTTTTAATCAGACACAGAGAAATATTGGGGCTTGTAATGTTGCCTCCAAACGTATTCAACTTTGGGTGATGTCAACAATAATAGTTCATGCTAACTTACATCCAATTGATATATATATCAGATCACCCCAACACAAAGTGCTTGCCAAAGGATAAAATGAAAAGGAAAGGTGAAGATCACCTTGACTCTTGCATAAAGTAAAAGACATAAATTAAAAGATAGGCCCTTCGCAGAGGGAAGCAGAGGTTGTCATGCGCTTTTAGGGTTGGATACGAAAATCTTAATGCGAAAGAACGCCACTTTATATTGCCCTTGTATATGGACCTTTATTATGCAGTCCGTCGCTTTTATTGCTTCCATAACAAGTTCGTACAAAGCTTATTTTCTCCGCACTAATAAGTCATGCATATTTAGAGAGCAATTTTTATTTCTTGCACCGATGACAACTTACTTGAAGGATCTTACTCAATCCATAGGTAGGTATGGTGGACTCTCATGGCAAAACTGGGTTTAAGGATATTTGGAAGCACAAGTAGTATCTCTACTTGGTGCAAGGAATTTTTGCTAGCATGAGGGGGAAAGGCAAGCTCAACATGTTTGAATGATCCATGACAATATACTTTAACTGAGATGTCGGAAAACATAACACATTACGTTGTCTTCCTTGTCCAACGCCAACTCTTTAGCATGTCATACTTAATGAGTGCTCCCAACTATAAAAGATGTCTATAATAGTATATTTATATATGAAATCTCTCTTCCTTCAATATTCTTTCATGAAATTGTTCAAATGACCAATACAATGCTTGCTAACCTCCAATAAATTTACAACCTCTACTTCTTAGAAGTGAAGTCATTTCTCCCCATGGGATAAGAAAATGAGGCATAAATAATTTCAGATTCATGACAATCAACTCATTAAACAATTTACTCATAGGATATAAGTGAAGCACATGGGTAAATGACAAACTACTCCAAAAAGATATAAGCGAAGATCAATGAGTAGCTAAATAATTATGTAACTAATGTGAAGACTCTTTCTCATTAAAGAATTTCAGATCTTGGTATCTTATTCAAACAGCAAACGAAACAAAATAAAATGATAATGCAAGGAATAGCACAACTCATGTGAAGAAGCAAAAACTTAGGCTCAACCGATACTAACCGATAGTTGTTGAAGAAGAAAGGTGGGATGCCTAACGGGGCATCCCCAAGCTTAGATGCTTGAGACTTCTTGAAATATTATATTGGGGTGCCTTGGACATCCCCAAGCTTGAACTTTTATGTCTCCTTAATTCCTCTCATATCATGGTTTCTCTTCTTTTTATCAAAAGCTTCATTCACAACAAACTCAACAAGAACTCATGAGATAGGTTAGTATAAACCAATGCAAAACCTTATCATTTTCTACAGTAACAAATCACTAAAATTATTATTCAACATTGCATACTAAATGCCTCTGCATATTTAATACTCCTATCCTCAAATAGAATCATTAAACAAGCAAACATATGCAAACAATGCAACCATAACAGCAATCTGTCAAAACAGTACAGTCTGTAAAGAATACAAGATTCATCATACTTCCCTAACTCCAAAAATTATGAAATAAAATTCCCACTGTAATAAACTTATCATAGATCATCATGCAAAAGGTTTCAACACTATATCATGCTCTGACTTTTCTAGGGAATTTTTGCAACAGCGGTAAACTTTCTGTTTTCAAACAGCAACATGTATACTAGCAAAATAAGCATGGCATCCTTGACATTTTTATTGAAACTAAAGATGCAAAAAATTAATCTAAATAACAGCAAGCAAATAATAACAAAAGAAAATGACGCTCCAAGCAAAACACATATCATGTGGTGAATAAAAATATAGCTCCAAGTAAAGTTACCGATGAACGAAGACGAAAGAGGGGATGCCTTCCGGGGCATCCCCAAGCTTAGGCTCTTGGTTGTCCTTGAATATTACCTTGGGTTCCTTGGGCATCCCCAATCTTAGGCTCTTGCCACTCCTTATTCCATAGTCCATCGAATCTTTACCCAAAACTAGAAAACTTCACAACACAAAACTCAACAGAAAACTCATAAGCTCCGTTAGTATAAGAAAATAAAACCACCACTTAGGTACTGTAATGAACTCATTCTAAATTCATATTGGTGTAATATCTACTGTATTCCAACTTATCTATGGTTCATACCACTTAATACTAGCCATATATTCATCAAAATAAGCAAACAACACATAGAAAACAGAATCTGTCAAAAACAGAACAGTCTGTAGTAATCTGTAGCAAACGTATATTTATGGAACTCCAAAATCCTACTAAATTAGGAAGTCCTAAGCAATTTGTGTACCAAATCCAGAGCAAAAAAGAATCAGATCAGAAGCACGTCTCTGTGAATTAACAAAACTAATTTACTGGGTGCAAAAGTTTCTGATTCTTAGCAGGATCAACACAACTATCACCGTAAGCTATCCCAAAGGTCTTACTTGGCACTTTATTGAAACAAAAGCTATAAAACATGATTACTACAGTAGCATAATCATGTGAACACACAAAAACAGTAAGGATAAATATTGGGTTGTCTCCCAACAAGCGCTTTTCTTTAATGTCTTTCTAGCTAGGCATGATGATGACAATGATGCTCACATAAAAGATAAGAATTGAAACATAACGGGAGCATCATGAAGCATATGACTAGAACATTTAAGTCTAACCCACTTCCTATGCATAGGGATTTTGTGAGAAAATAACTTATGGGAACAATAATCAACTAGCATAGGAAGGTAAAACAAGCATAGCTTCAAGATTTTCAACACAAAGAGAGGAAACTTGACATTATTGCAATTCCTACAAGCATATATTCCTCCCTCATAATAATTTTCAGTAGCATCATGAATGAATTCAACAATATAACCAGCACCTAAAGCATTCTTTTCATGGTCTACAAGCATAGAAAATTTACTACTCTCCACATAAGCAAAATTCTTCTCATGAATAGTAGTGGGAGCAAACTCAAGAAAATAATTATCATGTGAGGCATAATCCAATTGAAAACTAAAATCATGATGACAAGTTTCATGGTTATCATTATTCCTAATAGCATACAAGTCATCACAATAATCAACATAGATAGCAACTTTGTTCTCATAATCAATTGAAACCTCTTCCGAAATAGTGGAATCATCACTAAATAAAGTTGATACTCTTCCAAATCCACTTTCATGTTCATCACAATAAGATTCAACATCCTCCAAAATAGTGGGATCACTACTTCCTAAAGTTTACACTCTTCCAAACCCACTTTCATCAATATAATCATCATAAATAGGAGGCATGCTATCATCAAAATAAATTTGCTCATCAAAACTTGGGATGCTAAAAATATCATCTTCATCAAACATAGCATCCCCAAGCTTGTGGCTTTGCATATCATTAGCATCATGGATATTCAAGGTATTCATACTAAGAACATTGCAATCATACTCATCATTCAAAGATTTATTATCAAACATTGTATATATTTCTTCTTCTAGCACTTGAGCACAATTTTCCTTTTCATCATACTCACGAAAGATATTAAAAACATGAAGCGTATGAGACAAACTCAATTCCATTTTTCTGTAGTTTTCTTTTATAAACTAAACTAGTGATAAAACACGAAACAAAAAGATTCGATTGCAAGATCTAAAGATATACCTTCAAGCACTCACCTCCCCGGCAACGGCGCCAGAAAAGAGCTTGATGTCTGCTACACAACCTTCTTCTTGTAGACGTTGTTGGGCCTGCAAGTGCACAAGTTTGTAGGACAGTAGCAAATTTCCCTCAAGTAGATGACCTAAGGTTTATCAATCCATGGGAGGCGTAGGATGAAGATGGTCTCCCTCAAGCAACCCTGCAACCAAATAACAAAGAGTCTCTTGTGTCCCCAAGACGCCCAATAAAATGGTAAATTGTATAGGTGCACTAGTTCGGCGAAGAGATGGTGATACAAGTGCAAAATAGATAGTAGATATAGGTAATTGTAATCTGAAAATATAAAAACAGCAAGGTAACTAATGATAAAAGAGAGCGTAAACGGTATTGCAATGATAGGAAACAAGTCCTAGGGTTCATACTTTCACTAGCGCAAGTTCTCTCAACAATAATAACATAGATAGATCATATAACAATCCCTCAACATGCAACAAAGAGTCCCTCCAAAGCCACTAATACCGGAGAACAAACGTAGAGATTATGGTAGGGTACGAAACCACCTCAAAGTTATTCTTTCGGATTGATCTATAAAAAAGTTTGTACTAGAATAACACCTTAAGACACAAATCAACCAAAACCCTAATGTCACATAGATACTCAATTGTCACTTCAAGTATCCGTGGGCATGATTATACGATATGCATCACACAATCTCAGATTCATCCAACCAACACAAAGTACTTCAAAGAGTGCCCCAAAGTTTCTACCGAAGAGTCAAGAACGTGTGCCAACCCCTATGCATAGGTTCATGGGCGGAACCCGCAAGTTGGTCACCAAAACATACATCAAGTGGCACATGATATCGCATTGTCACCACAGATAAGCACGGCAAGACATACATCAAGTGTTCTCATAAAAGACTCAATCCGATAAGATAACTTCAAAGGGGAAACTCAATTCATCACAAGAGAGTAGAGGGGGAGAAACATCATAAGATCCAACTACAATAGCAAAGCTCGGGATACATCAAGATCGTGCCATAGAGGGAACACGAGAGAGAGATCAAACACATAGCTACTTGTACATACCCTCAGCCCCGAGGGTAAACTACTCCCTCCTCGTCATGGAGAGCGTCGGGATGATGAAGATGGCCACCGGTGATGGATTCCCCCTCCGGCAGGGTGCCGGAACAGGCTCCCGAGAGGTTTTTGGTGGCTACAGAGGCTTGCGGCGGCGGAACTCCCGATCTATCTTGATTTTTGATGGTTTTAGCGTACATAGGTATATATAGGCGAAAGAAGTCGGGAGGGAGGTGCTCGAGGGGCCCACGAGACAGGGGGCCGCGCCCTGTAGGGGGGGGGGCGCCCCTATCTCCTGGGCACCTCGAGGATCTTCTGACTTGATCTCCAAGCCTCCTGGATGATAATCTTCCTAAAAATAACGTTGCCGAAGGTTTCATTCCGTTTGGACTCCGTTTGATATTACTTTTCCTCGAAATACTGAAACGGGCAATAAAATAGCAATATGGGCTGGGCCTCCGGTTAATAGGTTAGTCCCAAAAGTAATATAAAAGTGTATAATAAAGCCCATAATCACTCAAAACACATAGTAATATAGCATGAATGCTTCATAAATTATAGATACGTTGGAGACGTATCACACCTCCTTTCCTTTGGATCCTTGGAGCTTCCTCCGTCTCACCGTGTCTCTGCAGAATGAAGGACTCCTAGTGTTGCTGTTCAAAGGCTGACGGTAGTACTGCTCGCCAGAACGGTACTACCGCAGGCCCTAGCGGTAGTACCGGGCCCCGGCATGGTAGTACCGTAGGCGCCCATGGTAGTATCGCTCCTCTTGAGCGGTAGTACCGTGAGCTCTGGCCAGGCGCTTCTGCGCGAGCGGTAGTAGGGGCGCATGTAATTTTTTGCATCCGTGCTCTACACGGTAGTACCGTGCTTTAGCGCGGTAGTACCGTGAAGCCTGGCCAGGTACAGCGTCATGAGCAAAAGTAGGGGCGGATGTAATTTTTTACATCCGCGCCCTACACGGTAGTACCGCACCTAGTTTGCGGTAGTACCATGTCGGACTTTTCCATAGACAAAAACTCAGCGGATGTAGTCACGGATGTAATTTTTTATATCCGTGCCTACCGTGCCTGGACGGTGCCTGCCTTGCGGTAGTACCGCATGGGGTCGCGGTAGTACCGCGTCAACGGTTCTACCACCCCCTGCCGGTGCTCATTGGGACGAGTCCAGGCCCTGCCGCACCCACGGTAGTACCGCGGTCCTCCGCGGTAGTACTGCAGGTCCATGCGGTAATACCGCTCCTGTTGTGCGGTAGTACTGCGGGTCGCGGGCTGAGTTGGTGGATAACAGTTGGATTTGTCCCGTGACTATAAAAGGGGAGTATTCTTCCTCTAGTTGACCACCTCTTCCATCCCCAAGCTCCATTAATGCTCTAAGCTCCATTTTCGCCCGATCTCTCTCCCTAGCCAATCAAACTTGTTGATTTTCTAGGGATTGGTTGAGAAGGCCCCGATCTACACTTCCACCAAGAGAAATTTGATTCCCCCGCTAATCCCTTGCGGATCTTGTTACTCTTGGGTGTTTGAGCACCCTAGACGGTTGAGGTCACCCGGAGCCATAGTCCATTGTGGTGAAGCTTCTTGGTGTCATTGGTAGCCTCCAATTAAGTTGTGGAGATTGCCCCAACCTTGTTTGTAAAGGTTCGGTCGCCGCCTCCAAGGGAACCAATAGTGGAATCACGGCATCTCACATTGTGTGAGGGCGTGAGGAGAATATGGTAGCCCTAGTGGCTTCTTGGGGAGCATTGTGCCTCCACACCGCTCTAACGGAGACGTACTTCCCCTCAAAGGGAAGGAACTTCGGTAACACATCCTCGTCTTCATCGGTTCCACTCTTGGTTATCTCTTACCTTTACTTGTGCAAGATATATTGTGTTCTATCCTTTGCTTGCTTGTGTGCTTATTATTGTTGCATCATATAGGTTGCTCACCTAGTTGCATATCTAGACAACCTACTTTGATGCAAATTTAATTTGGTAAAGAAAAGCTAAAAATTGTTAGTTGCCTATTCACCCCCCCCTCTAGTCAACTATATTGATCCTTTCACAAACGACTAAGGAGTTAGTCACGAGGTGATGTATTACGGAACGAGTAAAGAGACTTTCCAGTAACAAGATTGAACTAGGTATGAAGATACCGACGATCGAATCTCGGGCAAGTAACATACCGATGGACAAAGGGAATTATGTATGTTGTCATAAGGTTCGACCGATAAGGATCTTCGTAGAATATGTAGGAGCCAATATGGGCATCCAGGTTACGCTATTGGCTATTGACCAGAGAGGTGTCTCTGTCATGTCTACATAGTTCTCGAACCCGTAGGGCCGCACGCTTAACGTTCGTTGACGATATAGTATTATATGAGTTATGTATGTTGGTGACCGTGTTGTTCGGAGTCCCAGATGCGATCGCAGACATGATGAGGAGCTCCAAAATGATCCGGAGGTAAAGAATGATATATAGGATGATATGGTTAGGCCAAGGGGTTAAGCGCATGGGGCTTTAGGTCGGTGCAAAAGGAGTTTTATGAGGCTGGGGCCAAACGCGGAGATCCCTGGCGTCGTTTCGGGCCGACGCCAAGTACTATGGCGTCTGGTCCTGGAAGTCTAAGAAGGACTCTCCCTTGAGGGCAAAACTGACTTTGAGGAGGCTCTTTCTCCAAGTTACAACCTCGAGGCTCAACATATAAATAGAGGGCCAGGGCTAGCACCCGGATCAGATCAAGACTCACCAAGCCGTGTGCCGGCAACCCCATCCCATCTAGTTTATCCTCCGTCATGGTGTCCGTTGTGCTTGGCAAAGCCATGCGGAGATTGTTATTCACCAACATCATCACCACACCGTCGTGCTGCCGGAACTCATCTACTACTTCGCCTGTCTTGCTTGCTCAAGAAGGCCAGAACATCATCGAGCTGAACGTGCGCTGAACATGGAGGTGCCGTATGTTCGGTACTTGATCGGGACGGATCATGAAGGTGTACGACTACATCAACCACGTTGATAAATGCTTCCGCTTTGCGATCTTCAAGGGTATGAATATGCTCTCCCCCTCTTGTAGCTACGCATCTCCATGGATAGATCTTGCATGTGCGTAGAATTTTTTTGTTTTCCATGCAACGTTTCCCAACAGTGGCATCATGAGTCAGGTCTATGCGTAGATGATATGCATGAGTAGAACACAAAGAGTTGTGAGCGGTGATAGTCATACTGCTTACCACCAACGTCTTATTTGATTCAGTGGTATTGTGGGATGAAGTGGCCCGGACCAACCTTACATGTCCACGCACATGAGCCCGTTTCCACCGACAGACATGCTACTAGTTTTGCATAAAGGTGGTTGGTGGGTGTCTGTTTCTCCTAATTTAGTTGAATCAAATTTGAGTATGGCCGGTCCTTGAAGAAGGTTAAAATAACAAACTTGACGAATCATCATTGTGGTTTTTTCCATAGGTAAGAACGGTTCTTGCTAGAAGCATGTACCAGCCACGCAAAACTTGCAACAACAAAGTAGAGGCTGTCTTAATTGTTTTTGCAGGGTATGTTGTGATGTGATATGGTCAAGACATGATGTGATATACGTTATTGTATGATATGATCATGTTTTTTAAGTTATTGGGAACCGACAGGAGCCTTATGGTTGTCTCTTTATTGTATGAAATGCATGTAATTGCTTTACTTTATCACTATGCGTTAGTGATAGTTGTAGAAGCAACAATTGGGGAGACGACCACGACGCAACGGTCGGAGATCAAGGTGTCGAGCCGGTGACGATGTAGATCATGATGATGCTTTGGAGATGGAGATCAAAAGCACAAGATGATGATGGCCTTATCATGTCACTATTTTGATTGCATGCGAGTTTATCTTTTATGCATCTTATTTTTCTTAGTACGGCGGTAGCATTATAAGATGATTCCTTCACTAAATTTCAAGGTAAAAGTGTTCTCCCTGAGTATGCACCATTGCTACAGTTCATCATGTTGAGACACCACGTGATGATTGGGTGTGATAGACTCTATGTTCACATACAACGGGTGCAAGACAGTTTTTCACATGCGGAATACTTGGGTTAAACTTGACGAGCCTAGCATGTACGGACATGGCCTCGGAACTCTGGAGACCGAAAGGTCGAACGTGAATCATGTAGTAGATATGATCAACATAGAGATGTTTACCATTGATGACTACCCCATCTCATGTGATGATTGAAGATGGGTTAGTTGATTTGGATCACGTATCACTTAGATGACTCGAGGGATGTCTATTTAAGTGGGAGTTCATTAGTAATTTGATTATTTGAACTTAATTTATCATGAACTTAGTCTTGATAGTTTTGCATATCTATGTTGTAGATCAATAGCTGACGATATAGCTCCTATATATTTGATATGTTCCTAGAGAAAACTAAGTTGAAATATAATAGGAGCAATGATGCGAACTGGGTCCATTATCTGAGGATTATCCTCATTGTTGCACAAAAGAATTATGTTCTTGATGCACCGCTAGGTGACAAACCTGTTGCAGGGGCAGATGTAGACGTTATGAACTTTTTGCAAGCTCGATATGATGACTACTTGATAGTTCAATGCGCCATGCTTTACGGCTTAGAACCGGGACTTCAAAAACATTTTGAATGCCACAGAGCATATAAGATGTTCCAAGAAGACCTTTGAGAAGTACTTTGCCTACAAGATGGAGGAGAATAGCTCAACGAGTGAGCATGTGTTCAGAATGTCTGGGTACTACAATCACTTGAATCAAGTGGGAGTTAATCTTCCAGATAAGATAGTGATTGACAGAGTTCTCTAGACACTATTGATGACCCACAAGTATAGGGGATCTATCGTAGTCCTTTTGATAAGTAAGAGTGTCGAACCCAACGAGGAGCAGAAGGAAATGACAAGCGGTTTTTAGCAAGGTATTCTCTGCAAGCACTGAAATTATCAGTGACAAATAGTTGTATGATGAGATAATTCATCACGGGTAACAAGTAACAAAAGTAACAAGGTGCAGCAAGGTGGCCAATCCATTTTGTAGCAAAGGACAAGCCTGGACGAACTCTTATATAAAGCAAAGCGCCCCAGAGGACACATGGGAATTGTTATCAAGTTAGTTTTCATCATGCTCATATGATTCGCATTTGTTACTTTGATAATTTGATATGTGGGTGGACCGGTGCTTGGGTGCTGCCCTTCCTTGAACAAGCCTCCCACTTATGATTAACCCCTCTCGCAAGCATCTGCAACTACGAAAGAAGTATTAAGATAAATCTAACCATAGCATGAAACATATGGATCCAAATCAGCCCCTTACGAAGCAACACATAAACTAGGGTTAAGCTTCTGTCACTCTAGCAACCCATCATCTACTTATTAGCTCCCAATGCCTTCCCCTAGGCCCAAACAATGGTGAAGTTTCATGTAGTCGATGTTCACATAACACCATTAGAGGAAAGACAACATACATCTCATCAAAATATTGAACGAATACCAAATTCACAGGATTACTTATAACAAAACTTCTCCCATGTCTTCAGGAACAAACATAACTACTCACAAAGAATACTCATAATCAAATTCAGAGGAGTATTAATTATCATTAAGGATCTGAACATATGATCTGCCACCGAGTAAACCAACTAGCATCAACTACAAGGAGTAATCAACACTACTAGCAACCCACAGGTACCAATATGAGGTTTTGAGACAAAGACCGGATACAAGAGATGACTAGGGTTTGAGAGGAGATGGTGCTGGTGAAGATGTTGATGGAGATTGACCCCCTCTCGATGAGAGGATCATTGGTGATGACGATGGCTTTGATTTCCCCCTCCCGGATGGATGGATGTTTCCCCGACAGAACAGCTCCACCGGAGTCCTAGATTGGTTCTGCCCAAGTTCCGCCTCGAGACGGCGGCGCTTCGTCCCGAAAGCTTCCTTCTGATTTTTTTCCAGGTCAAAACACACCATATAGGAGAAGATGGGCGTCGGGGGCCTGCCAGGTGGTCCACAAGGACGGGTGAGGGAGTCCTAGACTAAGGGGTCCTCGGGCGTCCGGTATGTTTGATATGGGCCGGACTAATGGGTCGTCAACATACAAGGAAGATGGCCACCTCTTGTGTCCGGTTGGACTCCCGTATGCGTGAACGACAAGTTTAGGTGTCTGGATATACTGTTTCCTTCCTATTAAGCCGACTTTGTACAATCCTAAGCCCCTCCGGTATCTATATAAACCGAAGGGTTTAGACCGAAGGCAGGATCATAGCATTGATAGGCTAGCCAAGCTATGGTTTAGCCACTACGATCTCGAGGTAGATCAAATCTTGTAACCCCTATACCCTTCGAATATAATCAAGCAGGAGTAGGGTTTTACCTCCGTTAAGAGGGCCCGAACCTAGGTAAACACTATGTCTTTTGACTATTGTTATCATCAATCTACAGACATACGGCTTGGGCCCCCCTACCCGAGATCTGCCGGTTCTGACACAGACATTGGTGCTTTCATTGAGAGCTCCACTGTATCGTCGACAAAAGGATGATGGCTCGCCTCTTCATCAATGATGACACTGCGTACATGGAGACCTTTCTCCCAGGACATGTCTTTGTGTTCGGCGGCTTCATGCTTCGCGCCGACTCGGCCGACCACCTTGAGCAGGTCGACAGTTACGCCCCCGGCCACCAGATCAGGTTTGGAAACCTAAACTACATCACCGATATCCGAGGAGATCTGATCTTCGAGGGGTTTACGGCCTCAGTTGCCGCCCCTTGCCCCTATGAAGGAAGATCTTCAGATTCGCTCTTAGACCCTGTTCAGGGGTCAACACTCTCGCCCGCCTCGGCTTTAGATCCAGAGCAGGCCGTATCATTCGAAGACAAAGGAGGATTAGCCTCGCCTGATTCTTTTCTATCATGGAACTTCCAACCGGAGACCCAGATGCGATCTTGGGCTCACCTCTGGATGACAACTCCGAATTGTCGAAGTCTGCGTCGATCGGGCCTGATCAGGTGTCTGTCGCCGAACTCGGCCCCACAGATCCGCAGAATCATGCCCAACTCTCACTCTTAGATGAAGCGCAGGGCTTAATGCGATCTCTCGCCATTATAGAAGCCTTACCTCCGAACTGCACCCAGCATGGGCCGGGGACTGAGAGCGGGGAATTTCACGACCTGCCCACCACCCACTTAATAGCCAATATCGAGGATTTAACCGACATTGGATTATGCTCCGAAGACATCAACGGTATGGACGATGATGCCGACCAGGTCCCACCCATCACAGGTTGTTGGACAACCACTTCAACCTATGACATATACATGGTGGACACTCCTGATAAAAAGGACGGCGAGGATAATCAGAATCCCGAGGAGGACAGGCCCGTTGATGAACCACCAAAGCACCTACGTCAGCAACACCGCTCATGATCGCGTCGGGCAAAGGATAGTAATACCAGCACCGGAGATAATGAGACTCTGGATAATGCCGAAGATCTCAAACACCCCATCGAGCCCACATCCGAACAAGATGAAAGGGAAGAGGGTCAGTATAGCCCCAAACACACTGATCATGAAGATTTGGAAGACAACAATATATGCTAGTCTCCGAAGAGGATGTTAGCCTCAGGGACGAAGATTTTATCGTCCCAGAGGAACCCCTTGAACAAGAACGCTTCAAGCGACAACTCATCACCACAACGCAAATCCTGAAAAAGAAATAGCAGCAGCTTAAAGCTGAACATGATATGCTCAATGAAAGGTGGACCAAGGTCTTGGCCGCCGAAGAGTACGACCACAAGCGACCTTCAAAAAGTTACCCCAAGCGCAAGCTGCTGCAACAATTCGACGATGAAGCCAATACCGTCGAAATATAACCAGGCAGATCAACCAGACCAACCACCACATGGGCGGGATAAAGCAACATATCAAGCCGAACACCGAACTGTGACCCCTCGCCGAAGAGGCAAGGAGACATCGGCTGTAGGCTATACATATGATTTGTATCAGGACCTAACCAATAAAACTGGCCAAACTAGATCAATCTATGGATCAAGAGGCCGTGCCCCGGTGAGAGACAATGGTTATGAAGCCTGGTGTGATGAACAATACAATACTCGGGATCCACACCGAACACAAATGTCATCCAACCTCCACTGTGATGTTGCACGATATAGAGGTGTTGCACACCTAATGTGTTTTACCGATGAGGTAATGCAACACCACTTTCTGGAAGGGCTTAAACCTGTAAACACCAAACAATACGATGGAACGACGTATCCAGCCGTCTGAATTGAAGATTTCCTTCTCCACATTCATATGGATCGAGGAGATGATCTCCACGCCATCAAATATCTCCCTCTAAAGCTGAAAGGACCAGCACGACACTGGTTGAACAACCTCCCAGAGAACTCAATTGGAACCTGGGAAGATTTAGAATATGCTTTTCGGGCCAACTTTCCGGGCACTTATGTCCGGCCGCCGAATGCGGACGACTTGAGCCACATAATCCAGCAACCAGGTGAATCGTCTCACAAGCTTTGGAATCGGTTCCTAATTAAAAAGAACCAAATCATGGACTATTCAGATGCCGAAGCCTTAGCGGCCTTCAAACACAGCGTCCGAGACGAATGGTCGCCCGACACCCAGGGCAGGAGAAGCCGAAGACCATGGCAGCTTTAATTGCACTGATGACCCGTTTTTGTGTGGGAGAAGACAACTGGTTAGCTCATAGAAGCAACAGCTCAGGCGACCCCGGGACTTCTGAGGACTGGGATGGCAATGGTAAACCGCGCCATACTAAAAACAAACGTCGGAGCAACAATGACGACACAAATGATACGGTAGTCAATGCTGGATTCAGCGGTTCTAAATCCGTTCAGCGGAATAAACCTTTTAAAGGCAACATGTATGGTTCATCCAGCTTGGATAGAATCCTTGAGAGGCCCTGTCAGATTCATGGCACACCCGATAAGCCTGCTAACCACACCAACAGGAACTGTTGGGTTTTCAAACAGGCTGGTAAGATAAATATCGAACACAAGGGAAAGGGACCTCCAAGTGAGGACGATGATGAGCCCCGTCAGCCGAACACAGGGGGCCAAAAGCAGTTTCCCCCCGAGGTGAAAATAGTGAACATGATCTATGTCACTCACATTCCCAAAAGGGAGTGCAAACGCGGACTTTGGGATGTCTACGCTGTAGAGCCTATCGTCGCAAAATTCAATCCATGGTCAGCCTGTCTGATCACTTTTGATCGTAGGGATTACCCAACCAGTATCCGTCATGGGGGTTCGGCCGCCCTAGTTCTTGATCCAATTATCGACAGATACCATCTCACGAGAGTTCTTATGGACGGCGGCAGTAGTCTCAACTTGATCTAACAAGATACTGTCCGCAAGATGGGCATCGACCCATCAAGAATTAAGCCTAGTAACACTACCTTTAAAGGTGTGATACCCGGCGTGGAGGCTCGTTGTACTGGCTCACTAACACTGGAGGTAGTATTCGGCTCCCCAGACAACTTCCGCGGTGAAGAATTGATCTTCAACATCGTCCCCTTCCGCAGCGGTTATCACACACTGCTCGGACGAACTGCTTTCGCCCGCTTTAATGTAGTCCTGTAGTATGCTTATTTGAAACGTAAGAAGCCCGGGCCACATGGTGTTATTACAGTCAATGTAAATATGGAGTGCTCCTTGTCATTATTCCGATTAGAAACAACATGGAGACCAAGAAATGAATGGTGATGGCGGGAAGCATCACTACATCAAGAATTCATGAGAGGTGGTTCAATTCTCATGACATCCTTGACATAAGATATGGTAATACGCCAAGGTAGAACAAAACATAAGATGGATAGCAAGGAACTCAAGGTACAACACAAAACATGAACAAGTATGTGTTGGAGGGAAGGCAATAATGTTGTCGATGATAACACAAATCATCGAGGGGAAAGGATGGTAATTCTCATCATGAATTCAATTCACATCTTGGGAGAAGCCAAAAATTTGATGATGACCATGACACATTTTGTCGAGAGGTTTCAAGAGGATGCAATCGAATAGTGACGGCATCAAGCAAAAGGGATGGTGAAGCAAAAGGTTATCGGAACCACAGATGAGATGCATGCTTGGAATGAGAGTTACCTTTGAAGACAAACATCAAGAAGATGAAAGCTTGTCCTAAGCTTAGTACACCATCGGAATTGTGTTCCCGAGATGAAGAACAAGGTAACACAGTCAAGCTTTTAGCTTGACTATGATGATGTAGCCAATCAATCTGGAATGACATGATCAAGTACAAACTCGTAAGTAATGAAGACTACTAAGAGTTGTTGAATCACAGCGCCGACTCGATTTAGTTATCTGTGTCTTTGAGTGACTAATGACTCAGAACCCAGGAAAAGTTGGAATCAGCAAGAAATAATATTTGAAGAAGACTCATAATAAGCAACATGGTTATGTGATAATATCAAGATACCAGAGGGTAATACTAGAAGGTAGAGCAGAATAAAAGCTGGACGGGTGAAATGATCTATAGAAGACAAGTACTTTAACTTGTGTGAGAAATGGGATCAAAGGAGAACAATATGGTTGGAACCACGTTTGGAAAAGACCAAATCCCAAATATAAGTTGAACTTATACCAAGGGGATAATTAATTTTAAGAGAAGCTCCCATGATAAGATCTACATCATGTCCATGGGCATGAACACAAAGTTCAAGGTCGACTCTCACTTCTCCAATGCATAACCTTTCATTCACTTCTTGCTTCGATGAAGTTGTGGTGTTGAAATTTATCTGGTGAAACACTAGAAGAGTATGACTCGTGAAAACTTTCGGGTTCACGTGGATTAGGGAAGGCATAGGTTCCACCCATAGGGGCATCTTAAGAACATATACCACAAACGTCAAGAGTAAATTATATAAGCTCGATGGTAGAGCATGGTTGTAAAAGCCAGAGGATATAGTTTACCAAATGCATTATGTATTAGGGGAAGAACTCAAGGCTTTTAGAATATGCATGAACAATCGGGTAATAAGCCACCAAAGGATCTGGCGGACCACAAAAAATCCGATGTGAGTATCGGTGTTCAACTAGAAGAAGAAGAATGCAAAGGCCTTGGATTATGGAAACATCTTAATAATTCGATGCTTAAATGCAAAGAAATTATGATTTCTAGATCAGTGTATCAGAATCAGATGTTGTGATCAGGGATGGATATGTTGAACAGACTTAGAGGCACAACCGATCAAATCTTGATTGGGCAAGAACCTGCCCATATCCGGAACGATGTCTAAGCTGGAAAGATAATTTCTAAGGATTAATTGATGATTGCGAGTATTCACACACATGTTGGATCAAAAGGATTAGAATGACAATCACAAAGGATTCTAATGAATATTGCTAAACATATGGAATTAACCATAATGCAAGCAAGTAAGGAAGATCAAGAGCAATAGACTACTAAGGATTTTAGAAGATCGGATAGTACTTCAACGTATCTTGTGAATCACATGCACAACTAGGGATGAACAAATCCCCGGTAAGCGTGAGGAATTATCCACAAGGGCTTTCATGCAGCAATGAACTGCAAGGCAGTAAGCTCAAAGGATCCTCGGAACAACGAAGAGTACTTTGGGGCACCTTGTAATAACAAGAGCAACTGGGAATGAATGTATGAGTAGCAAGTGTATGTAGTTATCCATACAGATATATTGGTGGTAGGGAATTGCAAAGGCGGAGGGCACAAAGGATCTCGGGAAAACATCGAATAGTATCTTTGGAACCTTCTGATGAAGCAGGCGATCATCTGAAATGAACGGCTCTCCGGGATGGAGTAGTTACGAGTACCTAAAGTTAGAGTTAGTAAAATCTTTATCCTGAATAGAAGAGAGATAAGAATCCCAGAGTAAATATGCGCAATAAAAGATACTAATACCACCCATAGGTGATGTGGGCCCGTAAGCCACGCAACACAGTTAGTAAAATAGTTTTTCAAAGACTAGACTCAACTTCGGCCAAGGAGTTGGAAAGGGGTGAGAGAGTCCTGGATTATGGGGTCCTCGGAGAGCCGGCCTATGTGACATGGGCCGGACTGACGGGTTGTGAAGATGCAGAACCGAAGGCCTTCTCCCGTGTCCGGATGGGACTCTCCTTTGCGTGGACGGCAAGCTTGGCGTCCGGATGTGTAGTTTCTTTCCTCTGTAAACCGACTTTGTACAACCCTAATCCCCTCCGGTGCCTATATAAACTGGAGGGTTTAGTGCTTAGGGGCGAACACAATCTTAGAAGCTAGACATCTAGGGTTTATCCATTACGATCTCGAGGTAGGTCAACTCTTGTAACCCCTATACTCATCAAAGTCAATCAAGCAGGAAGTAGGGTATTACCTCCATTAAGAGGGCCCGAACTTGGGTAAACATCGTGTCCCCTGCCTCCTATTACCTTTGATCCTTAGACGCACAGTTTGGGACCCCCTACCCGAGATCTGCTAGTTTTTACACCGACATTGGTGCTTTCATTGAGAGTTCCTCTGTGTCGTCGACAGAAGGATTGATGGCTCACCTTGTCATCAAGGATAGCATCACTTCCGGAGAAACCCTAGCTTTAGGGAAAACCCTACGACTCAGCAGCTTCATCATGGGCGCTCGCCTGACCGTTAAGCCAGAAGCGGCGTAACTCATCGCCAAAAATCACCCCCGCGTCGGCCCTGAATACTCTGACAAGATGGATCTAGCAGATGTATCGGCCTTAAACGAACTGCTAGATCGCATCGCCGCCCTGGGGGCGGCAACCAACTATGATTGGATTGGGCTTAAACCCGATTAGAGAGAAATTAGATCTCCACCGATCACCCATCATGTGGCAATCATGGAGGAGCAAGCCAACAATGACTCTTCTCCTACGTTGAGAACAAAGTATGTTCGGGTTTCTGAGCTCGGAGAACCGGACTCCCGTCTTCTGGAAGACACTTCTTGTCCTCCGAACATGGAATCGGGTGTTGAGCCTAAAAACACACCGGACGCTCTGGAGCCCGGGCCTGTAACCTCGGAAATTCTTCAGAATCTGGACTTCTCAGTGGGTCAGGGTTCGGATTTGAACCCACCCACCCACCACAAGCAATATTCCCCAAGAAACTCCGGTCCTTCGGACATATGCGACTTAATGTATGTGCGGCAGCAGCCTCAAGAAACAGTCCACCACTTTTGGGCTAGAATCCTACTTGTTAAAAACAAGGTCAAGGATTGCTATGACGACGACGCGATCTCGGTATTTTGCAACAATTGCACAGATGAGAGAATCCTTAATGCCCTCAACCGCCGTGGAGTAGCGCACTTTGCCGATTGGCATACATAGTACAGAAGTACTACGCAATGGAAAGCGCCTGGAAAACCCAGACAGCCCGCTGGGAACTACAGGCCTTTAGGCCATCCCACAGACGGGCAAAGAGGATGCACCCCCGCCGAGCACCCAATCATCATCCCATAGACAAGAAAATTAAACCCGATACAAGGCATAGAACTGTCCTCGAGGAATGGCTCGACAAGCCCTGTAAAATTCACATGATGCCGGATAACAAACCGATGCATAGCCTTCGAGAATGTTGGATACTCCGACAGGTGGCCAAGAGCAGCGAGCGTATCCTCACTAACAACACTCCAGAGAACTACTCTTCAGAGGACAATGATCCCAAAGTATTCACGGTCTTCGAGACCTTTTCTTCAAATAATCGGCGCAAAAGGGCGCTCCGTGACCTCGCCGAAGGCTGCCACATGGCAGCAGTAAATCCTTGGCTCAACAATCACTTTCAACACCGATGACGAACCAAGAGCCCGCTCAGTCCGGGCACCAGCCGCTTTGGTCCTAAACCCAATTGTAGACGGCTTTCGGCTCACTAAAGTTCTCATGGACGGTGGTAGCGGACTGAACCTCATCTACGAGGACACGCTCAATAAAATGCAAATGGACAGGAGTCGCATTGAGCAAAGTAACACAACCTTTCGTGGTATTATCCCTAGTCGAGAAGCCAGATGCTCGGGAAAAATCAAACTCGATGTGGTATTCGGCACGCCGGAGAACTACAGGTCCGAAGAGTTAGTCTTCCATGTGGCACCATTCAACATCAGGTATCATGCTTTGCTGGGGCGAGACGCATTCACGCACTTCCAAGCCGTACCCCATTACGAGTAAATGAAGCTCAAAATGCCCGGGCCCAATGGAATTATCACTATCACCAGTGATCCGGACATAACACTCCGCGCCGAAAACAAAACTGCCTCTCTAGCCCATGAGGCATTATCCGAGGCCCTCGCGGCCGAGGAATTGACCACTCTACATTCTACAATAGATAGGG
Organism: Aegilops speltoides; assembly: GCA_021437245.1. Classification (NCBI taxonomy): domain Eukaryota; kingdom Viridiplantae; phylum Streptophyta; class Magnoliopsida; order Poales; family Poaceae; genus Aegilops; species Aegilops speltoides. Next base: position 236,581,262 of record CM038141.1, read on the forward strand.
ATGATGTAATCCTTGATAAGAGACCCTAATCTACTTCCTTCAAGCCAGCAGACGAAATAGTCAAATTTAAGGTCCACCCCATGGACCCCAAGAAAACAGCTTCCATTGGGGCATAGCTGGATCCGACGATGGACGCCGCATTACACGCATTCCTACGTGAGAACTGGGACATTTTTGCCTAGCAACCTTCAGATATGCCAGGTATCCCATGGAGACTGGCTGAGCATAGTCTCAATATACTGAAAGGATACAAACCAGTCAAGCAAACTCTGCGTCGATTCTCCGAACCCAAACGACAGGCTACGGGGGAGGAGCTAGCCAAGCTACTCAAAGCCGGGTTTATAAGAGAGATCAAACATCTGGACTGGCTAGCAAACCTAGCCATGGTACCTAAGAAGGATAAATCCTGGTGCATGTGTGTCGATTTCAAAGATCTTAACAAGGCTTGCCCTAAGGACCCCTTCCCACTACCTCGAATTGACCAGATTATTGACACAACTGCAGGACACGATTCCTTGTGCTTCCTTGACGCATATTACGGATATCATCAAATTAAGATGAAAGAATCCGACCAAGCCCCCACGACGTTCATCACTCCGTATGGGCCCTTCTGTTTCAACACTATGCCTTTCGGTCTCAAAAATGCCAGCGCAACCTACCAACGCATGATTCAAACATGCCTGGAAAAGCAGATTGGCAAAACTGTGGAGGCATATGTAGATGACATAGTCATCAAAACCAAACATGTTGATTCATTGGTAGATGACTTACACCTTACATTCGACAACCTCCGAGCATACGATATACGACTAATCCGGAAAAATGTGTTTTCGGCATTCCAGCCGACAAGCTGCTTGGGTTCATTGTATCCAATAGAGGAATCGAAGCAAACCCCGCTAAAATCCGAGCCCTATCATAGTTGGGAACACCAATAGACCTCAAGTAGGTCCAAAAGTTAGCTGGGTGCGTGGTAGCTTTAAGCCGTTTTATCTCCAGACTAGGGGAAAAGGTGTTGCCATTATATCGCTGGCTCCGCTGCACTGACCACTTTGTGTGGACGGACGCTGCCACATCTAGACTGGAGAAATAAAAGCTCTATTAGCAACTAACCCAATCGTGGCCGCACCAAACGTCGACGAACCGATGCTTCTCTACATATCTGCAACTCACCAAGTGGTGAGTGCGGTACTCGTCGTCAAACGAGATGAGGAGGGACATAAATTCCCGCTTCAAAAACAAGTATACTATGTATCGATGGTCCTTACACCATGCAAATCTCGATACCCGCGTTATCAAAAGATAGCATGTGCGGTCTTTATGGCATCTCGAAAGCTGCGACACTACTCTCAAGAGTGTTCGATCATGGTGGCTTCCGAAGTACCACTTAACGATATTATAAACAATCAGGATGCCACCGGCTGGATTTCCAAATGGGCCATCGATCTCTTACCATTTGAAATAAATTACAAGCCACGCCGAGCTATCAAATCTCAGGTGTTGGCTGACTTCGTCACCGAATGGACAGAGGCCGAACTCGCTCAAGAATACAACACATATTCCAACTGGGTGATGCACTTTGACGACTCTAAAATGTTAGCCGGATTGGGGGCTGGTGTCGTCTTGACATCCCCACAGGCGACACAATCCGTTATGTGCTCTAAATACTGTATACAGACTCTAACAATGCAGCCGAATACGAGGCCCTATTGCACGGTCTCCGGATGGCCGTCTCCATGGGCATACAACGCCTCGAAGTACGCGGGGACTCAAACCTTGCAATATCTTAGATAAACGGAGACTTCGACGCAAAAGATTTGAAGACATACTCAAAATAGCAGCTCGGTTTGAAGCGCTCGAGTTTCATTATGTGGCTCGAGAGAGTAATCAAGCTGAGGACATACTTGCCCGCATGGGCGCCAAGCGCGACCCCATCCCGCCTAACACATTCGTGGAGAGGCTCTTCAATCCATCCGTCATATGGCAGGACGATAGCGGCAACAACGTTCTAGAACTGATCATACCCCTAGATTCCGAACACAGTCCCGACATCGTCAAGGGTTCGGGCACTGGAGTTACACAATCGCTCACAAAATCATGGCTATAATCGCCCTGTGGACTGAACCGTTCCTCGCCTACCTTACTAGGAATGAGCTCCCTGATGACCAGACGAAGGCCCGTCGCATTGTTCGACGCTCGAAGGCCTACAAAGTCCATGAGGGGAACTATACAAGAAAAGTACCACCGGAGTACTCCAGAGGTGTATCTCCGAAGAATAAGGATGTAGCTCTTGGGTGAAATACATGCTGGTCTGGGTGGCCATCACGCCGCAGCTCGGGCCCTTGTAAGTAAGGCCTTCCGTATGGGTTTCTTTTGGCTCACGGCCCGAGCAGACGCACAAGACCTCATACAGCGATGTGTTGGATGCCAGCTTTTCACCAATCAAAGCCATATGCCGCCCACTGCCTTACGAACAACCCCCATTACTTGGCCTTTTGTGGTCTGGGGGCTAGACATGGTCGGACCCCTTAAAGGGGGAAGCCATAAGAAGAAATATTTAGTGGTTATGGTCGACAAGTTCACTAAATGGATAGAAGCCAAACCAGTCAAAACGGCCGAAGCCGGACCGATTATAGACTTCATATCCGGTGTTGTACACCGTTATGGTGTCCCGCATAGTATCATTACTAACAACGGTTCTAACTTTACGGCCGATGAGGTGAAAACCTAGTGCGCTAATTTGGGATCAAGCTCGATTACGCCTCTGTATATCACCCTCAGACAAACGCTCAAGTCAAACTGGCTAACGGCTTGATAATGAGTGGCATTAAACCCAGACAAGTGCGATCGCTGTGTGAGTCAGACAAACACTGGGTTGAAGAACTTGATTTTGTACTCTGGGGGCTGTGTACCACACCCAATCGCATGACCAGATACACACCTTTTTTCACGGTGTACGGCGCCGAGGCAGTATTGCCTTGCAACATTATTCATGACTCACCTCGAGTGCGCATGTATGAAGAGAGAGAGAGGCCGAGCTCGACCGACAGGACGATCTAGATGGCTTGGAGGAGGAGCGCAACGTTGCGAAGGCCCGTTCCGCATTTTACCAACAACAAGCTTGGTGATATCAAAGCAGGGAAGTACGGGCAAAGACTTATAATGTCGGTGAACTTGTCCTCCGCCTACCAGAGAAGAAAAAGGACAAGCTCAAGCCCAAATGGGAGGGTCCCTTCATCATAGATGAAGTTCTCACTGGAGGAGCCTATCGCCTTCGCAACGCTTCGGGTAATCGTTTGGAACCAAACACATGGAACGTTGCTCGGCTCCGAAGATTTTACGCCTAAGTTGACACTTATAACTTTTTTTCGTTTGTTCTTTTCTCCCTCTCACCCTTTTTCTCTCTTTTTCATTTTTGTACGACTTCTACCAGTGTTCGGATAAGCCGCACACTCGACAGATATACATCATTAAATGTACATACCCCATAATACCTGGGGGCTTCTTTTGGCAGAAGCTTATTATGATTATTATTTTGGAGCGTCAAGCTCACCATATATATGTGTTGTCTACTCATATGTGCCTTGTCTTCGCCATTATATGCACCTTTATGACTTAAGTTTTTGCCAAGCTGGGTTGCCTGGCTCCTGTGCTTATGCCCTACGTTCCCGCTTGTTCGGCTAGGGCATAAAGGGAGCACCTTTGCGATTGTTACAGCCGGGTTATCCAGACGTGTACCTCAGACGGGTGAAGCCGCAAGCTAGCGTTCTTAAGGGAATAATCGGTCGGCGGACAAGAGACGAACTGCCCTCGTTGCAATATACGCCCCCAATTATAATGTGTACTGTGATTTCTCACACCATATCTTATGCATGCGCAAAAACACATGCTGGCCCAGGGAAAGGAACCCTTAACAGAACTATTCTCTCTGGAAGATGTTTCTTACGATCAAATGTAATATAACATAACTCCCCGAATACAACTTGTCTGTTTAAGCAACTATGACCGGACTGCCTAGTTTCCAAACATACCTTGGTGTTTACCAATGGTATAAATATCCGGAAACAATCCAAACCTCGGGTTCTGGAGGTTGAAGCGCAAAGTCTGCCATGACAATCATTTTACAGTTCAGCTGGAGATAAGTTTGTTGATAAAGTACACTACTACTTGGACTAAAGAAACTTCTTCTTCCTCTAGACCCTCTAGTAGGTTGTCTAGTTTATAATTCTGTTCAGAAAACTTAGCTGCTATTTTCACTTGGTCGTACATTAAGCTAACAGAATTTCTTGTCCATCTGGTCCCTGAGGTCCGACTCGGGCCATATGATTCATATCAAGCTTGGTATACCGCGTTTTCACCATGGCCAAGGCTTCCTGGGCGCCTTCCTGACATGCTGATATCTTCCATAGCTCCAAATGGTGAAGAGCCCCCTTGAATAAATTTGCAAGATCATCCATACTTCCAGGAGGGGGAACGGATGGCCATAAAGCCTTCCCATGTTCCTCAATGCTTTCCGAGCTCGCTCGTGCACTTTGGATAGCTCTTGTAGCAGGCCGCCTTGGAATCCAGACACTTCTCCTTCGGGGCGTCCGGTTAGCACACCTGCAGAAGCAAACTTGTAAAAAGTTCAAACAGGAGACCGTGTGATAGATAGGTTAAAGAGCATATTGAATATACCGCCTTTCAGCTTCTTGTTCTCCTTCAAAGCATCCGATAAATGGGCTCTTAAATCCTTCAGTTCTTTGGCTTGCTTGATATTTGCATCCTGTAGTTTGTTCTTCTCATTAATGGTCCATGTCAATACACATTGACCAGCGGCTTCTTGCCCTTCAGCATGTTGTTTGTCCGCCTGAGCAGCCCTTAGCCTCTCCTCCAGTTGATCTGTCGAGCCTGCCAATGAGACAAATGCATAGTTAAGCAACCTCGTTGTAGGAATGGAATTTTATTTCCGAGCAGCTGTTGTACTTACCATCAGGTGCATTCTTGGATTTCTTCAAATTTTCCAATTCGGCGGTGGCAGCAGTCAGCTTAGTTTGGCTCCTCTAGCTCCTTCGGTAATGTGTTATTCCTCTCCGTGAGCACCTTACAATATAACGACTCTCAAATCAGTTGGGCCAACTGCTTCAAGACTCGGGGGCTACTGGCATATGATTGCTGAATCTGCATAAAAATACTTAGCCGCATATCCTTTGAAAGCTGGTGAGTGGCTCTAGCAAGTCCATCTCGAGCAGCTCGGATATAAGCATCCGTTCAGCTGAAAGCATTGAATGCCTCTTCAGTGAAGTTTGGGTCATGCATAGCCGCCCTCCATCGCCGGTGATTCATCGCAATCTCCACTTCAGAGTTCGTGACGGATACATTATCCGAATCCTCTGGGAGATGACAATCTGGCATTGCTCCCGCATCCCCTCCAGTCCTTGTGGCAGGGTCCGGGGCTGGATTAGTCTGTGCATGGCCGACCAGGTCTCCGGATGCAGTCCAGCATACACTCCTCCTGCAATATGGCACAATAGGGAATGTCAATGTCCGATCTATCTGCTGAGTGCGTGCTAAAGGATTATACCTCTTCGACGCTGTAGGATCGAAGAAGGTGAGAGTGTCTAGAGGGGGGTGATTAGACTACTCGACAAGATAAAAATTCTGCCTTTTGATAAAGAACAGATTTTGGCAGATTTTGCATAACACACACAAGTCAAGTAGCACACTACACATGCAATTCTAGAGTATGGGCAGCGGAAAGTAAATTGCACAAGTAGTAAAGAGAAGTGGAGAAGATCAAACGCAATTTGGAGATGCGGTGATTTTTCTCGTGGTTCCGATAGGTGGTGCTATCGTACTTCCACGTTGATGGAGACTTCAACCCACGGAGGGTAACGGCAGCGAGAGTCCATGGAGGGCTCCACCCACGAAGGGTCCACGAAGAAGCAACCTTGTCTATTCCATCATGGCCTACGCCCACGGAGGGCTAGCCTTACTCGGGGTAGATCTTCACGAAGTAGGCGATCTCCTTGCCCTTACAAACTTCTTGGTTCAACTCCACATCTCGACGGAGGCTCCCAAGCGACACCTAACCAATCTAGGAGGCACCACCCTCCAAAAGGTAATAGATGGTGTTGATGATGATGAACACCTTGCTCTTGTGCTTCAAATGATAATCTCCCCAACACTCAACTCTCCTCACTGATTTGGCTGTGGTGGAAGAAAGGATTGAGTGGAAAGCAACTTGGGAAGGCTAGAGATCAAGCTTCATATGGTGGGAGTGGAGCAACTTGATCTCAACACAAGGGTAGGTAGTTCTCTTCTCGAAATGTAAGGTAGGAGTGGTAGTTCTTTCGATGGCTCTCTCCACGAATGAAGAGGGGTGGAGGGGTATTTATAGCCTCCACACAAAATCCAACCGTTACACACATTTGAGCAATCTCGGTGGGACCGAAGTTGACAACTCGGTGAGACCGAAAGTTCAAATAATGTGAGCGTTGGGATTTTCGTGGGACCGAAAATACAATCTCGGTTAGTCCGATTAGTGCAATGACAAGAGCAAGCCAATTTCGGTGGGACCGACTTCATCATCTCGGTGACACCGATTTGATGACGAAGGATTCTGAAGCTTGGCAACTCAAGTTTCGGTGAGACCGAGTTGAATCGGAAAATCCGAGTTTTCTAGGGTTTGGCTTTATGGCTGAGGTGGTTCATCTCGGTGTGGTGAGATGGGAAAATCGGTGGGACCGAGACTACTTATGAGTGTATATGGCGGTGAGAGTTGCCGATAGTTTAGGAGATGTATCACTAAGCACTTGAGCAACGGATCATCATCATAACCTCATCCCTTTTAATAGTATTGGCTTTCCTATGGACTCAATGTGATCTTGGATCACTAAACCAAAAATAGAGTCTTGAGCTTTTGCCAATGCTTGCCTTAGCATTTTGAGGGGTCCACCTCTTCAGTCCTTTTGCCATGCCAATGTGATTGAATTTCCTGAAACATACTTGATAAAAGCATTAGTCCAACCACAAAGTATGTTGTCATTAATTACCAAAACCACCCAGGGAGCAAATGTGCTTTCAGACGCAGAAGAGGGCTCGGCTGTATCGTTGTTTGCCTTTCTTTTCAGAGACGCGCCTTGTGCAAGTGTCGTCTTCTTAGAGGGCGCCTTTGCTGCAGTACGCTAGTGCGAGCGTCGCCCCTTGGGAGTACGATGTAGTGCAGTGGGTGAGTCGCAGAGGGAAAACTCTTTTTGTGGAGATGTCTCCTGGGCACTTACATGGGAGGAAGGGAGAAGGCCGGGGTAGTCAACTATAATAGCCACTTCCGTGCCGTTGTAGCTCGTTTGATAAAAGACTCCATCCTTAAAGTCTACAAATATATCCGGATCCTCTTCGAATCCAGAATCACGGTCTCGATTATGGTCCTCTGGCTGCGGAGCGGGGCTGTAGATCCCTGTGATGACCTTTCTCCATTCCTGTTAAAGGAAGTCGGATTAAGTTTAACTAAAAAGCATAGTTAAGGAAAAAAGATCGATTAATGCCTATAATCAAAGACTTACCCAGTCAATGGGGGTATACATGGAGAAACCTTATCGACACTTCAGGCGAGCGAAATCTTCCTTTTCCCCTTTGAAAAGGCTAGCCAATGTGGCAGCCAGAGTGGCAAAGTTAGCCGGACCCTTGCGCCCACAACGTGAGGTGTCGTCCTCCCCGTTGTAATGCCACATGGGAAGCCCCCTGGATTGAAGCGGCTGAACGCATCGTGTTATTGAAATCGCCACTACCTCGACTATAGATAGTCCGGAGTGGGCAAGTATTCTGATCTTGTTCACTAGCCTCTTAACCTCTGCACTATCTTCTTCTTCATAGCTTCAGGGACGCCAGCTGGCGTGCTTCTTTAAAGGAGCAGAGGAAAATTCAGGAAGACCTTGACAGATTGGGCCCGGAAGGACAACGTCTTCGATTTAGAACCACTCCGAGGGCCACTCTTCGGATGCCTTCTTCGGAGTGCCGGACAGGTATCCTGTTCCGCCTATACGCCATACTTCGGCACCGCCCACCTCGAATATGGATCCCTTCTGGGAGTGGGGGACGAGGCAGAAATATATCCTCCATAAATCGAAATGGGCCTCACAGCCTAGAACAGCTCGCAAAGAGCAACAAAGCCTGCGATGTGTAGAATGGAGCCCGACGTGAGGTTGTGCAGTTGGAGACCGTAATACTCTAGAAGACCTCTGAGGAAAGGGTGGATTGGAAATCCCACACCCCTCAGCAGGAATGAAACAAAGTACACCCGCTCCCCTTTATTGGGATTGGGGAAGTTCTTCGCCAGGGCTTCGCCATTGAAGGTAGTTAATCCCGCACGAACGGGGACTAGATCCGATTTTTGGAGGGAGGTATCCCTGCGCCTGAAGCTTGGTCAACTGGGCATGGGGCACCGAGCAGCTCTCCCGGTCGCCTTCTTGAGGGTCGTGTGGGCGCGAGGAAGAACAATGAGCGTTGGCCATCTTTGGTTGGTTTCCTATGGCAAGCTCTAAGGATTTTCGTCTGGCGAGGAATGGCATCTGAGATTCAATCTCTTTAAATAAACGCATTCCCTACATGGTCAAGGGGTTATTTGTAAAAATGCTTAGACCCTTCGTATTCGTCTGACACGTTGAAGCTGAGGCAACGGCGACACAAAAGCTGAAGAGTACAATATTTAAATGTAAAGGCTGAACTATATGGAGTACAATGGGGAACTCGCCTTGCAAAGCCGAAGATATGAAGCCGGATACAACGTCGTCATTGAAGGAAAGTTTGGGGGCTACTGAGGGAGTCTTGGATTATGGGGTCCTCGGAGCGCCGACCTATGTGACATGGGCCAGACTGACGGGCCGTGAAGATGCAGAACCGAAGGCCTTCTCGCGTGTCCGGATGGGACTCTCCTTTGCGTGGACGGCAAGCTTGGCATCCGGATGTGTAGTTTCCTTCCGCTATAAACCGACTTTGTACAACCCTAGTCCCCTTCGATGCCTATATAAACTGGGGGTTTAGTCCTTAGGGGCGAACACAATCATAGAAGCTAGACATCTAGGGTTTAGCCATTACGATCTCGAGGTAGATCAACTCTTGTAACCCCTATACTCATCAAAGTCAATCAATCAGGAAGCAGGGTATTACCTCCATTAAGAGGGCCTGAACCTGGGTAAACATTGTGTCCCCTGCCTCCTGTTACCTTTGATCCTTAGACGCACAGTTCGGGACACCCTACACGAGATCTACCGGTTTTTAACCGACAAGGGGCTTCCTACTAGCAGTCGGATCTGATACCAACTTGTGACATCCCAGACTTAATCATGCACTAATCATACACACAGATGTGCACGATCAAGATTAGAGACTCATGGGAAGATATCACAACACAACTCTAGACTCAAATTAAAATAATACAAGCTTTACATTACAATCCAGGGGCCTCGAGGGCTCGAATACATAAGCTCGAATACACAAGAGTCAGCAGAAGCAACAATATATGAGTACAAACATAAGTAAACAAGTCTGCCTTAAGAAGGCTAGCAAAAACAACAACATTGATCGAACAGGCAAGGCCTCCTGCTAGGGAGCCTCCTAACTACTCCTAGTCATCAGCGGTCTCCATGTTGTAGTAGGCTCCGCTGGATAGTAGTAGTGGTTTATGAGATTAAATGGCTCCTGGCCTCCGTCATCTGATCACAGCAATCAGGTATAGGGGAAAAGAGGTAGCAAAGCAATCGTGAGTACTCATCCAAAGTACTCGCAAGACATACATCAGATCTATAGTAAGTATGCATCCGTATCAAAAGAATGGGGCTATATCTTTGGACTGAACTATAGAAATGCCAGAATAGAGAGGAAAGGCCTAGCCTACCGAAGACTATCATCTTGAAGCAACAGAAGAGTTTAGAGTAGCATAACATAAGTAATAAGTATGTTGTAGCGCCCAGAGATGCTTCCTCGTCTCCCTACGAGAAAGAGATCCCGGAGCCATCATATCTATTTAGTGACTCCAGTATCCAGTTCTAGTTGTATAGATCGGGATACAACTCCGAGCGTCCGTTACTGTGGACATCACTATTCGAATAGACTAACTTCCCTGCAGGGGGCGCAAACTTATCCAACATGCTCGATTAACTCCGGTCGAACACACTTTCCTGGGTCATGCCCGGCCTCGGCCAATCGACACACCGTAGTCCTATCTAGGCTCAACAGAGAGGCGAGCACGCTGGTCTACATCCTAAATGCGAAGGGGTCATGGGCCAATCGTCCTTTGCAATCCTGCACATTGCGAGGACGGCATGTTCCCATATAGCCCATTTACAGCCCGCTAACTCACGACCCATTATGGACTATCTGAATTAGGCCCAATAGTGTCATATGGGCCGTCCAATATAATTCCAACCCATTGTAACTTCTGGTCCATGTAAGGCCCATGACGTCTTTCGGCCCATACGAGGCCCTTTGTAACTCTAGGCCCATTAAAGGCCTGTGGTGAAACTGACCCATAATGAACAGTGTATCACTTTATACCCATCAACGCCCATTATTTCGTTGGGCCGTTTCCAGCCCGTGTTAAGTTTCGGTCTTCTAAGGGCCCATTTATTTTTCGGCTCATTTCCAGCATTCGGTTACTTACGGTCCGTTGCTGGCCTGTTCCGCTTGTGGGCCAAATTCAGCCCGTGGTTACAGTCGGCCCGTTAAGCTGTTGGGCTCTTTTCATAGCATCATTGATGACCCACAAGTATAGGGGATCTATCGTACTACTTTTGATAAGTAAGAGTGTCGAACCCAACGAGGAGCAGAAGGAAATGACGCGAGGTTTTCAGTAAGGTTTTCTCTGCAAGCACTGAAATTGTAGGTAACAGATAGTTTTGTGATAAGATAAATTGTAACGAGTAACAAGCAATTAAAGTAAATAAGTGCAGCAAGGTGGCCCAATCCTTTTTGTAGCAAAGGACAAGCCTGGACAATTTCTTATAATAAGAAAGGAGCTCCCGAGGACACATGGGAATTATCGTCAAGCTAGTTTTCATCACACTCATATGATTCACGTTCGGTACTTTGATAATTTGATATGTGGGTGGATCGGTGCTTGGGTACTGCCCTTACTTGGACAAGCATCCCACTTATGATAAACCCCTGCTGCAAGCATCCGCATCTACAAAAGAAGTATTAAGGTAAACCTAACCACAACATTAAACATATGGATCCAAATCAGCCCCTTACGAAGCAACACATAAACTACGGTTTAAGCTTCTGTCACTCTAGCAACCCATCATCTACTTATTACTTCCCAATGCCTTCCCCTAGGACCAAATAATGGTGAAGTGTCATGTAGTCGATGTTCACATAACACCACTAGAGGAAAGACAACATACATCTCATCAAAATATCGAACGAATACCAAATTCACATGACTACTAATAGCAAGACTTCACCCATGTCCTCAGGAACAAACGTAACTACTCATAAAGCATATTCATGTTCATAATCAGAGGAGTAATAATATGCATTAAGGATCTGAACATATGATCTTCCACCAAGTAAACCAATTAGCATCAACTACAAGGAGTAATCAACACTACTAGCAACCCACAGGTACCAATTTGTGGTTTTGATACAAGATTGGATACAAGAGATGAACTAGGATTTTGTGAGGAGATGGTGCTGGTGAAGATGTTGATGGAGATTGAATCCCTCCCGATGAGAGGATCATTGGAGATGACGATGGTGATGATTTCCCCCTCCCGGAGGGAAGTTTCCCCGGCAGAACAACTCTGCCGGAGCTCTAGGTTGGTTCCGCCAAGGTTCTGCCTCGTGGCGGCGGAGTTTCGTCCCGTAAGCTTGCCTGTGATTTTTTCCAGGGTAAAAGCCTTCATATAGTAGAAGATGGACACCGGAGGGCTACCAGGGGTCCCAGGAGACAGGGGGGCACGCCCAGTAGGGGTGGGCGCGGCCCCCACCCTCCTGGCCTGGGTGTGCCCCCCTCTGGTAGTTTCTCCACTCAATAATTCTTATTAATTCCAAAAATAACTTTCATGGAGTTTCAGGATTTTTGGAGCAGTGCAGAATAGGTTTCCAATGTTTGCTCCTTTTCTAGTCAGAATTCCAGCTGCCGGCATTCCCCCTCTTCATGGTAAACCTTGTAAAATAAGAGAGAATAGCCATAAGTATTGAGATATAATGTGTAATAACAGCCCATAATGCAACAAATATTGATATAAAAGCATGATGCAAAATGGACGTATCAACTCCCCCAAGCTTAGACCTCGCTTGTCCTCAAGCGGAAGCCGATATCGAAAAATATGTCCACATGTTTGGAGATAGAGGTGTCGCTAAAAATAAAATACGGACATGAGGGCATCATGATCATTCTTATAACAACAATATATAGATTTTGTCAGATGATTTCTTATTCTCAAGTAACGATCGGTTCACAATGTCAAGTATGGTTCAAAAACTTCATTGGGAACTAACAAACTATAATCTCAGTCACTGAAGCAATTGCAATTTATCATAACATCAGAAAGAGTCAAGAATAGAGCTTTTCAGCAAGTCCACATACTCAACTATCATGTAGTCTTCTACAATTGCTAACACTCACGCTATACTTGTGGTTATGGAGTTTCAACCGGACACTGAGAAAGATAGGGGCTTATTGTGTTGCCTCCCAACATATTCACCTTTAGGTGATGTTAACAATAATAATTCGTGCTAACTTACACCCAATTGGATATATATATATATCAAGATCTTTCAAACACGAGGAGCTTGCCAAAGGATAAAATGAAAAAGGGAAAGGTGAAGATCACCTTGACTCAAGCATAAAGTGAAAACATAAAGTAAAAGATAGGGCCTTCACAGAGGGAAGCAGCGGTTGTCATGTGCTTTTAGGGTTGGATGCATAAAATCTTAATGCAAAAGAACGTCACTTTATATTGCCACTTGTATACGGACCTTTATTATGCAGTCCGTCGCGTTTATTGCTTCCACAACAAGATCGTATAAAGCTTATTTTCTCTGCACTAATAAGTCATACATATTTAGAGAGCAATTTTTATTGCTTGCAACATGACAACTTACTTGAAGGATCTTACTCAATCCATAGGTAGGTATGGTGGACTCTCATGGCAAAACTGGGTTTAAGGATATTTGGGAGCACAAGTAGTATCTCTACTTGGTGCAAGGAATTTGGCTAGCATGAGGGGGAAAGGCAAGCTCAACATGTTTGGAAGGTCAATGACAATATACTTTAACTGAGATGTGAGAAAACATAAACCATTACGTTGTCTTCCTTGTCGAACATCAACTCTTTTAGCATGTCATACTTAATGAGTGCTTCACAATCATAAAAGATGTCCAAGATAGTATATTTGTATGTGAAACCTCTCTTTCCTTATTACTCCCTATTAATTGCAACAATGACCAAAACTACATTTGTCAACTCTCAACAACTTTTATGCCTCATACTTTCTATGTGTGAAGTCATTACTATCCATAAGATCAATATGAACTCTTTTATTCTTTTTATTCTTTCTACTTTCTCAAGATCATAGCAAAATAGCAAAGCCCTTGACTCAACACTAATCTTTATTATAGATAGCTCATGGACTCGATTACATAAAGAGATCACAAAGGAAAACTCAAAGCTACTTGATACTAAAACTTCAATCTACTAGATCAAGATACTACTAAAAGGATCAAACTAAATAAAACGGTAAAGATAGGAGTGTGATGGTGATACGATACCGGGGCACCTCCCCCAAGCTTGGCAGTTGCCAAGGGGAGTGCCCATACCCATGTGGTTATGTCTCCTTCTTCATGGTTGGTGTTATGATCTTCTTGGCGATGATGCCCCTCGGGATACGATTCTCCTCCTCGAGCTTATTGACTTGTTGTTTGAGGTCCATAATTTCTTTGCGGAGCTTGCCCGTAACGGCTAAAGCTCCCTTTACCCAAGGATGCTGCATAGCTTCCGGAGAAAAAGTAACGCCCTTTTTCATATTTTCATAAGAAATAAATTTAACGTTGGAAGGGATGACCGAATTTGGAATAGCCGAGCTATGTAGTTCCCCCATCATGAATCCTACTTGGAGACGAGAGGTAAATTCTTGATCCTCCTCCATGGCATCTATCCTTTTCAAGTCGGCCTCCATCTCATCCTCCGTTGATGGTCCAAAGTGATAAGCATCGCTATTTGCTCCTGGACCCGGTGTCGGGTGAGACACCCGACTCTCCCCGACTGACTCCTGAGAAGACATCTTGCTCTTAATCTGCAACAGGAACAACTCGAAACAAAAGCAGAGGATATTTGCGTGATACGGTGGTCAAAACCTTCGGGAGATTATATAATGAATTTATACCGACCAAAATACGTAACGTGCAAGAAAACTGAGTCCGGGAGGCACACGAGGTGGCCACGAGATAGGGGCGCACACCCAGGAAGGGTGGGCGCGCCCTCCACCCTCGTGGAGTCCTCATGTCCTTCCCGGACTACTTCTTTCTTTCCAAAATTCTTAAATATTCCAAAACTGATAAAAATTGCAACTAGAACTGTTTTGGAGTCGGTTTACTTACTGTACCTCATACCTATTCCTTTTCAGAGTCTGGAATGTTCTGGAAAGTGTTCTTTATGTATTCCTCCGGGGTTACAGTTTCAATAGTATTAGTTTCAACATTGATAGGGTTACCTGAGATATAATGTTTAATCCTTTGATTGTTCACCACCCTCGGACTTGTGCCTTCGAAGTTGTTGATTTTTATGGCACTGGAACGATAGACCTCCTTGATAACATAAGGACCTTCCCATTTAGAGAGAAGTTTTCCTGCAAAAAAATCTTAAATGAGAGTTGAATAATAACACATAATCACCTACGTTAAACTCATGCTTTTGTATCATTTTATCATGCCGGTGTTTGACTTTTTCTTTGAATAGCTTGGCATTCTCATAGGCTTGGGTTCTCTAGTCATCAAGTGAGCTAATATCAAATAACCTCTTCTCACCGGCAAGTTTGAAGTCATAGTTGAGCTCTTTAATAGCCCAATAAGCTTTATGTTCAAGTTCTAGAGGTAAGTGACATGCTTTTCCATAAACCATCTTATACGGAGACATACCCATAGGATTTTTGTATGCAGTTCTATAGGCCCATAATGCATCATCAAGTTTCTTGGAACAATTCTTTCTAGATCTATTCACAGTCTTTCCTAAAATTAATTTGAGCTCTCTATTGCTCAACTCTACTTGACCACTAGACTGCGGGTGATAAGGAGATGCGATTCTATGATTAACATCATACTTAGCAAGCATCTTACGGAAAGCACCATGAATAAAATGTGAACCACCATCAGTCATAAGATATCTAGGGACTCCAAACCTCGGAAAAATAACTTCTTTAAGCATTTTAATAGAAGTGTTATGATCAGCACTACTGGTTGGAATAGCTTCTACCCACTTAGTAACGTAATCAACAGAAACTAAAATATGTGTGTAACCATTAGAGGCAGGAATAGGTCCCATATAATCAAAGCCCCAAACATCAAATTGTTCAATAACAAGCAAATAATTCATAGGCATTTGTTGACGTCTACTAATATTACGAATTCTTTGACATTCATCACAAGATAAGACAAACTTATGAGCATCTTTGAAGAGAGTAGGCCAATAAAAACCGGATTGCAATACCTTATGTGCAGTTCTATCTCCAGCGTGGTGTCCTCAATAGGATTCAGAGTGACACTTGCGTAGGATCTGTTCCTGTTCATGCTCAGGTACACAACATCTAATAACACCATCTACTCCTTTATAAAGGTGTGGGTCATCCCAGAAGTAATGTCTTAAATCATAAAAGAACTTTTCTTTTCTTTGGTATGTGAAACTAGGTGGTATAAATTTAGCAACAATGTAATTAGCATAATCAGCATACCAAGGAGTAGTACGAGAAGCATTAACGACTGCTAATTGTTCATCAGGAAAGCTATCATCAATAGGTAGTGGGTCATCAAGAACATTCTCTAACTTAGACAAGTTGTCTGCAACGGGGTTCTCAGCTCCCTTCCTATCAATAATATGCAAATCAAATTCTTGGAGCAAGAGAATCCATCTAATAAGTCTAGGCTTAGCATCTTTCTTTTCCACAAGATATTTAATAGCAGCATGATCAATGTGAATAGTAACTTTGGAATCAAGAATATAAGGTCTAAACTTATCACATGCAAACACAACTGCTAAGAACTCTATTTCAGTAGTAGCATAATTTCTGCAGGCGTTATCAAGAGTTATACTAGCATCTTGGATAACATTCAATTTCTTATCGACTCTTTGCCCTAGAACATCACCTACAACATAATCACTAGCATCACACATAATTTCAAAGGGTAAATTCAATCGGTGGTGAACAATAGGTGCGATGATCAAAGCTTTCTTAAGTATTTCAAATGCTTCTACACAATCATCATTAAAGACAAAAGGAATATCTTTTTGCAATAAATTAGTCAAAGGCCTAGAGATTTTACAAAAGTCCTTAATGAACCTCCTATAAAAACCGGCATGACCAAGGAAACTTCTTATACCTTTTATGTCCTTGGGACATGGCATCTTTTCAATAGCATCAACTTTAGCTTTATCAACTTCAATATGTAACATCCCAAATTTTTAATTTGGAATGTTATACAATAGATCATCTTTGCATATCATATTTTATTGCATTTTGGCTTGACCCTAGAAATTTCACGCAACTCAAGGACCCACGGAGAGAGTTGGAAATTTTGTTATTTTCATATTTGAGTTTTCTCAAATTTTGAAAATAGGATCATTTGATTTTAATTATTTTATCTTTGAATATTTCTTATACAAAAATAAAAGAGAGGGAATAAAATGACTTTCCCAATAATAAAGAAATATTGAGGATTTAATAATAAAATCAAATAAGATTTTATTTCGGAGTTTATCGCTATTTTATTTGAATTAGGAAAAATGCATGTTTTTCAAAATTACATATAGGCCCCAAATAAATGTTCATCTTATCCGGCTTATTTTTAGAGGACGGGAAAAATTTATTTCGGGATTTTTGGAGTTCATTTAGTATTTCTTTTCTTTCTTTTTCTGCACATCGTAATTATTTAAAAAAAAGGGTTACCGCCTTACCGGGTTGTGTCCGACACGGACCATCATACCGGCGGCCTTTAAAAGGCCGACAGCCCGCCGGGCGAAACCCTAACCCTTGACCCGCCCGCCCGAGACCAGCAAGCGCCTTGCGGATCTTGATCGCGCCTTGTGCCGCGCCGCGCCACCGCCGCCACCTCGCCACGCCGCCGCCGTCCCGATCGCCACCGCCCCTCCGCCCGTCGCCGCCGCCCGACGGATCGCCTGCCTCACCGGAGCCCATCGCCGGACCTTGCCGGAGGTAGCCGCCCCGCCGCCGGCGATTTTCTAAGAAAAACCGCTCGTTTTTTTATAAAAACCGCGGTTTATTTTTTATATAGATCGGTTTAGTTTTTTCGGTTTATTTATTTTGCGGACGTTCGTCCGTACATTCATTTTAATGAACGATTTTCGTCGTTTAGCCGCAGACAGCGAACGTTCGTTTGTTAGTCTGTTCGCCCATTTTTCTTTTTCTCGGATTTTCCGCGATTATTTTCGATCGCGATTTTGGATCCAATTTTCGTTCTAGTATAACTTTTTGCTCGTTTATCGAAATCAGGCGATTCAAGCGCCTAGAGTTTCATCTCGAAACCCTCTTTCCGTTTAACCAACTCAAACAAGATTTTGCTACTGTAAAATCTAACTTAGGTCCAGATTAGTAAATGAAGCCTGTTTCTTTCGCCGTTTGAGTTTCGTTGCTTCGTTTGATTTGATTCTTTTTGTAAACTGGAGTTCTTAAGTTGAACTTTCTGGTTAGATCTCTTATTTGAGTTTTACCCATGCATTAGATGAGTGCTTATTGTATGCTTGTTTGTTTGCGATAGAGTACCCGGAGTGCGCCACTTGCTACTACGAGTCTCTAGGTTTCACGGATCATCAGCAAGGCAAGTAACACTTTGATCATACCTCTTTACTACCCAGTTTTATTGCATTAGATCAATCCTCAAACAATTGCATGACTAGGATCTGATTTAACATGTGGGTTTTGGGAAGTAGATGAGGTAGTACCTATTACCCGTTTTATTATCAAACCTTTGGGAGTTACTTCTACGTTTGCTTATATCGCTATGCTATGCTAGTAGACGTGGATTGGGTGAGTGTATCCATGACAGATGTGAGATTGTTAATTAATGGTTTACTTAAGGTGGCAACTTTAATACACATCTGGGTGGATTGAGGCACCTGGGGAACCCAGTGTTGCTTGTATTTTTGGAAATCGTGGGGTACCGTGTGATTCTCCTATGGACCGCCACCCAGGGTCAAAGGGATCATGAAATTATTCATGCTAGAAACTTCCATGTGCAGCCGCAACCTACTAAGGGCTCTAGCATAGTTGAGTAAGACGTGTGAACTCTTATAGTGGTAGACTAGCAGATGTAGGGGAAAGTAGGTGTAACTGTCTACCCATCATAAGGTGCAAACGCCTCTGAAAGACTATGTCTCGGTCATCCGTTTCTCAAACACCATGTAGTGCGAGGAATCCAATGGAGGAGATCGAGTCTTGCGGGGAAAAGTGCGCAAACCTCTGCAGAGTGTATAAACTAATCATGGTTAGTCGTGTCCCCGGTTATGGACGTCTTGAGTATCTAGTACCTGGATTATCATGTGAATCTCAACATGTTATTTAATTTAATTTGTTAGGTTTTAATGATGATGCTTAATTGGGATTTAGTTGGTGACTATCGGTGTCAAAACCGGCGGATCTCAGGTAGGGGGTCCCGATCTGTGCGTCAAGGCTGATGGTAACAAGAAGTAAGGGACACAGGTGTTTACCCAGGTTCGGGCCCTCTCGATGGAGGTAAAACCCTACTTCCTGCTTGATTAATATTGATGATATGGGTAGTACAAGAGTAGATCTACCACGAGATCGTAGAGGCTAAACCCTAGGAGCTAGACTATGATGGTATGAATGTAATTGTTATCGACCATCTAAGGATCAACCTCTCCAGTTTATATAGACACCGGAGAGGGCTAGGGTTTACATGGAGTCGGTTACAAGGAAGGAAATATAATATCTGGATCGCCAAGCTTGCCTTCCACGCCAAGGAAAGTCCCATCCAGACACGAGCCGAAGTCTTGAGTCTTGTATCTTCACGCTTAAATAGTCCGGACGTTGTACACAGTCCATTTGTCTCGATACCCCTAATCCAGACTCCTCGGTAGCCTGAACCAGCTTAAATGATGATGAGTCCGGCGCGCAGTATTGTCTTCGGCATTGCAAGGCGGGTTCCTCCTCCGAATACTCCAAAGTACCAGTTATGATGAATAGTGTCTGGGCTCCAATCGATGTTGTGCTCCTCGGCTTCAGCGCCTCAGTAATGACCATCTCCACGTGTCGAGCGAATGCGAGGAGTCGAGGTATTTTTGCATTTTCCACCCTCGATCCTCCGAGCCAACCATCTATTTGAAGGGACGGGGGTTCTCAGATCCAAACCTCACTCTCCTCCCTTGAGCTAGTATCCTAGAGCGCTTCACGAAAAGCCATTCCAGCATGGCCGGCCGTTGCAGCTCTTCTGCTTGCCCTGCTCGCTCTAAGTCGGGGGATTGGGGAGAGTGCTCAGTTCCCCACAGCCGTTTGGAAGTTACAAACTCAAGGGTTTCTTCCACCGGCATTCATGGTCTCCGTCTGAGCTGGAATAGCTACTTACGACGGAGGGGAACAAGCGGAGGGATTTCCTAACCCGTCCCCGGAGGAACAAATATGCCTCATCTCGCATCTGCTGAGGGGCGTCGGGTTCCCTATCCACTCGTTTCTCCGTGGGCTCCTGGAGTTCTATGGCCTTCAGCTACACAATCTTACCCCAGCCTCCATTCTGCACATAGCGGGGTATGTCGCCCTTTGCTTCTGTTTTTAGGCTGCGAACCACACTTCGGATTGTGGAGGATGCTGCTCTGCCTTGTCCCCCGCACCCAGGGGGAGTCCCTGTATCAAGTGGGCGGGGCCGAAGTATGGCGCATTGCTGAGACCGGATACCTGTCCGGCACTCCTGAGAATGCACCAGAAAACTGGCCTTTAGAGTGGTTCTATATAAATGACATTCCCCTTCCGGATCCAGTCCGGAGGGGTCTCCCCAAGTTCAGCAACGCCCCATCGAGGGCACGCCTAAGCTGGCGTCCCCGGGGCCCCCAAGAAGAGGACACAAGGGAGATATTCCTCCTGATGAATAGGATAAAGCTGCTAGCAAAGTCCGGACTGACGATTGTTGAGGTCATGGCAATATGTATAAAGCGAGGACTGCAGCTGCTCCAATATCGGGGGAAGCCCATGTGGCATTTCAACAGGGAAGACAACGCCACCTGCTGCGGTCGCAAGGGTCCGGACTCCGCTGCCGCTTTGGCAAGGATACTGTCCGATTTGTACAAAGGGTAAGAAGAGGAATTCCTTCACATAAAAGTGTGGGACGGATTCTCCATGCACAACCCCCCAGCGTGGGTAAGTTGCTATTCTTTTCCCAGCTTCACCTGCTCCAGCATTCTCCTGCTAAGATTACTTGCGGTGATGCTTCTGAGCAGGAACTGAGGAGGTCCGTAGAAGGAATCTTCAGCCCCTCCCCGCAACCAGAGGACCCTGGAAGGGCCCTAGACCCGGGACTCAAAGTAGATCCGGATATTACCGTGGAGCTTGTCGACGGAGTATTTTATCAGCCGAGCTGGGACGGCGCCCTAGTGGCCATTACGGCCGACTCCCCTGGACTGCTTCCCACGTCGCGTGTAAGCTGAGCTAAAAAACCCTATCCTCCAAAGAGGACTTTCCCCAGGTATTGTAATTTTACTTTTGAGGCGTCACCCTATTTGCAGAAACGATGGTCGGAGCGAGGGGCCGAGCCCCTAGGGACTCGTCAACCACAGGCATCCGGATCGGGCAGGCTCAAGAGGAAGGCGGCGAGGGCTGACACACCGCTTCAGAGGTAAAGTCATAGCCTGTCCTGCTGTCATAGAATTTGAAATATGACAGTGCCCTTTGTGTCTGGCAGGAAGAGGAATAACCGGGCTATATCCTGAAACCCCACCAACCACGCCTCCGCCAGCCGGGTTCTAGAACCGGCTTCGGGGGCAGAGGCGGATACGGGGCTAGCATCGCATAGCCTCCCAACGGAGGGTACGGATATGTGTTCGGCCACGAACTCTGAAGTGGAGAGCGCCATGAACCACCGGCGCCGGAAGGCCGTGCTCCGGCACAACATCTTTTCCGAAGAGGCTTTTAATGCCTTCAATTCGGTGGACGCGTATGTCCAAGCCGCTCGAGGCGGGCTTGCCCAAGCGACCATCCAGTATACCAAAGACATACGGGTAAGAGATTTTTATAAGTATGCCTAGCATTAGCCCCTGAGACTTAGAATAGTTGGGACAACTGTTTGAAGGATCAATATATACGCAGGTCCTTGTGGACAAGAATGAACAATTGGCACTGGAGCTGGAGGCCTGCAATGCCCAATTATCTGATGCTGTGGCCAAGTTAGAGGGATCCCGAAAGGCCCCTGCCGGTAATATTTGTCTCCATTATACACAGATGTGCTAGTTATTAGATGGCTGGTGCGGTTAGTCTAATAGTAAGTTCTGCAGACAATCCTGGAGTGAATCCGGATGGTGCAGTGGGTGACGACTCGCATCTCCAATGACAACTAAAGGCCGGCGAGCGCATCCTTACGCAGGTGACGCAAGAGAAGAACAAGCTTCATGATGCCAATATTCGTCTGGACGTGGAATTAAAGGACGTCCGCGCATAACTGGCGGACTCCGTGAAGGAGAACAAAAAACTTCATCGCGGCATTTATGGTAAGAACGCAAGCGAACTGTTTGATTGTTCGGCAAGGAAGTTTATTAAAAAGATTTTTCCTTGTAGGAATGTTAACGGGTCGCCCTGAAGAGGAGATGCCCTTATCTACAGGTGATTTGCTGCAAGAACTGTCGCAGATGCACGAGCGTGCCTGGCAGGTGATGCACGACGTTGCTCAGGCCTTGTGGCCATCAAGCCTACTGCCGAATGGCATGGGAGAGCTTGCGTACCTGCTCCAAGGAGCCCGGTGGCGCTTCCGTCTGTGGAAGATATCAGCCTGCCGGCAAGGAGCAAGAGAAGCCTGGGTGATGGTGAAGACGCACTACACCAAGCTGGACCCTAACCATATGGCCGAAGTGGGACCGGCGGGGCCCGATGGGCAAGAAATTCCCGTGAGCCTCGTGTATGACCAGGTAGCATTAGCTGCTAAGTATTCTCAGCAGGATTGTAGGCTAGATAACCTGTTAGATGGTATAGAGGAGGAATATAGTCATTCGCAGTGACTGTGTAAATTGATTGGCATAAGTGGCCTCTAGCCGGATTGGAATCATTTGTCATGGCGGACCTTTTTGCTTCAGCCCCCGGACCCTATAGTCCGGGGTGTGTATGAATACCCGCTCGGTTATGCAAAAACCGGGGCATGCTTGGAGACCAGGCGTAGGGGTCATAGGTGCTTGAATAGACAAGTACCCAACTAGTTTTGTTATATTGCATGGATAGCAAGAAACATCTTCTAGGGAGAATAGTTCCGTTAGGGGTTCTTTTCCCTAGGTATCCATGTTGCGATGCACATGTCCGGACCACGCGCGATGGCGCAGGATACAAAGCTTCTGGGGTTCTTTGTTATAACCAACGAATACATCCTTTGTTCACCGATCGAATATTCTCTTAAGGAAAGTAGATTTCGGCTTCACCCGGTCTGAGGTACACATCCGGCTCAACCGACAGTAACAATCACAGAGGTGCTCCCCTTATGCCCTAGCCGAATTAACGGGAACGTAACGCATAAACACAAGAGCCAAGCAACCCAGCTTGGCCACATCTTAAGTCATATCGATGCATATAATGGTGAAGAAAAGGCACATATGGAGAAAGAACCCATATGTGATGGGCAAAAAGCCATTAAAGTAATTATGTTAAGCTTCCGAATAGGAAGCCCCCAGGTATAGCTTGCACACATGGTATGGTCGGGATAATCCGGGAATCCGCACTGTATTAAATACTTTGTGTGAATGAAAAGAGGGTCGAGAAAGGAGAGAAACAGTGGTGGAGCATAATCTAAAAAAAGGAGGGGTGAGGAGACGAACACTGCGTTCGGCGTTAGGCGTAGAATGTCCGGAGTCTAGCCGCGTTCCATGGGTTCGGCTCGAGTCTGTTGTCAGATGCATTACGTAGGCGGTATGCCCCTCCGGTGAGAACTTTGTCGATGACGAAGGGACCTTTACATCTGCGTTTGAGTTTGTCCTTCTTCTTCTCCGGTAGGCGTAGAACGAGCTCGCCAATATTGTATGTTTTGGCCCGCACTTCTCTGCTTTGATATCGCCGAGTCTGTTGCTAATAGAATGCGGAACGGGCTTTTGCGACATCGCGCTCCTCCTCCAGGGCGTCCAAGTTATCCTGCCAATCTAACTCGGCGCCCTTCTCTTCGTACATGCGTACGCGTGGCGAATCATGTATTATGTCGCAGGGTAGTACTACTTCCGCGCCGTACACCATAAAAAATGGTGTGTATCCGGTGGTTTGATTCGGTGTGGTCCGCAGCCCCCAGAGTACGGAGTCGAGCTCCTCTACCCAGTGCGTATCCGATTCTGTTAAAGATCGCACTAATCTGGGTTTTATGCCGCTCATGATATGTAACGCCCCGGATCCGATGCGCCAGGTGTCCGCCAGTTATTCGCCGTTGTTGCCATGTCATTTGCTTGCATGTTGCATTTTGCCATGTCATCATATGCATTTCATATCATGTCATCATGTGCGTCGCATTTGCATACGTGTTCGTTTCATGCATCCGAGCATTTTCCCCGTTGACCGTTTTGCAATCCGACACTCCTATGTCCTTCGGCGTTCCCCTTTTGTCTCTCGTTGTGAGCGGGTGTTAAACTTTCTCGGAATGGCCCGAGGTTTGCCAAGCGGCCTTGGTATAGCACCGGTAGACCGCCTGTCAAGTTTCGTGCCATTTGGAGCCCGTTTGATACTCCAATGGTTAACCGGGTAACCGCAGAGCCTCTTTTGTTGCAGCCCAACACCCCTTCCAAAGTGGCCCAAAACCCACCAAACTCCCCTCCATGCTCTCGGTCATTCGATCACGATCGTGTGGGCGAAAACTGCTCCTCATTTGGACTCTCCTAGCTCCCTTTACCTATATAAAGGCCCTCCCCTTCCATTTTCGCGGACGAAACCCTAGCCTCGATCCTCGCCCAACCGGACGCCGCCACGTGTCCCCATCGTCTCTCTCCTCCGCGCCCCGCCAGGCCGCCGGGGAGCCGGATCGAACCCGCAGAGGCCCATCCCGCCGCTGCGACCATGACGCTGGCGCTGCGCACGCAGCCAGCTCCCGCCGCCGCCGCCGCCGCCGCCGTCGTCGGTCCGCGCCTCGCGCCGCCTCTCGCTCTGCCCGGCCCGTGGCCCAACCAGCTTCCCCGGCCCGCTGCAGCCTCCCCTTCCTCTCTGGGCCGAAGCCCGTGGTGAGATACCCCCTATTCCCCGCTCAGTGCGTATGATAACTAGGTTGCGCCATCATGTTTTTTCCTGAAATTCGCCTAAGTCCCTAAATAACTACATTTTCATGCCATGTTCATCGCGTCACATCTCTGCATCCGTAGCTCCGTTTCGTGCATGTAATATGTCAAATTGTTCGCCTCGATGAGTACTTCATTTCTTTCCATTGCATAATTTTCATTTGAGCTCGTCTTAATGCCCGAAATGCTGTTGGAAGAGTGCATGTTGATGTTAATCTACTGAAACTGTTATAACATGCTCATTTGTCATTTTTGCCATGTTTGATGTGTGCATCCTATGAGTATGAGCTCTACATGTGTTTTGATCTATGCCATGCCATCTTTCCAGAGGTGCTATCCATGTATTTTTGTGATTTGTGTGCTGAGTGCATCGAGCTTGTTAAGTAGGGTACTTGCTGTTGTTGTTTTCCTGACAGATTCTGTTATATTTTGTTGCTATGTAAACCTGCTGCTACAAGTCATTTCGTGCATTATTTTGGAGATGTTCACTAAGGATGTTTTGTTATACATGTCTTGCTCTATCCATTCAGGCCCCTGGTTGCAATTATAGACTGATGTAGCTTGTTGTAATCTTGCTCCAAAGTTGCTAAATGATGTTGCTGTCAGCCTGTTAACATTAAGTTCAATGTTTCCATGTTTGTTTTCTAGTGATCCATGCATCCTATGAACTTGTTCTTGCCATTATTAGCTTCATAAACATGTCTTCTTACTGTTGGTTACCTTGCCATGCCATGTATTGTTCTGTGGTGAGTGATTAAAGCTCACCAACATGCCTACTTATTGTTGTTCCTGCCATGTATGAATCTGTAATATAACTTGCCATGTTTACATGGGTGCCATCATATTTTCCGTGCCCTTTTGGCTCATGGTTAGTAAGGGACTTTTGATCTACGCCATTAGTAGGTTCATTTCATGCCTTTTTTGCCATGTTAAGTTCATGTAACATATTATTTGATAGCTTTAAACATTGCAACCTGATGTTATTTCCTGATAAGTCCGAAACTGTTAATATTTGCAATCTTCCCATGTCTTTTTGAGCATGTTCTAGTGATTTCTGGAGATATCTCAGTGTTCATGTTTTGTTATGCTTTACCTGTACTTCATGCCCATTCCTTTTGTTATTATGTTGGGGTGCTGTAGCATGTTGTTTTGATGCTTGCAATATGCCTAGTTGTTGTTATGGACAGATTGTTGTTATGTCTTGTATAGAGTGTATGTGTTGCACCGTTGCTCCATTTTGAGTGTGCTCTATACGAAACTTGCTTGATTTTGCATGTAGTTTCATATTATCATGTTGCATCCTTGTTTTGGTGTGTTTGCTTGATGTTTGTATGCATTTTGCATCAATGCCATGTTTGACTTGTTTTGCTCATATCTTCTAGGCCGTAGCTCCAAATCTAATGAACTTTATATGTAACTTGACGAGAATTTCGTGTAGATCCTCTTGGTGCTCTTTAACTTGCTGTTTAACAACTTCAACATAAGGTTTATTCAGATCTGGACCAATTTCGAAATTTGCATATGAGGACTTACCGAAATTGTTACATGTTGTTTCCGACCTCATTTAAACTTGCTTTGATGTGTTGTTCTTGTTTGCACCGTCTCTTGCCATGAGTAGCTTCATGTAGCTTTGTCATGCATCATGCTTGTTGTGCATCATGTCTTGTCATGCGTGGTGTGTTTACCATGTTGTGTGCTTCTTTTCGATAGTTCCCGTTTCGTTGCGATCGTGAGGATTCGTTCGTCTATGCTTGGTTCGTCTTCGTGGCTTCATCTTCTTCATGGACTCGTTCTTCTTCCTTGCGAGATTTCAGGCAAGATGACCGCTACCCTGGATCTCACTACTATCATTGCTATGCTAGTTGCTTCGTTCTATCGCTATGCTGCATTTCCTATCGTGTGCTCATCAAGCCTCCCATATTGCCATGAACCTCTAACCTTTGATACCATTCCTAGCAAACCATTGCTTGGCTATGTTACCGCTTTGCTCAGCCCCTCTTATAGCATTGCTAGTTGCAGGTGAAGTTGAAGATTTCTCCATGGTGGACAGGATTATGTTGGGATATCACAATATCTCTTATTTAATTAATGCATCTATATATTTGGTAAAGGGTGTAAGGCTCGGCCTTATGCCTGGTGTTTTGTTCCACTCTTGCCGCCCTAGTTTCCGTCATATCGGTGTTATGTTCCCGGATTTTGCGTTCCTAACGCGGTCGGGTGATTTATGGGACCCCCTCGACAGTTCGCTTTGAATAAAACTCCTCCAGCAAGGCCCAACCTTGGTTTTACCATTTGCCTCACCACCACCTACCTTTCCCTTGGGAGTAATTAACCCAAGGGTCATCTTTATTTTAGCCCCCCAGGCCAGTGCTTGTCTAAGTGCTGGTCTGAACCGGGCAGACTGCGGGGCCACCTCGGGGTAACTCAAGGGCTGGTTTTACTCGTAGGCTGACCTATCTGGTGTTGCCCTGAGAACGAGATATGTGCAGCTCCTATTGGGATTGTCGGCGCATCGGGCGGCTTTGCTGGTCTTGTTTTATCATTGTCGAAATGTCTTGTAAACCGGGATTCCGAGACTGACCGGGTCTTCCTGGGAGAAGGAATATCCTTCGTTGATCGCGAGAGCTTATCATGGGCTAAGTTGGGACACCCCTGCAGTGTATAAACTTTCGAGAGCCGTGCCCGCGGTTATGTGGCAGATGGGAATTTGTTAATGTCCGGTTGTAGATAACTTGACACCAGATCCGAATTAAAACGCATCAACCGCGTGTGTAGCCGTGATGGTCTCTTCTCGGCGGAGTCCGGGAAGTGAACACGGTTTCTGGGTTATGTTTGACGTAAGTAGGAGTTCGGGATCACCTCTTGATCATTACTAGTTGACGACCATTCCTTTGCTTCTCTTCTCGCTCTCATTTGCGTATGTTAGCCACCATACTTGCTTAGCCGCTGTTGCAACCTCACCACTTTACCCCTTCCTTTCCCATTAAGCTTTGCTAGTCTTGATACCCATGGTAATGGGATTGCTGAGTCCTCGTGGCTCCTGATTACTACAACAACGATTGCAGTACAGGTTATGCGATGATCTTGACGCGAGAGCGATGTTTGCTTGTTTTGGAGTTCTTACGCTTCTTCTTGATCGGGGATAGGTTCGGTCGGCGGCACTGGGCTAGTGGTGGATGTCGTTTGAGTTCCTGTTTGTGTTTCATCCGTAGTCGGATGATGCTCTTATGTAAGATGATGTTGTATTCGTGTGGCATTGTATGCCCCTTGTATGTATCCCCATCTATTATGTAATGTTGATGTAATGATATCCACCTTGCAAAAGCGTTTCAATATGCGGGTCTATCCTTGGTGGGTCCTTCGAGTTCCTTTTGGATAGGGTCGCATATTGGGCGTGATAAGTTGGTATCAGAGCCTCGACCGACCCTAGGAGCCCCCCTTGGTTGATCGTGTAGTTTGGCCGTTGTTGAGTCTAGAAGAAAACTGTTTTCGGAGTCTAGTTATATCGGAGAGTAGGAATTCTTTTTACTCCTCAGCCCCTTCGTCGCTCTGGTAAGGAATCTTGACGTAGGTGTTTTGAATTACTCCTCTTCCCCTTCAAATTTTTCTTTAGGATCATGTGGTTAGTTTCGCGAGTTATCCATCCTCTTTTGTCCAGTGCATCTCTCGTCAAGTCGACTCGAACCTCTTTGTCTTTGGGAGATCAATCCTCAGCTCTTTTCGATCGATGTTGTTTCCCTGTCCGAAGTTGTCCTTGTTTTTCCCACCCACCCACCCTTTTCTTCTTGGAACCGGAGTCTGTAATCGAGTATCCATCCTACTTGTGCGAAGTCTTTGCTTTCTTTCCTCAATGATTTCAACCGGTTTTTTCTCTTCTAGTTATTCATCGGTTTTCCCCTTCCAGTTGCCCTTGTTTTCCTGCCCTCCCACCCTCTCCTTCCCGGAGTCTGAGTCTCTTTAGACCATCTATTTCATTCGCTCGGAGCCTCTTCAGTCTTCCCTCAATTATTTCAACCGGTGAATTCTCGTCTCGTTCGTCATTCTTCATCTCTTTTTCTTTTCCGGTGGACTCAATTCAAGTTTTTTTCGGTTTGATCATATTCTTTTCCCGTAGCTCAAGTGTTTTCCCTGCTCGTTCGCCTCTCGCCAGTTTATCCTTCCGGAGTGTTCAAGACATCTCAGGAGATTTGTCCGTGTTTGAATTAATTCGAGGTTGTCACCTCATTCAAATATTTCAATTATTTCGGTGCATCATCTATCTGTTCAACATCCTTCCCAACGGTGTTTTCTTTTAGTGGGCCCTAACCCACAGGTCTTTTCCCAGGATCTTACCTGACTCTTCTAAATCCCCCGGAGTTATTATCAATTCTTTTCAACTGTGACGTAAGAATGGATTCCATCAGTCACATGCCTTCTCCAAGATTACTTTCAAATTCTTTTCATTGTTGGCTCAACAGCTTCGTTTTTTTTCATCCTCCCGGAGTACCTCAGCAATTTTGGTGGTGTTTCCCGTCGTCGTTTGAAGACCGAAGAAGAGTTTTCCTCTAAATCTTGTCCGTTCTCTCGAAGATTCGTGGTTCTAGCTTCTTGTTAGCCTCTCGAATTATTCCATTTGTCAGTTATTCTTTTCATCCATCCGGAGTATTTCAGGAGTTGCTTTCTCTCTCGATCATCCGAAGGTCATCTTTTCAGAAGATTTCTTCGTTCTAAGTTTTCAGCTTCGGTCGTCTCTATATTCTCCCGGTGCTTCGTTCAAGTATTCTTCAACCAGTTCGTGATCCCACCATTATCTTGTCTTTTATTCCTCAAGTATCTTTGTGCTTTTCTAATTCTTCCCGGTGATTCATTCTCTTTCGTCAGTCATTTCTGAATTCTTATGGTGGTTCGTTCAAGATTCTTTTCTTTGTTTATCATATTTATCCATTCGTTCTTTCAATCCTACCGGCGGTTCATGAAGACCTTCTCAAGTTTGCGATATGTCACTTCTCAATCCTTTTCAAGAAGAATAAGTAGTATGCTAAATCCATTGCTTGTCATCAATTTAATTTGATGAAGGATAAGCATACAATAAACCTTATTCTTATTTCCTCCAAGTGATAAATCCCTTCCATTAGAGTTTGTTCTTGGGGAATAAATTCTAGTTCCAAGTGTTTTCATCTTTTCTTTTCCGGAGTTCAAATTTTCCAAGGCCATTTCGTCGGAACCTCCATCTAATCATCGCAAGGCTCATCTTATTCTTTCATCCTTCATTCTATCTCGTCATCCTTTCGTCACCGGAGTTCTTCATGGTGGTTCTTCATGATTTAATTCATTCTTCAAGTGTTCATCAAGGTTCTTTTGGTGGAGCTCAGGAAGCTTTCTTTCTAGCATCTCGAAGTGCAATTAATTCTCCGTATTCTTTTGAAGCGGAGTTTTGCATTCCTTCGTCCTTCTAAGCTATCCAATCATTTTCGTTTCTGGCCGATTATCACCTTATGATCTTGAGATGTTACCTATAAGTCCACAACAAGCTTATTCTTTCGTTGTTGATTTTTCCCAACAACTCCGTTCAATCCTTTCTTCCGAGGTTGCTTTCTATTTCATTCGCGGCACAAGTTGTCATTTTCTTCTACGTTCTTTTCATTCCATTCTTTCAATTCTTTCCGAAGGTTTTGTGTTATGTCTTCATCAAGTATCTTCCATCTCGAGCCAGAGTGCTGCCTAAATCCTTTCAGACTTATCCGTTTCTTTTCTCATTCTAACCACTCCGGTTAGAACGAATGATTTCATAGTCTATCTGATTCAGTGAGCTTTCGATTCCTGTCATCCTCGTCGTTCCTCTCTTCTTCTCGAGTGCTCTCAATTCTTTGGTTCTTCTCTTGAGTTCTTGTTTCACCTCATCCCTTTTTCCTTTCCATCTCGGTCCTAAGATCTCGGGACGAGATCTCTTGTTAGTGGAGGAGTGTTGTAACGCCCCGGATCCGATGCGCCAGGTGTCCGCTAGTTATTCGCCGTTGTTGCCATGTAATTTGCTTGCGTGTTGCAGTTTGCCATATCATCATATGCATTTCATATCATGTCATCATGTGCATCGCATTTGCATACGTGTTCGTTTCATGCATCCGAGCATTTTCCCCGTTGTCCTTTTTGCAATCCGACACTCCTATGTCCTTCGGCGTTCCCCTTTTATCTCTCGTTGTGAGCGGGTGTTAAACTTTCTCGGAATGGCCCGAGGTTTGCCAAGCGGCCTTGGTATAGCACCGGTAGACCGCCTGTCAAGTTTCGTGCGATTTGGAGCCCGTTTGATACTCCAATGGTTAACCGGGTAACCGCAGAGCCTCTTTTGTTGCAGCCCAACACCCATTCCAAAGTGGCCCAAAACCCACCAAACTCCCCTCCATGCTCTCGGTCGTTCGATCACGATCGTGTGGGCGAAAACCGCTCCTCATTTGGACTCTCCTAGCTCCCTCTACCTATATAAAGGCCCTCCCCTTCCATTTTCGCGGACGAAACCCTAGCCCCGCTCCTCGCCCAACCGGATGCCGCCACGTGTCCCCATCATCTCTCTCCTCCGCGCCCTGCCGCCCAGCCCATGGGGCCGGATCAGGCCCCAGGGCCCGTCCCGCTGCCGCCCGCGACCATGGCGCGCCTCACCAGCCGCCGGCGGCGAGCTCCCACGCCGCCGCCGCCCCTCGCCGTCGCCGATCCCGCGCCTTGCGCCGCCTCTCCGCTCCTGCCCCGGCCCGCTGCAGCCTCCCCTTCCTCTCTGGGCCGAAGCCCGTGGTGAGATACCCCCTATTCCCCGCTCAGTGCGTATGATAACTAGATTGCGCCGTCATGTTTTTTTCCTGAAATTCGCCCAAGTCCCTAAATAACTACATTTTCATGCCATATTCATCGCATCACATATCTGCATCCGTAGCTCCGTTTCGTGCGTGTAATATGTCAAATTGTTCGTCTCGATGGGTACTTCATTTAATTCCATTGCATCATTTTTATTTGAGCTCATCTCGATGCCCGAAAGGCTGTTGGAAGAGTGCATGTTGATGTTAATCTGCTGAAACTGTTATAACATGCTCATTTGTCATTTTTGCCATGTTTGATGTGTGCATCCTATGAGTATGAGCTCTACATGTGTTTTGATCTATGCCATGCCATCTTTCCAGAGGTGCTATCCATGTATTTTTTTGATTTGTGTGCTGAGTGCATCAGGCTTGTTAAGTAGGGTACTTGTTGTTGCTGTTTTCCTGACAGATTCTGTTATATTTTGTTGCTATGTAAACCTGCTGCTACAAGTCATTTCGTGCATTATTTTGGAGATGTTCACTAAGGATGTTTTGTTATAAATGTCTTGCTCTATCCATTCATGCCCCTGGTTGCAATTATAGACTGCTGTATCTTGTTGTAATCTTGCTCCAAAGTTGCTAAATGATGTTGCTGTCAGCCTGTTAACATTAAGTTCAATGTTTCCATGTTTGTTTTCTAGTGATCCATGCACCCTATGAACTTTTTATTGCCATGCATAGCTTCATAAACATGTCTTCTTACTGTTGGTTGCCTTTCCATGCCATGTATTGTTCTGTGGTGAGTGATTAAAGCTCACCAACATGCCTACTTATTGTTGTTCCTGCCATGTATGAATCTGTAATATAACTTGCCATGTTTACATGGGTTCCGTCATATTTTCCGTGCCCTTTTGGCTCATGGTCAGTAAGGTACTTTTAATCTACGCCATAAGTAGGTTCATTCAATGCCTTTGTTTGCCATGTTAAGTTCCTGTAACATGTTGTTTGATAGCTCCAAACATTGCAACCTGATGTTATTTCCTGATAAGTCCGAAACTGTTAATATTTGCAATCTTCCCATGTCTTTTTGCGCATGTTCTAGTGATTTCTGGAGATAGCTCAGTGTTCATGTTTTGTTATGCTTTACCTGTACTTCATGCCCATGCCTTTTTTTATTATGTTGGGGTGCTGTAGCATGTCGTTTTGATGCTTGCAATATGCCTAGTTGCTGTTATGGACAGATTGTTGTTATGTCTTGTATAGAGTGTATGTGTTGCACCGTTGCTCCGTTTTGAGTGTGCTCTATATGAAACTTGCTTGATTGTGCATGTAGTTTCATATAATCATGTTGCATCCTTGTTTTGGTGTGTTTGCTTGATGTTTGTATGCATTTTGCATCAATGCCATGTTTGAGTTGTTTTGCTCATATCTTCTAGGCCGTAGCTCCAAATCTAATGAACTTTATATGTAACTTGACTAGAATTTCGTGTAGATCCTCTTTGTGCTCTTTAACTTGCTGTTTAACAACTTAAACATAAGGTTTATTCAGATCTGGACCAATTTCGAAATTTGCATATGAGGACTTACCGGAATTGTTACATGTTGTTTCCGGCCTCATTAAAACTTGCTTTGATGTGTTGTTCTTGTTTGCACCGTCTCTTGCCATGAGTAGCTTCATGTAGCTTTGTCATGCATCATGCTTGTTGTGCATCATGTCTTGTCATGCGTGGTGTGTTTACCATGTTGTGTGCTTCTTTTCGATAGTTCCCGTTTCGTTGCGATCGTGAGGATTCGTTCGTCTACGCTTGGTTCGTCTTCGTGGCTTCATCTTCTTCATGGACTCGTTCTTCTTCCTTGCGGGATTTCAGGCAAGATGACCGCTACCCTGGATCTCACTACTATCATTGCTATGCTAGTTGCTTCGTTCTATCGCTATGCTGCATTTCCTATCTTGTGC
This sequence comes from Aegilops speltoides, assembly GCA_021437245.1. Taxonomy (NCBI): domain Eukaryota; kingdom Viridiplantae; phylum Streptophyta; class Magnoliopsida; order Poales; family Poaceae; genus Aegilops; species Aegilops speltoides. The sequence continues at coordinate 236,614,638 of CM038141.1, forward strand.
TCATCAAGCCTCCCATATTGCCATGAACCTCTAACCTTTGACACCATTCCTAGCAAACCATTGCTTGGCTATGTTACCGCTTTGCTCAGCCCCTCTTATAGCGTTGCTAGTTGCAGGTGAAGTTGAAGATTTCTCCATGGTGGACAGGATTATGTTGGGATATCACAATATCTCTTATTTAATTAATGCATCTATATATTTGGTAAAGGGTGGAAGGCTCGGCCTTATGCCTCGTGTTTTGTTCCACTCTTGCCGCCCTAGTTTCCGTCATACCGGTGTTATGTTCCCGGATTTTGCGTTCCTAATGCGGTCGGGTGATTTATGGGACCCCCTCGACAGTTCGCTTTGAATAAAACTCCTCCAGCAAGGCCCAACCTTGGTTTTACCATTTGCCTCACCACCACCTACCTTTCCCTTGGGAGTAATTAACCCAAGGGTCATCTTTATTTTAGCCCCCCGGGCCAGTGCTTATCTAAGTGCTGGTCTGAACCGGGCAGACTGCGGGGCCACCTCGGGGCAACTCAAGGGCTGGTTTTACTCGTAGGCTGACCTATCCGGTGTTGCCCTAAGAACGAGATATGTGCAGCTCCTATCGGGATTGTCGGCGCATCGGGCGGCTTTGCTGGTCTTGTTTTACCATTGTCGAAATGTCTTGTAAACCGGGATTCCGAGACTGATCGGGTCTTCCTGGGAGAAGGAATATCCTTCGTTGATCGCGAGAGCTTATCATGGGCTAAGTTGGGACACCCCTGCAGGGTATAAACTTTCGAGAGCCGTGGCCCGCGGTTATGTGGCAGATGGGAATTTGTTAATGTCCGGTTGTAGATAACTTGACATGAGATCCGAATTAAAATGCATCAACCGCGTGTGTAGCCGTGATGGTCTCTTCTCGGCAGAGTCCGGGAAGTGAACACGGTTTCTGGGTTATGTTTGACGTAAGTAGGAGTTCAGGATCACCTCTTGATCATTACTAGTTGACAACCATTCCTTTACTTCTCTTCTCGCTCTCATTTGCGTATGTTAGCGACCATACTTGCTTAGTCGCTGCTGCAACCTCACCACTTTACCCCTTCCTTTCCCATTAAGCTTTGCTAGTCTTGATACCCATGGTAATGGGATTGCTGAGTCCTCGTGGCTCACAGATTACTACAACAACAGTTTCAGGTACATGTTATGTGATGATCTTGACGCGAGAGTGATGTTTGCTTGTTTTGGAGTTCTTCTGCTTCTTCTTCGATCAGGGGATAGGTTCTAGGTCGGCAGCCTGGGCTAGCAGGGTGGATGTCGTTTGATTTTCTGTTTGTGTTTCGTCCGTAGTCAGATGATGCTCTTATGTAAGATGATGTTGTATTCGTGTGGCATTGTATGCCCCTTGTATGTATCCCCATCTATTATGTAATGTTGATGTAATGATATCCACCTTGCAAAAGCATTTCAATATGTGCGTCTATCCTTGGTGGGACCTTCGAGTTCCTTTTGGATAGGGTCGCATATTGGGCGTGACATGATAAGACCATTTGCCCGTTCGACCTGGCCATTTGTTTACGGGTGGTAGACGGAAGCGTAGTCGAGCTTAATGCCCATTTTGCTGCACCAAGTTTTCACTTCATCGGCTGTGAAATTTGAACCATTATCAGTGATGATGCTATGGGGGACACCGTACCGGTGTACAACCCCGGATATGAAGTCTATGACTGGTCCGGATTCGGCCGTTTTAACTGGTTTGGCTTCGATCCATTTGGTGAATTTGTCCACCATGAACAATAGGTATTTTTTCTTATGGCTTCCCTCTTTAAGGGGTCCGACCATATCTAGCCCCCAGACCGCGAAGGGCCAAGTTATGGGGATTGTTTGGAGAGCGGTAGGGGGCATATGACTCTGATTGGCGAAGAGTTGGCAGCCGATGCAATGCTGGACATGGTCCTGTGCGTCTGCTCGGGCCGTCGGCCAATAGAAGCATGTACGGAAGGCTTTGCTGACTAGCGCTCGAGCTACGGTGTGGTGTCCGCCCAGTCAGAAGACTGGACATTATGCCAATGAATGTGCTGAAGCTAAGAATGGAAATGGCAATGGAAGCTATGGGAAGAAGACGAACCCTTTCAATAGGGGACAGGTGAACCACGTTAACGTGGAGGAGTTTGAAGCCCAGCCAGATGCAGTAATAGGTAAGTTTTTGGTTAAGTCATTTACTGCAATCGTTCTTTTTTATACTGGTGCATCGCATTCATACATATCAAGGGGATTTGTTGATAAGTATAAACTGCCCACCAAAGTTCTTAGAACACCTATGTTAGTAAGCTCACCAGGAGCGGAGTATATGGACAGTCAAGGATGTTTTCAAGCGCCATTAACCATAGGTAGACATGTTTTCCCCTCGGATTTAATCATTTTGGAGTCACAAGGTTTGGATGTGATTCTGGGTATGGATTGGCTATCGATGTATGGAGGAAACATTGATTGCGCCAGCAAGTCAATTTTGCTTACCACCCCAGAGAGAAGAAGGATCAAGTATGTATCCCGGCACGAGCAAAAGAGGACTCAAGTGAATTCCTTATCAGGAGTTGTACAAGAGGAAGTACCAGTGGTGAAGGATTTTCCTGACGTATTTCCGGAAGAGTTGCCAGGCATGCCACCGGGCAGAGACATTGAGTTTTTGATTGAGCTTTTGCCAGGCATAGGGCCGATATCTAAGAGACCGTACAGGATGCCCGCAAAAGATTTGGATGAAATTAAGAAGCGGATTAAGGAGCTACTGGATAAAGGCTATATTCGCCCAAGTTCTTCACCTTGGGGATCGCCAGTGCTTCTAGTGGAGAAGAAGGATGGATCATTGAGGATGGTTGTTGATTATCGAGGACTGAATGAAGTGACAATCAAGAACAAGTATCCACTGTCGATGATCAATGATCTGTTTGACCAGTTGCAAGGAGCTAAGGTATTTTCCAAGATCGATATTTGATCAGGATACCACCAGCTGAAGATTCGAGAGTAGGATATACCAAAGACAGCTTTTACCACCAAGTACGGGCTGTATGAGTATACCGTTATGTCATTTGGTCTGACTAACGCACCTGCCTATTTCATGAACATGATGAACAAGGTGTTTATGGAGTTTCTGGATAAGTTCGTCGTGGTGTTCATTGATGATATTTTGGTCTACTCGAAGATTGAAGAGGAGCATAAGGAGCATTTGCGTTTGGTACTTGGGAAGCTCAGAGAACATCAGTTGTATGCCAAGTTCAGCAAGTGTGAATTTTGGTTGAAGGAAGTTGGATTTCTCGGACATGTTATATCCGGAGAAGGAATAGGGGTAGACCCCACCAAAGTTGTCACTGTGACAAATTGGGAAGCCCCAACGACAGTTGGAGAGATACGGAGTTTTCTTGGACTCGCAGGATACTACCGGAGGTTCATTGAGAATTTCTCAAAGATTGCGAAGCCCATGACGGACTTGTTGAAGAAGGACACCAAGTTAATTGGACTGAGGAATGTGAGGCCAGATTCCAGGACTTGAAGAAACGTTTGGTTACATCACCATTGTTGATTCTGCCAGACCAGCGCAAGGATTATGAAGTATATTGCGACGCTTCTCATCGAGGACTTGGAGCAGTGCTTATGCAGGATGGAAGAGTTGTTTCGTATGCCTCACGACAACTTAAGCCCCATGAGTTGAATTATGCCACCCATGATTTGGAGTTAGCAGCCGTAGTGCACGCATTGAAGACTTGGAGACATTTTCTCATCGGAAACCATTGTGAGGTGTACACGGATCACAAGAGTTTGAAGTACATCTTCACACATAAGGAGTTGAATCTCAGGCAAAGGAGATGGTTGGAGCTCATAAAGGATTATGATATGAGATTGCATTATCATCCCAGAAAGGCTAACATAGTAGCCGATGCGTTGAGCCGCAAGAGCCACGTCAACACACTCCTGACCAGAGAGTTACCTAAGGAGTTAGCCGACGATCTTCCGCGAGCTATGTTTGGAGATAGTTTCGAGAGGCTATGTAACAGCATTGGAGATTCAGTCTACTTTGATGGATAAGATCAGAGAAGCTCAGAAGACTGACAAGGAGATTGCCGAGATAAAGTAGAAGATGAGCAAAGGAAAGGCTAAAGGATTTTGTGAGGATGAGCACGATACCCTATGGTTTGAGGACCGCGTTTATGTGCCTAATGATCCGGATATCAGGAAGTTGATTCTACAAGAGGCCCATGATTTGCCGTATTCGATTCACCCAGGAAATACCAAGATGTATTTAGATTTGAAGGACACTTTCTGGTGGACCGGAATGAAGAAAGATATTGCGGAGTATGTAGCAGTTTGTGATGTATGTCAAAGAGTGAAGGCAGAGCATCAGAAGCCAGCGGGATTGCTACAGCCATTGCGGATACCCAAATGGAAGTGGGATAAGCTAGGCATGGATTTTATCACGAGATTGCCCAGGACTCATTCAGGCTATGACTCAATATGGGTTGTAGTCGATCGTTTGACGAAGGTATCTCATTTCATCCTAGTGAAGACCACTTACACCAGTGCTAAGTTGGCAAAGATATACATGACCAGGATCGTATGTCTGCATGGAGTTCCGAGGACCATTGTATCAGATAGAGGAACCCAGTTTACCTCAAAGTTCTGGAATCAGTTGCACGGAACTTTGGGTACCAGGCTAGAGTTCAGCATAGCCTTTCATCCACAGATAGATGGACGGACCGAGAGAGTCAATCAGATTCTGGAAGACATGTTGAGAGCTTTTGCGCTAGATTATGGATCTAGTTGGGACGACAATTTACCATATGCAGAGTTCTCTTACAACAATAGTTATCAATCCAGTTTGAAGATGGCCCCTTTCGAAGCTCTGTACGGGAGGAGGTGCAGGACACCGTTGTTGTGGGATGAAGTCCGAGGCCGTCAGTTGTTTGGGCCAGATTTGATTAAAGAGTCTGAACAGAAGGTGAAGTTGATTCGCGATAGGCTGAAGGTAGCCCAGTCCAGGCAGAAGAGCTATGCGGATTCAAAACGCAAGGAGACAGTTTACAAAGTCGGAGACAGAGTTTATCTTCGTGTATGCCCACTTCAAGGAGTTAAGCATTTTGGAGTTAAGGGAAAGTTAGCGCCACATTTTGTGGGACCATACAAGGTTTTGGAGCGCATGGGAGAAGTTGCTTACAAGTTGGAATTGCTCGAAGGATTGTCAGGAGTTCATGATGTGTTCCACGTTTCCCAGTTGAAGAAGTGCCACGCACAGATGGCTTATATACCGCTGAGAGATACAGTGCCACTGGAAGCGATTCAGCTGGATAGTGATTTGACCTATGAGGAAAAACCAGTTAAGATTCTTGAATTTTCCAGCCGAGTCATGTGCAGCAAGGGTATCAAGTTTTGCAAAGTTCAGTGGAGCCACCATACCGAGGATGAAGCCACCTGGGAGCGAGAGGAAGATCTACTGAAGGACCACCCTCACTTATTTTCTAGCCAACCCGAATCTCGAGGGCGAGATTCATCTTAAGGGGGGTAGGTTTGTAACATCCCAAAATTTCAATTTATTTCAGGATTTTTGGAGTCTGTTAAGTATTTCTTTTCTTTCTTTTTCTGCACATCGTAATTATTTAAAAAAAGGGTTACCGCCTTACCGGGCCGTGTCCGACCTGGACACTGCGCCCGAGCAGCCTTTAAAGGCCGACGGCCTGCCCGGAACGAAACTCGCCGCCGCCCCGCCCGCCCCCGAGACCCGTCTTCCGCGCGCGCCGGATTCCGCCGCCGTCGCCGCCGCCACACCTCGCCGCCGCCGCCCGTCCGACCGCCACCGCCCGCCGCTGTCGCCGCCGCCCATCCCGATCGCCCCGCCTCGCCGGAGCCCGTCGCCGGACCTCGGGCAGTTTTCTAAGAAAAACCGCCCGGTTTTTTATAAAAACTGCGGTTTATTTTTTTATATACATCGGATTAGTTTTTTTCGGTTTATTTATTTTGCGGACGTTCGTCCGTACATTCATTTTAACGAACGGTTTTCGTCGTTTAGCCGCAGACAGCGAGCGTTCGTTCGTTAGTCTGTTCGTCCGTTTTTCTTTTTCTCGGATTTTCCGCGATTATTTCCGAGTGCGATTTCTGATCCGGTTTTCGTTCTAGTATAACTTTTCGCTCGTTTATCATAATCAGGCGATTCAAGCGCCTAGAGTTTCGTGTCGAAACCCTCTTTCCGTTTAACCAACTCAAACAAGTTTTTGCTATTGTAAATCTGACTTAGGTCTAGATTAGTAAACGAAGCCTGTTTCTTTCGCCGTTTGAGTTTTGTTGCTTCGTTTGATTTGATTCTTTTTGCAAACCGGAGTTCTTAAGTTGAACTTTCTGGTTAGATATCTTATTTGAGTTTTACCCGTGCATTAGATGAGTGCTTATTGTATGCTTGTTTGTTTGCGATAGAGTACCCGGAGTGCGTTGCTTGCTACTTCGAGTCTCTAGGTTTCATGGATCATCAGCAAGGCAAGTAACACTTTGATCATACCTCTTTACTACCTAGTTTTATTGCATTAGATCACTCCTCAAACAATTGCATGATTAGGATCTGATTTAACATGTGGGTTTTGGGAAGTAGATGAGGTAGTACCTATTACCTGTTTTATTATCAAACCTTTGGGAGTTCTACGTTTGCTTATATCGCTATGCTATGCTAGTAGACGTGGATTGGGTGAGTGTATCCATGACAGATGTGAGATTGTTAATTAATGGTTTACTTAAGGTGGCAACTTTAATACACATCTGTGTGGATTGAGGCACCTGGGGAACCCAGTGTTGCCTGTATTTTTGGAAATCCCGGGGTACCGTGTGATTCTCCTATGGACTGCCACCCAGGCTCAAAGGGATCATGAGATTATTCATGCTAGAAACTTCCGTGTGCAGCCGCAAGCTACTATGGGCTCAAGCATAGTTGAGTAAGATGTGTGAACTCTTACAGTGGTAGACTAGCAGATGTAGGGGAAAGTAGGTGTAACTATCTACCCATCGTAAGGTGCAAACGCCTCTGAAAGACTATGTCTCAGTCATCCGTTTCTCAAACACCATGTAGTGCGAGAAATCCAAGGGAGGAGATCGAGTCTTGCGGGGAAAAGTGCACAAACCTCTACAGAGTGTATAAACTAATCATGGTTAGCCGTGTCCCCCGGTTATGGACGTCTTGAGTATCTAGTACCTGGATTATCATGTGAATCTCATCATGTTCTTTAATTTAATTTGTTGGGTTTTAATGATGATGCTTAATTGGGATTGAGTTTGGTGAACCTTCTCAATGTTTAACAACCACCATGATAGTTAAATAAAATTTATTCCTTTGTTATAGAAAAAAATGGATTTATGCAAAACTATAACCATACAGCTTTCCACCAGCCATATATGCATGTAGTGATAGCATTATTCTGTTCATTACTCTCTATGTGTAACATTGCCAGCATATTCCATGTGCTGACCCGTTTTCGGGCTGCAACATTCATGTCGCAGACTTTTCAGATGACGAGTAAGGTGCCTTAGGTCATGGTCTTATACTCAGTGATGCCGTTGGAGTTGATGGACTCGCTTATCTTCCAAGCCTTCCGCTGTTATCGTTATTAGATGGCCTTAAGCCATATTTTTGTAATAAGTTCTCTTTTGAGACATTCGATGTAATAAGTGTGTGATTGCTACTCTGTTATAAATCCTTAAAGTATTGTGCATGTCAGCACTACCGATCTAGGGATGACACTGAAGCACAAAGATCAAACTGTTTGAGGTCTGGTCGCTACACAATACCTCTCTCGGAAATCTTATGCCCCAAGACAATGCCTTCATTAACCATAAAGTGGCACTTTTCCTAGTTCAAGATGAGACTAGTGTCTTCGCATCTCTGCAAAACTCGATCAAGGTTGCTCAAGCAATCATCAAAAGAGGATCCATAGACGGAGAAATCATCCATGAATACCTCACAAATCTTTTCACAAAAGTCAGAGAATATAGCCATCATACATCTTTGAAAGGTAGCAGGTGCATTACATAAACCAAAAGGCATACGTCTATAAGCAAACGTACCGAAAGGGCACGTAAAAGTAGTTTTTGATTGATCCTTCGCTGACACAGGTATTTGAGAGAAACCAGAATAACCATCTAGAAAGCAGAAATGTGTGTGTTTGGATAGTCTTTCTAGCATTTGATCAATAAAAGGTAAAGGGTAATGATCTTTCTTAGTAGCTTTATTTAATTTACGGAAATCAATTACCATCCTATAACCTACAATAATTCTTTGCAGGACCAATTCATCCTTATCATTAGGAACGACAGTAATACCTCCCTTTTTAGGAACACAGTGGAGAGGGCTTACCCAATCACTATCCGCAACGGGATAAATTATATCTGCCTCAAGGAGCTTTAATATCTCCTTTCTTACCACTTCTTTCATTTTAGGATTCAATTTTCGTTGAGGATCTCTAACTAGTTTGGCATTGTCCTCCAAATTAATTTTGTGTTGGCATAACGTGGGACCAATGCCCTTGAGATCATCCAGAGTATATCCAATAGCAGCACGGTGCTTCTTCAGAGTTTTTAATAATCTTTCTTCTTCTTGCTCTGAAAGGTTAACACTAATAATAACAGGATATATTTTCTTTTCATCAAGATAAGCATACTTAAGATTATCAGGTAATGGTTTGAGTTCAAACACGGGATCACCCTTGGGTGGAGGGGGATCCCCTAGAATTTCAACGGGTAGGTTGTGTTTTAGAATAGGTTCCTGTTGAAGGAACACTTCATCTGTTTCCCTTCTTTACTTCATAAATATATCATTTTCATGGTCTAGCAAATATTGTTCTAATGGATCAGTAGGAGGCACAGCAATAGAAGCAAGACCAATAATCTCATCCTTACTAGGTGATTCTCTATCACGAGGTTGTCTACGAAACTTAGCAAAATTAAACTCATGAGACACATCCTCTAAGCCAACTGTAATAGTATCCTTTTCACAATCAATCCTAGCATTAACAGTATTCAAGAAGGATCTACCAAAAATAATGGGACAAAATTCATCTTGTGGGGAACGAAGAACAAGAAAATCAGTAGGATATTCAACCTTCCCACACAAGACTTCAACATCTCTAACAATCCCAAATGGCTTAATAGTATCCCTATTTGCAAGATTAATAGTAACATCTATATCTTCCATTTCAATGGGTGCAATATCATGCATAATTTCTTTATATAAGTCATAAGGTATTGCACTAGCACTAGCACCCTTATCACATAAGCCATGATAACAATGATCTCCTATTTTAACAGAGATAATAGGCATGCCTACAACAGGTCTGTGTATCTTAGCATCTGGTCTAGCTATATTAGCAGTCTCATCACAGAAATAAATAACATGCCCATCTAAATCATCATCCAAAAGATCTTTAACCAAAGCAATACTAGATTCAACTTTGATTTGCTCAGGAGGTGTATAAGTTCTAGTATTACTCTTACGAACAACAGTCGAAGTTTTAGCATGATCCTTTATCCTAACAGGAAAAGGAGGTTTCTCAACATAAGTAGTAGGAACAATAGGATCACTATAAGTGACAGTCTTTTTTTCAACTGTAATAGGTGCAACTACTTTTACTTCAACGGGAGGACTATATTTAAACCACTTCTCCTTAGGGATATCAACGTGAGTAGCAAAAGATTCACAGAAAGAAGCTACTATCTAAGAGTTAAGTCCATACTTAGCGCTAAATCCACGAAAAGCATCGGTATCCATAAAAGATTTAACACAATCAAACTTAGGTGTCATACCTGACTCCTTACCATCGTCGGAACCCCAATCTTCAGAGTTGCGTTTAATTTTTTCCAATAAATCCCACTTGAATTCAGTAATCTTCATCATATAAGAACCAGCACAGGAAGTATCGAGCATGTTGCGATCATTGGGAGAAAGCCGAGCATAAATTTTTGAATAATCATTTCTCTAGAGAGCTCATGATTGGGGCATGAATATAACATTGATTTAAGCCTCCCCCAAGCTTGAGCGACGCTTTCTCCTTCGTGAGGCCAGAAATTATATATGTAATTACGATGACGATGAACAAGATGCATAGGATAGAACTTCTGGTGAAATTCCAACTTCAATCGTTTATAATTCCAAGATCTCGTATCATCACATAGCCTATACCATGTCAATGCATCTCCCTTCAAAGATAAAGGGAAGACCTTCCTTTTGACAACATCATCGGGTATACCTGCAAGCTTAAATAATCCACAAACTTCATCCACAAAGATAAGGTGTAAATCGGGATGCAATGTTCCATCTCCTGCAAATGGATTAGCTAGCAGTTTCTCTATCATACCCGAAGGAATCTCAAAGTAAATATTTTCAGTAGGTTCAGTAGGTTGAGGAGCAACTCTTTTCTCTTCTGGTCGGGGTGAAGATACCCCAAACAACTCCCTCAAAGGATTAGTTTCCATAGTACCAAGTGACAGAAAATTTCAGCACACTATACAAATTTTTCCTTACCAAGTTCCACTCACCAAAAGTGCTACGCTCCCCGGCAACGGCGCCAGAAAAGGTTCTTGATGACCCACAAGTATAGGGGATCTATCGTAGTCCTTTCGATAAGTAAGAGTGTCAAACCCAACGAGGAGCAGAAGGAAATGACAAGAGGTTTTCAGTAAGGTATTCTCTGCAAGCACTAAAATTGTATGTCAGGATCCCGATCCAATGCCACACCGATCTAGCATGTAACACCTCATATCACTTTGCGGCCTCACGCACGGTATTCCCACTGGTGTCGCCTTACCAGGCCCGGGACCGTTTGCGCCTTTTGGCTCACGTATATGATAGTGTCGCTAGCATCCATATGACAAAGAACCCGGGCTGACATGGCTAGTCGTGAACCCAAAGTGGCGCTAACTTACAGGGACAGGCATACATGACCCAACAACAAACGTGTCGGTCAACAGCGAGTGAATCTGGGTTGTAGCAGCTGGGCTAGCAGTACTCCAGAGAATCTGGGCTGTAGCAGGCTAACAGGACTCCGGTAGACACCGCGTGACATTTCCCCGAAGGGACAGACACAGGAACGAAGAAGGACACATGCCGGCCAGCCAAAGTGTTCCGGAGCAGTAGCAAGCTACCATGGCTCAGTTGAAGCACTAGGAGACATTTCCTAGTAAGAGAGGCTACCAAGGATAAACAACTAGGTTGTCAGATCCCACACATACCAAGCATTTCAATAACATACACACCATATGCTCGATATGTGCAAATACAACATGGCATCACAACATGACTCTACGACTCAAGTATTTTATTCAATAGGCTCCGAGGAGTGAGATAATACAAACATGGGTCTCATGACCCAACATTCAGAGCATACAAGTCAAAGCACATGCGGAAGCTTAACATGTCTGAGTACAGACATCTACAAATGAAAAAGGCTGAGAAGCCTGACTAACTACCAGATCCTGCCGAGGGCACAAGATCGTAGCTGAGGTAACAAGCTAAACGTCAAGTCCACACGGAACTACTAGTGAGACGGAAGTCTCTGCAAAAACATAAAATAGGCAAACGTGAGTACAAATGTACCCAGCAAGACTTACATCAGAACTAACTACATATGCATCATTATCAACAAAGGGGTGGTGGGGTTTAACTGCAGCAAGCCAGCTTTGACTCGGTGGCTATCATGAACTACGACTGCAATGTAACTCTTTGAGGTGGCGCACACGAGTCCACATATTCACCATGTCAATACACCACTATGGATCCGCTCCTGTCTCCATACGAGAACGCCATCCATAGCACTCACGCTTATCTTGCGCATTTTAGAGTATCCAATTTCACTTGTCTATGAACTGTACAGGCAACCCAGAAGTCCTTTACCGCGGACACGGCTATTCGAATAGATCATATTAACCCTGCAGGGGTGTACTTCTTCACACACGCTCTCATCACTTACCACCATGTACACCTCGTGTATCTTGGCAACCTTCAAGCGGAAGCCTGGCAAGGGAGTCGGCCGCGACCTGACTAACCACACAAGTCTCTCGTCTAGGTTTATCGCCTATTCGGGTTCCATCCGCAAGGAGATCCGGCCGGGGTGTCGCTCACGGCCCCAAACGATGTGAGCAGGGTTCCCAAGCCCACCTCGACGGGTGTATCTATGCTTGGTACACCGTGCCACGGTGCCTAGTCTGTCCCAAGCCAAACTGTACCGGGTGCCACTTGGTAGACTACTAACACTACCTACAAACACCAGAAACTAGTTGCAACTCCTGGACAAAGATCAGGTTGATTAATAAGTCGAGAGGGGCCAAGTTACCGGAACCCAATGTGTGGTAGTAACTGTTCATGGATCACAAACACGTAACTTCAGTTCGAGGACGGCGGCTGCAATGAGACAACCCACCGTGTACTCCTACATGGCCTCTCCCCGCTACCTTTACCAAATCATGTTCACACACTTAGCTCTCAACAGTAGGACATGTTCACACACCTCCAATTCATCCCCGATGAATCAGACCTGGCACAACTCTAAGCAATAGCAGGCATGACAAACAAGCATGAATGACTAGGCACATCTGGGCTCAAACAACTCCTACTCATGCTAGTGGGTTTCATCTATTTACTGTGGCAATGACAGGTCATGCAGAGGATAAAGGGGTTCAACTACCGCAGCAAGTAACAGTTGTATCATTGTTGTCCTAATGCAGTAAAATAGAGAGGAGCGAGAGAGTGGGATTGTATCGAAATGAAAAAGGGGGTTTTGCTTGCCTGGCACTTCTGAAGATAGTATAGTTCTTCATTGGTGTCATTGATCACATCGTCGAAACGCGTCTATCGAGAGGGGGTAATTACCGGCAACTGAGAAAGCAACACAATCAATGCGATGCACAATATGATGCATGATCATGACATGGCAATATGATGTGATTTGAGCTAATGCAACTAGCAATGGGTTAAATGAAGTTGGTTTGAATCCAAGATTCAAATTCAAACTCCATATGTGAAGGTTTAAATGACATTTATATGATTTGTGCCAAACAGCAGATATAAGTTGTTCTAACATGCATGAAAATGGTATATATGGATAGATTGGATTTTTCTGATCATTTTTCATATATAATTTATTTCATTCTGAGTTACAGTTGATTTTATATCATTTTTAGAAGTTTATAACATTTTCTGAAACAGAATAAACCATTTAAGATTTATTTAAATTCTAGAAGAATTACTGCGTCAGCATGACGTCACTGTGATGTCAGCGGTCAACATGGCTAGTCTATGTCAAACTGACCAATGGGTCCCGTGTGTCAGTGACTAACTAAACTAACCTAGTTTAATTAGCACTAACCTAGGTTAAACTAATTTCGTTTAAACCTAACCCAGATTATTTAGCCGGGCGGGGCCCGCATGTCATGGACCTAGGGGAGGTCAAGCCCCTGGTCAACTGAGGCTAACTCGCCGGCGGCTCGACGCCGGCGATGACAGGTGCGGCGGAGGGGCTCGGGTTCACTCTCCCGGCGCCCAAATGGGCGGCGGAGAGCACCCACGGGGAGCCGAAGCTTGCCCGCATCCAGCGCAGCAAGCAGCAGAGGCTAGGGAGGCTGGAGCTCGTCGGAAACGAGCTCGGGGCGGTGGCCGGCGATCGGGCGCAAGTGGCGTGGCGGCTACGGTGCATAGGAAAGAGAACAGAGAGAGGGAGGACGGGCAGGAGCTCACGGCGATCTTCTTGGAGTGGACGGCGAGCTCAGGGAGGGCCTGAGGCACTCGGGGCGTCGAGGGGGATCTCCGGCGATGGCGGTAGGGGACGAGCTCGGTGAGGGCAGAGGGGCGCGCCCAGCATAGAGTGGCGGAGTGAGGAGGTCGAGGACATCGAGGTGGAGCTCATGGACTCGTTAGAGGGGCGAGGGAATGGCTGAGGGCACGGCAGCGGTGGCGGCAGCGACGGTGGCGCTCGGGCACGAGAGGGAGGGAGAGCAGAGGAGGGGAGAAGCACGGGAGAGAGTGAGATCGGTCGAGAAGGTTGCGTGGCGTCCTCTGGGCGCTTCGAGGCGGCGAGGAGACAGGCAGGCAAGGTGGAGGTGCCGACGCAGCGTGGCGCGGCGGCACACGCCTCCCGCCCTTGGTAGGAGGTGGAAGATTTACAGAGGAGCCCCCGTGGGCTGGGCTGAACAGAGCTGGGCAAGGCGTCTGCAGTAGGTGGCCTGTACTTCTTTCTCTCTTTCCTAATTTAGTTTCTGTTTTCTATTCTATTTCTCTATTTTGGTTTAGTAATAATGCTAAACCATTTCATAAAATCCTGGAAATAATTATGGGTGCTTTCTGAATTATTCCAGTGACCCTTAACAATTTCCAACATTTTTGGAGCATCTAAAATTTATATAGCATTTAAATAGCCCCAATTCAAATATGTTTGGATTAACTCAAAGTCCAAATATGTCCTGCAAAAATGTGAACCATTTTTGGTAGATGCTTCCACCTTGATCCAGAAATGATTAACATTTTTAAAGGGCATTTTGTAATCATTGAAAAATATTTTGGTTGAACCTATTTGAATTCCTTTTGATGCTAGGGTTTGAACATCCCCATTTCAAATTTCCATGAAAGTTAAACATGAAGCAATCAAGATGCAAACACTAGGCAGCACCAGAAGCTAGGGATGTGACATTGTACGTAACAGATAGTTTTGTGATAAGATAAATTGTAACGAGTAACAAGCAATGAAAGTAAATAAAGTGCAGCAAGGTGGCCCAATCCTTTTTGTAGCAAAGGACAAGCCTGGAAAATTTCTTATAATGAGAAAGGATCTCCCGAGGACACATGGGAATTATCGTCAAGCTAGTTTTCATCACGCTCATATGATTCGCGTTCGGTACTTTGATAATTTGATATGTGGGTGGACCGGTGCTTGGGTACTACCCTTACTTGGACAAGCATCCACTATGATTAACCCCTATTGCAAGCATCCGCAACTACAAAAGAAGTATTAAGGTAAACCTAACCACAACATTAAACATATGGAACCAAATCAGCCCCTTACGAAGCAACGCATAAACTAGGGTTTAAGCTTCTGTCACTCTAGCAACCCATCATCTACTTATTACTTCCCAATGCATTCCCCTAGGCCCAAATAATGGTGAAGTTTCATGTAGTCGATGTTCACATAACACCACTAGAGGAAAGACAACATACATCTCATCAAAATATCGAACGAATACCAAATTCACATGACTACTAATAGCAAGACTTCACACATGTCCTCAGGAACAAACGTAACTACTCACAAAGCATATTCATGCTCATAATCAGAGGAGTAGTAATATGCATTAAGGATCTGAACATATGATCTTCCACCAGGTAAACCAATTAGCATCAACTACAAGGAGTAATCAACACTACTAGCAACCCACATGTACCAATTTGTGGTTTTGATACAAGATTGGATACAAGAGATGAACTAGGTGTAACGCCCCGGACACACCCGCCGGTGGTCGTTACTCCTGGCGGGATCTAGACTGGCCCCACAGATCAATACTAGTCTTTTCTGCGCACTTTGTCCTCACTCGTGCGCACCCGGGAGAAACTTCCCGGTCGGTCACCCATCCTGAAACTACTCCAAGCTGAGCACGCTTAACTTTGGAGTTTTGTCCGAATGGGATCCCGGAAAAGAAGGAATTCCTTATTGATATGAGTAGTCTATCATCCCTAATAAGCCAGCTATTACATACACCCCCACTCGGAGGAACCGACGTCCTCGTCGGGCCACAGAACGCCCTCTTGGTACAACCGTCTCATGCATCCATCCGGTACATGTGCCATGCCGTGTGCCACGACGGGTCACAAACGCCATGAACAACATGACCACGCACCTGTTCGCAACCATCCGTAACCGCGAGGGTCGGCTCGATTACCAACTTGTAACGCCCGGACACACCCGCCGGTGGTCGTTACTCTGGCGGGATCTAGATGGCCCCACAGATCAATACTAGTCTTTTTGCGCAAGACTTTGTCCTCACTCGTGCGCACCCGGGAGAAATCTTCGGTCGGTCACCCATCTGAAACTACTCCAAGTGAGCATGCTTAACTTTGGAGTTACGTCGAATGGGATCCCGGAAAAGAAGGAATTCCTTATTGATATGAGTAGTCTATCATCCCTAATAAGCCAGGCTATTACACTAGGGTTTTGAGAGGAGATGGTGCTGGTGAAGATGTTGATGGAGATTGACCCCCTCCCGATGAGAGGATTGTTGGTGATGATGATGGTGATGATTTCCCCCTCCCGGAGGGAAGTTACCCCGGCAGAACAGCTCTGCCGGAGCTCTAGATTGGTTCCGCCTCGTGGCGGCGGAGTTCAAGCTTGCCTCTAATTTTTTTTCCAGGGTAAAATCCTTCATATAGCAGAAGATGGACACCGGAGGGCCACCAGGGGGCACATGAGGCAGGCGCGCCCGGTGGGGTGGGCGCCCCCCCCCGGCCTTTGGGTGTGGGCCCCTCCGTAGTTTGTTCGCTCAATAATTTTATTAATTCCAAAAATAACTTCCGTGGAGTTTCATGATTTTTGGAGCGGTCGAGAATAGGTTTCCAATGTTTGCTCCTTTTCCGGCCCGAATTCCGGTGCAAGCATTACCCTCTTCATGGTAAACCTTGTAAAATAAGAGAGAATAGCCATAAGTATTGAGATATAATGTGTAATAACAGCCCATAATGCAATAAATATTGATATAAAAGCATGATGCAAAATGGACGTATCAATCATCAAATATGGCCCATTAACGAGTCGTGATGCCTGTTGATAGAATTAAGCCCATTACACACTTCGGCCTATTAACGACCCATTCTGGTCGATCCATAAACAGAAGATTTCCACTCTAGCCCATTTTACGACCCATTTTGTGCACCGTTATTGGTCCATAAATAGTACGGCCCATGTTCGGCCAATCGATCACACGACCCGTAGAAGACCCATTGATTATACGGCCCATAGAAGGCCCATGGATCCTATGGCCCGTAGAAGGCCCATGGATCCTACGGCCAGTAGGAGGCCCATGGTCACTTCAACAGGTAGTAGGACCATTGTTACAACGGTCTATATGTAGCCCATTGTTATTGTGGCCTACTTATAAAAAATAGGTTATTGTGGCCACTAGAAAAACGTGGAAAAAGAAATGCAGTGACTACAAGCAAACAACTAAATAAGAAAAATAAGGAAATAAATAAGCAAGCAACTAACGCTAGGCTATTACAACTATTACACATATTACATCCACTGGGCATCAAAGTTCGCAACCAGTGCAAATATAGGGAACAAAGTAGCATAGTACACACACTGACCGTCTAAATTGTCCACCAGTGCAAATAAACGCGACAGCAAAACAAGTCCATAACTGAAAGAACTTCAAAAGAGCTCAAGAAACGTTATCCTGGTTACCCACCATGCTGGTAATAAGCTTAGCAAGCTTATTAGGTTTCTCATATTTGGCGCTAAAATCCTCCAACGCTTGCTATTGCACCAGAAAGTATGCATCTGAATTCTCAAGTGACTTCCGCAGTCCTTTGGCTTCTTTTCACAGTACAGCTGATCGATGTCTTTTAGCTTGTAGTTGAGACTCAAGAAACGAACTGATTCAAACAGTGAGTTCGAAGAGCTTGTGCCGGCGGTAGTGGCCAGTTACTCGAACACTACACCAAGACATGACTTTGGGGTTGTCTCAATGTCTTCACGATAGGTTTCCTTAGCCGTTTTATCAGCTTTGTTGGAGACCAACAAGGATGTTTCACTATCCTGAACCTTATCTGCATTACTTCCTTTACCATTGCTTAATAAGGTACTCTTCCCCAATATTCTGTCAGCATTCACTACAAAAAAATACACTTCCATGATGATACGTGTTCGTCACAGTAGGTTGCGTTTTTTTTCATGCACGTACATCCATGACGATTTTATGACAGAATCAAGATAGTCATACCTGTTTTGTCGCAGAAGTGTTCCATGACATTACCAAAATTATCATCGCGGAAGTGTCCACTTCCATGACGATAAATTGCGCGTCACAAAAGTGCTTTCGTCAAGGGTGACCGACACGTGGCATCCACCGTAATGGGATGCCGTTAAGCTATCGGGTCGGGTTTTGGATCCGATAACCCGTTAACAGCCCGGACCAATGGGAAATTTCCACATGTAAAATTCTGATTGGCCGGAGGAAACATGTGTCAGCTCATGAGTGGGTCAGATAGGCACCTATGATATGTCGACACGTGCATGACACCTAACGGCAACTGCTGCCTCTGATACTAACTTGGCTGACTCTATAGCATCACGTGGCATTTTTAAACCTGCCTCAAAACGGATCTCCATTCTTCCTCCTCTAGATTGAGTGAACCTATCGAGCATTATCCCTGATGTTTGTTTCCTCTTGCGCCTAGGTTCTAGTCCAACAACGAACATAGGAAGTGTTAGGGTACATCAAACTGTGAGACTACATATAAAGAAGCATGCAACTGTAACTTCACTCCAGCAACTACCTTCTTGCTGTTGAAGCTCACAAGGTTCATCTGATCTTGCCAACTTGTCTTGTGTCAAGAGTGCTTGGGAAGTAGTGTGGGGTGGCAAGGGTGCTTGGGAACGTGCTGCTAGCTCAGTTGACGGACGAGTAACTCGTGCAGCTGGTGGTACTGTGGAAGGTGTTGCAACAACTAGGGTTGTCTCTGCTTGTTTGGTGGCAGCTATTTGTTTTTGTTTGGCTTGTTCTGCAGCTCGTGCAGCACGGGATACCCTGTTTGTAGAATTTTCCAATGGACTTTGACCTTCTATTGCACCATCAGCACCAGCAGAATCTGTAGGATTCTTCCGCTTCCCATTCCCTATCATTCTGTGTTGCTTCCTCTTTCTCTGTGCCATGTTAAGTCAAGCCGACAAGAAAAATGAATAACAATTTAGTTCTTCAGAACAAATTGATGTGTGATACAGACGAACTAAACTTTGATGTTAGACAACCACATGATAGGAGGATGTAATATGTACGAAAAATAGGACGACTTGAGATAACCAGAACTATGATGTGTAAACTAAGCAGAAGACATTTCACTAAATTAGAAGCAATGCAATGGTAGGTAGACACCATATGAAAGATGCTACAAATATCGCTCTGCCAAGTTAACAGTGTCTCATCATAAATGGCTTTTAAACAAATGTGAAGCAGTACAAGAAATAAATCATATGCAAGATGCAAGCAACATCACACTACCAAGTTAGAGGTCTCTCGTCATTAGTGTCATTGCATATTCAAAGCATTGCATATTCACAACTTATGATGTGTAAACTAAGGAGAAGGCATTTCAACAAATTAGAAGCAATGAAAGCTAGACAGCATATGAAAGATGCAACGAATATCACTCTACCAAGTTAAAACTGTCTTGTCATAAGTGCCATTTCAACGAATTAGCAGTACAAGCTAGAAAAGAATGCGAGATGTAAGCTATATCACACTCCCAAGTCAAACATGCCTTATGATAAGTGATTGTTGTAGGTTACACAATAGTAGTAATTTGATGTAAGAACATGGTGTGATAGACAGATATTGTATGTTCTAGAAACATGAACACATGTCTTATTCACAAGTATAATGTGTAAAGTAAGCAGATGGAATTCAACAAAATTAGAAGCAATACAAGCTAGACATCATACATAACATGCAACCACATATAACAGTGCCAAGTTAGAGGGAGCACCTGTGATGGTGCACTAGGGGAGACGTGCTCATCATCAACACAACTTGGTTGAGTGTCTATGCATGTGTTGTCTTGCAAATCATCTTGGGGGGGTGGAGGAGTAGAATCTGTAGAGGCCCTCCATTCGGAAGGAGCACCTTTATCCGCTACCTTGCTAACTTCCTTCTGCTTTATTGATTTTGAATTGTCAAGTAAAACTGACAAGAAAAAGCAATAAAATTCTCTCTTCATAACTCATTCGTGCATGATACTGACAATCACTACTTTGATGTAAGGCAAACACATGATACCAGGATGGAATATGTATGAAAAACAGGACGACATGGCATATTCACAATTGTTTGTGTAAACTAAGCAGAAACCATTCCAACAAATAAGAAGTAATGCAAGCTAGACACCACATGAAAGATGCAACCAATATGACTCTGCCAAGTCAAAAATATCCTATCATAAATGGCATTTCAACAAATTAGAAGCAGTGTATGCTAGAAGTCATATGAAAGATGCAACTAAAATCGCACTGCATATACTAAAGGTGTCTCGTCATATTGATTGATGTGGGATACAAAAAAAACAATAGTTTTATGTAAGGACATGCTTAATAGACAGATGTACTATGTACTAAAAACAGGAAGGCATGTCACATTAACAGGTATAACGTATAAATTAAGCAGAATAGGACATGCAATTTAACCAGATTGGAAGAATTACAATCTAGACACCATATGCAACATGCAACCACATATCACGCTGCCAAGTTAGAGCAAGCACCCGCAATGCTAATGTAGGGGAA
Source organism: Aegilops speltoides (assembly GCA_021437245.1). NCBI lineage: Eukaryota > Viridiplantae > Streptophyta > Magnoliopsida > Poales > Poaceae > Aegilops > Aegilops speltoides. The sequence continues at coordinate 236,635,157 of CM038141.1, forward strand.
ATGCGGTAATCAACTACAGAGCTATGTTCACTATCTTCATCTAGCCTGGCTGTTTCTTGAGAATCATGTCGGGAGGCTGACGCTGCATTCTTTAAATGAGGATCTTTACTCACAGTAGTCCACTTGCCTGACTGCCTCATCATAAGTGATTGACGAGGGATACACAAGAACATTAGTTTGATGTAAGAACATGGTTAATAGACAGATGTACTAGTATGTATCAAAAACAGAAAGGCATGTCATATTCAAAGGTATAATGTGTAAGCTAAGTAGATGCAATTTAACCAAATTGGAAGCAATACAAGCTAGACATCCAGCTGGAGTGGTGAGCATGATCATCTAGGACCTGAGAGCCTGGTGGGAGGCGGGCTGCTTCGCCACCATCATGGCTTTTTAGTTGGCTTCCAAGTGATGCATGTCTGTGCTGGGCTTGTCACTAACTCGGCCAGTGCCCTAACTAGCTATTTGTCTTCTTATGCTCACGGGATGGTGGTTCATGTAAAAATATCTTTCCTTATCTTAATAAAGACTGACTTCGGCCTTTCGAATACAAGCTAGACACCATATGAAACATGCAACCACATATGACACCGCGAAGTTAAAGCAAGCACCTGGGATGGTGGTTCATTGCGAGCGAGGTCGTCAACTTCAGAGCTACATTTACCATCTCCATCTGCTGACACTGCACCCTTTATAATCGTGAAACGTGTCTGGCCTATCCGTGTACCATGCTAGAGCGACTTCTCTCTTTTATTTTTTGCTTCTCTCATGGCAGCAGAGCCTTAAATACCCTTGCATAAAAACACAATAGTGAGAGTAAGGGTGAAATGTGTGCAGAACTAGTGCACTGTAAAAGTAGCAGATAGCAGGTGGCTGAAAAATAAATGACAGGAGACATATGATTGCTCTACAACATTGCATGGCAAACAAAATTAGATTCTACTCCGTATGATTTTGTAATATATGAGCACAGGAAATGGAGGTACCCCTCCAGCACACCACCACATGTGGTCATATCAAGATAACAGTCGACTGAAAATAAATAGGTCAGTCGATTTTTTATGAACCGTCTGGTCTATAAGGAACGGGCAGATGACCTTCGTCTACCTCCTGCCAGTCACTGTTGATGATCTTTCTCGAACCTCCAGCGACCATCGGCCTAGACCCCCGCCTCTGCCGCCCCGCCCTCCCCTTGACCTCACACCACCGTTGTGCTTGGCAGCGCCCCCAGGCCATCCCTTTAATCCCGGCCGACCTCCAGATCGGGCGCCAGTAGCTCTAGGCCCCACACACCCCTAAGAAAAACACTGAGGCGCTGCTTCCCAGACGTAATAGGCGGACTAGTGCCTATTACGCCAGGGAATGCTTCCATTAATTGGGAATCAACTGACCAGGAATTGAAATCCAGGGGGCGACAGACCTCTAGCTAAGGTGAAATAGTATATGAGGAGAAACCTTATGCATCATGATTTACTAGGAACATCTAGTATCAAGAAGAAGTGGTCAACTAGTGTCTTCTGTGGGATGAATACCGTGCAAGAAGACACGTAAGATTTGCACGAATAAGGGAAGAGGAGTACCATTTCCGGTTGCCAGTGTGGTCTCCTCCATATGTCGTGGCGATCTTCTTCTTTTTCCCGAGGGAACCGATGTTTTGGAGGACAGTGGAGCCTTGGACGAACCCATGGCCAAATTGTTGACTATGTTGTCGTGGCCATATGTCGGCGGAGGGGAAGCAGATCCGAGGCGGCGAAGGACAGCGTAGTAGGAACAGCTCTGATGCGGTGGACGGTGGCGAAGTTGGAGCGGCAGCGGTGAGGCATAGGACGGCGTGGTTGAACTGGCTCGAGTACAGACGGCTCGGCCTCAGCTTCAACTACTAGCCATGGTGGGTGTTGTGGTTGAGGTTGTGGTGGACGACGACGTTGGGGTATCGGCTCCGGCGTGATGGAGGAGGGCGGCGGTTGATGGGTGGGATGGGGTGGCGGATGGAGGACGCTGGGGTTTCACGGCGGGTGGAGAGGTAGTTTTTGCACCCACGGAGTACGAATGGGAATCAGACGGGTGGGCGGAGGGGGGGATCTAAGGGAGAACCATGTTTTGGTTTGGGACGCGCTTGTTTTTGGCTTTTTTGAACAGATGGGACGCACTTGTTTGAAATTTGGGGAAAGTACAAACTTTCCCCCCTCTTAAATTTCGGACCTACTGCGGGTGGGGGTAGGATGGTAATCCCAGGTGTCCCAAATAGTGGGCGGGAGCGATTTCGGCCGCGCGCATGTGTGCTTAGGCGGCCATTGTGTATGAATGTTTTTCGGAGCCGGTTGCATGGCGTCTAGATGAAGCTACAAATCTACCCCGGTTTAGACCATTGGACGTCTGGTTGGTAGGTTTCACGGGTCAGATTTATTAGAAAAGTAATTTCCTTCTACTACCAAACATTGGTCTCATGCGGTTTCGAGCGAGTAGAGGCTCTTTTGGCGCTTCATTCAAAATTTTGAAATAGAAGCATTCACGTTTAGAGTACTCTTGAACTTTGAGGATTGACCTAAATAGACAACGTTAAATTTGAACTTGTATGTTTGAAAACCTCATTAAATTATCCACTTCTTTTTGAAATTTTGACACTTGAAAATCCTATAACTATGATTATTTTGGAATGGAGGAGCTAAATTTGAATCTATTCTATACACTACTACATATGCTATTATGTACAAAATCAGAGCAAGGATTGGTGCCCCCATAATTTAGGTATGATTTACAAATGCCATGATATCAAATTCAAATAATTGAATGGACTTCATGTTGAATTCGATTTTTTTAAACCACCTTAATTTGAATTCAAATGTATGCTAGTTCATAGGTAGCTATTTATAATGTTCATTGTGTAACTTCCGTATGTATAATGTGCTTTACACACACAACATGAACTATACTCACGTTTATATTCGATTGCTAAAGCGATGCATTGTCTGGAGTTCAAAATACTAACTATGTGGATCAATTATGTCGAATAATAACATAGACATGCTCAAATTTGATAGAATATAGATGTCTGATGGATCAATGATCGTTCCTTACGCGAATTGCAAATATCATGATCCCATCCTAATATTTGGATACAATTTATATCTTTAATCAATGTGTACATCAGACTTTTACGTGTAGTTTCACTCTCCATCGGTGGTCTCTCACACATGCTCACACACTCCCTCCTGAGGTGTCTTTCTCGCAGACATGCTCTCGATATAACCCTCCCTCCCTCTCGTAACCATTCACGACTGTTTTCACTCACCTTTATCACAAGCACTCTTCCTCTCACAAGCATACACACGCACAATCCCCATCGACCCTTTCTATATACATAGACCGCCTACATGTCTCCTGTACGCACATTATATTTAGACCTGCCTAATCTCTCACGCATTGTCTCACACTTCTCTTCCTAATCGACGAGTATGATTCTAGCAGAGCATTATGTAGGATGCCCCTTAAAGTTAGGTTGGATGAATAGTAATATTAGAGATAAGGGGTTACCTTAGTCCGAGAACCTAGGGTTACAAATCCTAGCCGGCTTTGTCAGTGGACACAGAGTCCTTCACAATTTTGCTATCTTTGTCTTTAACGACTAGTCATCCATGGGTCTCCCTAAATGCGTCATGGGCCGGCCAATGTGGTGCAGGACGGAACCGAACGAAGGGACTCACCTTGACCCACCGGACCTCACGCGGTGACACACCCTCTGCCACCAGGTCTCGTTATCTTCTCACACCCACACATACGAACACAGACACCGCACACAAAAAAATCTCCTGGTGCCTCTATCGCCTCCCCCTTGCATATACACCCTCAATGGAATCTGTCACTGTGACATCATATTCGTCTCTCTCTCTGTAGACCACTCTCACTTCTCGTGTTATCTCTCCCACGCCCCCACCTGCACCTCTATCCATGCCTCTCTCGAATACGTACTACACACACATACCTCTCTAGGCCCTGCTAAATACATCAATTACACATTCACACATGTTACATCACGTACCCCATTGATCTAAAAAAAGCCCCCTCTTCATGTTTACTTCGCATACAACATTCCTTTTGTATAAAGTGTGGCCAAAAAATTATTTTAGAATTTCTACATATATACAACATTACAAAGTTATATAGAGGAGTACGAACGTTAATTTGCATTGCATGGTGCCCACAATGATATTTATTCCGCACTGTGAATTTGTATATTTTTATACTATATATAAAGTTAGTCATAATAAAGAGAAACGAAGAGCATCTCTCCTCCATCTCATACCCCCCCACGCCCCTTTCACGACGCACACAAACTATCTCCGTGTCCTCTAAAAGTAAGCCCCAAAGACATTCAAAGATGTTTCATCTTTCTCTCGCGATATATACAGTGATGATCATTGTATTTGAAGTGAAAGCATGATATGTACATTGGACTTCGAATCCACTCATTCTGATCACCATTTACGTTTTGTGTTTATTATCTGACCACGGGCTCACCGTACACTCTCAGATTTGCTCAAGACATGACTAGTTGACCAGTTAAATGCTCCACATGGCACCTCTAGTGTTGCATCACATTATCTCACTACCATTGGGCCCACCTGTCGTCTTGTATCTACTCTACACTCTTATAGAAAACAGAGTTGGTGATGATGGTGTGCCTGCCATCCTTCAATATAGGTCGTCCGATTTATATTCGACGGATAGGAAGGAAACTATGGCAATTTTGCAAAAAGGTACCCACACACCTCTCCACATTTGCAAATAAGGCCTTCCCTCGTTCATCCTTTTCTATCACAAGATAAACTAGTCATACAAATGCATCTTGATGTTACGTGCAACGCACGGGCATCTTGCTAGTAAGAATGAAAACAAACAACAACAAAATATTGGACGGTGATTTGAAGTCATGACCGCGGGCACTACGGACAAGGTGGCCTTATATTGGTATGCTGAGCCGTCTGTTTTAACACACATGAGCTGGTGTGGTGATTATACACACACGCACGCATGCACATGAACTGCATGCACGCGACACTCACATGAACACATGCAGCCACGCACGCACGCAACAGTCACACGTACACACGCAGCCACGCACGCACGCAACACTCACACGCACACACGCACGCATGCAAGCGCACACCACACGACCAACACACATTCTCACGCTCAAGTGCTCAACCTACACGTGCATGCGCACACATCAGGCCCTGATAGACACATACACAACCAGGTGATTCCCGTGCACGGGTTGGAGTCTTGTCGTGCCTGCGTAAATTTGTGTTTATCTGGCCTTTTCCCTATGTGAACTAACAGGTGGGACCCACAAGGAACATGGTCAATTTAACTAGTCAACATGGTGCCATGTAGACTATTTCACCGGTCAACAAAGTGCAATCCGATGATGAATCGTGAGCAAGTGACCGTATAATCACCGCAAAACGTATATAGTGACCATAATCAACGTATTCTGAAGTTTGGTGACCATAATACACTTTTCTCTCTGTAGGCCCTCCAAAACTACATCTCTACATGTTCTCGCATGTTACATCTAACAACTATGCAATATAACACTACCACTACACTCTAACACAATAAATCATATGTGTTTTTAGTTTTACTAGATATCATATTGTTACTTAATTATTCAGTTTGCATACATTAAAATTGCCTTTGAAATGTATGGCTAGTATCATCTACCGCGCGGGAAAAATCCCACCCTTTCCTATTTAATCGGGTTTGTATTGATGGATCGTGCAAAACAGCAAAATTATAGTACTATACAGTACAAGTGATAGTTCACTGGGCCGCCGTGTCGTGTACTCCTCGGTCGTAAGAGTGGAACGCTCGCTTTCATAAATCTTCTAGTCCCTTTCACCGACATGTGGGACATCAAGCTACCGGGTCCACGTGCCATACCGAAATACAGTGCAGAGTAGCCGGGGTGAAGCACCCCAGTCATGGCGCCGGTGTAGTAATGAGCAATGAGGCGTCAAATCACAAAGCTGCACCTTTCCGCAGTTAAGTTGGAGGGACAAAGTAATAATGCTAAAAAAATGAAGTCGGAGGGACGAAACAACCATCATTTCACTCATTGCTGAATCTGCTTCTCCCTCATCTTCTTCAAGTTAACCACGTGTTGCTTCTGCTGTTGTTCTGCCTCATGTGGTACGCGGATCGGCTTGGTAAAGCACTGACATGTGGGACCACATGTTAGCAAACCGCCAGGACAACGTCCTCTAAAATTAAGAAACCTCCCCCGCCATCCACGCGGCAAAATCATCTCCTTTTTACTAATCTTGATTCTATAATTTTTTAGATCAATATAATTGAGATTTGTATAGATAGCACACAGGAGCAAAACCAAGTGGTACGGTTAAGGGCATCCACAATGTGTGGCCAAATGTGAAAATAGCTTTTGGCATCGACGGGAACCATTGTGGACGGTGTTGCCTAAGCCAAAAAGATGGAAACGAAGCTCCCTGATTGATTGATCGAGGGAATGGAAAAATGAAACGTCTCTGCTCTTTCTCCCGTGCTTGGACACATGTACAGTATAGAGCACGGAGTCTACTCCTCTGTCCCTTCTATCACAAATCACAAAGCAGTGAGGCATCAAATCACAAAGCACGTACGAAGCAACCATTATTTCACTCTTCGCTGACTCCGCTTCTCCATCGTATTCTTCGAGAAACCACCTCACCGCACTAAGCTGGACATACGACGCTATTGTGTACTAGTAGTACTAGTACATTTACACGTCCTTTGGTTCAACGGACTTCCTGGATGCAAATAAGGCAGTTGTCTCGGCACTCAGGCGGCACTTGCAAACGACTTACCGTGGTCTCCCTTGATGGTGTTCTCCGTCGAACGCACTTCGCCAAACCACAATGTTCGAGATATCGTCGACGTCACCGCAATGGGGAAGGAAGTCAAATATAGTTACTACCTCCATTTTTTTGTACACGAGGCCAGTATTATCAAAATTACAATTTGCAAAAGGCCACTAACACTAATCGAGGCAAAATTGATGGGGTTTGCCTCATACTAGCAACCAAGGACATTAATATACCCTTGCATGCATACGGAAGTGAGAAGGTTGGTTTGCATGGCGCTGCATTAATCAAGCGATGAGGAGTGAGATGGTTAGCTCTTTGAGCTTTGGAGAAAAAAATATGAATTAATTGACATGTCAAACGAGGATTTGTATCGATTAATCCCGCGAAGGAAAACCCCGTTTTTCTTTTTTAACATTAGTACTCCTAGTACGTACGTACTTATCCTGTTTGGGTCTAGGCCTTGCATTGCCATACTTCACCACACATTTTTGCCAAAGCTTTCCTAAAGTTTTCAAAATGAAAAGGAGGTACACTTGCGCACGACCGTCGCGATCGCACCGCATCCTCACACGGTCGCTCCTGCACGCCGCGGTCGCACCGCACCCTCACACAGTCGCTCCTGCATGCCGCAAACCCAACCAAGGCAACGCACCCTCACTGACACGTGTTACTGCATGTGAACAAACCAAACTCAGTCATCCTACCGCTGACACATAATTTTTGTTCATACAGTATGTTTATCCAACCACATGTTGGGGAGGATTCGTACGGCCCGTGCGGTGGTCTGTTGGGGAAGAAGAAGAGGTGAGAAAGAAGGGTTAGGAGACATATGATATTCATCCAACCGCCTGAAATGGTAGACTGACCCAAATGATGAAAGTTAGGTGACTTGCATAACAATATATGTTTTTACACAGCAAAAGATCCATAAAAACAACAACATAAAGAAAAACTATCACTGCTCGCGGAATGAGGCGACCTCGTCATCTTTGGCTGCCGACGCGAACCAGGTGTAGCTGCCGACGTGTGTCTCCACACCGTGGTTGTCCTCGGCCTCCAGCTAATCGTTCACGCGGAGCATGCGAGCGCTCTGCACGGACGAGAGCACCGCCCGGTTCAAGTCGAGGACGTCCGGTTCCGCCTACAGGAGGGCCTCAATGGCAACGACATCCGCATGCTCCGCGTCGAGTTGAGCCTCCACCGCCCGGTTCTAGTCCAGGACGTCCGGTTCCGCCTGCAGGAGGGCCTCGATGGCAGCGGCATCCGCGTGCTCCGTGTTGTGTTGAGCCTCTCCCGCCCGGTTCAAGTCCAGGACGTCCGGTTTTGCCTGCAGGAGGGCCTCGATGGCAGCGGCATCCGTGCGCTCCGCCTCAAGTTGAGCCTCCGCTGCCCGGTTCACATCCTCGACATCCGGTTCCGCCTGTAGGAGAGTGATGGCAGCGGTATGCGCGCGCTCCGCGTTGAGTTGGGCCTCTGCCTCCCGGTCCTCCTTTTGTATCGCCAAGTTGAACCGCTGGTCCGCCTGCACCATGGGGGACCCGGACGCCGGCACGAAGTCGACGTCCGTTGTCTCATACCCATGTGGGGCCTTCTGCACCGCGACCTCCGCCATGAACATTGGATCAGCTTCCTCCTCCTCGTAGCTTGACTCTAGAGAACTCGGGGATTGGCCCGCCGCAAAGCGAGCTTGAGAACGGAGGTCTGTGGCACCGACCGCCGCCGCGGTTTTTGCGCGGCGCTCCAGCGTCAGCATCTTGTAGTACATGGTCATGCGGTGCACCATGGCTTTCCGGCAAAGTAGGGGACACTTGATGCGGGCTAGGGGATCGAAAGGTGGGGGAATGGGCTAGAGAGGAGGTGTGGTTTTGGGGTAGTGGCTGGCGTAGGCCGAGCAGCGAAGGTTCTGGTGTGAATAGCGGTTCCGGTGACGACCGGTCAATCAGTTTTGACCGTACATCGCTCTTGTCGCGTTCGCGTTGCACCCCGGCACGCTGGACCCTCCACGTCGCTCACCGAATGGAACACGCTTCGTCTTGCGCTTTCGCTTGCTTGTGGGACCGCAGTTGAGAGCAAATCGACGTCCCTCCCCCGCCGCATCATTTATACTACCACTCCCTCTGTTTTATGCGGAGTAAATAAAAACAGAGGGAGTATACTACGGATGAGGATCCCCTGACATGGCCAAAACCATTGAGTAACTGACATGCGGGGCCTAGCAAGCATGGGGTCTGCCAGTAAGTGACCGAAAGGGACGGTAAGGCAGGGATACCTACGTTAGAGGATCCACTTCCACTACTACTCCCTCCTTCCATTTACGATATAGGGCCTAATGCGTTTTTCGAGGCTAACTTTGACCAAATGTTAGAGTAATAATATATGACATGCAACTTACACAAAGCATACGGTCAAATTCATATGTGAAGGGAGCTTCCAATGATATAATTTTCACATTATACATCTCATGTACTATTAATCTTGTCAATAGTCAAAGCGGTTTTGAAAAACGCATTAGAGCATGGTTAATAATATAGCCAGCCGATGGCTATAAGGAACTGCCATGTCATCTATAGCCATCATCTATATGCACTCATACAGTAGTGTGGGCTATAAGGTTGGCTATTTCCGGCAAAAAATATAAGGTCGGCTATTGTATTAGTACTTTTTTCCATCTCCTCTCTATCTCTTTCTTCATATTTATTGTATTTAACTAGGAATGCGTATATAGCTAGGCTCTTGCATGAGAGATCACTCCTCTTACTTTTTCACATCTCTCTCCTCCACATAGGCCCTATATAAATGGAAGGAGGGAGTACTATGAGCACTGCGTACTCTAGTACAAATGTTGTCAGTACTCCACTAGGACTATTGGACAGGGAGCTTAAAAAAGTTACTATTCGACTGGCTATACGTGGCGAAAGCCTACGAAGAGCATGCACGAGAACAAGCACATTCACGTGGTTGAAAACAAATTGGAAACCATCTCTGTGTGAATACAAATCTAGGAGTACGTATGAATCTAACAATATTGAGTGGGCGTTGTTGAATGTTGATACTTTTTCTGTAAGTTTGATCAAAGTAGAGATACTTTGACTACACATAAAACTTATATGTAAACTAGAAAGGATCGGAGGGAGTATATTGTACGTTCAAAAGCGAAACGAACATTGAATACCCTTTATATATGATTTGTGGATGCTATGATCACCGGTTCAAAATTTTGAATCTGCATTAGGTATCACACATGCCCTCACTCGTTCTCTCTTGACTTCATCTCGGGGCCCGGAGATCGATTGAAAGAGGACTAGGGTGGGTACAATACGTTCCTTTCGCTTATGAACGTACAATATACTTCCTCTGATCCCCACACACCCTCCCCCGCGGGTCATTTCTATCATAGAAACAGACCAAACCTTTATCTCCTTGCACGACACGCAATTGATCTCTCAACATCAATCGATCTCGTCAACCTGTGTCGGGGCATGAACCGAATGGGATGTCAAAACTAAGATGCGAAGTGACACGTAGTGGAGGCAAAGTGAAACTTTAAACGAGCCGTTTGTTTGTATGCATGTCGGGCATATTACAACATTGGAAAATACAAGCATGGTCTAGGCCCACATGCGAATGATACTCGGTGGAATGTCCAAATGAGGCATGCAGGAGGATGGACTCGACCGGAGGGCGGATCGATGGAGAACAGGGTTGGAGAGGAATGAGAAATAAGCAAACACCACATGATTATACTTGAACGACTCAAATAAACAATAAGTTGTCTCGGTTGGCCTACATGGTGAATGGTCTAATGCACAACGTGGAGCACTGACGCTCGAATATGGCCGGGAAAACAGGGAAACTGACATGTGAGGCACACCTGTCGGGATGAAGTAGCGCAGACTAGTCCAATGGAGGAGCTGGCCCATGACCTCCTTGCCACCGGCAACCGTTCATGTGGGTCGTGGGGGCCAGCAATGTGGCGCAGCTCCAGCACCGCTTCTGGACATGGCGATTGCAGTGAGCGACACGCTCATCGTCGCTGGACACTGTCGGTTCCAGTGTGCCGAGGGTGGCGTTAGCGTTATGGCACGACCAGCAGATCAACACCCGGCTCATCGAGGATGCACGGGGCGCCGAAGTGCACGCGCGCCACGCCGCGTTCGTGGAGTGGTGTAGCGCGGCCAACTGCATCCCCAGGACCTGAAACCATGTTGGGTCGTCTTGCTTTTTCAATGACATGTGGGGATCGCATGTGAGCAAAGGGCATCTCCAACGTTGCCACGACCGCAACTGACTACCCTAGCACACCAAAAACCCTCATCCCTCGCACCGTCGTGTGGTGCGTTCCCAGCTAGCGCCAGCTACCCACATTCATGTCGTCCATCCGCATGCAATCGCTAAAAGGCTCAGTGCCCGAGGAACCAACTCCGGCAACTTAATGACGCACCCAGACGCTTGGCCTCATCGGAATGCGCTACTTAAAGCGGCAACACCCAGCTAACCTCCACACCATAGCACATCGTCCTCCTACCTGGTACCACATCCGCCATGACCGCGAGAACAAACGATCTGCGGGAGAGCTTGTCTTCGGGGATGAAGCTCGAGGTCACCGCCCTCGCTCAAGTCGCCTCTCGCAACGCAATAGCAGCATAGCCGGACGCGGACGTGACTGCACAAGCGGTGGCCACGCTGGCAGCCGATGACGGGAGCACCGTCAGCCACGCTTCCTACTTGCCGCCGTCCAATGTCTGACACCGCCGAGGTTGGGGACTCCTCCGAGGATGAGTAGGGCATGGGAGGCGGCAGGGCATGGTGTGCCAACTGGCCGGTCCGTATCCCATGTTCTACTCTTCCTCGCCGGAGACCACATCTTCACCTCACGGGTCTTGAACCCCGCCCCTGCACACAGAGATCGCAGATGGAGGAGGTCGGTCGCCGCCATAGAATAGGTTTAGGGTCGGGTTTCTTTTATTTTTCTATCCTATAAAAGTTCGAAATGTAATGAAAATCTGCCGTGTTTGCATTAATCTCGGCCGGCGTATATGAACTTTCACAATAATATAATATATTGTAGGAGTACTAGCAAGATGCCCGTGCATTGCACGAAACATCAAGATCTTGTGGGAGAAAAGGATGAATGAGGGAAGGCCTTATCTGCAAATGTGGAGAGGAGTGCAGGTAAATTGTCATAGTTTCCTTCCTATCCATTAGTATAGATCAGATGACCTATATTGTAGGTTGACAGGCACACCATCATCACTAACTCTGCTTTTTATTGAACCGAGACAAAGCTAACATGCGAAGTAAATAAACACATAGGGTCTACATACACAATTGATCTTAGGCACTCTAATAGTACGTCCACTACACATTCATGCATTTCACATCTTTCTGCATCTAGGGGAACCTACAAAAGGGTTAACGTAAATTGCCTCTCTCTCCTCCCTGATTTTCATGGTGGTGGGCCCCTCCCTCCCCCCAATCTACAATCAACAGCTCACACGTTTCACATTACATTAATTACGTAACTGGGATTACGTAGGTGTAGCGTTACTCGTCCTAAAAAACCCAACTAAGCCAACCTCCCAGCATATCATGCGGGAAAAGACCCGGCCACACCGTTTTAGTCAGGATTATCGGATTACTAGTAGTAGTATCGATGGATTGCATGAAGCACCAAGTTTTTTTTAGGGGACGAAGCACCTAGTTTAAAAGGAAAAAAGGCGGTACACTCACAGCACCCCTGTTGCGGTCGCATTGCACCCCACACACATTTGGTCCTACACACGGCTCACGCAAATGGAACACGCTTCAGCTTGCCTCTTCACTGACACGTGGGACTTCACTTGGAGAAACCAACCATGCGCCAAACTCCCCCCGCCCACCGCGTGAAATCCTCCCAAAAAGAATTCCCCCCAAATCCGAAATTCAACCGCCCTTCGGCCAACTAGCCAATAATATTCCCCAAACCTCCTCCCCCGGTCCCCCTCCACTCCATTCGCTCCGCCAAAGCCGCCCTCCTCGTCGCGCCGATACATCGGTGCCGCGGTTTGTTGAGGGGACGCACGGCCATCCTCTCGCTCCCACAGTATGCTCTCGTAGACTGCCGTCCTCAGCCGCGCCGCCACTGCTGGCGACGTTCTTGTGGAGGCACACAACAGCCACCGCCGCCACCGCTGGCGACGTTCGTGTAGAGACGCACGGAGGTCAGCTTCTCCCATGGTACGCGCATTCTAGACTGAGGCCCTGTGCATGTCGGTGTAACGTTGAATGTTAGCTGATAGACGCTGTTAATCTCACTGTTTGCCAAAGTAGTTTACAGTCAATATGCTCTGCTTAAGAAGCTTCCTTGCCCTATTCTGCACTCAATCTGCTTAGCTGAGATGGCATGCCAAGGCCGATTAGTTGCTAAAATATCCCGCCATATATTAATTGCGACGTAGATTGCCTTGGTCTAGTAGCCAATCTGTTAGGTGAAAGAGCTCTACACCATTTTATACTTGATCTTTGTTGCTGCGATGGCCTTTGATAGTTCGATGGCTGTGTGCTCGGCCTCATTGACTGATGAAACAACCTGCCATAATTTAGCACTCAAATCTTTTTGCTGAATTAGCTTTACATATATTTCGTTACTTAGATCTGCTCGTCCAAATATCTTGCCATAGCTTTAGACATCGACCTAGGTATTTTTTTCTGGACTTCATAAAAAAGCATATATGTTTTTCCTGTAATATCTAGTTGAAAGGATCGAGAAGAGGTGTCTAAGGGGGGGGTGAATGGACTCTCAACCAAGAAAATTAGCAAGTTCTTCAAGTTGAGGTGGAGTTTAAGCACAAGTTTAAACATTCACAATACATATCAAGCAAGCATGACAAGAGTATATGAGCAGCGGAAAGTAAAGCATGCAGTTTGTGAGAATGTAAAGGGATGGGATTGGAGTGTGCAAACGCAATTGGAGACACGGAGATTTTTGGCGTGGTTCCGATAGGTGGTGCTGTTGTACATCCACGTTGATAGAGACTTCAACCCACGAAGGGTAATGGCTGCGCGAGTCCACGGAGGACTCCACCCACGAAGGGTCCACGAAGAAACAACCTTATCTATCCCACCATGGCCATCGCCCACGAAGGACTTTCCTCACAAGGGTAGATCTTCACAAAGTAGGCGATCTCCTTGCCCGTACAAACTCCTCAGTTCAACTCCACAATCTAGAAGGAGGCTCCCAAGTAACACCTAACCAATCTAGGAGACACCACTCTCCACAAGGTAATACATGGTGTGCTGATGATGAACTCCTTGCTCTTGTGCTTCATATGATAGTCTCCCCAACACTCAACTCTCTCTCATAGGATAGGATTTGGTGGAAAGATGATTTGAGTGGAAAGCAACTTGGGGAAGGCTAGAGATCAAGATTTATGTGGTTGGTATGGAATATCTTGACCTCAACACATGAGTAGATGGTTCTCTCTCAGAAAATGAATGCTGGAAGTGTAGGCACGTTCTGATGGCTTTCTCCATGAATGAAGAGAGGGTGGAGGGGTATATATAGCCTCCACACAAAATCTAATCGTCACACACAATTTACCAAACTCGGTGAGACCAAATCAGAAAACTCGGTCAGGCCGATTTAGTTCATAATGTGACCGTTAGGCATTTTGGTGGGACCGATATGATCAACTCGGTAGGACCGATGTGCTAGGGTTAGGGTAAAACCTCATCTCGGTTTGACCGATTACACAAACTTGGTGGGACCAATTTTGGTAATAAGAGAAACAGAGAGTTGGTCAGGCAAACTCGGTGGGACCAATTGCATATCTCGGTGAGACCGAAATTATTGCAATAGGTAACAGAGAGTTTGCAAGCCCATCTCGGTGAGACCGAGATCCCATCGGTGAGATCGAATTGATTAGGGTTTCTGGCAGTGGCTATGTCAAGTGAACTCGGTGGCGCCGGATAGATCAAATCGGTGGGGCCGAGTTTGACTTTTGGTACGGGACATATGTGGATATGAGAAAGTGGTTGAGGGCTTTGGAGCATACCACTAAGCACTTTGAGCAAGCAAGCCATTAAGCAACACCTCATCCCCTTTTAATAGTATTGGCTTTCGTATGAACTCAATGTGATCTTGGATCACTGAAATAGAAAATGTAGAGTCCTGAGCTTTGAGCTTGAGCCAATCCTTTGTCCTTAGCATCTTGAAGGGGTTCCACATTCTCTTGTCCATGCCACTCCACTGTTGGACTTATCTGAAATATGCTAGATAAAAGTATTAGTGCAACAAGAGATATGTTGACATTAATTACCAAAATCACCCAGGGAGCACTTGTGCTTTCAATCTCCCCCTTTTTGGTAATTGATGACAACCATCAAAGCTTTAGATAAAGATATAGAGAAAGGCAGGTAAAGCTTTGGAAGGACATGTAACATGCATAGGCTGCCCCTACATGTATGCAATCATGTAAATATGGAACATAAGAGCATGTGAGTGCATAATCATGACAGAGCAAGCAATGAGTTTCATGTATCTTGGCTATATGCATTAGAGCAAATGGTGTGAATATAGAAAATGTACCTTCATGCTCGTGAGTCCTTCTTGCAAACAATATGTACATTAGCAAGAGATCCTCATGCACATGAGTGTGATGCATATACTTACCTTGTGGTCTTGAGCTAGCTTTGGAAGAGATGAACCTGAGTAAACAAGTTTAGACAACACAGAAACATGTACTAAACAGAGCAAGAGCAGCAAATCACAAGAGTACCAAGATTGGGATGACATGTAGAGAGCGAGTACTAGGTACTCTATTTGAGTGTAGACATGTCTCCAAAGGTAAAGATATGCAATGAATTCGAAGATTTCCTTCCCTTAGATGTCTTGCTCCCCCTGAATCTTATATGGGATACTGGGAGAAGATAAGGAATAAAAAATCAGAGCAAAGCAAACACACAAACAACATGAACATGTCTTTCCCCTCTAAAGACATGTGACTTCTCTCCTCTTTGAATACCAAGCATCTGTGGTCTCTCTTTGATGTGATTATTTATCTCTTTCCCCCTTTTGATATGATTAAGCTTTGATGTGAGCTCTCTCTCCCCATTTGACATCAATTTCCAAGAAGGGGTCTTCTAAAGTGTGAGTGAAAATAGGTTTGGTCCTTGAGTCACATAGCAAAGTAGCAGCGAAAAATAAGGTGCCGGTAGAGGATAAGAATCATCGAATGGAGCTGGAACAAAATGTGCAGGATGCAAATGACAAAGTGTCTCCTCAGCATTTGAAATCGGTAACACCGAGTTGTTGTCTTCTGTGGCACTGAGGTGATTCGGTTTGACCGAAGGCGATAAACCGGTGTGTCCGAGTTCATTACAGAGATAAACCACTTGTCACCTCAGCTCACTAAGCAAATAAGATCTCACAAGGATTTGCAGGGAATTAACTAAAGAATTTGCAATGAATAGGATGCAGGGTGTGCATAACAAAAATTAAAAAGAAAAAAGATCTAGATGAGTTAAGAAGGGAAACAAATATGCAAGAGACAAATGCAAGAACACTATAGAACTTCATCTAGAATTGGTCGGCGACAATGTCACCTATGTTAGAGTATATTGACTTAGGAGTCAAGTGAAGACACTTGATCATATGTCATACTCATTGTTTAAGCTCAAAATGGGGTTGCCATTTTCGTTTAAGCATTTTGATGTATTCACGTCTTGTTGAGCTGCTTTGACCCATGACTTGGGGTAAAGCTTCTCTAAGATGTAATAACATACCTTGGGTGGTGGTGTTGATCTTGATCATATAGTTGAACTTGTGTGGGATGCTCAAGGTTGATGTACTTCATTGGGATCACCACTTGTAATTGGAGTTCATCTACCTACATGAATTAGTCTTGCAAGGAGGAGCACTTGTGCCAAAGTGTCAATCATGAATTATGATACCAAAAGAAATTTGATATATATATATATATATATATATATATATATATATCTTCAAAGGATATGTTTGAGGGGTTTCATGCTTCCTTGTTTTCAACCACCATATTGTAGAGACTTGGTGGTGTGGTGATTGCTCAAGATGTGAGTGAGTTGCAATGTCATAGATTTAGATTCATCCAAGTACCTACAAGGGTTAGATAACATGCAAGGGTGAAAATATATCCAAGACATATGATTATCATCATAAGAGAAATATCAAGGTTAGTCAAAGGCTCATGCCTTGCATGTATCCAAATGGAGTCCTACTCCAAGTTTGAAGCATCAATGATGTTCAATTCACCTCTCAACCGGCAAAATACTTTCTCATCAAGCGGTTTGGTGAATATATCT
Source organism: Aegilops speltoides (assembly GCA_021437245.1). Classification (NCBI taxonomy): domain Eukaryota; kingdom Viridiplantae; phylum Streptophyta; class Magnoliopsida; order Poales; family Poaceae; genus Aegilops; species Aegilops speltoides. Next base: position 236,652,337 of record CM038141.1, read on the forward strand.
GCCAATTGCTTATCGGTACGAACATGCTTAAGGTTAATGTCTCCTTTAGCAACATGATCTCAAATGAAATGATGACGAACCTCAATATGCTTAGTTCAAGAATGTTGCACGGGATTGTGAGCAATCTTAATAGCACTTTCATTGTCACAAAGCAATGGAACATGTTTCACATATATCCCATTATCTTTAAGAGTTTGGGTCATCCAAAGTAATTGAGCACAACATGAACCGGCGGCAATGTATTCCGCTTCGACGGTGGATAAGGATACCGAGTTTTGTTTCTTGGAGGACCAAGACACAAGAGATCTGCCAGGAAATTGACAAGTATCCAAAGTGGACTTTCTGTCGACCTTGTCTCCGGCATAGTCCGAATCGGAGTATCCAACAAGATCAAAAGAAGACCTCTTTGGATACCAAATGCCAAAATTTGGTGTATGTATTAAGTATCTCACTATCCTTTTCACAACCTTAAGATGACATTCTTTAGGGGCCGCTTGATATTGTGCGTACATGCACACACTTAGCATAATATCGGGACGGGAGGCACATAGATATAACAATGAACCAATCATAGAGCGGTAAACTTTTTGATCAATGGGTTCACCATCTTTAGTCAAATCAAAATGTCCACTAGTAGGCATGGGTGTATTCATACCTTTGCATTCTTGCATATTAAACTTCTTGAATAAGTCCTTCATGTACTTTGTTTGAGAGACAAAAGTACCTTCCTTAGTTTGCTTGATTTGCAAACCAAGAAAGAATTTGAGTTCACTCATCATGGACATCTCAAACTTCTCCGACATTAGCTTTCCAAACTTCTCACTAAAATGAGGGTTAGTTGAACCAAATATAATATCATCAACATAAATTTGGCAGACAAATAATTCTCCATTAACCCTTTTAGTGAAGAGAGTAGAATCAACTTTTCCGATCTAAAAGCCTTTTTCAATAAGGAACTTGGTCAAGCATTTATACCACGCTCTAGGAGCTTGTTTGAGACCATAAAGAGCTTTGTGAAGTTTGTACACATGATCGGGGTTTCTTAGGATTAATAAAGCCGGGAGGTTGTTTAACATAAACTTCCTCCTCAATTTCACCATTTAGAAAAGCACTTTTAATGTCCATTTGGTACAAGGTGATATCATGGTGATTAGCATAGGCAAGTAATATGCGAATGGACTAAAGTCTAGCAAGGGCATATGTCTCACCATGGTTCATACCTTCGACTTGAGTGTAGCCTTGGGCGATGAAGACGTGCTTTGTCGCGAACTACTTGTCCATCTTCATCTTGCTTGTTGCAAAACACTCATTTGGCACCGATGATGTTGTGGTTGTTGTCGGGCTACTCAACCATTGTCCACACTTGGTTTCTCTCAAAGTTGTGTAGCTCTTCATGCATGGCATTTATCCAATCCAGATCTTCCAATTCTTCTTCAACCTTCATGGGTTCAATGCTAGAGATGAACGAATAATGTTCACAAAAATTAGCCAAACGAGTTTTAGAGCGAGTGATTCTCCCGGTTTGGATATCATTGTAGATCTGCTCGACAGGATGGTCTCTGGCGACTCATGCTCGAACTCGTGAGAGCTTTTGTTTTGGTCGGGGTGGAACATCTTCTTCATCATCTTGTTCTTCTTCTTGGCCTTCTTCATTGTTGACGTTGTCATTCTCTTGTCGTGGTGGAGAAGGTGGTTGATGAGGTTCATCTTGGTGTACTTCCTCGTTTTCTTCATCTTGGTGTGTCCCACTTGTGTATGCTTCCATATCAACTCTTGGTTCACCTTGTTGTGAGGTAGAAGCTTCCACTTGGACGGACGAGGTACTCTCCTTCACCTCCGTTGGACGGATCTTGCCAATAGAAAAGTCTTGGATTGCTTCCGAAGGGTCTTTATCTCCTACATCAAGTGGCAATTGCTCTACTTCTGAGCCGTTAGATTCATCAAACTTCACATCTACCGTCTCTTCAACCTTTCGGGTGAAATTTTGTAGACACGGTAAGTGTGAGAGTTGAGCCATAACCAAGTAGGAAACCTTCATGAGATTTGGGAGCAAATTTAGAACGACAATGCTTATCAAGAATGTAGCACTTTGAGCCGAATACTCGAAAGTATCCAACTTGGGGTTTGTTACCGGTGAGGAGTTCGTATGCCATCTTGCCGAGTAGCTTGTGAAGATACAAGCGATTTGTTGCATGACAAGCTGTCTCAACCGCTTCCGCCCAAAAGTGTTTTGGTGTCTTGTACTCATTAAGCATCATTCTTGCCATCTCAATAAGAGTCCGGTTCTTCCTCTCAACAACTCCATTTTGTTGAGGCGTGTACGTAGCCGAGAACTCGTGTGAAATCCCTTCTTCGTCAAGGAAGGAATCCACATTTGCGTTCTTGAACCCCGTTCCGTTGTCGTTGCGAACCTTCTTGATCGTCACTTCAAATTGATTTTGGGCCTTCCTAGCGAAGTTATTGAAGATCTTTTGGACCTGCGATTTATCATCAAGAAAGAACACCCACGTAAATCTTGAAAAATCATCAACTATAACTAGACCAAATGAGTTTCCACCGAGACTTTTGTAGGCATTGGGAACAAAGAGATCCCTACGAAGTAGCTCGAGCGGTCTTCTTGTGGTCATGATATTCTTCACGAGGTGGCTTCCTCCAACCTTTTTTCCTGCTTGACAAGCACTACAAAGTCTATCCTTGTCAACTATAACATCTTTTATTCCAAGGATATGATCACCTTTAATAAGCTTATCAAGATTTCGCATGCCCACATGACCTAACCTTCTATGCCACAACCAGCCTTTAGAGGATTTAGCAATTAAGCAAGTTTTAGGTTGAGCCTTTTTAGTAAATCAACAATGTATAGATCACCTTTACGTGTACCGGTAAAGACCATTTTATGATTATCTCTTTGAAACACTTGGCAATCTTCTTTAGTAAATAGGACATTGAAACCAAAGTCAGCTAGTCTAGATACAGAAAGTAAATTATAGCCAAGAGATTCAATGAGCATGACATTTTGTATGGAGCTATCATGTGAGATGGCCACCTTACCGAGGCAAACCACCTTACCCTTTGAGTTATCACCAAAAGTGACATACTTTTGAGGGCCGTCGTTTTCAGCAAGCTCACGCAACATATCCTTGTCTCCGGTCATATGATCGGTACATCCACTATCAAGGACCCATTCCTTTCCTCCTGCCATGTAGCCATGAATATTAGCCATAAGACCAAAGTGTCTCATTGCATCATCAAGATCATAGTCACTATCATCATCCTCATCATAGTATCCATGTTCAACATCGTCATGTGATGGATCAATTCCTAGAGAGAGTGATTCATTAGATAAATGATCATGACAATAATCATCTTTATGAAATCTAATGGCTTCGGAGATGATATTGCTAATGATTCCAAAATCTCCTTTGACACACATAAGGTCACGAAGCTCAAACAGATAATCATCAAACTTAGGATCACTAGTACTCATTTTATTCAAGGCAATTGACTTATGAAGAATCTCATCTAGATTTTGCAAGGAATAGTTTGGAAATCTTTCCTCAAGAAATCTCCATACAGTATAAGCACAATCAAGAGTAGGCAAGTGGCCAATCAAATTTCTTGGCAATCCTCTAATGATAAGATTGATAGTTCTAAGATTGCGAATCATGTCAAGATCCTCATCGGGAGTGGGATGCAAAGGATCAACAAGGCGAGCACAAGGGGTAGTAATGTACTTGTTCAAGTGATATTCATGAAAAATTACAAGCATCTCATTTTTCCACTCATGAAAGTACTCTCCATCAAGTATAGGCACTCTATGTCTAAGACTGACCAACGTAGACTCATCCATTTTCCTCCAATGGTGATTAAACCAAAGCAATGGAGACCAATGCTCTGATACCAATTGAAAGGATCGAGAAGAGGTGTCTAGAGGGGGGGTGAATAGACTCTCAACCAAGAAAAGTAGCAATTTTTAAGTTCTTCAAGTTGAGGTGGAGTTTAAGCACAAGTTTAAACATTCATAATACATATCAAGCAAGAATGACAAGAGTATATGAGCAACAGAAAGTAAAGCATGCAATTTGCGAGAATGTAAAGGGATGAGATTGGAGTGTGCAAACACAATTGGAGACATGAAGATTTTTGGCATGGTTCCGATAGGTGGTGCTATCGTACATCCACGTTGATGGAGACTTCCACCCACAAAGGGTAACGGCTGCGCGAGGCCACGGAGGGCTTCACCCACAAAGGGTCCACGAAGAAGCAACCTTGTCTATCCCACCATGGCCATCGCCCACGAAGGACTTGCCTCACTAGGGTAGATCTTCATGAAGTACGCGATCTCCTTTCCCGTACAAACTCCTTGGTTCAACTCCACAATCTTGACGGAGGCTCCCAAGTAACACCTAACCAAGCTAGGAGACACCACTCTCCAAAAGGTAATAGATGGTGTGTTGATGATGAACTCCTTGCTCTTGTGCTTCATATGATAGTCTCCCCAACACTAAACTCTCTCTCATAGCATAGGATTTGGTGGAAAGATGATTTGAGTGTAAAGCAACTTGGGGAAGGCTAGAGATCAAGATTTATGTGGTTGGAATGGAATATCTTGACCTCAACACATGAGTAGGTGGTTCTCTCTCAGAAAATGAATGCTGGAAGTGTATGCACGTTCTGATGGCTTTCTCCACGAATGAAGAGAGGGTGGAGGGGTATATATAGCCTCCACACAAAATCTAATCGTCACACACAATTTACCAAACTCGGTGAGACCGAATCGGAAAACTTGGTCAGACCGATTTAGTTCATAATGTGACCGTTAGGCATTTCGGTGGGACCGATATGATCAACTCGGTAGGGCCGATGTGCTAGGGTTAGGGTAAAACCTCATCTCGGTTTGACCGATTACACGAACTCGGTGGGACCGATTTTGGTAATAAGTGAAACAGAGAGTTGGTCAGGCAAACTCGGTGGGACCAATTGCATATCTCGGTGAGACCGAAATTATTGCAATAGGTAACAGAGAGTTTGCAAGCCCATCTCGGTGAGACCGATATCCCATCGGTGAGATCGAATTGATTAGGGTTTCTGGCAGTGGCTATGTCAAGTGAACTCGGTGGCGCCGGATAGATCAAATCGGTGGGCCGAGTTTGACTTTTGGTATGGGACATATGTGGATATGAGAAAGTGGTTGAGGGCTTTGGAGCATACCACTAAGCACTTTGAGCAAGCAAGCCATTAAGCAACACCTCATCCCCTTTTAATAGTATTGGCTTTCCTATGGACTCAATGTGATCTTGGATCATTGAAATAGAAAATGTAGAGTCCTGGGCTTTGAGCTTGAGCCAATCCTTTGTCCTTAGCATCTTGAAGGTGTTCCACATCCTCTTGACCATGCCACTCCACTGTTGGACTTATCTAAAATATGCTAGATAAAAGTATTAGTAAAAAGAAATATGTTGACATTAATTATCAAAATCACCCTGGGAGCACTTGTGCTTTCACTAGTAGAAGAACTAATTTGTATGTCTAACAGATGGACAAGACTTGGATAACTTCTGCTCGAAGATTCTCTGCTGGATATGTCGAGGGGGTTGAAAACTTCATGAACTTTATCAAAGCTGAGTACGGTTGTCCAAAGTCGACGTGCTTTCTGCCCATGTAGCGATTGTATGAATTCGATTACAAGACCCCAAATAAGTGTGCAAAATCACCTACACTTGTATGGGATGTCGGTCACATATACTAGGTGAGTTCATCATGGTGAAGCTGTGAACGTCAATGTTATTGACTACGTGGAAGCAGCAGATCACCATCTTGATCTGCCTGATGCTCCGGTGGAAGAGGAGGAAGAGGTGGTGGTGGCGGAGCTAGTGCGTTTGACCAGCATTGAAACAATCTACGAAATGCTCGTGCATTTCATGAACTTTCACCTGCAGAAGAAAACCAGTGGGCCCCCATGTTGGAACAATGCAACGTGGCTGTCACCCCAGGTAATAAGGTGTCAGTATTCTCAGCTAGGGTCACCTTTCTTCAGGTGAAGACATCTGAGCGGATGACCAACAAATCATTCAATGCGATGTTGGCTATTTGCCGCAAATCTTTCCTAGATGCGTCTGAGCAGCCACACACCTACAGTAAAATGAAGAATTTCCTTCATGCAGTTGGAATCGGATATGATATGATCCATGTTTGTAAGAATAATTGTGTTCTGTTCTGGAAGGATTATGCCAACTTAAGTGAATGCCCGAAATGCAAATCATCAAGATGGAAAGATGGCGATGCTGTGAAAAGGATTCCTCATAATGTTTTGAGACATTTTCCAGTTATACCAAGATTGTAGAGGTTGTTTTATGATGCTAAAACTAGAGAGGATGTACTGTGGCATTCTAGGAACCAGGAGTACAGAGATCATAATGTAATGAGCCATCCATCTTATGGTACTGAGTGGAAAAGCTTCAATCATAAACACAAAAAGTTTGTTGCTGACCCCAGAAACATTAGACTTAGCTTAGCTTCAGATGGATTTAACCCATTTGGCCACTAGAGCGCCACATATAGCATGTGGCTAGTGCTTGTTATCCCTTACAACATGCCTCCAAATGTCTGCACCAAAGAATCAAACTACATGATGGCCTTGCTCATCCCAGGTCCAAAAAGTCCTAGAAAGGATTTTGATTTATTCATGGAGCCTCTTCTGGAGGCACTTCAATAGCTATGGAGGTGTGTTCTCATTCGAGACCTATATAGCAGCCCACCAGTTGATTTCTTTCTGCGTGCTGTTACAATTTGGTGCATCCATGATTATCCGGCTTTGGGCACTATGTCAGGGCGAACGAAACATGGTTACAATGCATGTGTTCACTGTGACAGGAATCCGCTGTCATACGCAATACTTAGCAAGATCTGTACATTGGATACCGTCGTTTCCTTGCCAAGGACAAGCCGCATCCAAGAAACTACAGAAGACATGTGTTCAATGTAAAGCATGAAAACCGTGATGCGCCAAAGAGGCTCACCGCCGATGAGTTGCAAATGAAATTAGAGAAGGTCAGGCATATTACACCAGGAAACCATCCTGATAACGGTAGCGGGAAAAGGAAGCATGGCAGGGCAGAAGCGAGATTATTGTTTACCCACAGGTCCACTTTGTGGGACTTGGAGTACTGGAAAGATTTGGATCTGCGGCATAATCATGATGTGATGCATATCGAGAAAAATATATGTGACAGCATTACCGGCACACTTCTTAATATTGAAGGCAAGACGAAAGATACCTTAAAATCTAGGATTGATTTGACACACCTGGGTATCAGACAGGATTTGCAGGTGCAAGATGAAGGTAAACCACGGGATATGGCACCACCTGTGTACGTCTTGGACAAGGTAAAAAGAAAAGAATTCTACGAGGTCCTGTCACGTGAAATTCCCACATGGATTTTCTTCCAACCCTGAAAGGAGAGTCAATGTAGTGATACGTCTCCAATGTATCTTAATTTTTGATTGTTCCATGCTATTATATTATCTGTTTTGGATGTTTAATGGGATTTACTATGCACTTTTATATTATTTTTGCGACTAACCTATTAACTGGAGGCCCAGTGCAAATTGTTGTTTTTTTGTCTATTTCAGTGTTTCGCAGAAAAGGAATATCAAACGGAGTCCAAATGGAATGAAACCTTCGGGAGAATCGTTTTTGGAACAAACGAAATCCAGAAGACTTGGAGTGGACGTCAAGGAAGCAACGAGGCGGCCACGAGGTAGGAGGGTGTGCCTAGGGGGGTAGGCGCGCCTCCACCCTCGTGGGTCCCTCGTGGTTCCCCTGACCAACTTATTTCGCCTATATATACTCATATACCCGAAAACATATGAGAGCACCATAGATCGGGAGTTCCGCCGCCGCAAGCCTCTGTAGCCACCAAAAACAAATCGGGACCCTGTTCCGACACCCTGCCAGAGGAGGAATCCCTCTTCGGTGGCCATCTTCATCATCCCGACGCTCTCCATGATGAGGCGGGATTAGTTCAGCCTCGGGGCTGAGGGTATGTACCAGTAGCTATGTGTTTGATCTCTCTCTCTCGTGTTCTTGATTTGGTACGACCTTGATGTACCACAAGCTTTGCTATTATAGTTGGATCTTATGATGTTTCTCCCCCTCTACTATCTTGTAATGGATTGAGTTTTCCCTGTGAAGTTATCGTATCGGATTGAGTCTTTAAGGATTTGAGAACACTTGATGTATGTCTTGCATGTGCTTATCTGTGGTGACAATGGGATATTCACGTGATCTACTTGATGTATGTTTTGGTGATCAACTTGCGGGTTCAGTGACCGTGTGAACTTATGCATAGGGGTTGGCACACATTTTCGTCTTGACTCTCTGGTAGAAACTTTGGGGCACTCTTTGAAGTACTTTGTGTTGGTTGAATAGATGAATCTGAGATTGTGTGATGCATATCGTTTAATCATACCCACGGATACTTGAGGTGACATTGGAGTATCTAGGTGACATTAGGGTTTTGGTTGATTTGTGTCTTAAGGTGTTATTCTAGTACGAACTCTATGATAGATCGAACGGAAAGAATAAGTTCGTGTTATTTTACTACAGACTCTTGAATAGATCGATCAGAAAGGATAACTTTGAGGTGGTTTCTTACCCTACAATAATCTCTTCGTTTGTTCTCCGCTATTAGTGACTTTGGAGTGACTCTTTGTTGCATGTTGAGGGATTGTTATATGATCTAATTATGTTATTATTGTTGAGAGAACTTTCACTAGTGAAAGTATGAACCCTAGGCCTTGTTTTCTAGCATTGCAATACCGTTTATGCTCACTTTTATTATTAGTTACCTTACTGTTTTTATATTTTCATATTACAAAAACCTATATCTACCATCCATCACTACAAAAAAATACACTTCCGTGATGATACGTGTTTGTCACAGTAGGTCGCGTTTTTTTGTCATGCATGTACATCCATGACGATTTTATGACAGAATCAAGATAGTCATACTTGTGTTGTCGTAGAAGTGTTCCATGACATTACCAAAATTATCATCACGAAGTGTCCACTTCGTGACGATAAATCGCGATCACGTAAGTGCTTTCGTCAAGGGTGACCGACACGGAATCCACCGAATCTTAACGCCGTTAAGCTATCGGGTCGGGTTTTGGATCCAATAACCCGTTAATGACCCGACCAATGGGGATTTTCCACGTAGAATCATCATTGGTCGGAGGAAACACGTGTCGGCTCACCGTTGGGACAGATGTCATCCACTCATTGGACCCAAGGCGCCTATGATACGTCGACACGTGTCACGCCCAACAGAGGCCCATTCCATGAAAAGGCCGCCTGCTTGACTTGGTCGAGGTGGCGGACCGACCACGTAAAGCTTGTTAACGACCGTCCAAGATAAGGCCCATTTACAACTCGATAACCCAGGGCCGTTCGCCCTATCCGAATTAGGCCCGATGGCGTATCCGGGCGCCCAATATGATTCGGCCCGTTTTAACTTCCGGTCCATGTGGCCCATGACTTCTTCGGCCCATGACTTCTTCGGCCCTTTGTAATTCTTGGCCCATTAACGGCCCGTGGTGAAGCCGCCCGTAATGAACAAAGGTATCACATTATACCCATTAACGACCCATTATTCGGTGGGTCGTTTTCGATAAGTTATCTTCGGCCTTCTCGGGTCCCATTTATTCTTGGGCTCATTTGCAAAGATTCGCCATTTACGGCCACATCGTCATTTTACGCTCGTGGGCCAAATTCAGCCCGTCGTTACAGTCGTCCCGTTTGTGGACCGTTAATACGTTGGGCCATTTTCATGTAAAAAAACCCGTTGGGCTGTTTTCATACAGTTATCAAATACGACCCGTTATGGTCCACAAATAGTGCGGCCCATGATTGGCGAAATGATGATACGCCCCATAGAAGGCCCATGGATCCTATGGCCCGTAGAAGGCCCATGGACCCTACGGCCCGTAGAAGGCCCATGGACCCTATAGTCCGTAGAAGGCCCATGGATCCTACGACCCGTACAAAGGCCAATGGATCCTATGTGATGCCCCCGATTCAATCGTACAATAATCATGCACGCAAATGTGTACGATCAAGATCAGGGACTCACTGGAAGATATCACAACACAACTCTAAAAGTAAAATAAGTCATACAAGCATCATATTACAGGCCAGGGGCCTCGAGGGCTCGAATACAAGTGCCCGAACATAAACGAGTCAGCGAAAGCAACAATGTCTAAGTATAGACATAAGTTAAACAAATTGCCATAAGATGGCTAGCACAAACTGGGATACATATCGAAAGAGGCGCAGGCCTCCAGCCTGGGATCCTTCTAACTACTCCTGGTCGTCGTCAGCGGCCTGCACATAGTAGTAGGCACCTCCAGTGTAATAGGGGTCGTCGTCGACGTTGGCGTCTGGCTCCTGGGATCTAACGTCTGGTTACGGCATCCGGGAAGAAGAGGGAGAAGGGGGAAAAGAGGGAGCAAAGCAACCGTGAGTACTCATCCAAAGTACTCGCAAGCAAGGATCTACACTACATATGCATGGGTATATGTGTAAAGAGGCAATATCGGTGGAGTGAACTACAGAATGCCAGAATAATAGGGGGATAGCTAGTCCTATCGAGGACTACGCTTCTGGCAGCCTCCGTCTTGCAGCATGTAGAAGAGAGTAGATTGCGGTCCTCCAAGTAGCATCGCATAGCATAATCCTACCCGGCGATCCTCCCCTCGTCGCCCTATGGGAAAGCGATCACCGGGTTGTCTTTGGAACTTGTCTAGGTGTGTTTTATTAAGTATTCGGTTCTAGTTGTCATAAGGTCAAGGTACAACTCCAAGTCGTCCTGTTAGCGAAGATCACAGCTATTCGAGTAGATAAACTTCCCTGCAGGGGTGCACAACATTACCCAACACGCTCGTTCCTATTTGGCCGGACACACTTTCCTGGGTCATGCCCGGCCTCGAAAGATCAACACGTCGCAACCCTACCTAGGCACAACAGAGAGGTTAGCACGCCGCTCTAAATCCTATGGCGTAGGGGTCCGGGCCCATCGCCCATTACACACCTACACGTTGCGAGGGCGATCGGAAGGAGACCTAGCCTTTCTTATACAAGAGCAGGCGTTCCAGTCCAATCCGGCGCGCGCCGCTCAGTCGCTGACGTCACGAAGGCTTCGGCTAATACAACGACGCCGAGTGCCCATAACTATGCCCGCGTAGTTGGTTAGTGTGTATAGGCCAGTGGCCAGACTCAGATCAAATACCAAGAACTCGTTAAACGTGTTATTTTAAAGTAACTATGAACGCCGACCAGGGCCAGGCCCACCTATCTCCTAGGTGGTCTCAACCTGCCATGTCGCTCCGCCACAAAGTAATGATTAAATATCGGGAACCCAGCCCACCTCTACCAGGGATGTTGCCACCGCCTTTAGCCCCCATCTCCGAACAGTATCATAAGTAATGTAACAGTATAAAGTATATAGCATATGCCCGTGATCACCTCCCGAGTTATCATGACCCGATAGTATAGCAAGACAGACTGACAAGAATGTAGGGCCAATGATGATAAACTACCATCCTATACTAAGCATTTAGGATTGCGGGTAAGGTATCAAAGACTGTAGCAACAATAACAGGCTATGTAACAAAATAGGAGTAATCGATCAGTAACATGCTACACTACTCTAATGCAAGCTGTAGAGAGAAGAATAGGCGATATCTGTGATAAAGGGGGCTTGCTCGAAGCTCGGTAGAAGGAGGGTCGTCAACAACGAGTCGATCGTGCACCAAAGAAGAAAGATCGGCCTCGTAGTCTACCACAGAGAAGAGGGAGGAGAAACAATAAATATGGAGCAAACAAAGCATCACAAAACATAACGAGGTAATACGCGGTGCCAGGGGTGATCTAACGCAGGGATAGGTGATACCGGCAAAGGGGGGAAACATCCGGAAAAGTATTCTCGGTGTTTCGCGTTTTCGGACAGATGAACCGAAGGGGGAAAGTTGCATGTTTGCTATGCTAGGGATGTGTGGCGGACGAACGGGCAGCGTAACCGAATTCGTCTCGAAATTCTGAGCAACTTTCATGTACAAAGTATTTTCATCGGAGTTATGGTTAATTTTCTACGATTTTCCAATGTTTTAAGTATTTTCTAAAATTTCTGGATTTATTATATTTAGTTTAATCCAAATTGACCAAGTCAAATTTGACTAGTCAAAAGGGCATGTGTGGCCCACATGTCATAGACTATTTATCTAAACAATTAAGTAAATCTAATTTATTTAAATGGGGTCCTACATGTCATCTACTACTAGACTAGTTTAGCACTAAAATACCCCTAAGCTAATGTGCGATGCTAGGCGCCGGTGCGCCGGCCGAACGTTTCGGCCGGTCGCACCCTAGCCGTCAGATCGGCCCGTCCCGAGCCGTTGGATCCTTATCCAACCAGGTCGTCGTCTTCCTCTCGCGAGCGCGTAACGAGCGTCGTCTTCCTCTCGCGAACCCCATCTCGCATTTGCCCCGTTCCTCCTCGTCGCCGCACCTCCTCGCTTTGCCCTTCTCGCCCTCGATCGCCGTCCTTGTCGGCCGTCTTTCCGGCCGCATACAGTCGCCGTAGTCTCCTCGGCCGCCGTCCTCTTCACGGCCGCCATGTAATAGCCCATCCTGCGGTTTAGCTTCCATGGCCACCGTTGCAGACCCGGTGGCGACGATCGAGCTCACCGGCCGTGCTCACGGTGTGCTCACGGGCTCATCCCCGCTGCGAACAAAAAGATCGGCGCCCATGGAGATGCTCGGTCTTTGCAACCTCTGATTTAAAAAAGCTACAACTAGCGATAGGAAAAGCTTCAACCGACTACGAAAAAGCTTCAACCAGTATACGACTGGAGCTATGGATGACCAAGAAAAGTTACAACCGGTGACAGAGAAAGCTTCATCTAGCGATGAAAATTCATCGGACTATAAAAAAAGTTTCAACCGTGGAAACAAAAGCCATGGACGAAAAGTTACAACCGGTGACAGAAAAAAGCTTCATCTAGCGATGAAAAAAGCTTCATCCGACTATAAAAAAAGTTTCAACCGTGGAAACGAAGCCATGGATGAAAAATGAAAAGTTGCAACCGACAGTTATAAAAGTTACAACCGCATTGAAAAAAGCTTCAAACTCCTTATCTCAGCTGCGATCCCGCGATGACAATGACGCCATTTTGCTGCAACCATAGTAGATTTTTGCTACCACCGGCGATTGAATTTGCTACAACCGGTTTCATCAAAAAATCGCCGTGGGGTGTAGTCTGCCATGGCTCCGGCGAGGTAGGCAGAGCTCCGATGCATGCGAGGTAGGCGTCGTCGTGGTAGCACCGTCGCCCGTTGCGGCATCTCCGTGGTCGCGCCCTCGATCCGCGGCGAGATGGAATGGTCGCGTCTTGAGATCCATGGAGCTTCGAGCGGGAAGGAAGGCGTGGTCTTTGCGACCAAGGGCGGGGGGGAAGGGATGGGGAAAGGGTGGGGAGGAGGGGGCAGAAGAAGAGGGCGACGCGCGCCCCGGCGAGCTGCGCGAGTTGTGGGGGAGCTGCAATGAAGGAGACGCGGGGAAGAGGGAGACCGGCCCAATGTTCCGCCGGTGCCCCGGCTCCAAATGTTTTCGTAAGCTAATCCTACTGTAATTAAACTTAAGGACCGGCTGTTAGTGGACAGAGCCCAGCCGAGCCACTCACACACAACACACACACACGTGCGCTATATACACAACACACATACATACACAGCACACACACATCACGCAGCAACTAGAGCAGCAGCCAGGCAGTGCAAGCACCCGCAGGAGCAAAGCAGCGGCGGCGGCGGCAGCAACTATGAGCAGCAGCTTAGCAGGAGCTAGGAAAGCAGCACCTAAGGCAAAAGCAGCAGCGACAGTAGTAGGAAAACAGCAGCAGCAGTAGTAGCCAGCGGAAGGCAGCAGAAGCAGCACACAGCCAGCAGCAAAGCACCGGCGAGCGAGCGCGAGGCACACGGGCACAGCAGGCAGCGGGCGGCTACGACAACAAGCAGGGCTGCGCAAGCGCGCGCGTGCGCACGGCCAGGGGCGTCCAGCGAGTAAGGCAGGGCGCGCGGAACACAGCCACGGGGGTGGCCGCGGCCAGGAAGCACACCGGCGGGCGCGACGGCGGGCCGCGGTGCAGCAACTGCAGTACGCAGGCAGCAGCGATACAGCGAGCGCGGACAAGGGTGGCTACGGGCGCGCCGCGGCACGCCAAGGCAAGGCCAGGGGCGTGCAGCCACACGCAGGCGGTCGTGTCCAGAGAACATGGCCGATGCACGCATGGGCGCGGGGAAGCACGACTGGAGTGGTGGTGAGCACGAGATCCCACAGAGATCCGGGCGTGCGGTGGTGGAGGCATACGGCTATGGATTCGACGAGGGAAGAGAGGGAATTGGATGAGGGCCTTACAGAGGAGCTCGTGGGCGCGTCGGGGAAGCTCGGGAGGCGGCGAATCTGACAACGAACGTCGGCGGCCGTGGCGGGGAAGACAAGAAGAAGAGGACGATGGTGAGGGTTGGAGGCGTCCTAGCTTGGGCTGACCCATGTAGGCAAAGTGGTCGATGGAGACGAAGCTCCCGGACATCTCCTTGATGCTCGGGGACGACTCTGGTCACGAGAACGACGATGGCGCGTTGACGGCTACACTTGGGCACGGTCGAATTTGAGAGGGGGAGAGGTCGGCGAGGGGAATGGATATGCTAGGGTTTGGGGAGGGCCTCGGGGCTGTTTTGTAGGCGGGGCAGGGGTCGCCGATGGCCGCCACCGCGGCCAAGGCGCCGTGGATGGCCGCCACGGGCCCCCTCCGTCTCTTGTAGCGAGGGAAAGGGGATAGCAGTGGTGGGCTGGGCCGCTTTTTGGCTAATGGGCCACAGGGCCCAGTAGGTTAGGTCCTATGTTTCTTTTCTTTTACTTTTTCTTGCACTTTAACAATAATCCACGTTTGTAAAATGTGTGGCTGGTCTCAATATTTAGTATGCAATATACCTCACTGCCATAAAAAGTATGGGAGTGGTTTGAAGTTGGTTGTATTTTGTTTAAAAAGGAAATGACTTAATTGGGGTTGTTTTGGTATTGTTTTCATATCCAGGGCCATTTTAAACATCTCTAGAATGTTTGTTAAGGCATGACAATTATCTAGTGAATATCTTCAACCCATTGAACATTTTTGTTTTGACATTTGAATTTTTTTACCATTTGACTTAAATCTAAATTTGAATTTGAATCGGTTTTGATCTAACGCGAGATTAACAACAGTAACCATGGTGACATGGCATCATTAACGTGGGATTACTGTAGCTAATTATCCGGGCGTTACAATTCTCCTCCACTACAAGAAATCTCGTCCCGAGATTTAAGAGGCGAAGTAAAGGAGGAAGGTTTTGTTTACAAAATTCTAGCTAGTGTTCTCGGTCTTGGTTGCTCTTCTCGAAGAGGTCAATCCATTATGTTGATGTCTTCATTTCTCTGCTTCAGGTCATCATGATGAAGTCGGCATCCTTCCTTCGGAAATTTGATCGTACTTACAAAAGGACAAGGGGTAACTTCGGAAGCACTGACCTTTCAAGGTTGACTATCCGGCAGTTAACTCAGGGAATGTGGTAGAAAGTAACTCTCGAATAGATACTTAAGAACATATCGAGAGTAAAGTAAGAAGGTACCATGAGAAGTTTCCAATGGGCAGGCAATCGTTCGATGGCCTAATCAGAAGGTGAAAGGGGTTCAGAGCAACGAGAATAAGTATTGCGTCTGATACCAGAATAGATCACTAGGCAGGTGGCCCATGAATTACATATGAAGTCAAGCGCGAGGAATAACTTTGACAATAGGGTATACAGGAGGGTCAGGTTTCGATCCTATGGAACTGTGGGTTATGGGCCCACCATGTGGGTTAAAGGTAGGAAGGGGGATGACGTCTTGCACGATCATGTAAGCAAGGCATGTCAGAGGATAGACTATCGATTATGTCGGCAACAACCATTGGTACCAAGGGCGAGGGACGAAGAGAACTATTTTCCTGCTCGTTGAACGATGCAGACCAATAGGCAAAGTTCTCGACCATCGGTGGTTACCGGAATGCTATAAACAAAAGCAACAGGGTCTTACTGACACGGTCGTACACCAAGGTGTTTACATAAGCAGAAGAATATTACTGCTTAGATCATATAGATCACCAGAAAGGTTAAACGAAACAATGGAAAAGAAAAGGTGATCTTCATATTAAACAGAACAATAGAAAGGAAAATGTGTTTAACACAAATTTCAGGGGTATATCCTTCCCAAGGACAAACAGAGCATGATATCCATGACAGTATATAACATAGAAAACCCTTTAGGTAAGAGAAGAGAAATTTCATGACATTACCCATACAAAGGTGTTTGAATAATTGATAAGGAAAATTTAGCATTGTGCTTCAAATGTTTTTATTGAAAATCAAAGTACCACAGACATGCTTCGAGATAGCATTGACATGGTCTTCAAGAAAGGTCGGACCTTGGATACTCAAAGGATTCACCAGGAACAGCTCATAGAATAAGTCTTACAATTTCCTCATGGAAGAATGGCTAACCTTGCTAAAAAGAAAACTATAACAATAGGTCCTTTGGCCAGGTGTGTTGGGCATGACATCACCTTATCGGGTCAAAGCTAGTGTTATAACTTTTGGGATTATGTTCCAATCATCATAACTGACCGAGATTCAGATTTGATCAGTGTTAGTATACCTCATACTCAGGATGCCTGAGAAAAAAAGGTGCAACACAAATTGACGAGAAGACATTGTAAGATTCTCGGGAAATGTACTATGGAAGCGAGTTCCGAAACAAGAGCTCATCATTAAACCAATGAAGGGATAAGGAGGTAGCTGATGAACTCAGCGACAATTCAACGAGATTTCCAAAAGATGGGTTTCCACAATTATGTGAACAAGGAGATAACATTAGTCAGATCAAATGATATAATGATGTATGCACGAGGAGATCATACACACAAAAAATGGTTGAAAGGTGCACCCGACATATGGGCTTAGGTAGCACGATCAATGTTAGAATGGTGATTCGATAACCAATGGTCTAAGAATGAAATGTCAGCCATTAACTTCAAAGCAATATGGTTCCTAGAAGTTTTGGATTCGCACATCATAGTTCAATTGTCGGTTTTCCGGTTAGAAAAAACACGAGGACCAAGGAATGAACGGAGATGGCAAGAAGTATCACTTGTATCAAGAATTCTTAAGAAGTGAAGTTCTCACGACATCCTTGGCATAAAAGATGGTAATACTCCAAGGTAAAGAAGAACAAATGTTGGATAGCAAGGAACTCAAGGTATAACACAAAACACGGACAAGTTTGTGTTGAACGGAAGGCAACAAAGTGGTCGATAATAATACAAATCATCGTGGGAAAGGATGGTATTTCTCATCATGAATTCAATTGATATCCTGGAAGAGCTTAGAATGCTGATGATGATCATGACACATTTGTCAAGAGATTTCATGAAGAAGCAATTTAACAGCGGCTACATCAAGCAACATGACTAATGCATCGAAAGATTATTGGAACCACGGATACGACACCAACTTGGAATCAAGCTTGCTTGTTTGAGGTGAAACGATAAGACTAGGAAGATCGACATAAGCTTAGCTCAACGCTGAAAGTGGTGCTCCGGGAATAAGGACCATGTAGCACAGTTAAAATTAGCACAACTCTGATATAGTCGATCAGGCTAGAAATGACGTGATCGAGTACAAACTCGTAAATAAAGAAGATTACTAATAGTTGTTTAATCGCGATGCGGACTCGATTCAGTTATCGATATCCTTGAGTGTTTAATGACTCAGAGCCCGTGGAAAAATTGGAATCAATGAGAATGTAGTACTTGATGGATAACTCATAAGAAATTATGCAGTTCCGTGATAATCTCAATATACCTGGGTGTAATACTCGATGAAAGATCAAAGTAAAGGTTGGATTGGTGTATTGATCCATGTAAGACAAGTGCTTAAACTTGCCCGAGAGATGGGATCAAGGAAGAACATATGGTCGGAACCACAATTTCAAAGGATCAATTCACATATGCCAGATCATATTTATCAAGGAAATAGTTATTATTACTAGAAGCTTTCACGATAGGATCTACATCGTTTCCATGGGCACGAACACAAAGTTCAAGGTTGACTCCCACTTCTTAATGCATGACCTTTCATTCACTTCTCGTCTTCAAAGAAGTTGTATGGTAGAAAATTATCTGGTAAAACACCAGAAGGGTATGACTTATGAAAACCTTGAGGTTCATATGGTTTTTGGGAAGGTATAGCTTCAACCCATTGGGGCATCTTAGAAACATATACCATAAATTTCAAGAGTAATTATCACGAGCTCAAAAACTGAGCATGGTGGGCCAAATCAGAGAATAGGATTTACCAATGGAATTATGTATCAGGGAAAGAACTTCTCGAAGTTTTTGTATACAAAGGACACTATCGGATGATAATTCAACAAAGGATCCGATGGTCCATAATGGAGCTGATGTGAGCATCGGCACACAACCAGAGGAAGAAACAATACAAATGTATTGGATTATCGAAACAACTGACTAATTCAAAGCTCAAATGTAAAGAATTATGATTTCTGATTCAAGGGATCAGAAGCAAACGCTCTGATTATGGATGGGTAAGCTGAATAGACTTAGGGGTAGAATCGACAACAATTTGATTGGTCGATAAATAGCTCATGTTCAAAATGACATCTGAGCTGGAAGGATGAATTCTAGGATCTGACTGAGGATTCCTGGCATTTGCAACATATTGAATCAACGAACTCAAGATGATAGTGACAAAGGATGCCAATAAGATTAGTAGACTTATGGGATTATCCATAATGCAAGCAAGCAAAAATTTCAAGAGCAATAAGCTACTGAGGATTTTCGGAAGGTTGAATAATATTTCGAAGACCCTTCTGAAACGCATGAACAACTGGGAATGAGCGGATACTCGGTAAGTGTGAGGAATTATTTGCAGGTGTATTCATGAGGAAAAGGAGCTGCAAGGCAGCAGACACAAAGGATCCTCAAAATATCCGATGTATTTCAGGGTATCTTGTAATAACAAGATCAAATTGGAAATGAAGTTATGGACGACAAGTGTATGAAGCTTTCCATAAGGATTTATCGGTGGTATGGAATTGCAACGACGAAGGGCACAAGGGTCTCGGGGAAATATCGGAGAGTATCTTTAAAATTTTCTGGTGCAGCAGGCGATCATCTGGACTGAAGGGGCTCTCTGGGAGAAGTATTTTTGAGAACCTAAAGTTAGTTTTTTTTGAAAATCACTTAACCAGAATAGAAGAGAGATCAAATTCCCAGAGCATGGACAAGGAATAAAAGATCCTAATACCACCCGATGGCGATGTGGGCCCGTAAGGCACACATCCATGTTACTAAAAGTTTTATAATGTCTAGACTCGACTTCGGCCAAGGGGTGTGGAAGGGGGATTCCTAAAGGCAGTCGGCTCTGAAACCAACTTGTGACGCCCCCGATTCAATCGTACACTAATTATGCACGCAAATGTGTATGATCCAAGATCAGGGACTCACGGGAAGATATCACAACACAACTCTAAAAGTAAAATAAGTAATACAAGCATCATATTATAGGCCAGGGCCCTTGAGGGCTCGAATACAAGTGCTCGAACATAAACGAGTCAACAGAAGCAAGAATATCTGAGTACAAACATAAGTTAAACAAGTTGCCATAAGATGGCTAGCACAAACTGGGATACAGATCGAAAGAGGTGTAGGCCTCCTGCCTGGGATCCTCCTAACTACTCCTGGTCGTCGTTAGCGGCCTGCACGTAGTAGTAGGCACCTTCAGTGTAATAGGGGTCATCGTCAACGGTGACGTCTGGCTCCTGGGCTCTAATGTTTGGTTGCAGCATCCGGGAAGAAGAGGGAAAAGGGGGAAAAGAGGGAGCAAAGCAACCGTGAGTACTCATCCAAAGTACTCGCAAGCAAGGATCTACACTACATATGCATGGGTATATGTGTAAAGAGGCAATAACGGTGGAGTGAACTACAGAATGCCAGAATAATAGGGGATCGCTAGTCCTATCGAGGACTACGCTTCTGGCAGCCTTCGTCTTGCAGCATGTAGAAGAGAGTAGATTGCAGTCCTCCAAGTAGCATCGCATAGCATAATCCTACCCGACGATCCTTCCCTCGTCGCCCTGTGGGAAAGCGATCATCGGGTTGTCTCTGGAACTTGTCTGGGTGTGTTTTATTAAGTATCCAGTTCTAGTTGTCATAAGGTCAAGGTACAAATCCAAGTCGTCCTGTTACCGAAGATCACGGCTATTCGAATAGATAAACTTCCCTGCAGGGCTGCACAACATTACCCAACACGCTCGATCCCATTTGGTCGGACACACTTTCCTGGGTCATGCCCGGCCTCGGAAGATCAACACGTCGCAACCCTACCTAGGCACAACAGAGAGGTCAGCACGCTGCTCTAAATCCTATGGCATAGGGGTCCGGGCCCATCGCCCATTGCACACCGTCACGTTGCGAGGGCGACCGGAAGGAGACCTAGCCTCCCTTATACAAGAGCAGGCGTTCCTATCCAATCCAGCGCGCGCCGCTCAGTCACTGACGTCACGGAGGCTTCGGCTGATATGACGACACCGAGTGCCCATAACTGTTCCCGCGTAGTTGGTTAGTGCGTATAGGCCAGTGGTCAGACTCAGATCAAATACCAAGAACTCGTTAAACGTGTTATTTTAAAGTAACCGCGAACGCCGACCAGGGCCAGGCCCACCTCTCTCCTAGGTGGTCTCAACCTGCGCTGTTGCTCCGCCACAAAGTAACAGTCGGGGGCCGTCGGGAACCCAGGCCCACCTCTACCGGGATGTTGCCACCTGCCCCTTCAGACCCCATCTCCGAACAGTATCATAAGTAATGTAACAGTATAAAGTATATAGCATATGCCCGTGATCACCTCCCGAGTGATCACGGCCCGATAGTATAGCAAGGTAGACTGACAAGAATGTAGGGCCAATGATGATAAAATACCATCCTATACTAAGCATTTAGGATTGCGGGTAAGGTATCAACGACTGTAGCAACAATGACAGGCTATGCAACAGAATAGGAGTAACCGATCAGTAACATGCTACACTACTCTAATGCAAGCTGTAGAGAGAAGAATAGGTGATATCTGGTGATCAAGGGGGGGGGGGCTTGCCTGGAAGCTCGGCTGAGAAGGAGGGGTCGTCAACAACGTAGTCGATCGGGCACTAGCAGCGGCGTCAGTCTCGTAGTCTACCACAGAGAAGAGGGGAAATAAACAATAAATACGGAGCAAATAAAGCATCACAAAACATAACGAGGTAATACGCGGTGCCAGGGGTGATCTAACACAGGGATAGGTGATACCGGCAAAGGGGGGAAACATCCGGGAAAGTATTCCCGGTGTTTCGCGTTTTCAGACAGATGAACCGGAGGGGAAAAGTTGCGTGTTTGCTATGCTAGGGATGTGTGGCGGACGAACGGGTTGCGTAACCGTATTCGTCTCGAAATTCTGAGCAACTTTCATGTACAAAATATTTTCATCGGAGTTATGGTTAATTTTCTATGATTTTTCAAAGTTTTAAGTATTTTCTAAAACTTCTGGATTTATTATATTTAGTTTAATCCAAATTGACCAACTCAAATTTGACTAGTCAAAAGGGCATGTGTGGCCCACATGTCATAGACTATTTATCTAAACAATTAAGTAAATCTAATTTATTTAAATGGGGTCCTACATGTCATCTACTACTAGACTAGTTTAGCACTAAAATACCCCTAAGCTAATCCTACTGTAATTAAATTTAAGGGCGATGATAAGCGCCGGCGGACCGGCCCAAATTTGGGCCGGTCGCTGCCCAGCCCTTGGATACATCATTCCCGAGCCGTCAGATGAGCCCCACCTTCGTCCTCGTTTCATACCCCGCTTCAGGAAAAACAAAATCACGTCAACGCACATAACACGGCGTGGGTGTGGGGGGGAAACCATCAGCGAGCGCAGCCGGCCCCACCATGGACGTGCACCGGCCAACCTTGAAGCACCGCTAGCTCGTCCACCTCGTCGCCGCCCTCGCGATGCTTGCCGGCTGCTTGCAACACGGGTCTTGCCCCCGATTCCAGCACGACGCGGTGCCCCTGGATCCGGTGTTCGCCGCCGTTTGTAGCTTTCCGACGGCCAGTTGCAGCTATTCGACGAATGGTTGTAGCATCTCTCGGGTCACCTGGACCTCACCTTCACCCCCGTCGCAGTTTCCCGACGGCCGGTTCCAGCAAGTCTGGCGGCGTCGCGTGGCCGTCCGACGCTGGTGCAGGTTCCAGCAAAAGTCGATGCCCGATGTAGGAAAAATCGATGGCGGATGTAGCAAAAATACCGGGGTGCATACGAGGTGCTGGTTCCAGCAAAAACGCCTCGCCGCCGACAGCAGCAAAAGAAAGCCTCGCCGTTGCCACCGTTGACTTCGGGGTTGCAGCAAAACCAAAAACTGGTTGCAACCAAAAAACAAAAGGTTTCCACCAAAAAACGACTTGAGCAACTAGCAAACCCAGTAAGTTGCATGAAGCCATGATGTGTGTCATGTAATGGATGTAGCAATTGACAACATTGGTTCTAGCAAAAACTCAACCGGTGGTAGCAAAAAAGTGATACACTGGTTCCACCAAAAAATCATGGTAGCAAATTTGATTGGTTCCAGCAAAAAATCGAAGATGGTTGTAGCAAAATTGTACACTGGTTGTACCAAAAACAAATGACATGGTAGCTTTCCCCATTGCCCGTTGTAGCAAAAACATGGCGCTGTCGTTGCTGGCCACGCTCACCGTCGCCTTGTTGCAGAAAATTTGATCGCCGGCGGTAGCTTTTCAGGTGCCGGATGAAGCAAATCCCAGCACTGTCGTCGCCGCCACAATTCACTGTCGCCCCTTGCAACAACTCCGGTTGTCGGTTCCAGCATGCCGCGGCGCCGCCTCCAGCACGGCGAGTTGCAGGTTGCAGCACCCCTTCTTCTTCCCCCCTTCTATTGATTTCAGAGCAGCCATGGGAAGCGCTCTCCACCTCCCCCCTCTCCTCCTCGCCTGTATTCTTTCTCGTGGGGGTGGTGTACATGAAGGCAACCTAAGACCTTACAGCAATCCTACAGGAGAGAGGCGAGGTCTCGCCATGGCTTGGCAGGTTGAAGGAGGAAGCTTGCAAGACAGAGGGGGGGCGATGGAGGCGATGCTCTTTGCGTGGAGCCATGGACAAAAAAGACTCAGCGAGTGGATTGTGTGGCCAGGAAGACTTGCGTGTGGATAGGATCGTGAAGTCATAGGCGGTGTGTGGGTCCAGTGTCACATGGGCTGAAACGGTGAGGGGCCACGATTCAAGTCGTGTGTCGCGAGCGACCGGCCGAAGACTCGGCCGGCGCGCCGGGTGGAAGCGTTTACCTAAATTTAAGGACCGGCTATTAGTGGACAGAGCCCAGCCAAGCCACTCACACACACAACACACACACGTGCGCTATACACACAACACACATACATACACAGCACACACACATCACGCAACAACTAGAGCAGCAGCAAGGCATTGCAAGCACCGGCAGGAGCAAAGCAGCGGCGGCGGCGACAACAACTATGAGCAGCAGCTTAGCAGGAGCTAGGAAAGCAGCACCTAAGGCAAAAGCAGCAGCGACAGTAGTAGGAAAATAGCAGCAGCAGTAGTAGCCAGCGGAAGGTAGCAGAAGCAGCACGCAGCCAGCAGCAGAGCATCGGCGAGCGAGCGCGAGGCACACGGACACAACAGGTAGCGGGCGGCTACGACAACAAGCAGGGCTGGGCAAGCGCGCGCGTGGGCACGGCCAGGGGCGTCCAGCGAGTAAGGCAGGGCGCGCGGAACACAGCCACGGGGGTGGCCGCGGCCAGGAAGCACACCGGCGGGCGCGACGGCGGGCCGCGGTGCAGCAACTGCAGTACGCAGGCAGCAGCGATACAGCGAGCGCGGAGAAGGGTGGCTACGGGCGCGCCGCGGCACGCCAAGGCAAGGCCAGGGGCGTGCAGCCACACGCAGGCGGTCGTGTCCAGAGAACATGGCCGATGCACGCATGGGCGCGGGGAAGCACGACTGGAGTGGTGGTGAGCACGAGATCCCACAGAGATCCGGGCGTGCGGTGGTGGAGGCATACGGCTATGGATTCGACGAGGGAAGAGAGGGAATTGGATGAGGGCCTTACAGAGGAGCTCGTGGGCGCGTCGGGGAAGCTCGGGAGGCGGCGAATCTGACAACGAACGTCGGCGGCCGTGGCGGGGAAGACAAGAAGAAGAGGACGATGGTGAGGGTTGGAGGCGTCCTAGCTTGGGCTGACCCATGTAGGCAAAGTGGTCGATGGAGACGAAGCTCCCGGACATCTCCTTGATGCTCGGGGACGACTCTGGTCACGAGAACGACGATGGCGCGTTGACGGCTACACTTGGGCACGGTCCCCTCCGTCTCCTGTAGCGAGGGAAAGGGGATAGCAGGGGTGGGCTGGGCCGCTTTTTGGCTAATGGGCCACAGGGCCCAGTAGGTTAGGTCCTCTGTTTCTTTTCTTTTACTTTTTCTTGCACTTTAACAATAATTCATGTTTGTAAAATGTGTGGCTGGTGTCAATATTTAGTATGCAATATACCTCACTGCCATAAAAAGTTTGGGAGTGGTTTGAAGTTGATTGTATTTTGATTAAAAAGGAAATGACTTAACTGGTGTTGTTTTGGTACTGTTTTCATATCCGGGGCCATTTTAAACATCTCTAGAATGTTTGTTAAGGCATGACAATTATCTAGTGAATATCTTCAACCCATTGAACATTTTTGTTTCGACATTTGAATTTTTTTACCATTTGACTTAAATCTAAATTTGAATTTGAATCGGTGTTGATTAACGCGAGATTAACAACAGTAATCGTGGTGACATGGCATCATTAACGTGGGATTACTGTAGCTAATTATTTGGGCGTTAGATCCTACGACCGTAGAAGGCCCATGGATCACACGGCTGGCAGGAGGCCCATGGTTAAAATAGTTTGTGTGTTGCCATGATTATTTTGGCCTAGTTACCAAAATAGGCTATTGTGGCCACTAGAAAAACACAGAAAAAGAACTGCAATGACTACAAGCAAACAACTAAACAAGACAATGAGGAAATGAATAAGCAAGCAATTAACGCTAGCCTATTACCGCTATTACACATATTACATCCACTGGGCATCAAAGTTCGCCACCGGTGCAAATATAGGGAACAAAGCAGCATATTACATACATGGCCGTCAAAATTGGCCACCGGTGCAAATAAACGCTGACAAAACAAAACATAATCGAAACAACTTCGGAAGAGCTCAAGAAACGTTATCCCGGTATCTACCATGCTGGCAATAAGCTTAGCAAGCTTATTAGCTTTGTCTGTTGGCGCTAAAATCCTCCAATGCTTCTTTGTTGCACGGAAAGTATGCATCTGAATGCTCGAGGACTTCGCAGATCCTTCCGCTTCTTGTCGCAAAGACACGGTGATCGATGTCTTTCACTTGGAGTTGAGACTCAAGAAACCGAATTGATTAGACGGTGAGTTTGAATAGCTTGTGCAAGCGGTAGTGGCGATGCTTCGAACACTAAACCAAGCGGGACTTTGGGGTTGTCTCACCGTCTTCAAGATAGTCTTCCTTAGTGTTTTATCACTTTGTTGAGACCAACAAGGATGTGTCACTATCCTAAACCTTATTTGCATTACTTCCTTTTCCATTGCTTAATAAGGCACTCTTCCCCAATATTCTGTCAGCATTCTAAAAGAAGAAACAAGCAGACACATAACATGTTTAGCATGTACTAGTATATGAAATTCATTTCGGTGAACCAGTTCATTAGTAAGGTGGACAGGATTAAACTACCAATTCTTCTATTGCCAAGTACTAGTACATAATAAAAGCAGCAAACAAGCATATATCTATGTCCTATGGTCACTGTATTGTCTTGCCAAATCAAAATAGAGACACGGTTCAAATCATATCAGTTCAAGACAAATCAGCAGTGAAAGAATACAAAGCGTGGGAAACTACACGGCACAACAAGATTTCAGATGGGTACCATGGGTCTACATGTACAACAACACTATTGGCTCTGTTGTGATGCTAGTAATATGCATGATATGAGAAGTCGAATGTATACACAATTGAAATTGAAATCAACAGAGCTGTTGATAAGAGCAAACCTGTTAAAGAAACATGCGTGAACATACCTGTTGTGCCATTGGAGTTTTGAATGGATCCTTCAATTTAAAAATAAGTTTGTATGAGTAAATACAGTGATACAAGAGCAAAGCAGTATGCACGATAGCAATCATAGTTAAAAAAGGCACGCCTAGGCTCTAGGCGTTGGCAAAACGCATTGCGCATAACTACGCTTAATCTGTGCATAACTGTGCATAAGCATGCGCTTTGGTCAGTAAAGCGCAAGGCGGTGGCAAAACGCACAATTAACACCTAGTGCTTTTTTGAACTATGATAGCAATGAAATCTTAAATTAGAATAGTTGTTCTTCAGGTTTAGGCACTTGTTCTACATGAACAGAGTACAGTAAGATGCAAGAATATAGTACTTAAAAATAGAAAATGAGCTCATAGACCTTACCACATTCTTGGTACAGGACTAGTACAGAACAAGGTGTTCCCAGTCATCGTCCAGTAAATGTGTCTCAGGAGAACGTAAGGGAATTTGATGAGTTTTTTTGCCGGTGAAGTACATTTTCTTTAGGTAATTTTGATACTGCCACCAAGCATTCTTGAAGATAGCAGAGGTATTAGCATAGGTTACCTCATCCTGAGTTTCCAAATCGGTCCTTCTCTATAGAGAAAAATGGGAAAAATTGTTGTATTATAACCATCATGGAGGTAGGATGTATGTGACAAAGCAAAGTAATTGCCATGAATAACATTACTTACACATAACTCCTGGACAAACACCTGCAACTGGCATTTTCCTTCATCTTCAATATAATATTTCCAAGATGGGAAGATACACACATACGATTTAACAACATCAAATGCGATAGCTGCTAAACTACGACTAGCTGGTTGTGCTTCCTCCACAGGAATAGGCGTACTAACTGGTGGAGTTGGGGTCCGCCGTGGTAGTACTGACCCTTTGGGCACTGGAGCCGCCTTACTAACTGCTCTTGCTTGGGAGCTCTGTGGTGGAGATGGTGTTGTGTCAACAGGATCTGGGTTACTATCCGCTGGGGTTGGGGTTTGATTGGGTGAAGCTGGTTCTCTGTCCATCGCAGTAGGGGTACAATCTACGAGATTTTGGGTTATGTGTGGTAGGGCTGGTTCTTGTGCATGTACAACCGGGGTGCTATCTCCACCAAGAGGTAGCACTGTTTTATTTGAAGACCGTGTTTTTAGTCCGCTGGATACTGGCATCACCCACTCCAATTCAAATGGGTGATAAACAGAAACATAGTTGAATGTCTGAGACATTGTATGAGAGATGATGCAATAGATAGTGCGGAAAAAGGCATGAAATAGTTGACATGTATATTGTTTAACTAAAACGGATAGCATGACATAATTTCACATATATGATGTCTATCTAAACTGGATAGCATAGCATAACATAATTCAAAGATATGATGAATAACTAAACAGGATCGCATGACATAATTCACCTACATGGTATCTAAGTAATCAGGATCGCATCATTTAATTCACATATGTGATTTATATGCTAAACAGAGGGCATTCGATATGATGTCTGAACTAAGAACATGGTGTTGAATATTGTGTATATGATGTCTAAACTATGGAATGCAAGACACCATATGCATGATATGAGCAGTATAACCGTGCCAAGTTTGAGCACACACCTCAGTGTGGGAATAGGACTGGTCATTTGTCTCTGAATCCATCTCTGAGGAGCTATTGGGACCCAACAAGAGATCTGCTTGACTGTAGCACATGCGCTCTCAAGGCCTTGTTTTCACTCCAGATTTTTCCATCTCCCACCCAAATGGCTGATTCACGGGAAGAGTAGTTTAATGTACAAACATTGTCGACAAATGGAAATGTAATGAAGAAAAGGATGGGCAAGATATCATTCAAATATATGATGCCGGTTAAACAGGATGGCATTGCACATTTCACATATATTATGGCTGGCTAAAAGACATGAGGCGCATAATTCCCATATATGATATAGAAACTAAACAAGTGGCATTACATAACATGTCTAAACTAAGCGGATGACATATATGATGTCAAAAGTAGGCCTTTGCAAGGCAACATATGCATGATATGACTAACATCATCATGCCAAGGTAGAGCAAACACCTCGGGGGTAAATAGGAGTGGTCACGGCGTCTCGAATCCGCCTCGAGCAGATATCTTCCTCTGGATTACAAACGGAGAGGGGGGGAGGGTTTGCCATTGAACCCACCATGGAGCGATGTCGCATGACATTGTATTGCAGCATAAAACTCTTCTCTTTTCTCTACATGTTCAAAGCATGATTGTGTACAATATCGACATGCATACGAAAAAAATATGGTGAGATTATGTAAGGAGAGCTTGCAGAAATTTAGGGTGATGGTAACAACCAGTGGATGGATTCAAAAATAATGATAGCAGGCTGATGATTGCTTTAGTTTAATAAAAAGACAGATGATGATTGCTTTACTATTTGTTTCCCACCCAAGATGAACAACATAGGCATACCCTAGGTGAACCAGATATTAGACAGACATACTATTCATTGCTGCCTCGATATGTGTCCCACAACTAATTTAGAACTCAAATTTGAACATTAATTTGGACCTGGCTTGGGAGTCCAAGAGCTGAACAAGACGATAAAGTAGTAGGTAATTTTAAGCAATGCATAACATAAGCAGAAACAAAAGAGTGTGACCTCTCTTGTGGACCCGTGTACTCCTCAGGTTCATCTGCTGAGTCGATGATGGTGATGCCATTGCGATGGGTGCCAACGGCAGGGACGGAGATCTGAGGCAGCGAAAGACGGTCAGGAGTCGTGATGTCTGGTTTGGTCGATGCTTCTGTCGATGGAGTAGCTCAGGTGAGGTGGACGACGT
This sequence comes from Aegilops speltoides, assembly GCA_021437245.1. Classification (NCBI taxonomy): domain Eukaryota; kingdom Viridiplantae; phylum Streptophyta; class Magnoliopsida; order Poales; family Poaceae; genus Aegilops; species Aegilops speltoides. Next base: position 236,681,542 of record CM038141.1, read on the forward strand.
CGCGACAGGAGCAGGACAAACCACACAAAGTTCCCTTCGACACGCACTCAGAATCAAGTAATTCTGTAAGGGCTCATTTGGCTTGCATGATTCTTAAAACGCAGGGATAGGAAAAAAACACCGGAATAGGATAGGAATGCACATGGTAAACAGAGCATTTGTAAACACAAGATTTCTATCAACTTGGGTGTTTGGTTTACAGGATTTGGAAGAGCAGAGGAATGCAAAGAAACATGGCCAAAATAAAGTGAAACCATATGAAAGCGTGTACAGTTAGAATGTTATTCTGGCACTAATGCACTTGGTCTTGTTTTCATGCATAGGATTTTGAAAAGTAGGTCCAGGTGGATGTTTTGCTTCATTACTTTCAACAAAATGCATGGATAATTGAATAGTAGAGTGCCATTGGAAAATTCCCTATTGCTATGTTTTTCCGTTGAACCAAAATAGCCCTAATGGATCGACGTGAATGTACAGTAATAAGTGATGCAACAAGTGTACAACCTCTTTGTCAGAGCCGTGTCGACCTCAAAGATCATTGGGTTGGTCATTGAAGCGCTTGAGGCAGAGGTGGCTGTTGGAGGTGTGGAGGAAGATCGAGGAATCAGAGGCGGCGCCTGTGGCACTACTCTGTTGTGATGGATCGATTACGTCGTTGGAGCAGCTCCGTGAGCCAGAAGACGCCAAGGTGAAGCAAGACAAGGCAGACATCATCAATCTCAAGTGGGCTTCTAATAGCATCTCCAATAGATGATGTAAAATAGATGTAAAATTTACATCACCAAAACCACCGACTACAATAGATGAGGTAAAAACTGCTGACTCTGAACTTAGCTGTTGAAACTAAAATTTATGTGGAATCTGAATGCTATTAAACGGCGAACGCAATGGTAGCAGAGAGGCACTTGACATGTAGTTTAGGAGGGCTGCAGTTCATCTTCAACTGCACCCCTCGAGCCGCCACCACCACCGGCCGAACCGCCAACCCCAAGCCTCGCCTCGCTGCTCGAAACAACTCCCCCCGCCGCCCGGCCTACCCTCTAGGCCCCGCCCCCCCTCGAACCCTAAGATAGATAGTGGGGTACCTCTCCGTGAGCCCCGTCCTCGCCAAGGGTGGTTCTTCCTTAACTCCGTGAGCCCCTCAACCCCGAAAATCAATCGACCCAAAAGTCGATTCATCGATCAAGTGTGGCTAAATCGAGCAGAGCAAAGCAACATGAGCGAGGGGAGAGCAGAAAGGCACAAGCACTGGGCGAAGAAGGATCGGCGAGAGCCGAGCAGCAGCAGCAGCAGATCCGGCTGGTATGGAAGCCGCCGCCGAAGGGGCCTCACACTGGGGGAGAGCCGCCGTGGAGATGTCACCCGCGACGCCGGCTTCAAGGTAGCCGCTCCATGGGGGTGTGGGATGGAGCACCGTCGGCGCTGGGAGGTCGAGTTAAGGAGAAGGTGTGATGCGATGAGTGTACAACCGCTTTGGTGGCGCCAAGTAGGCCTCGGCTTCGTCCGAGGAGTCGGTGAGGATGCTGCAGTTCTGGTGGAGCAGGTTAAGGCGGCGCTGTGGGGATGGAGCAGCCACGATAGACGAGGCGATCGTCGGAGCAGCTCCTTGGAGGTGGACGACGGGGCAGCTGAACCGGCGGGACGACGAGATGGATGACGGATCCTCATCCGGGGAGGTGGACGAGGGACGTCAAGCTGTTGCGGTGGACGACGTCGTCGGGGAAGAGGCTCCGGTTGGGCAGCGGTGAGGTGGCGTACGGAGGAGGGCGGGGTTTCGTGGCTGGAGCGAAGAGGTTATGGTGGCCTGGGATTTCGAATGGCGAAAAGGGGGCGATGGAAGGGGGTGAAGCATGACTTAGGGACACGCTTGTCCAAAATGTAGGGTGTGTTACAAAAGTACCCCCCACCGATTTGAACTAGCGGCCCTTTCGGCTCAGGGTTAGAAGGGGGATTTCGTGTGTCGGGATTTGGCAGCTGGAGGGAGTTTTCGCGCGCGTTGTAATTTCGGGATAGCAAGGCGCGGGTTGTGAAGGCGCCAGTTTTGGGAGCACGATATCTGAATTTTTGGGATATAACAAGACGCGGTTTGAATTTTAGGGACAAGCCTAACGTGTAGTAATATTGTACTTGTACGTACCAAATCAATTCACACTTCCCTCAACCAAAAAGAAAATGAAAAAAATAAAACTATTCACACCACACAAAGAGAGAGTCTTGCCCCGTTTTACTATACAAATGCTATTAAAAGCTACTCCCTCCTTCCATCTATATAGGGCCTAATGTGTTTTTTGATGCTAACTTTGACCAAATATTAGAGCAATAATATATGACATGCAACTTACACAAAGCACACCATTAAATTCGTCCGTGAAAGGTTCTTTCAATGATATAATTTTCACATTGTGCATGTCATGTACTATTAATCTTGTCAATAGTCAAAGGCGGTCTTAAAAATCTCATTACGCCCTATATAGATGGAAGGAGAGAGTATGATTCCATGTTATGTCCGATTAAATTTTTTCGTTTGCTGTACAATGCATGTAACCTACTCATACCAACATTTTAGTGCATTCCAAATGTCTATACTACCGCTGCAATTTGAACTAAATTTGAATTCGTTTCTCTATTTCAATAAGAATCTACAATCATGATTGTTGCCAACTTCAACCATCATTCGTGTATTACCTTAATAACACACCACATGATTACTATAGAGATAGATATGAACTATGTGTACTACATGAACTCGAATTCTATTTTTTGAATACACTTGATGTTGATTCCAAATAATAGTAAATTTGATATACTAACTATATATTCATAATCTAAACCATGTTCCATATATACGTACACCGTGTTTATCACACAAAGTATAGTGCCCCGCCCCCTACATTATGACAAGTATTTAGACCTGAGCTACAAAAGCCACACATTAGCCCAAATTATAATCAATGTTCTATGTATTATACGTAGTACTAGCAAGATGCCCTTGCGTTCCATAGAACATCAACATGATCAAGGGGCCTAATTTGCAAATATGGAGAGGGGTGTGGGTATCTTTTTTCAAACTTGCCATAGTTTCCTTCCTATCCGCCAGATATAAATCGGACGGCCTATATTGCAGGATGGCAGGCACACCATTATCAACAACTCCGTTTTTTATAAGAGTAGAGATAAAATATATTATATGTAGTATAACATGTTCATAACCACACCATGTGTATCACCATTATATATATTCACACATGCGTCGGTTTAAAACACTATGATAAATTCTTCAAATATACGAATTCGCTTTTTATAATGAAGTATGATCTCTATTCGTCTTTTACACCCACACAATCCTCTTATCTTTGTAGCTAGCGCTAACTTTCTCCTGTGCACGCACACGCCCGCATCCCTCTCACCCTCCTTCAGCATTCTCTATCTCCATCGCGCAAATTCATCTTTTCACTTTAGGTCGTTCACCCATGGTGTGTGTAGGCCCCCAGCTCCTTCTTTATGGCACACATCGATCGATATGCCTCTCTAGCCAGGTGTGCCTAGCACAAACACAAGCTTCCCCTCTTCTCTTGTCACCGTCCATGCCTCACTCCCACCACTCTTTTCATCGATCTCGTACTCGCACACTCCTTCCCCCTCGATATATTATGCCTCTCGTACCACCTCCTAGATGTATCCCTCTCTCTCTATCCTTCTCCTCGTGGCTCATTTGCTTCTAACACACACATTCATGTACACCGATCGATCTCCCAACATATACCTAGATCGACTTTAACTATGCCCCCCCATCGATCGATGTACCTCACAAGTTATGTCTCTCCTTTCTCTAACAAAGGGCGACTGATCTTCCTATGTAGTTACGTATGCTTACCACAACCATATCGTCCTCCCTCATCATTCGTGCATGCCTCCTGACCCATCTCTCACACGCACGTGCACAGACAACAACAAGCAGCCATCTCCTCCCTTATTGATATTGCGGGCGTGCCCTCCGTTTGTCTAGCAAGCCTATCCCACCATTTGTTAGAAGCAACTCCACTACCACCCCCTCCAACACTCTAGCTCTATCTCTCTCCCAACCTTATTCCTCTCCTGCACATATGCATGGATGCCGATCGATCTGCCTTAATACATGAGGCAGATCGATCTCCTTAATACATGAGGTAGGCCTCTCTCCTCCTCCACACATATACCAGCCATTGTACCTCTATAGTTAACCGGGCCTCCCTCTTCCCCCCACCACACACCGATAGTCGAGCGCTACAGGTAGGTATCCATGCCACAGAGACAAACTGCACATGTCCCCTCTCACGTTCCAATAGGCCAGCCACTCCATATCTTTGACGTGGGCACACACAAATTCGATGGCACTCTTTATCGATCGCGCGCGCGCGCACACACACACACATCATCCCTCTCTTCGATTCTATGGACTCCTCAAGCCGATGATACCCCCACTCTCTTCTCGTGGATCACCCCCTCTATATGTATGTTATATCCAGGACTCTATTTCACACACTTTGCATATGTTACATTTTTTGATTGACCCCCAAAAAAAACTCTCACGAACCCACACACTATATCTCTCTAGGTTTGTATCTCTCTCACACAACCCCACGTAGGTGGTGTACATATACGAGAAGAGAATAGGTGCACCGTGAACGTACTCATGCTTCGTGCCCAGCCACACCCGCGCGGGTACACGGTGGAGCTCATTTCTTTACGAAATGGCAGCCCACGTGCTAATTTGAATGCCTGTAGCGGTTGTTTACCTAGGGAGGTCGTGTACCACACGTGCATGAAACAAAGTTTGACTTGACGCGTTGCCGCGTTATTTTTAAATAAAGTTATAGCGCTCAATGGCACGTACACAGAATATAAAACGATTTTTATGGAGAAAAAGGTAGTCCGCTCCACTATATACAATGGAGCCTGCCTGCCTGGTTTGTCGCTCTTCAGAGTATCTCACACAAGGCTGCGGTGGCCTCTCTCTCTCTCACACCGTTGGTCACTGATCCGGCCGCATCCCGTCCGCCGGGGGAAAGGGAGCGCGGTGGCCTCTCTTTCTCACCGTTGGTCACTGATCCGACCGCATCCTGTCCGCCGGGGGAAAGAGAGGAAGTGCATTGTTTCTCCATTCGACGGTGCCGAGGCAACACGTCTCGATCTGCGGTAAGCGCTGTTCTCTCTGAACAAGCTCCGGCGCTGCAGGGCCTACGCCACCTGCTCGCTGCCGCAGTATGGGCAGATTCCGCCCTCCGCCGCTCACCTAGTTACATCCCGACGACCTCCAGGTATCCCCTCCGGCCTTGCTCCACTGCCCATCTTCCCACGTTGCTGCATGTGGATCTTCCATAGTTCTTTGCCCAAAACGTAGCTCGTTCGGCGTACTTTCCATATTGCAATCTCGTCCTCACACCGTTTTAGACAAACACAACCGTGTTGTTATCTTCCCTTAGGACAAAGGAATATGCTTCTTTTTTTTGTCGCATGTGTCATCAACTGTTATTGGCCAGTAATTGTTTTCTTTCTACCTCTTTTTTTGCAAACAGGGCTATCCATTTCACCTTGTTGCTATTGCGACCTTTTGGTGAACTGCACAAATCACTTTTTTCTTAAGAGTGTTTTGTGCAGTTGAACTAAAATGTCACACGGGCAACGTCTCTACATTTTAGTGCGACTGCACAAAGGGAGATTGGTTTTGCTCTATCCTCCTCATCCAACTCCGAGCCTAATCTTCTCCAACTAGTTAGTCTTAAGAGAGATTGCAAAGGTGACCGACTTCTACTGTGTTTATTGTTTCATCAGTAGTCCTCTATTATCATAATCACACTTAATATCTTTGGAACAGGGACGCTCAGCTCTATTTTAGTGGAACTACACAAAATGATCAGAATATTGCATGCTCCAGACAGCTACTTTTTTTTTCCAAACATGCCTTGTTGATTTAGACAGAGCTAGGGGGACGTTCTGCCAATGAAAGCATGGATCAATTTTAATTTAACACCTTATCACAACTCTGTCTTTAGTTGTGATGTAAATATTAGCTCTGATCTGCTAATAATTGACATGCATTAGCAAGGAAGTTAGTTTTTTATTGTTTCCGAAAGAGCATCGATGGCAAGACACACGAAACAAAAGCTTAAAGCTCACACCATTGTACAATTTCATGTTGCTAGAAAATTATTAGTATAGTACGTCAATTATGTAAACAAATGATGGAAGCTTGATAGCATTGCCAGAAGCCTCTTCAGCATCCGGGTCCATGTGCCATGCACAAAATTATACTCCTTCGTTCCTAAATATTTGTCTTTTTACAAATTTCAAATGGGCATATTTTAGAGTGCAGATTCACTCATTTTGCATCGTATGTGTACTCCCTCTGTTCCTAAATACTCTATTCGTCTTTCTAGAGATTTCAACAAGTGACTACATACGGAGCAAAATGAGTGAATCTACACTCTAAAATATGTCTATATACATCTGTAGGTAGTAGTCCAGTTGAATCTCTAAAAAGACAAATATTTGAGTAGTCACTCGTTGAAATCTCTAGAAAGACAAATACTCCGGAGTATATTTAAGAAGTGAGAGGTAGTGCACAACCGCATGGGAAACTCAGCCCGGTCGTTGCGCCGCATTAATAGTGAGTAATGAGCAGTCAAATCATAAGCCCCACCTTTCCTAATCGTAAGTTGCTCGGAAGAAGCAACCATCAATACGCTCTTCTTTGAATCCGCTCATACTACTCCATCATCCTTTGTTTATAGAGCGCTTTAAAAAAGAAACAAATTCTGTGGGACCAAGGCGACTAGCGATCGGCCTGAAAAATAGCATTGGTAGTTATAGCACGGCATCTATTACTAGAGGGAATATACACATGCATGCAGTGCTTCCACCCCGGGTACACACATGCATGCACTTACTCCACTCCGTAGTAGTACTCCCTCCTTTTGGTTTATAGTGCTCAATTAAAAAATCTCACAAATGAAGGTAGATGGCGAGTGGTGGAATACTTTTTGTAGTTTTGCAAAAGCACCTAATTAATGCTCTTGTTTTCCTCAAAATATTATGTTTATCAATGCATTAATTGCAATGTATGCATGCATAAAGTACATGCACTGGTCAATTTTCTCTTAATACTTGCATGCAATGATTTAATGCACCTTGGAATCTGAACATATGATGGAAAACAACCAAATTGAGCCTTATAAAATGGGAAAACTAAAATTTTGAGATAAGCCCTATAAACCAGAAAGGAGGGAGTACATCGAGAGAAAATTGTGGACTTGATTGCGGTTATGACGCCCTAATTAATTGAGCATTAAACCAAACGCGTCTAAAGTCTCTCTAGTGGTGGAAATGCATTGAGAGAAATGCATCATAATGAAGCGCACCCTGTAAACTGTGACGGAGGGAGGAGTAGCATGAAGGTGCAAAACCAAATACGCGTATGGCCAGTTGGTCAACGCACCTCCTCTTGGCATATCACTGACATGTGGGACATGAGTGTGAGCAAACCGATCTCAATTGACGGCAAAGAGCCAACCCGACGTTCCTTGAGAGAGACGAGGAGCAAGAACACACAGATGGGCTCGCACGGAGGCTAAGATATATTCGAGCATGGTTGGTTGATCGATATCATCATTACATGTTGGGATGCCGTTTTCCGCCCTTCTTCGGAATAAATGTGTACTTTATCAGAGATAAAAAATAAGAGTACAGATGCTCCACCATGCGGTTCTAGTAGTAGTACTACTCGTACTACTGCGCTTAGCTCTTCGCCTCTTTGTGAAGTCGAACAATGATGGTACTCCGCATGTTGGGTACTACAGTGTATGCCTCTAACAATCTGACACGAATGGACTGATGCATGTCCACCGAGGGTAGGTTGCATTAGTCAAAAGGCGTAAGCGAGCTTCACCTTGTCCTGCAAGCTTCTCCTCGTTCTGTGAGTTGACGGGACACACCAAAAAGTAGTGCTAGTCCGTTCTCCTTCCTTTCCGGTTAATATTGTAACACCCGAATAATAAGCTACAGTAATTCTCGGCTAATGATGCCACGTCATCATTTTTCCTGTTGCTAGGTCCCATGTTGGTTCAAACCAATTCAAATTTCAAATTTAAAATAAAATCAAACAACGAAAGTTTTTCAAATGTCAAAAATAAAATTTTCAAAGTGTGGCAAATATTCCATAACCAATTATGGTGCTAACCCAACAATTTTGTAAAAATATGTAAATGCTCTTTGTGAATAAAACAGTGATAATCATAATTAATTAGATGCCTTTCCTAAGATAAAAATTAGCAAACTATTTTTATTTGGGAGTAGAACTTTTTGTGGATGAGGGTTAAACTAAAACATTAATTTAGATGTTGGTCTCATATTTTATAAAACTAAAATATGCTAATAGTAAATAAAACAGTAAAGAAAAATGAACAAAAAAAACAAAGGAACCCCTCTCCCCTGGGCCATTTGGCCCAGCTGGCCTCACTACCCGAGACAGGCCGCCCACTCAGACCGCCTCCCCCCATTCACGGGGTGGGGGGGGTGGGGATCGTGTCAGACACCGATGCCGACGACAGCACCAACCATCGCCGTGGCGGCCATCTGCCGTCTCCCCGGGGCTATAAGGCGGCCCCGACGCCTCTCCCTCACGCCCCCAAACCCTAGCTACCCCATTCCCCTCCCCCTGGTCTTCATCGTTCAGATCCGCCAGCGATTGCCACCACCCGCCATGGCCGACCTCGTCCTCGTGCCCACCGAGCTCTCCGGCACGTGACACCTTGTCCATCTTCTCCGTCGTCGTCCACCACGTCGTCTACGTCCACAAATCGAGCTGGAATGCGCCGAGTCGAGCGGAACGAGATCTTCTTCCACCTCCGGCCACCGCAGCGCCATCATCGATTCCGGCGCCCTCTGCTGCTCCTAAACCTCACAACGAGCCTCCTTGTGCTCCTCGGTGAACCTCTCCATCGGCTCCCCCTACTTTCCCTTTTGATTTATCGCCGTACACCGCACCCCCTTGCGCCCAAGCTCCCGGCGAGCTCGTGGTCGACGCGCCCATGTGACCCGCCACGGTTGGCCACGCCTTCCCCTGGCTCCGCTCGCGCTCACCCTCCTCTTCCCGCGCTCACCATTGCTTTGGCCGCGGCCTGCGTTTGCGCGTGTGCCCGCGTGGCCTGCTTTGCTGCCGCGACTGCTGCTTCTTTGCTGCTCGGCAGCGCCGATTCTTGCTGCCGCCTCGCCACTGTTGCTCGTGGCTGGGCCCGGCTCCGGCTGCCGCAGCTTCCTAGCGCCAGCCAGCCTCGCCCCCTCTTTGATCGCCGCCCAGTCCTCGCAGCTCGGCCGGCCGCCATAGCCATGCCGCCGGCCTTGCTTCAGGCGCCCGAGTGCTCCCCGCCCCTGGTGGCCTCGGGCACGCATGCCCACACCCGTCGCCCACTAGGCCACTAGGGTCTATGACAATGGGGCCCCACGCCCCTATTCATTAAAAAAGATTAAAAAATATACATAATTAATTAATTAATCATTTAATTGACTTAATCAATTAATTAATCAGTTAATTAACTTAATTAACCGGGGATTAATTAGCCTAATCGCTGTATTAGTTGAAACTGTTTTAGTTAACTAGACTTAGTCTATGACAGGGTGGCCCCACCCCTGTTGACCAGTCAAACATTGACTGGTCAACTGGGACCCCCTGGACCCGCATGTCACCCTCTATTACACTTGTGTGTATACAGAGCTGGGTACCCGTAGCATTTTAACAATTAATTTCGAATTGATAATAATTCCAGAATATTGTTTAAAAGTTTGAAAATTAATAGAAATTAAACCGTAGCTCGGATGAAAAAGTTTTCTACATGAAAGTTGCTCAGAATTTCGAGACGAACCTAGACACGCGGTCCGTTCGTCTGCCACATGTCTCTAGCATAGCGAACATGCAACTTTCCCCTCCAGTTCATCTGTCTGACAGACGTCCGGGACCGGGAAAACTTTCCCGGATGTTTCCCCCTTTGCCAGTAATGCCTAGCACTGCGTTAGAACACCTCTAGCCCCGCTTATAATCATGTTGTGCATATGTTGTGCATGTATTTACTGTTTCTTCCCCCTCTTCTCTCTGATAGACCCCAAGACCGCTATTGATGCCCCTGATATCGACTACGTCGATGACGACCCTTCTTCCGTTTTAGCGGAGCTTCCAGGCCAGCCCCCCTTTGATCATCCTGATATCGCCCATTCTATACTCTCACGCTTGCATTAGATTTTGGTACTATTATTGATTGCTCCTATTCTGATGCATAGCCTGTTTTTGTACATGCTATTGTTACCTACTTGCTTATCCTAAACTGCTTAGTATAGGTTGGTTAGTGATCCGCCAGTGACCCCCACTTATCCTTGCTGCCCCTGCTTCATCATCGACGCCTCGATCGACATGATCGACGACTAGAGCCCGACACCTCACAACACATCACGCCCCTTTTGTTGCTCGACTCTGCAGAGATACTATCGAGTGCTGAGGGTGATCCCTCATAACGCACTCCTGATGATAATTCTGTAGTGTAGCTATTCGGTCGTGGTCATCAAGGGTGATTTCCTCTTTCACCATTCCCGATACGGCTCTGTTGTTCAACACCTCAAGTGTGAACCTCGAGGGTGGTCCCTCTTACATTCACCTTGATGATTACATTGAATGTAATCCACCGGGGGTGATTCCTCGGGTTTTCCCATTGATGTCTGGACACACAGTTACCTTGACTTTACTTGAGACCTTGGAGGAAGTCGGGCGGGCCCGGAGAGCACCTGCAAGATGGTTACGTGGCACGGCCGGGCATTCTAGGCCCTTGTCGTAACTCCACGAGATGGGGCGATGGTGTCACTTCCGATCGTGAGTCTCTGCTCGTCTCCGCAAGCTAATAATACACTATGGTTTGGGTATTTGTTCTGAGTTGGCCTTTGGCCTTTACGCACTAACCACCACGCGAGAATAGTTATGGGCCTCGGCGCCGCGATGTCACCAAGCTTTGTCGACGTCCGGTTCAAGAAGGCGGCACGGTCGGATCGTCTTTGGCCATCCGAGGCGGTGCTGGTATTCACCCTGCACGCAATGACCCGGAGTGCTGCGGGCGATGGGCCCAATACCCCGGAGTGCTTAGGATGTAGATCGGCGGGGACCTCTCTGCTGAGCCTAGGTAGGGCGATGATGTGTTGATCTTCCGAGGGCGGGCATTGACCCCAGAAAGGTGTGTCCGGCCAAAGTGAACGAGTGTGTTGGGTGACGTGGTGCACCCCTGCAGGGAAGATTATCTATATATAGCCGTGTCCACAGTAACAGACGTTCAGACTTATATCTTGATCTTATACAACTACAAATGGATACTTGAGATATGTGGCTTCGAGATTGCTTTCTCGCAGGGAGTCGAGGAAGGATCTCTGGGCATTAATATTACAACATGCTTGTTAAATATAAACTGCTATTCTTTACTCTTCTACATGCTGCAAGATGCTCAGAGCTGCTTGAAGATGCTAGTCTTCGATAGGCTAGGCCTTCCCCCTCTATTCTGGCATTCTGCAGTCCAGTCCACAAATACAAACCTTCCATTTGATACCAATGCATACTTAGTATAGATCTGATGCTTGCGAGTACTTTGGATGAGTACTCACGGTTGCTTTGCTCCCCTTTTCCCCCTTCTTCCTTCTTTCTGGTTGTTGCAACCAGATGGTGGATCCCAGGAGTGAGATGATGCCACCCCCACAGACTACTACTACTACCCAGAGGGTGCCTTCTACTACGTGGAGCCCACCGACGACCAGGAGTAGTGAGGTCCCAGGCAGGAGGCCTTGCCTCATCGATCATTGTTATTTGTGCTAGCCTTCTTAAGGCAAAACTTGTCTAACTTATGTCTGTACTCAGATATTGTTGCTTCCGCTGACTCACATTTGTATCAAGCTTTTGTATTCGAGCCTTCGAGGCCCCTGGCTTGTAATATGAAGCTTGTATTATTTTATTTGTGTCTAGAGTTGTGTTGTGATATCTTCCCGTGAGTCCCTGATCTTGATCGTACACATTTGCGTGTATGATTAGTGTACGTTTGACTCGGGGGCGTCACAAGTTGGTATCAGAGTCGACTGCCTATAGGATCCCCCTTTCCAACTCCTTGGCCGAAGTTGAGTCTAGACTTTGAAAAACTAATTTACTAACATGGCTGTGTGGCTTATGGGCCCACGTCGCCATTGGGTGGTATTAGGATCTTTTACTCCTCGTCTATACTCTGGGACTCTGATCTCTCTTCTACTCGGGTTAAATGATTTTACTAACTCCAACATTAGGATCTCGTAATCACATTCACCCGGAGAGCTGGATTATCTACAACTATTTCTTTGAATTGTATTTGGAATAATACTCGCATCAACATTGGACATCCTTGAACTTCCTTGTTTTAGATGTGTCTCGCAACGTAGATCGTTCGCCAGACCATGGCAATCGGTACACCTAGGTTCCCAGCCATTCTGGTCGACCTCTTGACCCTGCTGGCATATCGCTGGTATCCTCAGTACACTGTGTACGAGCTCTACCGCGAGTTCAACCAGGATATGTATCACGCTAAGGTTGATATCTATGATCGGCAGAACAACTCCACCCACGAGTTGCATACCTTTGAGGGTATTGGAGTGACTGTCGAGATGGCAGTACAGGAGGTTGCCTATGTTGCGATCACCAGCCTCCATAGAGAGCATCCACGCTTGGAGGAGACTGGGTTCAGATACTTCCCGTACCCACCAGCTGGGGATGATACTAGGCGGTACACTGCTGTGTGTACCCCCTACGTGAGTCGTCGGTACGACCCTCAGTATATGGTTTGATACATTGAGGCTCTGGATCGCACTGTTCGAGCTCTGGCTGTTTAGTTGTACGCCATGCGTGCACGCCACTACGACACTCTGGAGCGGATGCGTCCAGTAGGTACCATTGTGGTTCTTCCTTCGTTCATTCCTTACCCGCGCAGGACGGAGATGCCACCAGGTCTTGTGTGGCCTGAGGTTGGGGGTGATACTCCTGCTCGTGGACCTCTACTTCCACCTGGAGATCAGCTGGTACACCAGAGCCGCCACGACATGCAGCCTCCTTCCCTCGAGAACTGCCAGGCTTTTCTTCACCGACAACTGCCTGACTTCAGAGGTTTTCCCCGACGTTGATGTAGCATATAGCTATGTCGCGTTGTTGTATCCCTCCACCGCGTGCCTGCGCGCCGCCTAGTTGGTCTAAACTACCTTTCCTTTTTGAACTGGTACTTATGGCTTGTAACCGAACTTATGTATGGATTTGTATGTCGTGTTTGGATACTATGTAGTATCTATCGAACTTCTTTCAGTATGCATGTTTCATCGTGAATGATTCCTTATCTTTGCAAATTTCTTCATGCTGAACTACCCCTGTTACATGTTAGCAGGATGGTTAGACCCGCTGGTCGTGGTCGTGGTGGCAACGCCCCACCACCGCCTGAATACATGGCTGGTATGATCCAATAGTTTGAGCTGAACCGCCAGTTCATGGAAGGAGTGATAGCTCAGCTTCGTCGCCCCAACATTAACCAGCAGCTAGCCACTATGACACTGAACGACTTTGCACATCTCAATCCAAGCATCTACCGCAACTCAACTCAGCCACTTGATGCTGATGATTGGCTCCGTGACATCACTTTCGAGCTAGAGTCTGTTGGTGTAGCCCCTGCCAGCTATGTCACCTTTGCGACATATTATCTGAAGGGTCCCGCTGCTCAATGGTGGGACAGCCACATGCGCTCTTTACCTGCTGGAACGGTCATCACTTGGCCGGATTTCCAAGCTGCTTTCCGTGCCCGCTTCATTCCTCAAGGAATTATGGACAGGAAGAAGCGCGAGTTCCGCAACCTCACCCAAGGCAACAAGACTGTGGATGCTTATCAGCGGGAGTTCCTTGACTTGTCCCGCTATGCTGAAGATGACATTGCCACTGATGCACGTAAACAGGAAAAGTTCCGTGATGGACTTCAAGCCGATATCAAGCTGGCGCTCCTCGTGCATGACTTTGCGGATTTCGCCACCTTGGTGAACAAGGCCATTCAGGTCGAAACTAGTCTGCAAGAGCACCACGCATCCCTCAGGCGCAATCATGATGCGGGTTCATCTTCGGGCCTGTCATTGCAGAAGCGTAAGATATGGATCCCCCACAGCATGTATCCACCGGTGCCCTCGCACCAAGATGCACTCCATCCGCACCTCGTCTACCTCCTCCACCACCTGGACAGCCGAGACTTCAAGCTCCTGCTTCCCCTCCCAATGATGGGCTATGCTTCAAGTGTGGTCAACCAGGACACCGTGCCAGGGACTGCTCTCAGAATCAGTACCAGCTTGCACTTCCTCAAACTGGCCGTGGTAACAATCAGCCCTGCAACAACAATACTAGGCCTTATGGTCGTGGTCAAGCCAACCACATTGATCTGAATGAAGCTCAAGACCAGCCTGCTACTGTGTTGGGTACTCTTCTTGTTAACTCAGTACCAGCTTCTGTTTTATTCGATTCAGGAGCATCGCATTCTTTCATATCCGAAGGTTTTGCATCCATGCATGGCCTAAAATTCGAAGAAATGAACAACCCGCTAGTGGTACACACACCCACGGGCCAATGTCGAACCACCATGGTTAGTCTCAACGTCCCCGTTGAAATTGAAGGGCTGGAATTCCATGTTTCCCCCATTGTTTTGAAGTCGTCCAATATCGACCTCATCCTGGGAATGGAATGGTTGAAAACGCATACCGCTTCTACCATTTGCGCCACTAAAACCGTGCATCTACTACATCCGTCAAGTGAGATAGTGAGCTACCATGCTCATCTTGTTTGGAATGCCGAAGCACGGATTTATTCCTTGGATGCATGAAAATTACTACTTCGAAGCCTGAAGTATCTGTCCGGTCCGCGTTCTCGGTCAAACTGAACATCGCATCATTAGAGGGCTTTAAAAATTCTCAAAAGTTTCAGTTGTCAAATCCTTCTGAAGATAAAGCCAATTGGGAAATCAAGGATCGTCTTCGAGATGAATAACCTGTTTTGTTTTCCTTCTACTTCCTAATATCTTAGGACGAGATTTCTTGTAGTGGAGGAGATTTGTAACGCCCGAATAATTAAGCTACAGTAATTCTCGGCTAATGATGCCATGTCATCATTTTTTTTACTGTTGCTAGGTCCCATGTTGGTTCAAACCAATTCAAATTTCAAATTTAAAATCAAATCAAACAATGAAAGTTTTTCAAATGTCAAAAATAAAATGTTCAAAGTGTCGCAAATATTCCATAACCAATTATGGTGCTGACCCAACAATTTTGTAAAAATATTTAAATGCTCTTTGTGAATAAAACAATGATAATCATAATTAATTAAATGCCTTCCCTAAGATAATAATTAGCAAACTATTTTTATTTGGGAGTAGAACTTTTTGTGGCTGAGGGTTAAACTAAAACATTAATTTAGATGTTGGTCTCATATTTTATAAAACTGAAATATGCTAATAGTAAATAAAACAGTAAAGAAAAATGAACAAACAAAAAAAACAAAAGAAACCCCTCTCCCCTGGGCCATTTGGCCCAGCTGGCCTCACCGGCCGAGCCAGCCGCCCACCAGACCGCCTCCCCTCCACATTCACGAGGGGGATCGGCAAGATCGATGCCCGGCACGGCACCGAACATCGCCGTGGCGGCCATCTGCCGTCTCCCCGAGGCTATAAGGCGGCCCCGACGCCTCTCCCTCGCGGCCCCGAACCCTAGCTACCCCATTCCCCTCCCCTGGTCTTCATCGTTCAGATCTGCCCGCGATTGCCACCGCCCGCCATGGCCGACCTCGTCCTCGTGCCCATCAAGCTCTCCGGCACCTGAGACCTCGTCCATCTTCTCCGTCGTCACCCACCATGTCATCTACGTCCACGAATCGAGCTGGAACGCCCCTAGTCGAGCAGAATGAGATCTTCTTCCACCTCCGGCCACCGCGGCGCCATCGTCAATTCTGGCGCCCTCTGCTGCTCCTAAACCTCACAACGAGCCTCCTTGTGCTCCTCGGTGAGCCTCTCCATCGGCTCCCCGTCCTTTCCCTTTTGACTTATCACCGTACACCGCACCCCCTCGCGCCCAAGCTCCCGGCGAGCTCGTGGTCGACGCGCCCGTGTGACCCGCCACGGTTGGCCACGCCTTCCCCTGGCTCCGCTCATGCTCACCCTCCTGTTCCCGCGCTCACCATTGCTTTGGCCGCGACCTGCGTTTGCGCATGTTCCCGCGTGGCCCTACTACCCGCTGCGAACTGCTGCTGCTGCTCCTCGCTGACGCTAGTTGCTGCCTGCTGCCGTGCTCCGTTGCTCGTGGCTGGGCCCGGCTCCGGCTGCCGCCATTTCCTAGCGCCAGCCAGGCCCCGCCCCCTCGCTGGTCGCTGCCCCAGTCCTCGCGGCTCGGCCGCGGCAGCGCCATGGCGCCGGTGTGCGCCCCTGGCGCCTCGAGTGCTCCCCTTCGGTGGCCTCGCACGCACGCGCAAGATTGCCGTCGCCCGCTAGGCCGCTAGGGTCTATGACAACGGGGCCCCACGCCCCTGTTCATTAAAAAAAGAATAAAAATATACATAATTAATTAATTAATCAGTTAATTAACTTAATCAATTAATTAATCAGTTAATTAACTTAATTAACCTAAGATTAATTAGCCTAATCGCTAGATTAGTTGAAACTGTTTTAGTTAACTAGACTGAGTCTATGATAGGGTGGCCCCACCCCTGTTGACCAGTCAAACATTGTCTGGTCAACTAGGAACCCCTGGACCCGCATGTCACCCTCTATTACACTTCTGTGTATACAGAGCTGGGTACCCATAGCATTTTAATAATTAATTTTGAATTAATAATAATTCCAGAATATTGTTTAAAACTTTGAAAATTAATAGAAATTAAACCGTAGCTCGGATGACAAAGTTTTCTACATGAAACTTGCTCAGAATTTCGAGACGTACCCAGATACGTGGTCCGTTTGTCGGCCACACGTCTCTAGCGTAGCAAACCTGCAACTTTCCCCTCCGGTTCATCTATCTGACAGACGTCCGGGACCGGGAAAACTTTCCCGGATGTTTCGCCAGTAATGCCTAACACTGCATTAGAACACCTCTAGCCCCGCTTATTATCATGTTGTGCATGTGTTGTGCGTGTATTTATTGTTTCTTCCCCCTCTTCTCTCCGGTAGACCCCGAGACCGCTGCTGATGCCCCTGTGATCGACTACGTCGACGACGACCCTTCTTTCGTTTCAGCGGAGCTTCCAGGCAAGCCCCCCCTTTGATCATCCCGATATCGCCCATTCTATACTCTCATGCTTGCATTAGATTTTGCTACTGTTATTGATTGCTCCTATTCTGATGCATAGCCTGTTTTTGTACATGCTATTGTTACCTACCTGCTTATACTAAACTGCTTAGTATAGGTTGGTTAGTGATCCGTCAGTGACCCCCACTTATCCTTGTTGCCCCTGCTTCATCATCGACGCCTCAATCGACATGATCGACGACCAGAGCCCGACACCTCACATCACATCATGCCCCTTTAGTTGCTCGACTCTGCAGAGCTACTATCAAGTGCCGAGGGTGATCCCTCATAACGCACTCCTGATGATAATTCTGTAGTGTAGCTATTCGGTCGTAGTCATCGAGGGTGATTTCCTCTTTCACCATTCCCGATACGGCTCTGTCATTCAACACCTCAAGTGTGAACCTCGAGGGTGGTCCCTCTTACGTTCACCTTGATGATTACATTGAGTGGAATCCACCGGCAGTGATTCCTTGGGTTTTCCCCTTGATGTCTGGTCACACAGTTACCTTGACTTTACTTGAGACCTTGGTGGAAGTCGGACGGGCCCGGAGAGCACCCGCAAGATGGTTACGTGGCACGGCTGGGCATTCTAGGCCCTTGTCGTAAGTCCACGAGAGGAGGCGACGGGGTCACTTTCGATTGTGAGTCTCTGCTCGTCTCCGCAAGCTAATAATACACCATGGTTTGGGTATTTGTTATGAGTTGGCCTTTGGTCTTTACGCACTAACCACCACACAAGAATAGTTATGGGCCTCGATGTGGCAGTATCAGCCGAAGCTTTGTCAGACGTCTAGTTCAGCAGTGCGGCATGGTCGAATCGTGCTGGCCATCCGAGGCGGTGCTGGTATTCACCCTGCGTGCAACGACCCAGAGTGCTGTGGGCGATGGGCCCAAGACCCCGGAGCGCTTAGGATGTAGACCGGCGAGGACCTCTCTGCTTAGCCTAGGTTGTGCTGCGACGTGTTGATCTTCCGAGGGCAGGAATTGACCCCAGAAAGGTGTGTCCGGCTAGAGTGATCGAGCGTGTTGGGTAACGTGGTTCACCCATGCAGGGAAGATTATCTATTAATAGCCGCCTCCACGGTAACGGACGTTCAGACTTATATCCTGATCTTATACAACTACAAATGGATACTTGAGATATGTGGCTCCGAGATTGCTTTCACCCAGGGAGTCGAGGAAGGATCTCTGGGCATTATTGTTACAACATGCTTGTTAAATATAAACTGCTATTCTTTACTCTTCTACATGCTGCAAGATGCTCGGAGCTGCTTGAAGATGCTAGTCTTCGATAGGCTAGGCCTTCCCCCTCTATTCTGGCATTTTGAAGTTCAGTCCACAGATACAAACCTTCCATTTTATACCAATGCATACTTAGTATAGATCTAATGCTTGCGAGTACTTTGGATGAGTACTCACGGTTGCTTTGCTCCCCTTTTCCCCTTCTTCCTTCTTTCTGGTTGTTGCAACTAGATGGTGGATCCCAGGAGCCAGATGATGCCACCCCCGCAGACTACTACTACTACTACCCAGAGGGTGCCTTCTACTACGTGGAGCCCGCCGACGACTAGGAGTAGTTAGGAGGTCCCAGGCAGGAGGCCTTGCCTCTTCGATCGTTGTTATTTGTGCTAGCCTTCTTATGGCAAAACTTGTCTAACTTATGTCTATACTCAGATATTGTTGGTTCCGCTGACTCGCTTGTGTATCGAGCTTTTGTATTCGAGCCCTCGAGGCCCCTGGCTTGTAATATGAAGCTTGTATTATTTTATTTGTGTCTAGAGTTGTGTTGTGATATCTTCCCGTGAGTCCCTGATCTTGATCATACACATTTGCGTGTATGATTAGTGTACGATTGAATCAGGGGCGTCACAATATGGCTTAATCTTTTTTGCGGGTAAATGAGAGAGCTTTATTCATATTTAAGCATTCTTAGGACGATCAGCCAAGACACTGGTCACTAGGAAGCGAGTTACCCCGCAAAAAAAGAAGTAGGAAGCGAGGTGTTTCATCAAGCCAGCTCTCGGCCACATTCAAAGTGCAGCAAGCACGATTCGCACAAAGATGCGCCGCAAGGTTTGCTAACCTGTTTACATGCTGAATAACAAAGAGGAAATTTTACCGAGCGCTCCTATTTGTAACAGGATATGAGCCAGAATTAAGCGAGAATTATGGAGAGTGTTCCATGCAATCAACTTCCATTATCACATGCGAGAACCCTCAAAGAGAACCAAATATGTTGAAGATTGCTTTATCACATTTTAAAATCATAATAAGAGTGCAGACGCTCCTCCATCTGGTTCCTAGTACTAGTATAGTACATACCTCTATAGACTATAGTAGTAGTACTAGTACTACCAGTAAACTTTGTGCTTGGCTGTTCGCCTATTCGAGAAGTCGAACAATAATAGCACTAGTAGTATAGTGTATGCTTCTGGCAATCTGACACCGAATTAACTATTGCACGTCCACCGCCTGAGCGAGGGAGAGCTTGCACTAGTCAAAAGTTTCTCCTTGTCCTGCG
The DNA here is from genome assembly GCA_021437245.1 of Aegilops speltoides. NCBI lineage: Eukaryota > Viridiplantae > Streptophyta > Magnoliopsida > Poales > Poaceae > Aegilops > Aegilops speltoides. The sequence continues at coordinate 236,701,436 of CM038141.1, forward strand.
AGCCACAACGCGCAAGCTTCTCCCGTCCTGCAACCTTCTCCTCGTTCGGCAAGTTCACGGGACACAACAAAGTAATGCTAGTCCATACTGCCTCCTCACCGGTTAATATGGCTTAATTTCAAACAAGATAAATACATTTTCTGTCACTGTATATTTGTAAAAATACGGTCAGTGGACTTCATAATACGCTCATTGCGCTCAATATATATATTTTCCGGTGTTTATACGGTCACTAGCTCACCCTGACTGAGTATGTGTGTGCATGCACGTGTAGGTTGAGCACTTGAGCGTGACCATGTGTGTTCCATCGTGTGCTCCGACATGCATGCATTCGGGCGTCGTGCGTGTTTTTGCGTCCATGTGTACGTGTGACTGTTGCATACACGTTACGTGTAGGGGCCACTAAGGAGCAGTCAAATCACAAAGTATGTTAGTCGGAAGAAGCAACCATCATTTCACTCTTCAATGACACGACGCAATATAAAATGGTTGATATGGAGAGAAAAAGAAAACCATTATATATACACTATCAGGAGCCTAAGCTACAAGCCTGCTTGCTTACGTTGCTCTCTTCACAAGCATAGAACGACGGGCCTGATCCCGCAGCTGGGGGAAGGGAACAATGTTCTGCCTAGACACAGTCGACATCGGCGAGGGAGAAAACACACAGTCGGTGCGTCCCAATCGGGGGTCACCGTGGTATGGGCCGATGCCGCGTCCCAACCGCCCTTCTAGCTATAGCCCGACATCCCAGGTAGTCCATCTTCCTTTTGGAGCCGGCTTGCTCCACTGCCGTAGCTCCATCTCCATGTCGATCTTTCTCTACTTCTACCGGCTTCTACTTGCGACGAGTTTATGTCTCATGAACTAGTGCCAGCACTATTATTCTAATCACACTTCTTCAATATCTTTGCCATTAGGGATGCTCAGGTCAATTTTAGTGGAACTGCACAAAAGCATCATATGATCCGAGGGTGCTGCTGCCTTTCCTTCGACGTGTTCTACTCGCCAGAAATTAAATCATGTTTAGGGTTTAGGGTTTAAGTCGAGTGACCCCATCGGTAGTTTTTCTTTCAGACACGCCTCACAACTTTTTTCTTTAGTTGTGAAGTAAATATTGGCTATGATCTGTGAATCATTGAGATGCATCAGCATGCGTGTTAGTTTTCCTTTGTATTTGATGGAATGTTGTAACGGGGCAACCTTGGAATAGGAATAAAAATGGAGTGGAAAGTTTCCGTTTTTCCGGAGAGAAAAATGGAAACAGAGAGAAACCAACGTTTCGTTTCGTTGGATCGCGCCATCAAGCAAAACCAACATTTAAATCACGTCTATCGTCCTCATGTCTCACCCTCCTCCATGGCTCGACCCCACACGGTCGCTCGGCATGCCACTCACCGCAAACCGAGTATACCATAAATTTCTCGCCTGCTTGTCGATGGATCATGCCATGGAGTACTAGCACTACTGGAAGAGATTGACGAGTTGGGGGAGGATAGCTAGCTGTAGCACGGACTCCCAAGAACTTTTTACATGCATTTTGTAGCCGGCTATTGCGACCTTTGAATGTGGAACAGTCGCATGCACCCGGAAGCGGCGCGGGAGACACTCTCTCGACCGGTGTGCCCCTTCAATGCCGGCGCCAGTGAGAGGTCACGTCCGCTCTGGCCGGGCATGAATGCGGCACTGACCGTTTCGGGCGGGAAGCATGCGCGGGTGATGAAGAGGGTTCGGGTTGGTCAGGACCGGTCGTGGCAGCGGTCCGGACGTCCGCAAACAAGAGATGTTGTATGTTAATATTGCTGCGTATATAATTAACAACGTAAATAATGTGCCAGTTGGACAAATATGATTGGAGATGGAGATGGAAATGGAATTTTACGTAAACACGGATATGCATGTCTATGTCTATGTGTGTGTGCGCGATGAATCTCGCGACCTGGAAGTGGGGGCGTGTTTTTGATCGAGTTTTCTTTCTTGGTACGTTAAAACATTGTCCTCCAGTTTTTGTTTCTTTTTTTGGGAACACACGTATTCTATTTAAAACCACTGCTATGGAGAGATTTTTTTACTCCATTATAACCTCTTATTTGATAGAGTTTCTCGCGTCTCGCTCTCTCACCCTCTCCATATCAAAACAAGATGACAGTGTCCACTCTATCTCTCTCCTCACCGGTGGTCACAGATCCGGCCGAATCCCGTCCGCTGTGGGAGGTGAGGAGGTGCAGCGTTGACGATGTCGCCGTCGGCGACGGAGGAAGCCGATGCGCACCATCCTCTCAGAGCCGGCGCTGACGAAGATCCTCCACGCCCTTGTTCGCCACCTCGTGTGGGCAGATCCCGCCCGCCCGCCTAAACGACATCTCGCCCACCTGAGGTATAACTTCTTGTACTAGTCCAGCTCCCCAGGTCGCTGCGTGCGGGTTTTCTTCTATGCGACTACTCCCCAGCTCCCCATGTATAGTAGCTAGGGTTCGTCGGCTGGTCCAACATCACCTACTAGTACTATTATAGAGGAAATGCCACTCGAAAAGTTGTCCTAATGTATGCCTTGGTGGAGGTATACATGTTGTTTCGACAAAAAGTACAAGGTGGTTGTGCGGTCATTGTCCATATGGTGGTAGTACTATCACTGGTTAAATGAAGAAATGCTTTTTTTCTCGGGTATCCTGGTTTAGTTCCCATCAAGATAATTATGATGTTTCTGTTTGTTGGTGTACTTTTCATTAATTCTTATTGACAATTGAGATGTCGTTGCTAATCTTGTAAAACAAAGTAACAACACTATATCCCTTTTTTATATTTTTGGAAACAGCGATGCGTATCTCCATACCCGAGCATGTCTTCCTCAATTTTAGTGGAACTGCACAAAATTGGAAGGCCATTGTTGTTCCGCCATCGTCTTCCTCGCCACGTGGTTCTTCCTTCCTCGAGCTTGATTTCGAGAAGAAATGCAGACCACGGTGAGGATTTGTCGAACTTCATAGGTGCCTCACCCAAACTTGATGCCAAATGGATGATGCGTCACCACGATGACCTATCGATGCTCATGGTTGCGCCCCATGGTTGCGTCGGTGGTGAAGCTGATCGATTTTCAATGAAAAACAAGCTGTCTTCCATCGTGCTTTTGCTTGTTACGCACAAAGATGATATCCTTCGTCAGTTCACCTTGGTTGCGTTGGAGACGCAGTCGTCTTTCACGTTGGTGCAATTTTATCACACAATTGGCTATGCACCAAATGTTTCCTCGAAGAAGGATCGACGTTGGTACTAAGAGCATAAGTTTTGTATTGATTTCTAAGCCTTCTCACAACTTTGTCTCCAGCTCACCTGTAATTTTATTTGTCCAGCTATTAACTTTATTTAAAAAATGGTGTGACTAAAAACCTGGATGGACGTAGTAGCCCTCCATTTTTATTTACTCCACATATTAGATTTGACTGAAGTCAAACTTTGTAATACTCTTGTAACGCCCGAATAATCAAGGTGCAGTAATCCCCTACTAATGATGCCACATCATCACTGTTATTGTTGCTAATCTCACTTTGATTCAAAACCAATTCAAATTCATTTTTAAAATAAAGTCAAATAAATTAATTCTCCAAACCGTAAAACAAAAATGTTCGCTGGGTTGCATATTTTCACTAACTAAATGTCATGAGTGATTCAACATCATTTGAGATAGCTAATTTCCCCGGGAATTAAAGCAATTCCAAATAAGCATTTTAAACAGCTTTTCCATTTGTGAAACATCCAAATCAATTCAAACTATTCCCTAACTTTTTGTGGCAGGTGCCAAATATTGTAATGTATTTATTTGGCCAAGTCCCACATTTTTACAGAACTCCTTTTGGCAGCTCAAATATTGCATAGCATTTTTTTCTATAAAAAGAAAAGAGCAAAAAAGGGGAGGAGAGAAAAGAAGCCCCCAGCTCCCCATGGGCCTCGGCCCATCCCACCTTAGCCGGCCAGCCCACCCCGACTGGCCCAGCCGCACCTGCATAACCTCCCCCCCGTGGAACCCTAGGGCCCAACCGCACCTACCCCCCACTCCTCACAATCCGCCCTCACGCCTCTCGCTCCCGCTGACCCTCTCCCGATCCAGATCGGGGCGGCGACCAGTGCTCAAGGCCGGCCCGCGGACTGTGGCAAGCCCGTGCGGCGCCCGCCACCTTGCTGATGCCGCTGCCCTGCCGTCATCCTCCTCGCCCTCCTCTTATTCGCGCGACGCCCGCCTAATGCCGCGGCCTCGCCTCGTCGTCGACCCGATGTCGTAGCCCATTGTCATCGCCAACCCGTCGCCGTCCCGTCGTCTACTGTGCCGCCCTGAGCTCCGGTGCCTCCCCGACTCCTCCTCACGCCCACTAATGCACAACTACAGGGCCCGGTGAGGCCCCCTCATCCGTTTCCCCCCTCTACTTTCCCTCGCGTCATCGTAGGTCGCCCCGTCGTCACATCCAAGCTCCCGAGGAGCTCCCGGTGACCGCGCCCTCGCGCTTGCTGCCGTCTCGCGCTTGCCCTTTGAAGCGCAGGTGCCCAGCGGCTAGCTCTGCCGCGCTTGTCGTGTGTTCGTCCCGTCCGTGCCCACCACGCAGCAGCAGCCTGCTACTGCCACGCCATGGCTCGGCCGCCATGGCGGCGTCGCCGCCCCGGTGACCTCGGCGCACACGGGCGCCCACGCAAGCTTTCCGCCCGCTAAGGCCCCTGTACATCGACATTAGGGGCCCACGCCCCTGTTAAAAAAACATTTAAAAAATATATAACATTAATAATAATATTATTATTAATTAATGAATTTAATTAATAACTTAACTTAAATAATTCTGTTTATTTTACCTAATTAACTGGTTTAGTAAATTAATACTTGTTAATTAAACTATGACTATGACAGCAGGACCCACATGTTAGTTTGACCAGTCAACGCTTTGTTGACTACTGACATCATGATGACGTTAGGCTGACATCATAATTCCAATTTTGAATTAATAATGATTTCAGGAATTGTTTAAAATCTTTAGAAAATCATAGAAAATAAACCATAAGTCGGATCGAAAAACTTTGTACATGAAAGTTGCTCAGAACGACGAGACGAATCCGAAAACACGGTCCTTTCATCCGCGACATGTCCCTAGCATAGCAAACATGCAACTTTTCCCCTCCGGTTCATCTATCTGACAGACGTCCGGAACCGAGAAATCTTTCCCGGATGTTTCCCCCTTCGCCAGTATCACCTAGCACCACGTTAGAACACATCTAGCTTTGCATGTTGTCATGTTATGCTCTTGCTTGATATGTATTTATTGTTTCTTCCCCCTCTTCTCTCCGATAGACCCCGAGACCGATGTTGATGTCCCTGTGATCGACTACGTCGACGACGACCCTCCTTCTTGTCTGAGCAACCAGGCAAGCCCCCCTTTGATCATCCCGATATCGCCCATTCCATTCTCTCATGCTTGCATTAGATTTTGCTACTGTATTTGATTGCTCCTATTCTGATGCATAGCCTGCTTTTCTACCTGCTTATTGTTACCTACCTGCTTATCCTAAACTGCTTAGTATAGTTTGGCTAGTGATCCATCAGTGATCCCCACTTGTCCTTGTTGCCCCTGCTTCATCATCGATGCCTCAATCGACGTGATCGACGACCAGAGCCTGACACCTCACATCACATCACACCCCCTTTTGTTGCTCGACTCTGCAGAGCTACTATCGAGTGCCGAGGGTGATCCCTCATAACGCACTCCTGATGATAATTCTATAGTGTAGCTATTCGGTCTTGGTCATCGAGGGTGATTTTCTCTTTCACCATTCCTGATACGGCTCTGTCGTTCAACACCTCAAGTGTGGACCTCGAGGGTGGTCCCTCTTACGTTCACCTTGATGATTACATTGGGTGGAATCCTCTGTGGGTGATTCCTCGGGTTTTCCCCTTGATGTTTGGACACACAGTTACCTTGACTTTACTTGAGACCTTGGTGGAAGTCGGGAAGGCCCGGAGAGCACCCGCAAGATAATGACGTGGCACGGCCAGGCATTCTAGGCCCTTGTCGTAAGTCCACGAGACGGGGCGACAGGGTCACTTTTGATCATGAGTCTCTGCTCATCTCCGCAAGTTAATAATACACTATGGTTTGGGTATTTGTTCTGAGTTGGCCTCTTGCCTTTACACACCAACCACCACGCAAGAATAGTTATGGGCCTCGGCATCGTGGTATCAGCCGAAGCTTTGTCAGACGTCCAGTTCAGCAGTGCGGCACGGTTGTGCCGGCACCATCCTGTAGTGGTGGAGCCTGGACCCGCCCTGTACGCAACGATCCGGAGTGCAACGGGCGATGGGCCCAGACCGCGGAGTGCTTAGGACGTAGACCGGTGGGGACCTCTCTACTGAGCCTAGGTAGGGCTGCGACGTGTTGATCTTCCGAGGCAGGGCATTGACCCCAGAAAGGTGTGTCCGGCCAACGTGATCGAGCGTGTTGGCAAACGTGGTGCACCCCTGCAGGGAAGATTATCTATTAATAGCCGTGTCCACGGTAACGGACGTTCAGACTTATATCCTGATCTTATACAACTACAAATGGATATTTGAAATATGTGGCTCCGGGATTTATTTCTCGCAGGGAGTCGAGGAAGAATCTCTGGGCATTAATGTTACAACATGCTTATTAATTATAAACTGCTATTCTTTACTCTTCTACATGCTGTAAGATCCTCGGAGCTGCGTGAAGATGCTACTCTTCGATAGGCTAGGCCCTCCCCCTCTATTCTGGCATTCTGCAGTTCAGTCCACAGATACAAACCTTCCATTTGATACTAGTGCATACTTCGTATAGATCTGATGCTTGCGAGTACTTAGGATGAGTACTCACGGTTGCTTTGCTACCCCTTTTCCCCCTTCCTTCTTCTTTCCGGTTGATACAACCAGATGGTGGATCCCTGGAGCCAGATGCCACCGCCGATGGATGCTGCTATGTGAAGACCATGGACGGCCAGGAGTAGTTAGGAGGTCCCAGGCAGGAGGCCTTGCCTCTTCGATCGTTGTTGCTTTTGTGCTAGCCTTTTTAAGGCATCCTTGTTTAACTTATGTCTGTACTCAGATATTGTTGCTTCCGCTGACTCTTGTGTACCGAGCTATGTATTCGAGCCCTCGAGGCCCCTGGCTTATAATATAAAGCTTGTATTATTTTGATTTGTGTCTAGAGTTGTGTTGTGATATCTTCTCGCGAGTCCCTGATCTTGATCGTACACATTTGCGTGTATGATTAGTGTACGATTGAATCGGGGGCGTCACAAGTTGGTATCAGAGCCGACTGCCTGTAGGATCCCCCTTTCCAAGTCCTTGGCCGAAGTTGAGTCTAGTCTTTGAAAAACGGTTTTACTAACATGGCTGTGTGGCTTACGGGCCCACGTCGCCAATTGGGTGGTATTAGGATCTTTTATTCCTCATCTATACTTTGGGAATCTGATCTTTCTTCTATTCGGGTTAAATGGTTTTGCAAACTATAACTCTAGGTTCTCGTAAATACTTCTCTCGGAGAGCCCCTTCATTCCAGATGATGGCCCGCTTCACCAGAAGATTCTGAAGATACTCTCCGATGCTTTCTCGAGACCCTTGTGCCCTTCGCCGTTGGAATCCCTACCACCGATAAATCCTTATGCATAACTACCTATGTTGTCGTTCATACCTTTGTCCCCAATTGCTCTTGTTATTACAAAATGCCTTGAAATACTCTTCGATGTTTAGAGGATCCTTTATGCTTACTGCCCTGCAGTCCTTGCCGCATGAATACCCCTTCGGATAATTACTCGCTCTTATCAAGTATCCATTCACCCCAGTTATTCTTATGCTTCATAAGATACTTGGTAACACAATCCGAGCTTTCGATGACCTCTGTCGCCTATTGCTCTAGAAAGTCTTACCTGCCTACACTCTGAGTAATTTCATATGCCTAGTAGTATCCATTGACGTCCTTTGTCATTATCATCTTGAGTCTTTCGATTTGATATGTCTGTGTCGCAATCATTAGTTGATCCTTATAGATTATCTTTTCGGCTCAGACGTCTTCCCGAACATGAGCTGGTTCTCGGCCAATCAGATTGCCATCAATTGTGTCCTAAATCTAATCAACTTAACCATCCTTGGTCAGAGCGTTTGCTTCTGATCCCTTGATTTTGGAAATCGTAATTCCTTTGCATTTCAACTCTGAACTAGTTAGTTGCTTCTATATCTGTTATCCTTGCATTCTTTCTACTTCTGGTTGAGTAATGGTGCTCAGATCAGATCCTATGTGAACCACCAGATCCTTTGTGGGGTTCTATCCGACAACGTCCTTCATATACAGTAACCTTGTGAGCTTTTCCTCGGGTACATAATGCCTTTGGTAAATTGTATCTTCTGCTTCCTCAACCATGCTCTACTCTTGGGATTGATATTTTACTCCTAAAGTTTGTGGGAAAGGTTCCTAAGATGCCTCTATGGGTTGAACCTACGCCTTCCCTAATCTGTTTGAACCCGAGAGTCCTCATGAGTCTTACTCTTCTGGTGTTTTGCCAGATAAAATATCAACACTACAACTTCACCGAAAGCGACAAGTGAATGAAAAGTTATGCATTAGAGAAATGGGAGTCAACCTTGAACCTTGTGTTCATGCCCATGGACCTGATGTGGAACTTATCATGGAAGCTTCTTGTTATAATAATAATCCCCTTGTGGTAAGTTCATCTGTTATCCATATTTGGTCCTTTGCAACCATGGTTCCAACCATGACTTTTCTTCGTTGATTTCATTTCTCGGACAAGTGTAAGTACTTGTCTTCTGTAGATCATTTCACCCGTCCAACCTCTGTTCTGCTATACCCTCGAGTGTTACCCTTTGGTATCTCGAGAATATCACGGAACTACATAACTTCTTATGAGTTTTTCATCAACTATTATTCTCGCCGGTTCAAATTTTCCACGGGTTCTGCGTTGTTAAACACTCGAGCACACCAGTAATTGATTCAGGTCTCCATTACTTTGTTTAACCCTTCTTGTGACCTAACATATCTGAGCAGTGATGATTCCCTGCTTATGTAAAAACCTCGGTGTACAAACTCTGTCAGTAAGACCTTGTTACTATTGTTGATGACATTCCAGTAGCCACCGATGGACGAGAACTTTGCCTATTGGTCCGCCTCGTCTTACCGAGCAGGAAAATGGTTTTTTTTCATCCCTCGCCCTTGGTACCAACGTTGTTGCCAACATAACTGACAGGTTGTCCTCTGACCTGCCTTGCTATCATCACCGTGCAATATGTAACGCCTTCTTGTTTTTAACCCACATGGTGGGCCCATAACCCACAGTTCCACAGGAACGAAACCTGACTCTCCTGTACATCTATGTCTTCTAAAATTGTTTCTCACACTTGGTTTCGTATGTAATTCGCGAGCCACCTTCCTTGTGATCTGTTCTGGTATCAGATGCAATACTTATCCCCATTGCTATGAACCTCTCTCACCCTTTGTTTCAGGCAACGAACGGTTGCCTACCTGGTTGAAGCTCCTTATGGCACCTCCTTACCTTGCTCTCGATGACTTGCTTGAATTTCAACTCGAGAGATGCCTCTACGCCACGCTCACCGAGATAGCCCCCAAGTACCTATCTTGTGTTGAGCTTCGTCCTTTTCAAGTCTTTCCCCCTTACTCCACCGCTTAAATCTCGGGACGAGATTTCTTGTAGTGGAGGAGATTTGTAACGCCCGGATAATCAAGCTACAGTAATCCCCTACTAATGATGCCACATCATCACTATTACTGTTGCTAATCTCACTTTGATTCAAAACCAATTCAAATTCATTTTTAAAATAAAGTCAAATAAATTAATTCTCCAAACCGTAAAACAAAAATATTCGTTGGGTTGCATATTTTCACTAACTAAATGTCATGAGTGATTCAACATCATTTGAGATAGCGAATTTCCCAGGGAATTAAAGCAGTTCCAAATAAGCATTCTCAAGTGCTTTTCCATTTGTGAAACATCCAAATCAATTCAAACTCTTCCTTAACTTTTTGTGGCAGGTGCCAAATATTGTAATGTATTTATTTGGCCAAGTCCCACATTTTTACAGAACTCCTTTTGGCAGCTCAAATGTTGCATAGCATTTTTTCTGTAAAAATAAAAGAGCAAAAAAAGGGGAGGAGAGAAAAGAAGCCCCAAGCTCCCCATGGGCCTCGGCCCATCCCACCTTAGCCGGCCAGCCCACCCCGACTGGCCCAGCCGCACCTGCATAACCCCCCCCTCCCGTGGAACCCTAGGGCCCAACCGCACCTACCCCCCACTCCTCACGATCTGCCCTCACGCCTCTCGCTCCCGCTGACCCTCTCCCGATCCAGATCGGGGGCAGCGACACCGGTGCTCGCGCCGGCCCCGTGACCGTGGCCAGCCCCGTGCCGGCGCCCCGCCACCTCGCCGATGCCGCTGCCCTACCGTCATCCTCCTCGCCCTCCTCTCCTTTGCGCGACGCCCGCCTAACACCGCGGCCTCGCCTCGTCATCGACCCGACGCCGTTGCCCATCGTCATCGCCAACCCGTCACCGTCCCGTCGTCTACCATGCCGCCCTGAGCTCCGGCGCCTCCCCGACTCCTCCTCGCCCCCACTAATGCACAACTACAGGGCCCGGTGAGGCCCCCTCCTCCGTTTCCCCCCTCTCCTTTCCCTCTCGTCATCGTAGGTCGCCCCGTCATCACGTCCGAGCTCCCGAGGAGCTCGCGGTGACCGCGCCCTCGCTTGCGCCGCCGTCACCATGCTTGCCGCCTGTCCCGAGCGTGCAGGCCCCACGGCTACCTCCTGCCGCGCTTGTCGCAGGTTGTAAATCCTCGTCCGCGCCGCCACGCAGCAGCGCGTTAGCCACGCCATGCCGACCTCTGCCGTGGTCGGCGTCGCCCCCTGGTGGCCTCGGGCGCACACGGGCACCCACGCCCGCACCCGTTTCGCCCGGCCCGCTAAGGCCCCTATGCCACTGACATTAGGGGCCCACGCCCCTGTTAAAAAAACATTTTAAAAAATATATAACATTAATAATATTATTATTAATTAATTAATTAATTTAATTAAGAACTTAACTTAAATAATTCTGTTTATTTTACCGAATTAACTGATTTAGTTAATTAATACCTGTTAATTAAACTATGACTATGACAGCAGGACCCACATGTCAGTTTGACCAGTCAACGCTTTGTTGACTGCTGACATCATAATTCCAATTTTGAATTAATAATGATTTCAGGAATTGTTTAAAATCTTTAGAAAATCATAGAAAATAAACTATAACTCGGATCGAAAAACTTTGTACATGAAAGTTGCTCAGAATGACGAGACACATCCGAATACGCGGTCCTTTCATCCGCCACACGTCCCTAGCATAGCAAACACGCAACTTTTCCCCTCTGGTTCATCTATATAATAGACGTCCAGAACCGGGAAAACTTTCCCGGATGTTTCCCCCTTCGCCAGTATCACCTATCACCGCGTTAGAACACGTCTAGCTTTGCCTGTTGTCATGTTATGCTCTTGCTTGCTATGTATTTACTATTTCTTCCCCCTCTTCTCTCCGGTAGACCCCGAGACCGATGCTGATGTCCCTGTTATCGACTACGTCGATGACGACCCTCCTTCTTGTCTGAGCAACCAGGCAAGCACCCCTTTGATCATCCCGATATCGCCCATTCCATTCTCTCATGCTTGCATTAGATTTTGCTACTGTATTTGATTGCTCCTATTCTGATGCATAGCCTGCATTTCTACCTGCTTATTGTTACCTACCTGCTTATCCTAAACTGCTTAGTATAGGTTGGCTAGTGATCCATCAGTGACCCCCACTTGTCCTTGTTGCCCCTGCTTCATCATTGATGCCTCGATCGACGTGATCGAAGACCAGAGCCCAACACCTCACATCACATCACACCCCCTTTTGTTGCTCGACTCTGCAGAGCTACTATCGAGTGCCGAGGGTGATCCCTCATAACGCATTCCTGATGATAATTCTATAGTGTAGCTATTCGGTCGTGGTCATCGAGGGTGATTTCCTCTTTCACCATTCCCGATACGGCTCTGTCGTTCAACACCTCAAGTGTGGACCTCGAGGGTGGTCCCTCTTACGTTCACCTTGATGATTACATTGAGTGGAATCCTTCGTGGGTGATTCCTCGGGTTTTCCCCTTGATGTTTGGACACACAGTTACCTTGACTTTACTTGAGACCTTGGTGGAAGTCGGGCGGGCCCGGAGAGCACCCGCAAGATAATGACGTGGCACGGCCGGGCATTCTAGGCCCTTGTCGTAAGTCCACGAGACGGGGCGACGGAGCCACTTTCGATCGTGAGTCTCTGCTCGTCTCCACAAGTTAATAATACACTATGGTTTGGGTATTTGTTCTGAGTTGGCTTCTAGCCTTTACGCACCAACCACAACGCGAGAATAGTTATGGGCCTCGGCGTCGTGGTATCAGCCGAAGCTTTGTCAGACGTCCAGTTCAGCAGTGCGGCACGGCTGGGCCGGCACCATCCTGTAGTGGTGGAGCCTGGACCCGCCCTGTACGCAACAATCCGGAGTGCAACGGGCGATGGGCCCAGACCCCAGAGTGCATAGGATGTAGACCGGCGGGGACCTCTCTGCTGAGCCTAGGCAGGGCTGCGACGTGTTGATCTTCCGAGGCAGGGCATTGACCCCAGAAAGGTGTGTCCGGCCAACGTGATTGAGCGTGTTGGCAAACGTGGTGCACCCCTGCAGGGAAGATTATCTATTAATAGCTGTGTCCACGGTAATGGACGCTTAGACTTATATCCTGATCTTATACAACTACAAGTGGAGACTTGAAATATGTGGCTCCGGGATTGCTTTCTCGCAGGGAGTCGAGGAAGGATCTCTCGGCATTAATGTTACAACATGCTTGTTAATTATAAACTGCTATTCTTTACTCTTCTACATGCTGCAAGATCCTCGGAGCTGCGTGAAGATGCTAGTCTTCGATAGGCTAGGCCCTCCCCCTCTATTCTGGCATTCTGTAGTTCAGTCCATAGATACAAACCTTCCATTTGATACCAGTGCATACTTAGTATAGATCTGATGCTTGCAAGTAGTTTGGATGAGTACTCATGGTTGCTTTGCTACCCCTTTTCCCCCTTCCTTCTTCTTTCCGGTTGATGCAAGAAGATGGTGGATCCCTAGAGCCAGATGCCACCGCTGATGGATGCTGCTACGTGAAGACCGCTGACGGCCAGGAGTAGTTAGGAGGTCCCAGGCAGGAGGCCTTGCCTCTTCGATCGTTGTGTCTTTTGTGCTAGCCTTCTTAAGGCATCCTTGTTTAACTTATGTCTGTACTCAAATATTGTTGCTTCCGCTGACTCTTGTGTACCGAGCTATGTATTCGAGCCCTCTTGCTTGTAATATAAAGCTTGTATTATTATGATTTGTGTCTAGAGTTGTGTTGTGATATCTTCCCGTGAGTCCCTGATCTTGATCGTACACATTTGCGTGTATGATTAGTGTACAATTGAATCGGGGGCGTCACAACTCTCGAACCTTTCCGATAATTGAAATTAAAATTCTTTATTTGCACACACTCTCACACGTTTCTGATAATTTGGCGCATGTGTGGTTGTTCACTTAAGGGAGGGTAGTGTACCGCACGTGAAGGACAGGAAGTGCGACCAGGACGCGTGGGTGTGGATCGTTAGTTCATCGGAAGTAGTAGTAGTTTTCTTCAATGTACGTTAAATAAAGACTTTCGTTTCGTACTTACACAATTTAAAACGATTGTTATTGAGAGAATAAGAAAACCACTCCACTATATATTAGTCGTATACACGAGAGTACTATATGGACGCAGCTTCATTGACTTAGTGCACTGCCTTTGGGTTTATGACAGGTGGGCCCAAAATGTGGCTGGGTCACTGTCATACACCAGCGAGTGCAGTGAAAGGAAGGCGCTCGAGCGTACTACAGTAGTATATATATATATATATATATATATATATATATATATATATATATATATATATATATATATATATATATAAGGTGGAGCCTCAGCGCTTGTTCGCTAGGGTTTGCACTCTCCACACTCTCGCCGCACTACATATATGTATACACGCTGGAGGCTCAGCGTTCATTTGCTAGGGTTTGCTATATTCACAGTCTCTCACCCTCTCTTTCACCAGATCTAAACAAGATTGTGTTGGCTTCTTGTCTCTCTCTCCCCCTCACAGCTGGTGAAGGAGGCGTCCGTATCCCATCGCACCGGGAAGGGGAGGAGGTGTAGCGTTCACTCTATCGCCTTCGGCAAGGGATGCAATCCACTGCCGGCTACGTTGTTCTCTTTCATCCAGCACCTGTGCGGGAGGGCCACCGACCCTTCTTCCTCGCTGATGTACATAGTGTGGGCAGATCCGACCTCCCGCCGCACGCCTTGCCACATCTCGATGACCCTAAGGTATAAGTTTCTTTGAAACCGTTGTTGCTCTAGCTGCATGTGGATCTTTTTTGATTTGTAGTCGAATCTAGGTCTTGGTTCAAAGAGAAAAGAAGGGTGCAGTGGGCTGGAGCAAGAATCTAGGGCGTGGTTCAATGAGGAAAGGAGGGACGAAAAGTAGTATAGACTGGCTATCCAGCCGCTTTGTTGGTCAAAAAGGTAAAAAGGGGGTAACCCAGTACACACATCTGTAAGGAACCGATCTCTTTATTGAAAAGGGAAAGAAACTGGGGGGTCGGGTAGTTTGTGCAGGACTAGATTTGCTGCCCTCACATAGGAAAAAGGTTCAAAGAGAACAAATATGGGACCAATGCATATACGCTGCTTGGCTACATACTCTGCATCACCCATTTATACGTGTGGACACACATGGTACTGGCATGTCCCATACAGCTATTTTGCTGTTGTTAATCTAAGAATGCCGCCGGAAAATTGAAGCAATGCCACTATTAAAAGTAAATTACATTTTTTAACGAATGTTGTTTTAAGAGAATGTCTCTGTTAATATGAATCAATGCAACCATTTTAGAAATTCTACTATCCTACTTTTTTTTCCATCCAAGATAAGTTAGATGCTTCTTTCTGTCACCGTTTGTTTCATCCTCCTTTATCGGCAAGTAATTGTTTCATTTTTTGCCTCTATTAAAACAGGGGTATCGATTCAACTTGTTGCTATGGTGACATTTTGCTTCGCTACTCGAAACACTTTGCTTGATTTCAGTGCAACTGCACAAAACGAGATTGGATTTCCTATTTGTGTTGGCAGATTCGTACTTGATCTTGTGAGCGTCATGACAAGTTGGTACTTGCCTTCATCCACATGATTGTGAAGTGTGTTTTGAGATGATGTGCTACTTGTATTGGTACTGTTTTAAATAAATGTTGAATTGAAGCTATTGTATTGCTCTCTTTTCCCATTAAGTAGTGAACAAAAATGGTACCAACCCAGACATGATGCTTGTTGCTTTGTTACAACAAACTCTGCATTACCCCCTTTATAAGAGATGGAAGCACATGGTGTTGTTGCGCCCACTCTCCCCTGGAACTATTTATGCTTTTTGTTAATCTATTGCCGCTGGTAAAATTAAGTAATGCCACTCTCAGAATTAACTACTGAATCTTATTTCAAAACTGCAACACTTATTAGGGATTGGCGGGATTACCATTTTTGTGGCCGCATGTTTCATCCTCCTTTATTAGCTAGTAATTGATTCCTTTTTTGCCTCTGTTTAAATATGGATATCTATTCAACTTGTTGCTATTGTGACATTTTGCTTCGCTACGCGAAACACTTTGCTTGATTTCAGTGCAACTGCACAAAATGATATTGGATTTCCTATTCGTGTTGGCAGATTCGTATTTTATCCTGGTGTTTGATACGTCCATTTTGCATCATGCTTTTATATCAATATTTATTGCATTATGGGCTGTTATTACACATTATATCTCAATAATTATGGCTATTCTCTCTTATCTTACAAGGTTTACCATGAAGAGGGGAATGCCTAAGAATGGAATTCAGGCCGAAAAGGAGCAAACATTGAAACCTATTCACTTTGCTCCAAAAATCCTGAAACTCCACAGAAGTTACTTTTGGAATTAATAAGAATTATTGAGCAAAGAAACTACCAGAGGGGGCCCACACCCAGGCCAGGAGGGTGGGGGGGGGGGCGCCCACCCCTACTGGGTGTGCCCCCTGTCTCCTGGGCCCCCTGGTGGCCCTCCGGTGCCTATCTTCTGCTATATGAAGGCTTTTACCCTGGAAAAAATCAGAGGCAAGCTTACGGGATGAAACTCCGCCGCCACGAGGAGGAACCTTGGCGGAACCAATCTAGGGCTCCGGCAGAGCTGTTCTGCCGGGGAAACTTCCCTCCGGGAGGGGGAAATCAACACCATCGTCATCACCAACGATCCTCTCATTGGGAGGGGGTCAATCAACATCAACATCTTCACTAGCACCCTCTCCTCTCAAAACCCTAGTTCATCTCTTGTATCCAATCTTGTATCAAAACCACAAATTGGTACCTATGGGTTGCTAGTAGTGTTGATTACTCCTTGTAACTGATGCTAATTGGTTTACTTGGTGGAAGATCATATGTTCAGATCCTTAATGCATATTATTACTCCTCTGATTATGAACATGAATATGCTTTGTGAGTAGTTACGTTGGTTCCTGAGGACATGGGTGAAGTCTTGCTTTTAGTAGTCATGTGAATTTGGTATTCGTTCGATATTTTGATGAGATGTATGTTGTCTTTCCTCTAGTGGTGTTATGTGAATGTTGACTACATGACAATTCACCATTATTTGGGCCTAGAGGAAGGCATTGGGAAGTAATAAGTAGATGATGGGTTGCTAGAGTGACAGAAGCTTAAACCCTAGTTTATGCGTTGCTTCGTAAGGGACTGATTTGGATCCATATGTCTAATGTTGTGGTTAGGTTTACCTTAATACTTCTTTTGTAGTTGCGGTTGCTTGTAATAGGGGTTAATCATAAGTGGGATGCTTGTCCAAGTAAGGGCAGTACCCAAGCACCGGTCCACCCACATATCAAATTATCAAAGTACCGAACGCGAATCATATGAGCGTGATGAAAACTAGCTTGACGATTGATATGTCTCCAACGTATCTATAATTTTTGATTGTTCCATGCTATTATATTACCCCTTTTGGATGTTTATGGGCTTTATTTTACACATTTATATCATTTTTGGAACTAACCTACTAACTGGAGGCCCAGCCTGTATTGCTGTTTTTTTGCCTATTTCAGTATTTCAAAGAAAAGGAATATCAAACGGAGTACAAACGGAATGAAACCTTCGGGAGCGTGATTTTTGGAACGAACGTGATCCGAAGGACTTGGAGTGCAAGTCAAGAAGCAGCCGAGGCTCCCACGAGATAGGAGGGCGCACCCCCCTGTAGGGCGCGCCCCCTGTCTCGTGGGCCCCTCGGGCAGTCACCGACGTACTTCTTCCTCCTATATATACCTACGTACCCCGAAAACATCCATGGAGAATACGAAACACAATTTCCACCACCGCAACCTTCTGTATCCACGAGATCCCATCTTGAAGCCTTTGCCGGCGTTCTGCCGGAGGGGGAATCGACCACGGAGGGCCTCTACATCAACATCCTTGCCCCTCCGATGAGTTGTGAGTAGTTAACCACAGACCTACGGGTCCATAGTTGTTAGCTAGATGGCTTCTTCTCTCTTTTTGGATCTCAATACAATGTTCCCCCCTCTCTTGTGGAGATCCATTCGATGTAAACTCTTTTTGTAGTGTGTTTGTCGAGATCCGATGAAATGTGGGTTTATGATCAAGTTTATCTATGAATAATATTTGAATCTTCTCTGAATTCTTTTATGTATGATTGAGTTATCTTTGCAAGTCTCTTTGAATTATCAGTTTGGTTTGGCCTACTAGATTGATCTTTCTTGCCATGGGAGAAGTGTTTAGCTTTGGGTTCAATCTTGCAGTGTCCTTACCCAGTGACAGAAAGGGTTGCAAGGCACGTATTGTATTGTTGCCATCGAGTATAACAAGATGGGGTTTATATCATATTGCTTGAGTTTGTCCCTCTACATCATGTCATCTTGCTTAATGTGTTACTTTGTTCTTATGAACTTAATACTCTAGATGCAAGCAGGAGTCGGTCGATGTGTGGAGTAATAGTAGTAGATGCAGGCAGGAGTCGGTCTACTTGTTATGGACGTGATGCCTATATACATGATCATGCCTACATAATCTCATAATTATTCGCTTTTCTATCAATTGCTCGACAATAGTTTGTTCACCCACCGTAATACTTATGCTATCTTGAGAGAAGCCACTAGTGAAACTTATGGCCCCCGGGTCTACCTCTTATCATATTTGCTTCCAATCTACCTTTATTTGCATCTTTACTTTTTGCATCTATATTATAAAATACCAAAAATATATTTATATTATCTTACTATCTTTATTAGATCTCACTTTCGCAAGTGGCCATGAAGGGATTGACAACCCCTTTATCGCGTTGGTTGCGAGTTCTTAGTTTGTTTGTGTAGGTGCGTCGGACTTTTGAGGAGCCTCCTACTGGATTGATACCTTGGTTCTCAAAAACTGAGGGAAATACTTACGCTACTATTGTAGCAAGAAGGACTTCTGGCGCCATTGCCGGGGAGGTCTTCGCTCAAGTCAAGACATACCAAGTACCCATCACAAACCCATCTACCTCGCATTTACATTATTTGCCATTTGCCTCTCGTTTTCCTCTCCCCCACTTCACCCTTGCCATTTTATTCGCCCTCTCTTTCCCAATCTCCTCCTCTCTCTTTCGCTTGCCTTTTTTTGTTTGCTTGTGTGTTGGATTACCCTTTGCCATGGCGCAAGATAATACCAAATTGTGTGATTTCTCGAATATCAATAATAATGATTTCCTTAGTACTCCGATTGCTCCTCTTAATGATGTTGAGTCTTGTGAAATCAATACTGCTTTGTTGAATCTTGTTATGAAAGATCAATTCGCCGGCCTTCCTAGTGAAGATGCCGCTACTCATATAAACAACTTTGTTGATTTGTGTGATATGCAAAAGAAGAAAGATACGGATAACAATATTGTCAAATTCAAGTTATTTCCGTTTTCTAAGTATTTTCCTCCCGCTAAGATCATCACTCTTAGGAACGATATTATGAATTTTAAATGACTTGATCATGAGCATGTTGCCCAATCTTGGGAAAGAATGAAATCGATGCTTCGCAATTGCCCTACTCATGGTTTGTATTTATGGATGATCATACAAAATTTTTATGCCGGTTCGAACTTTGCTTCTAGAAATCTCTTAGATTCGGCCGCTGGAGGCACGTTTATGGAAATCACGTTAGGAGATGCTACAAAACTACTTGATAATATTATGGCTAATTATTCTCAATGGCACACTGAAAGATCTTCTAGTAAAAAAGTGCATGCTATAGAGGAAATCAATGTTTTGAGTGGAAAGATGGATGGACTTATGAAATTATTTGCCACTAAAAATACTCCTCTTGATCCCAATGATACGCCTTTGTCTTCTTTGATTGATAATAATAATGAATCTATGGATTTGAATTGTGTTGGTAGGAATAGTTTTGGAAACAATGCTTATAGAGGAAACTTTAATGCTGGACCGTTCCCTAGTAATTCCTCTAATAATTATGGAAATTCCTACAATAATTCTTATGGTAATTTTAATAAGATGCCCTCTGATTTTGAGAATAGTGTGAAAGAATTTATGATTTCTCAAAAGAATTTTAATGCTTTGCTTGAAGAAAAATTGCTCAAAGTTGATGATTTGGCTAGGAACGTTGATAGACTTTCGCTTGATGTTGATTCTCTTAAACTTAGATCTTCTCCTCCTAAGCATGATATCAATGAGTCTCTCAAATTAATGAGAATTTCCATTCACGAGTGCAAGGAAAGAACCGCTGGATTGCGTGCTAAAAAAGATAGCTTTATAAAAGCGTGTTCTTCTAGTTTCCATGAAAATAATGATGAGGATCTTAAAGTTATTGATGCATCTCCTATTAGATCTATGTTTTGCAATATGAATTTTGATGATTATGGGACTGATGATGAATCAACTTTTCCTAGAAGGCATCCCAAGAATTCGGAGTCTTTAGATCTTGATGCTAAATTTGGTAAAAGTGAGATTGGAGAGGTCACAACTTCAAATAACATTGAACCTACTATCTCAGATTTCAAGGAATTTGATTATGATAATTGTTCTTTAAAAGGGTGTGTTTCCTTGTTGCAATCCGTTGTTAATTCTCCTCATGCTTATAGTCAAAACAAAGCTTTTACCAAACATATTGTTGATGCCTTGATGCAATCTTCTGATGAAAAATTTAATTTGGAAGTTTCTATACCTAGAAAACTTAATGATGAGTGGGAACCTACTATAAAGATTAGAATTAAAAATTACAAGTGTTTTTCTTTGTGTGATTTGGGTGCTAGTGTTTCCACGATTCCGAAAACTTTATGTGATATTCTAGGTTTCCATGATCTTGATGATTTCTCTTTAAATTTGCACCTTGCAGATTCCACCATTAAAAAGCCTATGGGAAGGATCAATGATGTTCTTATTGTTGCAAATAGAAATTTGGTGCCCGTAGATTTTATCGTTCTTGATATAGGTTGCAATCTTTCTTGCCCTATTATTCTTGGTAGACCTTTCCTTAGAACGATTGGTGCGATTATTGATATGAAGGAAGGGAATATTAGATTACAATTTCCATTAAAGAAAGGCATGGAGCACTTTCCAAGAAAGAAATTCAAATTACCTTATGAATCTATCATGCGGGCTACTTATGAATTTAGTGCCAAAGATGGCACCCGTTAGATCTATTTTTGCTTTTATGCCTAGCTAGGGGCGTTAAACGATAGCGCTAGTTGGGAGGCAACCCAATTTTTCTTTATGTTTTTTGTTTTTGCTCCTGTTTAGTAATAAATCTTGCATCTACATTCTGTTTAGATGTGTTTTTATCTTTTAATTAGTGTTTGTGCCAAGTAGAACCTATAGGATAACCTATGATGATAGTTGATTTGATTCTGCTGAAAAACAGAAACTTTGCACGCACGAATATAATTTTGTTAAATCACAGGAATGTTCTTTTGCGTTGATTCTTTTTTCTGCTGTTAAATAAACAAATTGTCCAGGACTTCCTATTTTGGTAGGATTTTTAAAGTTCCAGAAGTTTGCGTTAGTTACAGATTTCTACAGACTGTTCTGTTTTTGACAGATTCTGTTTTTCGTGTGTTGTTTGCTTATTTTAATGCATCTATGGCTAGTAAATTAGTTTATAAACCATAAGGAGTTGGAATACAGTAGTTTTAACACCAAAATAAATAAATAATGAGTTCATTACAGTACCTTATGTGGTGGTTTTGTTTTCTTTCACTAACGGAGCTTATAAGATTTCCTGTTGAGTTTTGTGTTTTGAAGTTTTCAAGTTTTGGGTAAAGCTTTCATGGACTATAGAATAAGGAGTGGCAAGAGCCTAAGCTTGGGGATGCCCAATGCACCCCAAGATATTCAAGAATAGCCAAAAGCCTAAGCTTGGGGATGCCCTGGGAAGGCATCCCCTCTTTCATCTTCGTTCATTGGTAACTTTACTTGGAGCTATACTTTTATTCGCTACATGATATGTGTTTTGCTTGGAGAGTCGTGTATTATATTAGTCTTTGATTTTTAGTTTACCACAATCATCCTTGCTGTACACACCTTTTGGGAGAAGCCTATTTGATTAGAATTTGCTAGAATACTCTATGTGGTTCACTTATATCTTTTGAGCTTGATAGGTTTTGCTCTAGTGCTTCACTTATATCTTTTAGAGCACAGTGGTGTCTTAATTTTGAAGAAATTCCTAGTCTCTCATGCTTCACTTATATCTTTTTGAGAGTCTTTTAGAACAGCATGGTATTTGCTATGGTTACAAAGTTGGTCTTAGAATTATGAGCATCCAAGTTGGGTATAATAAAAACTATCATAGGAAAAGAATTGGATGCTATGATCAACTTGATGCTTGATAATTGTTTTGAGATATAAAGGTAGTAATGTTAGGGTCATGCTAGTGGGTAATTATGAAATTGAGAAATACTTTTGTTGAAGTTGGCAAGTCCCGTAGCATGCACGTATGGTAAAAGTTGTGTGACAAATTTGTTGCATGAGGTGCTCTTTTGATTGTCTTCCTTATGAGTGGCAATCGGGGACGAGCGATGGTCTTTTCCTACCAATCTATCCCTCTTGGGGCATGCGTAGTAGTACTTTGCTTCGAGGGCTAAGTAGACTTTTGCAATAAGTATATGAGTTCTTTTTGACTAATGTGAGTCCATGGATATATGCACACTCATCCTTTCACTTTGCTAGCCTTTATTATTACCGCGCAACTTTCGCCGGTATCATAAACCCTTTATTTACCTTCCTAAAAACAGCCACCATACCTATCTATCATGGCATTTCCATAGCCATTCCGAGATATATTGCCATGCAACTTTCCACCGTTCCGTTTATTATGACACGTTCCATCATTGTCATATTGCTCTTTGCATGATCATGTAGTTGACATCGTATTTGTGGCAAGGCCACCTTCATAATTTTCATACATGTCGCTCTTGATTCATTGCATATCCCGGTACACCGCCGGGGGCATTCATATAGAGTCATATATTGTTCTAGCTTTGATTTGTAACTCTTGAGTTGTAAATCCATAAAAGTGTGATGATATTCATTATTAGAGCATTGTCCTAGTGAGGAAAGGATGATGAAGGTTATGATTCCCCCACAAGTCGGGATGAGACTTCGGACTTTACAAAAAGAAAAAAAAAGGAAAAAAATGAGAAAGGCCAAAAAGAAAGGCCAAAGAAAAAAAAGAAGAAAAAAGAAGAAGAAAAGAAAGAAAAATAATAAAATGAGAGAAAAAGAGAGAAAGGACAATGCTACTATCTCTTTTTCCACACTTGTGCTTCAAAGTAGCACCATGATCTTCATGACAGAGAGTCTCCTATGTTGTCACTTTCATTTACTAAGTGGGATTTTTTCATTACAGAACTTGGCTTGTATATTCCAATGATGGGCTTCCTCAAAACGCCCTAGGTCTTCGTGAGCAAGCAAGTTGGATGCACACCCACTTAGTTTCTTTTGTTGAGCTTTCATATGTTTATAGCTCTAGTGCATCCGTTGCATGGCAATCCCTACTCACTCACATTGGTATCTATTAATGGGCATCTCCATATAGCCCATTAATACGCCTAGTTGATGTGAGACTATCTTCTCCCTCCTTTTGTTCTCACAACCACCACCATATACCACCATAGTGCTATGTCCATGGCTTACGCTCATGTATTGCGTAAGAGTTGAAAAAGCTGAAGCGCGTTAAAAAGTATGAAACAATTGCTCGGCTCATCATCGGGGTTGTGCATGATGGGAGTATTTTGTGTAATGAAAATGAAGCATGGCCTAACCATATGATTTTGTAGGGATAAGCTTTATTTAGCTATGCTATTTTGATAGGACATGATTATTTGTTAGTATGCTTTGAAGCATTAATATTTTTATGTTTTATAAGCTTTTATTTTGAATCATTTGGATCTGAACATTCATGCCACAATAAAGAAAAATTACATTGAGAATTATGCTAGGTAGCATTCCACATCAAAAATTTCTTTTTTATCATTTACCTACTCGAGGACGAGCAGGAATTAAGCTTGGGATGCTTGATACGTCTCCAAAGTATCTATAATTTTTGATTGTTCCGTGCTTTTATATTACCCCTTTTGGATGTTTATGGGCTTTATTTTACACATTTATATCATTTTTGGGACTAACCTACTAACCGGAGGCCCAGCCCGTATTGCTGTTTTTTTTTGCCTATTTCAGTATTTCGAAGAAAAGGAATATCAAACGGAGTCCAAACGGACTGAAACCTTCGGGAGCGTGATTTTTGGAACGAACGTGATCCGGAGGACTTGGAGTGCAAGTCAAGAAGCAGCCGAGGCTCCCACGAGATAGGAGGGCGCGCCCCCTGTCTCGTGGGCCCCTCGGGCGGCCACCGACATACTTCTTCCTCCTATATATACCTACGTACCCCGAAAACATCCAGGGAGCAGACGAAACACAATTTCCACCACCATAACCTTCTGTATCCGTGAGATCCCATCTTGGAGCCTTCGCCGGTGTTCTGTCGGAGGGGAAATCGACCATGGAGGGCCTCTACACCAACATCCTTGCCCCTCCGATGAGTTGTGAGTAGTTTACCACAGACCTACGGGTCCATAGTTATTAGCTAGATGGATTCTTCTCTCTTTTTGGATCTCAATACAATGTTCTCCCCCTCTCTTGTGGAGATCTATTCGATGTAAACTCTTTTTGCAGTGTGTTTGTCGAGATCCGATGAATTGTGGGTTTATGATCAAGTTTATCTATGAATAATATTTGAATCTTCTCTGAATTCTTTTATGTATGATTGAGTTATCTTTGCAAGTCTCTTCGAATTATCAGTTTGGTTTGGCCTACTAGATTGATCTTTCTTGCCATGGGAGAAGTGTTTA
The DNA here is from genome assembly GCA_021437245.1 of Aegilops speltoides. NCBI lineage: Eukaryota > Viridiplantae > Streptophyta > Magnoliopsida > Poales > Poaceae > Aegilops > Aegilops speltoides. Next base: position 236,726,004 of record CM038141.1, read on the forward strand.
GCTTTGGGTTCAATCTTGTGGTGTCCTTACCCAGTGACAGAAAGGGTTGCAAGGCACGTATTGTATTGTTGCCATCAAGGATAACAAGATGGGGTTTATATCATATTTCTTGAGTTTGTCCTTCTACATCATGTCATCTTGCTTAATGCGTTACTCTGTTCTTATGAACTTAATACTCTAGATGCAGGCAGGAGTCGGTCGATGTGTGGAGTAATAGTGATGCAGGCAGGAGTCGGTCTACTTGTTATGGACGTGATGCCTATATACATGATCATGCCTAGATAATCTCATAACTATGCGCTTTTCTATCAATTGCTCGACAGTAATTTGTTCACCCACCGTAATACTTATGCTATCTTGAGAGAAGCCACTAGTGAAACCTATGGCCCCCAGGTCTATGTCTTATCATATTTGCTTCCAATCTACCTTTATTTGCATCTTTACTTTTTGCATCTATATTATAAAATACCAAAAATATATTTATCTTATCTTACTATCTTTATTAGATCTCACTTTCGCAAGTGGCCATGAAGGGATTGACAACCCCTTTATCGCGTTGGTTGCGAGTTCTTAGTTTGTTTGTGTAGGTGCGTGGGACTTTGGAGGAGCCTCCTACTGGTTTGATACCTTTGTTCTAAAAAACCGAGGGAAATACTTACGCTACTATTGCTGCATCACCCTCTCCTCTTCGAGGAAAACCAACGCAAGCTCAAGACGTAGCAACGATAATTCCCATGTGTCCTCGGGAGCTCTTTTCTCATTATAAGAAATTGTCCAGGCTTGACCTTTGCTACAAAAAGGATTGGGCCACCTTGCTGCACTTTATTTACTTTCATTGCTTGTTATCTGTTACAATTTATCTTATCACAAAATTATCTGTTACCTACAATTTCAGTGTTTGCAGAGAAAACCTTACTGAGAACCGCTTGTCATTTCCTTCTGCTCCTCATTGGGTTCGACACTATTACTTATCGAAAGGACTATGATAGATCCCCTATACTTGTGGATCATCAGTGTTCTCATGAAAGGTCAGTACAGGCCTTCATCCACATGATTGTGCAGTGTGCTTTGAGATGTTGTGCTACTTGTATTGGTACTATTTTAAATAAATGTTGAATTGAAGCTATTGTATTGCTGTCTTTTCCCATTAAGTAGTGAACAAAAATGGGACCAACCCAGACATGATGCTTGTTGCTTTGTTACTACAAACTCTGCATCACCCCCTTTATAAGTAGATGGAAGCACATATTCATGTTGCGCCCACTCTCCCTGGAACTGTTTATGCTTTTCGTTAATCTAATGCCGTTGGTAAAATTAAGCAATGCCACTCTTAGAATTAATTAACTACTGAATCTTAGTTCAAAACTGCAACACTTGTTAGGAATGGTACTATCCTGCTTTGTAGTTCTTTCTACATGTTTAACCAAGGTATTGTTAAGATAATGTCTCTCTTAAAATGAATCAGTTGCATTGTTTTACGAATGGTACTTTTCTTCTTTGTCATTCTTTATATTGAAACAAGGCATTGTTAGGATAATGTCTCGGTCAATATGAATGAATCACACTGATGGAGAATTGCTACTCTCCTACTTTGTTTCCCATTAAGATAAGGTAGATCAGTAGATGCTTTTCTTCTGGGAGTACAAGTCATCAACCGTTATTTCTCAGTAATTGTTTCCCTTATACCTATTGTTGCTTGCAAGGATATCAAAATTAAAGCTCGGTTTTATTCCGACTTCGATTTTAGTTGAACTGCACAAAAGGAGCCAATGTGTCCAAGGCAAACTGCTGCATTACTGGGTCTAGTTGGTCGTTCCACTTTGCAGAAAGAAGGAGTCACTGTTTGCGCTACGTTACAGAAGGAATGACCGAGAAGCTTTACAGAGTATTATTAGACGCTGGTGACATGACTAGTCTGCAGAGAGCATTGGCAATTCTACAACACGTGGAGTGCACTGGGCAAAAAGTGCCCAAACAAGTAAGAAGCTACGATAGGACTCCACGATCATAGGCATTACATATTTTGAATGGGAAAATCTTGTCAAAGTTTAATCATTGATGTTAGCAAGAATACGTTAGTTTAATATATTGGAATTGGAAAACCTTGTCAAAATTTGCTCATTGATGTTAGCCAGAAGACATGCATTTGATATTTTTGAGTGGGACGCCCTTGCTGTGAGCAGCGTCGATTATTTTTTTCCTATTCCTGTGTTCAGTTTAGAAGTAAATAGTTACTCTGCTGAGATATTCCTGTGTTCAGTTTAGAAGTAAATAGTTACTCTGCTGAGATATTCCTGTGTTAAGAGTTTGTTCTGAATATTGTCTATGCAATGCCAGGCCTTGTGTTTGATTGCAAAGTTGAGCTTGGAATGTTGTGGCATGCGGCATCATGAGCTGTTCACTGTGCCTCCTGAGAATAATGCTTCGTATTGCATGTCGATGTAATGCCAGTGATTTTCTTGTTAAGAAGATCATCCTCTTCTGTTGTTTCCGTGCTTAAGAAGTTCATCGTCTTATGTTTCATTCATAGCCTATACGACAACTCGGGTAGGTTAGACGTGAAACCATATGATCTTCTGACCAACTCATGATATTAGGCCGTGATTGGATTGTCGTTTTCCAACCAAAACCGCTTGTAAAACTGACGCCTATAAATAAAATCAGATGGTCTCGGGCGAAGCACTTGGTTGGTTGATTTTGACTAGTAAAATATCGGAAGTACTTCACACACGATGAAAACGCTAAACGAAACTCGGATGATTGCTAATACAGCCGTTAGTTGTTGTTTCAGCCTTGCCCATGGATGGCATGATACGCACGTCTTGCATGTATCGTCTGGTAATGTCGTCCATATAGCAGTGCTCGTAAGATATACACTAGTCTCTCAAATTACACACGTAACCCGCAGTTTTTACTTACAGACCTGGGCCCTCGGTTTCATTACGCCTGTATTTTACGTGTTGTTTCCGATGACGAGTAAATTACACTTGTATGTTAATACAGGTTTGAAATAAACCAGAGCTCCCAAGCGCGGCCTTACCGTTTCATGCCGTATCAGTTTCTCGAAGGTGCTCATAGGTGTCCAATGATCCTGGCTTCCTGAATGAGTAGTGGGCATTGTATCAGACCATCCGTAGGGCTCCGTCGTCCTTCGAGTTGTTGCGCTTGCCGTGGCGCCGAGCATTGTTAACATCGTCAACGAACATGAGGATTCAGGAGATGACTTTATTTTGACTGGATGACAATAGTGACCCACTAGGGACATAGCCGTACGTACGCAAGTGCCTCCTTATTATGTACAACTATATTTTTTTTGCTTCCTCCTGGTTTCCTGACATCACGTTCCCACACCATTGTCAACCTATGTAGTCAATATAAACGAGAGAATTGCACAAGGTGCGGCCGACAGCTGTGACCAAGCAGCTCGAGCAGTATTTGTGTTTTTTGAGGCATGAGCACAGCAGAGTTTTTCTTGGCGATGATTTCGTTGTTGTTCAGAGGAGAGCATGGTATTAACTGGGCGGGCTGTGGCCCGTCTAGCCCAGGATAGATATCCAACCTAGATATTAATTTTTTCAAGATGAAAATGGCTAGCCCAGCTATACGTTTTTCGAGGAATACCTAGGCAAGGTCAACTTGTTGTTCTCCGCCCCGCTGGGCTGCAAATCTTTCCTAGGAGGGATGCATTAGGCTTAACATGAAAATGGGCTTTAAAAAATAATAAATGGGATGTAATTATAAAAACTAGGCAGTAACTATAAAAAATGCACCAAACACAAAATTAGTGTATAAAATATTATTTATGGATTTTGAAAATCTTAAATTTTCATTGTTGCGCGCGCAATGTTTCATTGGATTTTTATGTAATACAAATTTATATTTAATCTGACTAGAAATTTCGGGATAAAAATATTTCGGATCCCATCAAAATGTGGGAAATTTTATTGAATTCTGTCTTCAATGGTTGGTTGAAATTATTAATCGTTGTCCTAGCTAGAAAATGGGCTGTACTTTTAACAAACTGTAAATGGGCTGTAGTAACTTCCATTTGAATTCAAAAATGGACTGTACATTCTTACAAATCACAAATGGGCTATAAGTTCTCTGCCACACACTTATGGGCCTACTAAGTTGACGCGTCCGCTAAAAAAATAGGTTGACGCGTATGCAAGGCTTTGTCAACTTATTATAGTCAGCACACGGTTCTAGGAGCAGTGGCCGTTGGATGTCTATCCTATGGATGTCGTGCTTCTTCTTCAATCTCGGATATTCTTAGCTTCGGCCGCCCAAAAAATGATTCCTGCCTCTGACATCTGGGGCGCACCATTTCGGAGGCTGACCTGTGGGCCTACTAAGTTGGTGCATACCAAGGGCTTTGTCAACTTAGTCAATATAAACGATTCTAGCTGAAGTGATCGTATGATGTCCATCCAACGACCGTCGTGCTTCTTCAACCTCTGGTCTTCTTGCTCCAGCCGCCCAAAGCAGCGCCGGTCGTGTTGCCTGCTCCTGCCTCCCGTGGCCGGTTGTGCTGCGGCGGAGGCCTCACCCTCCTACTACTCCCACCGCTGGCCAGGCCATCCCTCCACTCACCCACACCCCCTGTTATTCTGCAGCGACGGCAGCCTCACACCACAGCCGAACCAGTGAACCCTCGTACTCCTCTCCGCGTGGGCATCCACTGCCGTGTCTTCCCCGGCTCCGCGTCGTCCCCTTCCTAGGCCTCACCGTCGTCCACCGCCGTGGTTCTCTCGGCGCGGCATGGTCAAAGTGCTCAAGAAACGACTTCCATCGGACGTGAACTGTACATGGAGAGGCTGACAGTTGGGTCCACGGCCGCAACATGGAAGTGCCTCCTTATTATGCGGAAAATAATGATTCCTCCACCTGACAGCTGGGACCCACCAGACAGGCCATTGTATTTTGCAAAAAAAAAACGTTTCCCCCCTGACTACTGGGACCCACCAGCTACATCTTCGCACGCAAGGAAGTGCGTCTGAAAAAAAACGATTCGCCCCCTGACTGTTGATACATCTCCGTCGTATCTATAATTTTTGATTGTTCCATGCCAATATTCTACAACTTTCATATACTTTTGGCAACTTTTTATACTATTTTTTGTGACTAACATATTGATCCAGTGCCCTGTGCCAGTTCCTGTCTGTTGCATGTTTTTTGTTTCGCAGAAACCCAATATCAAACGGATTCCAAACGGGATAAAAACGGACGGAGAATTATTTTGGAATATTTGTGATTTTTGGGAAGTAAAATCAATGCGAGATGGTGCCCGAGGGGGCCAGGAGATAGGGGGGCGCGCCCCAGGGAGGAAGGTGCGCCCTGGACTCTCCTGGGCCCCCTATAAGGCGGTTGACACTCTTCTTTTGCCACAAGAAAGCTAATTTTATGAGAAAGATATGTGCGAAAGATTCACCCCAATCGGAGTTACGGATCTCCGGATATGAAAGAAACGGTGAAGGGGAAGACTCTGGGAACGCAGAAACAGAGAGATAGATCCAATCTAGGAGGGGCTCTCGCCAAGCCATGGGAGCCAAGGACCAGAGGGGAAACCCTTCTCCCATCTAGGGAGAAGGTCAAGGAAGAAGAAGAAGAAGGGGGGCTCTCTCCCCCTTGCTTCCGGTGGCGCCGGAACGTCGCCGGGGGCCATCATCATCACCGCGATCTTCACCAACACCTCCACGATCTTCACCAACATCTCCATCACCTTCCCCCTCTATCTACAGCGGTCCACTCTCCTGCAACCCACTGTACCTTCTACTTGAACATGGTGCTTTATGCTGCATATTATTATCCAATGATGTGTTGCCATCCTATGATGTCTGAGTAGATTTTCGTTGTCCTATTGGTGGTTGATGAATTGCTATGATTGATTTAATTTGCTTGTGGTTAGGTTGTTGTCCTATCGTGCCCTCTGTGTCGCGCAAGCGTGAGGGATTCCCGCTGTAGGGTGTTGCAATACGTTCATGATTCTTTTATGGTGGGTTGCTTGAGTGACAGAAGCATAAACCCGAGTAAGGGGATTGTTGCGTACGGGATAAAGGGGACTTGATGCTTTAATGCTATGGTTGGATTTTACCTTAATGAATCTTTAGTAGTTGCGGACGCTTGCTAGAGTTCCAATCATAAGTGCATATGATCCAAGAAGAGAAAGTATGTTAGCTTATGCCTCTCCCACATAAAATTGGCTATCGGTCTAGTAACGTAGTCAATTGCTTAGGGACAATTTCACAACTCCTACCACCACTTTTCCACACTCGCTATATTTACTTTATTGCATCTTTATCTAAACAGCCCCTAGTTTATATTTACGTGTTCTTTATTATCTTGCAAACCTACCCTATCACACCTACTTAGTACTTCTAGTTTCATACTTGTTCTAGGTAAAGCGAACACTAAGCGTGCGTAGAGTCGTATCAGTGGCAGATAGGATTTGAGAGAGTATTTGTTCTACCTTTAGCTCCTCGGTTGGTTCAACACTCTTACTTATCGAAAGAGGCTACAATTATCCACTACACTTGTGGGTTATCAAGACCTTTTTCTGGCGCCGTTGCCAGGGAGTCATAGCGTGGGGTGAATATTCTCGTGTGTGCTTGTTTGCTTTATTACTAAGTAATTTTTATTTGCTGTTCTTAGTTGTTCTCTATCTTTAGTTATGGATATGGAGCACAAAATACCAAAAAAATTAGGTATACTTGCTACTCATGGAGATGGGGTAACTCCTAAAACCCTTGATTCTCATTATGTGAGAGATATTATGTACTACTTTGATAATCCTGAGAAAACCCCATTCAACTTTATAATGGGAGACACGTTGGATCAATGTGAATACTTTAGGGATTATCGCTTTACACAAAAAGGGAAACTATTATGGGATCAAGTTAATATGTTGCGTTGGTATGCTCGTCAACTATGCTTGAGATATGATATTATTTGTTGCTCTAGGATGAAGGCTCCACACCTTCCCTGTTCATGCAAATTCAATGATAATGAAACTTTAGATTCTTATGCTAATGGTATATATGATTACTATGATGTGGAACAAATAGAAGAATTTGTTGCTTTTAAGGCTGCTTATGAAATTGAATCCTTGTTTGGAAAGTATGAAGCTTTAGATGATGATGTTTATAGGCCTGAAAATCTTGCTATACTAAGATATTGATATGAAAATTATGAATACAATTACAATATTAATGCATTTATTGAGAAATTCTCTGCTGTCCAAGAAGAGACTAATATTTTGCAGGAAGCTATGGAAGAAGAAATTGATGGAACTATGAGCTCATTGGATGAAAAAGATGATGAGGAGAGCGAAGAACAAAAGGAGGAAGAGAGGATTGATCACCCGTGCCCACCTTCTAATGATAGTAACTTTTCAACTCATACATTGTTTAATTCCCGTTCGTGCTTACCGAAGGATTATTGCTTTGATGATTGCTATGATCCCGTTGATTCTCTTGAAATATCCCTTTTTGATGATGCTTGCTATGCTTGTGGCCAAGATGCCAATATGAATTATGCTTATGGAGATGACCTTGCTATAGTTCCTTATGTTAAACATTAAATTGTTGCTATTGCACCCACGAACGATAATCCTAGTATCTTTTTGAATTCTCCAAACTACACTATATCGGAGAAGTTTGTGCTTATTAAGGATTATATCGATGGGTTGCCATTTACTATTGTACATGATGATTTTGATAGATATAATATGCATGTGCTTGCTGCTCCTACTTGCAATTATTATGAGAGATGAACTACATCTCCGCCTCTCTATGTTTCCAGCATGATAGAAGTGCAATAAGCTGCTTATACTATGCATTGGCCTTTACTTGGTGTGCATGAATTGTTCTTTTATGACATGCCGATGCATAGGAAGAGTTAGACTTCGTCATTGCTTGATATATGTTACTTTGTGCTCACTACTAAATTACAAATCATTGTTAATTAAAATTGGCTTTGATAAACCTTGGGATCCGGGTGGATTCATTACTTGAGCACTAAATGCCTAGCTTAATGGCTTTAAAGAAAGCGTTGCTAGGGAGACAACCCGGAAGTTTTAGAGAGTCATTTATTTCTGTTGAGTGCTTTTATATAGTTTAAAAACAAAAATTAAATAAAGAGGGGAACCCAAAAACTTTTCAAAAAGGAAAGTGAAAGTGAGAAAGACACGCATTGTTGAAGTGGGAGAGCTCCTTGAACTTTGTTCATGCTCATGGAAACTTTGTGAATCTTAATTACAAAAACTTTTCATCCAAAATAATTATCCCCTTGTACAATTCCATTGTTTTATAAAAATAATGTGCCAAGGTTTGCCTTTAGGATGTTTACAATGCTTGTTGGTTTGTACGGTGCAGGACAGAAACTTTGGCTGTAGTGCGCGATTTTACATTTTTAACTGGAACGTAAATTAGTTCTGATTCTTTTTGCACTGTCTTTATGTACAACTTTTTTATTTGTCCTAATTGTGGTAGAATTTTTGGGGTGACAGAAGTATGGTGGATTTTCAAATTTCTACAGACTGTTCTGCTTTTGACAGATTCCTCCACCTAACAGCAGGGCTCCTCTTCGCATGGGCATACACTGCTGCGTCTTCCCCAGCTCCGCGTTCTCCCCTTCCTAGGCCTCCTCGTCGTCCACCGCGTTGGCACTCTCGGCACGGCATGGTCAATGTGGTCACGACCGGCTTCCATCGGAAGAGTATTATACGTGGAGAGGCTGACAGCTGGGTCCATGGCCACAGTAAGGAAGTGCCTCCTTATTACGCGAAAAATAATGATTCCTCCACCCGACAGCAGGGCTCCACCGAACAGGCCACCGTATTTCGCGAAAAAATGTTTCCCCCTGACTGCTGGGACCTACCAGCTACATCTTCGCATGCAAGGACGTGCGTCCATATTACGGGCAAAAAAAATGATTCGCCCCCTGACTGCTGGGACCCACCAGCTAAATCTTTGCACGCAAGGAAGTGCCTGACAGTCGGGACCCACCTAGTCGAAGCATACGTAGCGTTGTCATTCTAGTCGCGAACGTGTACGTACATACTGGTCAATGTAGAGGCGCGCACGTGTCGTAGTAGAGGCGTGCGCGTAGCATGTACATGTACGTACACCGACCAGGGTGCAAGAAATAAAATACGGCCACGTACGTACATACGAGCGGGGTCTCGAACGCCTACTTGCGCATACGTACGGACAGGGCTCGTGTACATGGCTGGGTCGGAACGGATAAACTGCGTCTTCATCGTGTTCATTGGGAGCCAACCGGCTGGGTCAGAACGAAATGCATCGTCGTGTTCATCGAGATGGCTTGGATGGAACAACTGATGGAAACGAGGCCTGGCATACCACAGAACGGAGGAAACGACCTTGTGTTCGAGGGGCCATGGTCGAAACGGGATCCTGATCATCGGGGGGGGGGGGGGTCGGCATACCGCAAAACGAAGGAAATGGACTTCTGTTGGACCTCCTACGGTCGAAACAGGGTCTTCTTGATCGGGAGGGGTGTGGCGTACCGCAAAATGGAGGAAACGGACTTGTGTTGCAGCGCTACGGTCGAAATGGGGGTCCTGTTCATAGGGAGGGGTGTGGCATACTGCAAAACAGGACTCCACGGGATACTGTTCATCTCCATCGTCGACCTCCTCTAGCCTCCACGGGCTACTGTTCATCCACCATCGACCTCCTCTAGCCTCCACCGGTGACTGTTCATCCACGGGCTCCTGTTCATCAAGCCTCCACCGCGCGCTCCTCCACCGACTACTGTTCAACCAGCCCTCTCCACGGGGTCCTGTTCAACCACCCCTCCATGGGCTACTATTCATCTAGCCCTCCACCAGCTACTATTCAACCAGCCCTCCACGGGGTCGTCCTATTCATCCAGCCCTCCACGGGGTCCTGTTCATCCATGCCCAACCGGCTCGATCGATTAGGGTCCTGTTCATCTAGCGGGAACACCACGGGGTCCTGTTGATCCAACCCCCCACCAGGAACTATTCATCCAACCCCAACAACGCTCACTGTTCATCAAGGGAAGGAGGCAGCAGGTTCGATCGGCTTCAGTTAGCAGCAGTAGCGAACGAAGGAATCACTCGATGGGGTTCAGTAACGTGTAGCCTGCAGTGCAATCGCTCGAGTTCAGTAGGCGAACACATTGCTCGGGTTCAGTTAGAGCCCGACGCCTCGCACCCACGGGCGTACGTGTACGAGAGAAAGGCGCATCGCTCGGCCCCCGACCACCCACCGTAACTAGGAACTCCCTGATATTTTCCTCTCTCTTGCTTCTACCATGATTTTTTCCGTCATGCACGACCCAAAGAATGTCATGCAGCTACGTCTCCGGTCCGCCCAGGACGAAAAGCCCATTTTCTGTCATGATTTTTTGTCATAGAAGTAGGATCCCACCACATCTATGATGATACCGGTTTCTTTCACAATTATCGTCATAGAAGTGTCATAAGTATGACATAAAAAAATTTCGTTCGGCCCAAAATGTTACGGATGTGTCTTTTTTTGTAGTGATTCTAAAAGAAGAAGCGAGCAGACACATAACAGGTTTAGCATGTAGTATATGAAACTCATTTCGGTGAACCAGTTTAGTAAGGTGGACAAGATTAAACTACCAAGTCTTCTATTTTTAAGTAGTACATAATAAAAGCATCAAACAAATATATATCTGTGTTCTATGGTCACTGCATTGTCATGCCAAATCAAAATAGAGAAACGGTTCAAATCATATCAGTTCAACACAAAGCAATATTGAAAGAATACAAGTGTGGGAAACTACATGGCACAACAAGACTTCACATGTGTGCCATAGGTAGACATGTACAATGACACTATTGCTCTTGTGTGATGCTAGTAATGTGCATGATCGGTGCCTGCTTGAACTACGTCGGTATCTCCCCAAAGAGGAAGGGATGATGCAGCACAGCGATAGTAGGTATTTCCCTCAGTCATGAGACCAAGTTTATCGAACCAGTAGGAGAACCAAGCAACACAACGTAAACAACCCCTGCCCAAAAATAACAAATACTCGCAACCTGACATGTTAAAGGGGTTGTCAATCCCTTTCTGGTAATGATGCCTCAAATTGGCGAGAAGACGTGATAAAGTTGTGATAGATAGGATAAATGGATCGCAAAATAAATAAAGTGCAACAAGGTATTTTAGTATTTTTGGTTTAATAGATCTGAAAATAAAAGCAAAGGAAAATAGATCGCAAAGGCAAATATGATGAAAAGAGACCTAGGGGCCGTAGGTTTCGCTAGTGGCTTCTCTCGGGAAAAATAGCAAACGGTGGGAAAACAATTACTGTTGGGAAATTGATAGAACTTCAAATAATCATGACGATATCCAGGCAATGATCATTATATAGGCCTCACGTCCAACATTAGTCGACCGACTCCTGCCTGCATCTACTACTATTACTCCACACATTGACCGCTATCCAGCATGCATCTAGTGTATTAAGTTCATGAAAAATGGAGTAATGCAGTAAGAACGATGACATGATGTAGACAAGATCTATTTATGTAGAAATAGACCCCATCTTGTTATGCTTAATAGCAATGATACATATGTGTCGTTTCCCCTTTTGTCACTGGCATCAAGCACCGTAAGATCGAACCCATTACAAAGCACCTCTTCCCATTAGAAGATAAATATATCAAGTTGGCCAAACAAAACCCAAATATCAGAGAAGAAATATGATGCTATAATCAATCATGCATATAAGAGATCAAAGAAGACTCAAATAACTTTCATGGATAAAAACATAGATCTGATCATAAAATCAAAGTTCATCGGATCCCAACAGACACACCGCAAAAAGACTTACATCATATGGATCTCCAAGAGACCATTGTATTGAGAGTCAAGAGAGAGAGAGAGAGGAAGCCATCTAGCTACTAACTACGAACCCGTAGATCTACAAAGAACTACTCACGCATCATTAGAGAGGCACCAATGGACATGATGAACCCCTCTGAGATGGTGTCTAGATTGGATCTGGTGTTTCTGGAACTTGCGGCGGCTGGAATTGATTGTCGTCGACTCCCCTAGGGTGGTTTCTGGAATATTGGGGTATTTATAGAGCAAAAAGGCGGTGCAGGAGGCCACCGAGGTGGGCACAACCCACCTGGGCGCGCCTAGGCCTCCAGGCGCGCCCTGGTGGGTTGTGCTCCCCTCGGAGCTCCCCTCAGGTACTTTCTTGGCCCACTGGATGTCTTCTGGTCCAAAAAAATCCACAAAAAGTTTCGCTGTGTTTGGACTCCGTTTGGTATTGTTTCCTACGATGTAAAAGACAAGCAGAAAATAGCAACTGGCACTGGGCACTATGTCAATAGGTTAGTACCAAAAAATGATACAAAATGACAATAACATGATTGTAAAACATCCAATAATGATATAACAGCATGGAACGATCAAAAAAAATATATATACGTTGGAGACGTATCAGCATCCCCAAGCTTAATTCCTGCTCGTCCTCGAGTAAGTAAATGATAAAAACAGAATTTTTGATGTGGAATGCCGCCTAACATGTTCATCACATTTTCTTTTCTTTGCAGCATGGACATTTGGACTTTTATATGGTTCAAAGAAATAGTCTAGTTTTGACATGAAGACTTTAATACTCAAGCATACCACTAAGCAACCATGTCTTTCAAAATATCAACACTAAAGCAACATATCCCTAGCCCATTATGTTCAATCATTGATCCATTCATGAAACACATTCCAATATTAGCTACACCCAATGCTCAAATACGATCATAGTGTCCCTTAGTTGGTGCTTTATAAGAGAAGATGGAGACTCAAATTAGGAATAAAAATTGCAAAAAGTAAAAGAAAGGCCCTTCGCAGAGTAGGGATTTGTAGAGGTGCCAGAGCTCAAAGCAAAAATTGAGAGATAAAAACATTTTGAGAGGCATACTTTTCCCACCAACGAAAACGACTTAGAGCTCCCAACACTTTCCATGCTAGATACATCATAGGAGGTTCCCAACCAGAAAATAAAGTTTATTCCTTTTTCCACCATTACTTTCACTTTCCATGGCTAACCGTATCGACGGGTGCCCTTCATACCAACACTTTCCAAGGAATTTATTATTTGACAACATAAAGTAAATTCATTTTTCATTTTGGGACTGGGCATCCCTATTACCTTTGTTGTACTCTCGTGCAATGACAAGTGAATAAACACTCGTCGTGAGAATAACACATCTAGCATGGAAAATATTGGCCACCTCTCCCCGCCTCGCGAGCAGTACGAGCACACAAAAGAGAAATTTATTTTGAAAATTAGAGATGGCACATGCAAATTTTCTTAGAACGACACGAAAATACCGCATATAGGTAGATATAGTGGACTCATATGGCAAAACTGGTTTAAGGGGTTTTTGATGCACAAGTAGTGATCATACTTAGTGCAAAAATGAAGGCTAGCAAAAAGATTGAGAAGCGACCAACAAAGAAACGAAAAATCTTGTACCCAAGAATTAAGCATAATTAATACCGAATAATGCACCACAAGTAGGATATAAATTTAATTGCATAACTATTGACTTTCGTGCTTGCATAGGGAATCGCAAACCTTAACATCAATATTCTTACGGAAGCACAATTACTCATCAACATGACTCACATATCATATCGTCATATCTCAAAACCATTACAAAGAACCAAGTTTATTTTGTCCAATGATCTTCCTAAAAGTTTTTATTATATCCTACTTGGATATCTATAACTTTGGGACTAATTTCATATGTTGCTTTTGATAAGCTCAAACAAATTTAAGTGAAGAACATGAGCATAATATTTCTTTCTCTCAAAATAATCTAAGTGAAGCAAGAGAGAATTTCTTAACTTTTTTACTAACTCCCAAATAAATCTTAGTGAAGCATGAGAGCATTTCTTCAAAAATAACATAGCACACCGTGCTCAAAAAGATATAAGTGAAGCACTGGAGCAATTCCATGGCTCTAAAAATTTAAGTGAAGCATAGGAGGAAGCATAGCATAACTTTTGGATCTCTCAAGGTGTGTCCAGCAAGGATTCATGATATAAAACAAAAAGAAAAACAATTAAAGACTCATATCATACAAGACGCTCCAAGCAAAACTCATAATATGTGACGAATAAAAATATAGCTCCAAGTAAAATCTGATGGTTGTTAGAAGAAAGAGGGGATGCCACTCGGGGGCATCCCCAAGCTTAGTTGCTTCATACTTCTTGAATATTATGTTGGGGTGCCTCGGGCATCCCCAAGCTTAGCCTTTTGCTAATCCTTATTCCTTCATCCATCATAAGATTACCCAAAACTTGAAAACTTCAATCACACAAAACTCAACAAAACCTTCGTGAGATCCATTAGTATAAGAAAGCAAACCACTACTATAAGTACTATTGCAAACCCATTCATATGTTATTTTTGCATTATATCTACTGTATTCCAACTTTTCTATTGTAGATAATAGTGTGCAATACAACGGACGTAGTATTGATGGGGTGCTGGTGCACGTAGATATAATACAGGGAAGACCTCTACCTCAACTATACAAGACTAGGAGGTGGGACAGAACTCCAATACACGTGTAATACAAAATACATACTCAACACCCTCCCGCAATCGAAGCGTCGCCTAAGACACAGAGACTGGACCGAAACTCCTCAAAGACGGTAGTAGGCAATCCCTTAGTCATCAGATCAGCAAACTGTTGCGTCGTCGGCACGTGAAGAACCTGAACAGGGCCAAGGGCAACCTGCTCGCGGACGAAGTGAATATCGAGCTCAATATGCTTCATACGTCGATGGTGCCTTTGGGTTGGCGTGAGAGGTAGATCATACGACGTTATCGCGATGAACAAGAGTGGCTTTGTGAACATCACAAAGCAACTCCTGGAGCAGCTGACGTATCCAAGAGCATTCGGCCACTGCATTAGCCACGACGCGATACTCTGCCTCGGCGCTAGAGCAGGAGACCGTGGGCTGCCGCTTCGATGACCAAGAGATCAACGAGGGCCCATGGTAGATGCAGTAGCTTGACGTAGAGCGTCGAGTGTCGAGGCAGCCAGCCCAGTCGGCATCCGAGTAGGCCACAGGGTCGGTGGAGGTGGAGGCCATCAGGGTGAGTCCCAAAGACATGGTGCCACGTATATAACAAAGAATACACTTCACCAAGGTCCAGTGAGAGTCACATGGAGCGTGCATGTGGAGGCACACCTGCTGGACAGCGTACTGCAGGTCGGTTCGGGTCAGCGTCACGTACTGTAAAGCACCAACGATGGAGCGATAGAACGCTGTATCGGACGCGAGAGACCTCTCCATAGCAGAGACCTTCGCCTTCATGTCGACGGGGGTGGGCGCTGGCTTGAAGTTAAGCATACCGGCACGCTCCAGGAGCTCGTGGGCGTACTTTTTCTAATGCAGAAAGAAGCCGTCAGGCCGTCGGACCACCTCGATGCCGAGGAAGTAGTGCAGGGGCCCCAAGTCCTTGAGGGCGAACTCATCACGAAAACGAGCAGTCAGCCGCTGAAGGAGATCGGGGGCGGATGCCGTGAGGATTATGTCGTCAACGTAGAGCAGGAGATATGCAGTGTCAACACCCTGATGATACACAAAGAGTGAAGCATCGGAGCGAGTGGACCGAAATCCCAGAGAGTGCAGGAAGGCTGCGATACGCTGGCACCAATCCCGAGGCGCCTGCTTCAACCCGTAAAGAGAACGAGAGAGCAAGCACATGAAGTCGGGGTGCTCGGCATCGACGAAACCAGTGGGCTGCTCATAGAACACCTGCTCGGTGAGATGGCCGTGCAAGAAGGCGTTGGAGAAATCCAACTGGTGCATAGGTCAGGCGCGCGAGAACGCCAGCTGGAGCACGGCGTGAATCGTGCCCGGTTTCATGACCGGGGCGAAGGTGTCGGTGAAGTCCACGCCCGCCCGTTGCCGAAAACCACAAACCGCCCACCGAGCCTTATAGCGCTGGAGAGAACCGTCTGGACGAGTCTTGTGGCGAAACACCCACTTTCTAGAGATGATGTTGGCACGAGGGGGTCGCGGAACAAGCTGCCACGTGCGGTTGCACTGTAGAGCGTCGAACTCCTCTTGCATCCCAGCTAGCCAATGGGGATCCCGAAGGGCAGCACGAGCGAAGGTGGGGATGGGTGATGGCGTCGACGTCGAGGCAGCACACACATACTCGTCAGGAGGATTAGCTCGTGCTCGGCTGAAGCACTCCTGCTCGGGCACGGGTAGTCACGCCAAGCAGCGGGACAGCAGGGCCGGCGGTGGCGGCAGAGGTTGCGGCCACAACAGGGGCACCAGCAGCGACAAGTGCACCCGTGGCGACGGCAGGGTCCGCGGCAGCAGGGACGGGGGCCGCGGCAGCGGGGCCACCTGTGGCGATGGCAGGAGCCGCGACAGTAGGGATGGGGGCCGCAACGGTAGCAGTGCTGGTCGAGCCGGCGGCGGAAGGGGCGACGGGCGAGGAGGACGTCGAGCCCGTCATAGGGGTGGCGTTGCCAGCCGGGGTGGCGGGCGGGATGCCCACTGGCTCAACCTCGTAGGAGGGAGACGGGGACCTGGGGGCCCTGTCAGACTCAACCTTGGGGGAGGGAGTCAAGAAACCGGGTGGTGGAGGCAGAAGGCGTCGTGCCGGGGGGCGCTGGGGGTGGCCGCCGCGCATCGCTCCAGGAAGGGGATGCGGGGGCCGGCGCCGAAGGCGCCGAAGCCGGAGGAACCTGAAAAAAAGGGAACACCATCTCAACAAAGTACACGTGCGTCGAGGTGTACACACAATGAGTGACAGGATCATAGCACCGGTAACCTTTAGTGTTAGGAGGGTAGCCAAGGAAGATGCACGGGACGGAACATGGTGCGAGTTTGTGTGGTGTGGTGGATGCGGTGCTAGGATAACAGAGACACCCAAAGATGCGGAGACCGTCAAGGATGGTGGTGTACCGAAGAGAAGGTGGTAAGGAGCTTAGTTCCACCAAGGACGACACAGACGCATGTTAACTAAAAGAATGGCGGTGGCGAGCAGGCACGTTGGAGTGAAAGAGTAACGTGCGAACACAATCATTAAGAGTGCGGAGAATGCGCTCGGCATGGTCGTTCAGCTGTGAAGTGCAAGGGCAAGTCAGACGAATGATGGTGCCGTGAGAGGCAGGAAGTCTGTGAAGGGCGATGTTGTCAAACTCTTTTCCGTTATCAGTTTGGAATGCAAGTATGGGGCGACCGAACTGGGTGGTGACATAGGAATAAAAGGCGGTGAGTCTGGCTAAAGCATCGGATTTACGACGAAGAGGAAAAGTCCACACATAGTGAGAATAATCATCTAAAATCACCTAGTATAGATAGCCCGTGTTACTCGCAACGGGAGACGTCCAAACATCACTATGAAGCAACTGAAATGGAAAAGTGGAAACTAAAGTAGACGCGCTAAAGGGAAGACGCACGTGCTTGCCCAAATGAAAAGCCTCGCAAGTATGCTCGTCGGGCTTATTACATGAGAAAGAAAAACTTCTAAGAATCTGATGCAAAATGGCGGGGTTGGGGTGGCCCAAGCGAGCATGCCAAAGATCGACACCGGCAGCCAGGGCGACGGGTGTGGAAGTGGAGGCGTCGGTGTGCACGGGATAAATCTCATCAGGGCTATCACATTGGTGAATCACCTTCCCGGTATGGGCGTCCTTCACAGAAAACCTAGCACTGTCGAATTCAACAGTAAGAGGATTCTCACTAGTAAGACAACGAACGGAGACTAAACTAGTAACTAAATCAGGTGAAACAAGGACATTAGACATAGTGATAGGTGTGGAACTAGAGGGAAAACTAGGCTACCAACATGTGTGATAGGTAAAGAGGAACCTTTTCCAATGGTGATACGAGTGGGAGTGTTAACTGGAGTGGAAGAGGATAGGTTACCGGGATGAGCTGTCATGTGTGCAGTAGCACCCGAGTCCATGTACTAGTCGCCTCCACCTCTGTAGTTACTCAGCGTCAGCGCCGAGTGTAGGGCGGCCGGGAGGGCGGGGTCCAGCGGTGCAGGAACTGGCGGCGACGGCTGGCCTCGATAGGGTTGTGCCTGAGCGGGCGCGCCGTAGCCGCTGAGAGGTGGCGGAGCGAGTGGAGCACCGTAGGGCTGGTAGGGGGCATCGAGGAACGCCTGGTGGCCTACGGGACGAGGACCAAGAAGACCCGGTGCGGGCGACATGTGGGCAGTTACCCCGGTGTTGATGTACCAGTTGCTGCTGCCAGTGTAGTTGTTCGGTGATGCGTCCGGATGCATGTTGTAGACCAAGGAGCTAGCACGCATGTTGTAGATCGGGGAGCTAGCCTGCATGCCCGCATGCATGGTGTACATCATAGCATGCATGTTGTTGATCGGGGAGCTAGCCTGCATGCGCACATGCATGATGTACGTCAGGGCACCAGCCTGCGTGCCTGCATGCATGTTGGTGCGGGCGGGCGGCGATCGGGCGACATAAGCGGCGGGGCTCGAGAAGCGAAACGCAGGCGATGGCGCGATCGGGCGGCTGGATGGATAGGGCGACGATCGGCTAGCGATCAGGTTGGGCGGCGATGCAAGCGGGTTGGAGCGACGGCACGACACGGAAAGCGAGCGGCGTGGCGCGGCGGCGAAGACGCTGGGAAGCACGGCAGGAGCGCGAGTGGCGGCGGCGGCGCGAGGGCGCATGGAGTGGCGGCGGCGGCAGGCTGGAGGACGCATGACGGCGGCGGCGGCGGAAGACTAGGGTTAGAACCCGGAAACTCATACCATGTAGACAATAGTTTGCAATACAATGGATGTAGTATTGATGGGGTGTTAGTGCACGTATATATAATACAGGGAAGGCATCTACCTCAACTATACAAGACTAGGAGGTGGGCCACAACTGCAATACACGTGTAACACAAAATACATACTCAACATCTATGGCAAAAACTCTTCAAATAAAACCATAGAATCATCAAAACAAGCACACAACGCAAAGAAAACAGAATCTGTCAAAAACAGAACAGTTTGTAAAAATCTGACACATCGAATACTTCTGTAACTCCAAAAATTCTAAACAATTAGGACAACGTGAATTATTTGTTTATTAATATTCTTCAAAAAGAATCAACTCAAAATCACTCTTCTTATAAAAACTAAAAATAATTTCGTTAGCACAAAAGTTTCTGTTTTTTTCAGCAAGATCAAATCAACTCTCACCCAAATCATTCCAAAGGCCTTGCTTGGCACAAACACTAATTTAAACGACAAAAACACATATAATCAGAGGAATAAATGGATATTTTATTGAAAAGAGCAAGAAAACCAAAAAACAAAAAGATACATGTTGGGTTGCCTCCCAACAAGCGCTATCGTTTTACGCCCCTAGCTAGGCATTGATAATTTCAATGATGCTCACTCGAAAGATAATAATTGAAACACAAAGAGAGCATCATGAAACATGTGACAAACACACTTAAGTCTAACATACTTCCTATGCATAGGAATTTTATAAGAAAACAAATTATGAAGACAAGAAACATCTAACAAATGCAAAGAAGAGGAGTAAAACATTGACGATCTCAACATAACGAGAGGTAATTTAATAACATGAAAATTTCCACAACCATATTTTCCTCTCTCATAATAATTATATGTAGCATCATAATCAAATTCAAATATAGCTATCACATAAAATTTTCTCTTCATGATCCATATGCATAAAACTTTCACAATCTTCCAAGATAGTTGGATTAACATCAACTAAAGTCATGACCTCTCCAAACCCACTTTCATGAGAAATTTCACAAGATTGAACACTCTCCAGATATGTGGGACTATTTTTACATAAAGTTGACGCTCTTCCAAACCCACTTTCAATATTATTGCAAAGGTGTTCATCATGAGGCTTAAATAAATTTTCAAGATAATAAGAATCATTATCACCCCAATCATGATCATTGCAATAAGTAGTGAACATGGCAATATTAGCATCCCCAAGCTTGGGGTTTTGCATATCATTAACACAATTGACATTAATAGAATTTATAATAATATCATTGCAATTTTGATTTTCATTCAAGGATCTATCATGAATCACATTATAAATTTCTTTGTTTAACACTTCATCACAATTTTCAGATTCATAAATCTCAAGCAATACTTCATAAAGATAATCTACCGCACGAAACTCACTAGCAATTGGTTCCTCATAATTTGGTCTTTTGAAAAGATTAGCAAGTGGATGAGGATCCATATCAATAGATTTTTAACAAGCGAAGATGCAAGCAAATACAAGGCACATGGCAACACAAGCACACATAATTTTGGTATTTTCTTGAGACAAAGCGACAAAGCAAACAAGAACACAAGCAAACAACAGATCTGATGAGAAAAAGGCTAACAAAAAAGAGGGCGAATAAAACGACAAATTTTTGTGAAGTGGGTAAGAGGAAAACGAGAGGCAAATGGAAAATAATGTAAATTGCGATGAGATGAGATTTGTGATTAGGAACCTGGTTGATGTTGAAGATCCTCCTAGGCAACGGCGCCAGAAATTCCTTTTGATGCTTGCTTGATACATCGGTATTTCCCCAAAGAGGAAGGGATGATGCAGCACACCGACGGTAGGTATTTCACTCAGTGATGAGACCAAGGTTATCGAACCAGTAGGAGAACCAAGCAACACAACCTAAACAGCCCCTGCACACAAATAACAAATACTCGCAACCCGACGTATTAAAGGGGTTGTGTGACGCCCGGATACTTAAGCTACAATAATCCCCTGCTAATGAAGCCATGTCATCATATTGCTGTTGCTAATTATTGCCTGATCCAAATCTTAGTTCAAACTCAGATTCAAATTAAAGCTCCAAATTCAAAATTCTCGAACATGCAAAATAACAAGTTCAACGTGTGGCAAATAATCCCTGGTTATTTGTCATGTTGGAACCAACCTCTTTGGGTTTCCCAAAGTGCCCCTGGAATTTTATTTAGTGGTCCAGCAACTTTTAAAATTGGCCTTTCCATTTTCAAAAAATGGTTAGACAACTCCTTTTTGCCTCAAACATTTTTGTGACTTCTAGAAATAAATTGCTTGATTTATGTGACAAGTGTCGTTTCTACCAAAGCTCATTTAGTTTTACCATTTAATAGAAAACAATAGCTAAAGTTGAACAGAAAATAAAATGTGAAAAAGGAGAAAGAATAGAAGAGAAGTAAGGAGAGAGGGAGCCCAGCAGCCGGACTTGTTGGCCCAAGGCCCACCTAACTCCCTCTTAACCCTAGCATGCCCTGATCCCCACCCTCTCGCTCTAGTGCCGCCAGGGGAGAGCCCCATGCTCGATCCCCCACTTCCCTCGCTCCTGAACCCCACTACTCCCCACTCGCTTCCCCCACACCTCTCTCCCTTCCTCCATCTGGATCAGGGTAGAGGGCCCCTACCCCTTCGCCACGACGCCGCCGCCTGGTGCCTCAGACCACCTGCTGTCGTCACCTCACCTCCTCGCCTATCCTACGCACCGTGAGACGCCGCCCGAGGCCTCTGCCTAGCCACGCCGTCGCTGAATGCTGCCACCTCGCCACACTGTCGCTGGACCTCGATGCCTTTGCTAGCTCGCCGGGCTGCCGCCTCCTTGTCCCCTCCACGCCAGCCGCCCCGAACTTCGCCGACCGAACCCCTGCACCGGGGGTATGACCCCATCTCCCCTACCCCTTCCCCTAGGTTGTCCACGCTGGTGCCGCCCCATATTGCCTTGCTTGCCTGCTATGCCCAGCGCCTCACCCATGGCCATCTCCGCCTTTGCCCGCCGCTCCTAGCACCCGCCCGGCAGCCATGCAGCGCCGAGCCAGCGCCACCAGCGGCCGCCCTCCCCGCCGCTTCGCCGTGCCTCTCACAGACTTGCCGCGCCGCCCTACTTCGGCCAGCCGCCTTGGCCGGCGCCCTCTGGTGGCCTCGTACACCAAATGGGCACGCTTGGCGCCGATACAGCGTGGCGCGCCCGCCCGCTAAATACAGGCCCGCGGCGTTGGGGCCCCATTCCCCTGAAAAAAACAACGCTTAAAAAAAGATATATATGAAAAACATATTAATTGATAATACAATTAATCAATAATTAACTTAATTAAAGTTTGCTTAATTAACTTAATCTGCTAATTAACTACCTAATCTGTAGTTAGTTTAAAATGGGTCAATGACAGGAGGGCCCCACCCCCGTGTTGACCAGTCAAGCGTTGACTGGTCAACTGGGACCCCCTGGACCCACATGTCATCCCCTGGTACACTTCTGTGTACGCAGAGCTGGGTGCACCTAGCAATTAATCTTTATTTTTGAATTAATAAT
Source organism: Aegilops speltoides (assembly GCA_021437245.1). NCBI lineage: Eukaryota > Viridiplantae > Streptophyta > Magnoliopsida > Poales > Poaceae > Aegilops > Aegilops speltoides. The sequence goes on from CM038141.1 coordinate 236,748,356, forward strand.
AATTTCAAAATATTGTTTAAATCTTTGAAAAATCATAGAAAATAATCTGTAGCTCGGATGAAAAAGCTTTCTACATGAAAGTTACTCAGAACAACAAGACGAACCTGAATACGCGGTCCGTTCGCTTGCCACGCGTCCCTACCATAACAAACATCAAACCTTTCCCCTCCAGTTCATCCGTCTGACAGACGTCCGGAACCGGGAAAACTTTCCCGGATGTTTTCCCCCTTCGCCAGTATCGCCTAACGCAATGTTAGGTCACCTCTAGCACCGCGTTTTGTCTTGTTATGCATATGTTTGCGTGTATTTACTGTTTCTTCCGCCTCTTCTCTCCGGTAGACCCCGAGACCGCTGCTGATGCCCCTGTGATCGACTATATCATCGACGACCTTTCTTCCCCTTTTCAGCGGAGCTTCCAGGCAAGCCCCCCCTTTGATCATCCTGATATCGCCCATTCCATTATCTCATGCTTGCATTAGATTTTACTATTGTAACTAATTGCTCCTATTCTGATTATTAGCCTGCTTTTCTACCTGCTTATTGTTACATACCTGCTTATCCTAAACTACTTAGTATAGGTTGGATAGTGATCCATCAGTAACCCCCACCTTGTCCTTGTTGCCCCTGCTTCATCATCGACGACTCGATTAACGTGATCGATGACCAAAGCCCGACGCCTCACATCACATCACATCACGCCCCTTTTTGTTGCTCGACTCTGCAGAGTTAGCATCGAGTGCCGAGGGTGGAACCTCATACATCACTCCTGATGAGATCTCTGTAGTGTAGCTATTCGGTCGTGGTCATCGAGGGTGGTTCCTTCTTCATCATTTCCGATATGACTCTGTCGTGCAACACCTCAAGTGTGAATCCCGAGGGTGGTTCCTCTTACGTTCACCTTGATGATTACATCGAGTGGAATACACCGAGGGTGATTCCTCGAGTTTTCCCCTTGATGTTTGGACACACGGTTACCTTGAATTTACTTGAGACCTTGGTGAAAGTCGGGCGGGCCCGGAGAGCACCCGCAAGATGGTTACATGGCACGGTAGGCTATTCTAGGCCCTTGCCGTAAGTCCATGAGACGGGGCGACGGGGTCACATTATCGTGAGTCTATGCTCGTCTCCGCAAGCTAATAATACAATATGGTTTGGGTATTTGTTCCGAGTTGGCCTCTGGACTTTACGCACTAACCACCACGCGAGAATAGTTATGGGCCTCGACGTCGTAGTATCAGCCGAAGCTTTGTCAAACGTCCAGTTCAGCAGGGCGGCACAGCTGGGCCGGCACCATCCTTTAGTGGTGGAGCCTGGACCCGCCCTGCGCGCAACGACCCGGAGTGCACCGGGCGAGGGGCCCAAGACCCCGGAGTGCTTAGGATGTAGACCGGCGAGGACCTCTCTGCTGAGCCTAGGTAGGGCTATGACGTGTTGATCTTCCGAGGCCGGGCATTGACCCCAGAAAGGTGTGTCTTGGCAGAGTGATCGAGCGTGTTGGGTAACATGGTGCACCCCTGCAGGGAAGATTATCTATTAATAGTCGTGTCCATGATAACGGACATTCAGACTTATATCCTGATCTTATACAACTACAAATGGATACTTGAGATATGTGGCTCCGGGATTGCTTTCTTGCAGGGAGTCAAGGAAGGATCTCTGGCATTAATGTTACAACATGTTTGTTAAAAAAATGCTATTCTTTACTCTTCTACATGCTGCCAGATGCTTGAAGCTGCTTGAAGATGCTAGTCTTCGATAGGCTAGGCCTTCCCCCTCTATTCTGGCATTCTGCAGTTCAGTCCACTGATACAAACCTTTCATTTGATACCAATGCATACTTAGTTTAGGTCTGATGCTTGCGAATACTTTGGATGAGTACTCACGGTTGCTTTGCTACCCCTTTTCCCCCTTCTTTCTTCTTTACGGTTGATGCAACTAGATGGTGGATCCCTGGAGCCAGATGCCACCGCTGACGGATACTGCGACGTGGAGACCGCTGACGACCAGGAGTTGTTAGGAGGTCCCAGGAAGGAGGCCTTGCCTCTTCGATCGTTGATGTTTGTGCTAGCCTTCTTAAGGCATTCTTGTTTAACTTATGTCTGTTCTCAGATATTGTTGCTTCCACTGACTCTTGTGTATCAAGCTTGTAGTCGAGCCCTCGAGGCCCCTGGCTTGTAATATAAAGCTTGTATTATTTTGATTTGTGTCTAGAGTTGTGTTGTGATATCTTCCCATGAGTCCCTGATCTTGATCGTACACATTTGCGTGTATGATTAGTGTACAATTGAATCGGGGGCGTCACAAGTTGGTATCAGAGCCGATGCCTGTAGGATCCCCCTTTCCAACTCCTTAGCCGAAGTTGAGTCTAGTCTTTGAAACACTGGTTTACTAACATGACTGTGCGGCTTACGAGCCCACGTCACCATTGGGTGGTATTAGGATCTTTTATTCCTCATCTACACTCTGGGAATCTGATCTCTCCTCTATTTGGGTTAAATGATTTTGTTAACTCTTACTCTAGGTTCTCGTAAATACTTTCTTCCGGAGAGCCCCTCACTGCAGATGATTGCTTGGTGCACTAGAAGATTCTGAAGATACTCTCCGATGTTTTCCCGAGACCCTTGTGCCCTTTGTCGTTGCGATCCCTACCACCGATAAAACCTTATGGGTAACTACCTACATTGTCATTCACACCTTCATCCCCAGTTGCTCTTGTTATTACAAGATGCCCTGAAAAACTATTTGAACTTCCGAAAATGCTCAGTAGCCTATTACTCTTGTTCCTCCTTATCTGCTTGCATTATGGTTACTTCGTATGTCTAGCAATACTCATTAGCATCCTTTATCATCGTAATTTCGAGCATTCCATTCGATTTGTTTGTGAATGCTCGTGATCATCAGCCTATTTAAAATTCTTCCCTTGGTTCAGATGTCACTTCGGACATGAGCTGGTGTTCGACAAATCAAACCTTGATTTATTGTCGATCTATGTCTATTCAACTTACTTGTCTTTGATCATAGCCTCTACTTCTGATTCCCCGATTTGGAAACCATAATTCCTTTGCCTTTGAGCTTTGGATTAGTCAGTTGTTTCTATAACTGACCCTCCTTGCATTCTTTCTTCTTCTGGCTGAGTACTGATACTCACATCAGATCCATTGTGGACCTCTAGGTCCTTTGTTGGGTTTTATCCGACAGTGTCCTTCATATTCAGTAACCTTGTGAGCCTTTCCTCGGATACAGAATGCCTTTGGTAAATTGTATCCCCCGCTCTCGTCAACCATACTCTGCCTCCGGGCTTGAGTTATTTACTCATGAAGTTTGTGGTATATGTTCCTAATATGTCCCTATGGGTTGAATCTATGTGTTCCCTAAATCTATGTGAACTCAGAAACTTCTACGACTCTTACTCTACTAGTGTTATGCCAGATAAAATCTCAACACTACGACTTCTTCGAAAATGAGAAGTGAATGAAAGTTTATGCATTGGAGAAGTGGGAGTCGACCTTGAACTTTGTGTTCATGCCCATGGACACGATGTAGATCCTATCATGGAAGCTTCTTGTTATAATAATAATCCTCTTGTGATAAGTTCATCTGGTATCTATATTTGGTCCTTTGCAACCGTGGTTCCGACCATATTGCTCTTCATTGATCCCCTTTCTCGGATAAGTTGAAGGACGTGTCTTCTGCAGACTACTTCACCTGTCCAACCTCTATTCTTCTCTACCCTCGAGTATTACCCTCTTATATCTCGAGAATATCATGTAACTACATAACTTCTTATGAGTTCTTCATCAACTATTATTTCTCGCCGATTCAAAGTTTCCACGGGTTCTGAGTTGTTAGACACTCAAGAACACTGATAACTGATTTAAGTCTCCATTGCCTTGTTTAACCTTTCTTGTAAGCTAACATATCTGAGCAGTGATAATACCTTGCTTATGTAAAGACCTCGGTGTACAACTCTGTCAGTAAGACCTTGTTACTATTGTTGATGACATTCCGGTAGCCACCGACGGACGAGAACTTTGCTTATTGGTCTGCCTCGTCTTAACGAGCAGGAAAATGGTTCTCTTCGTCCCTCGCCCTTGGTACCGATGTTGTTGCCGACATAACTGACAGGTTATTGTCTGACATGTCTTGCTATCAAGATCATGCAAGATGACATCACCCTTCCTAATATTTGTTCCACATGGTGGGCCCATAACCCACAGTTCCACAGGATCAAAACCTGACTCTCCTGTACATCCCTGTTTTCCAAAATTGTTCCTCGCGCTTGACTCCGTATGTACATCACGAGCCACCAACCTAGTGATCTATTCTTGTATGAGACACAATACTTATTTCCATTGCTCTGAGCCCCTTTCACCCTCTGTTTCAGGCAATGAACGTTTGTCTACCCAGTTGAAGCTTCTTATTGCACCTTCTTACCTTGCCCTCGAGGACTTTCTTGAATTTCAATTCGAGAGATGCCTCTATGCCACGCTCAATGAGATAGCCCCCAGGTACCTATCTTGTGTTGAGTTCCGTCCTTCCCGAGTGTTTCCCCCATTCTACACCCCTTAAATCTCGGGGCAAGATTTCTTGTAGAGAAGGAGAATTGTGACGCCCGGATACTTAAGCTACAGTAATCCCTGCCAATGATGCCATGTCATCACATTACTGTTGCTAATTCTCGTTGATCCAAATCTTAATTCAAACTCAGATTCAAATTAAAGCTCCAAATTCAAAATCCTCGAACATGCAAAATAAAAAGTTCAAAGTGTGGCAAATAATCCATGGATATTTTTCATGTTCGAACCAACCTCTTTTGGTTTCCCAAAGTGCCCCTGGAATTTTATTTAGTGGTCCAGCAACTTTAAAATTGGCCTTTCCATTTTCAAAAAATGGTTAGGAAACTCCTTTTGGCCTCAAACATTTTCGTGACTTCTAGAAATAAATTGCTTGATTTATGTGACAAGTGTCGTTTCTAACAAAGCTCATTTAGTTTTACCATTTAATAGAAAACAATAGCTAAAGTTGAACAAAAAATAAAATGTGAAAAAGGAGAAATAAATGAAGAGAAGTAAGAAGGAGAGAGGGAGCCCAGCAGCCGGACTTGTTGGCCCAAGGCCCACCTAACTCCCTCTTAATCCTAGCATGCCTTGATCCCCACCCTCTCACTCCAGCGCCGCCAGGGGAGAGCCCCACGCTCGATCCCACACTTCCCTCGCTCCTGAACTCCACTCCTCCCCACTCGCTCCCCCCACACCTCTCTCCCTTCCCCCGTCTGGATAGGGGGAGAGGGCCCCGAACCCTTCGCCATGTCGCCGCTGCCTGGCACCTCCGACCACCCACTGCCATCGCCTCGCCTCCTTGCCCCTCCTTCGCACTGTGAGACACCGCTCGAGGCCTCTACCTTGCCGGACTTCGACGCCTTCGCCAGCTCACCGGTGTAACGCCCCAGTTTCGCTGCGCTAGGTGTCCGCCAGTTATTCGCCGTCGTTGCCATGTCATTTGCTTGCGTGTTGCATTTTGCCATGTCATCATCTGAATTTCATATCATGTCATCATGTGCATCTCTTTTTGCATACGTGTTCGTTTCATGCATCCGAGCATTTTCCCCGTTGTCCGTTTTGCAATCCGGCACTCCTATGTCCCCCGGCGCCCTCTTTTGCCTCTTTTCGTGTGCGGGTGTTAAACGTTCTTGGAATGGACCAAGGTTCCAAGCGGCCTTGGTATAGCACCGGTAGACCGCCTGTCAAGTTTCGTGTCATTCGGAGGTTGTTTGATACTCCAACGGTTAACCGGGTAACCGTAAAAGCCTCTTTTGTGTGCAGCCCAACACCCCTTCCAAAGTGGCCCAAAACCGAGAAAACTCCCCTCCATGCTCTCGGTCGTTCGATCACGATCGTGTGGGCAAAAACCGTGCCTCATTTGGAGTCTCCTAGCTCCCTCTACCTATATAAACACATCCTCCCCCGAAATTCGCGGATGAATTCCACCCTAACCCTAGCCCCGCTCCCCTCGCGCCGCTGGACATGTCCATCCCGAGCCGGACATGTCCACTGGCCACCTCGCTCCGGCCAATCCGGCGCCGCCACGTCGCCCCGCCGCTGCTCTCCTCCAACCGGCGCGTGCCACCTCGCCTCCCCCGCGCCCGGCCACCGGGGCCAGATCCGGCCCGCCCGTGCGAACCGAGCCACGTCGGGCCCGCGCCGCCAGCGCTCCTCCGCCGCGCCGTGGCTCAAGCCGCCGCCGCCCTCCGCCACCCGCCGAGCGCGGCAACCTCCCGCCGTCCCCCGGCGCATCCTCCGCCCGTGCTCGCCCGCGCCCGAGGCGCCGCCGCCGCGCCCGCGCTGCCGCTTTCTGCGCATGGATACGTCTTGCCCGCCGCGCCCGGACTTCGCCGCCGGCAGCTGGCTCCGCCCCAACCCGGCTCCCAGCCTCGCCGCCTTCGCGCCTCACGCTCCCCGCCCGGCGGTGCTGCGCCAGCCTCGCCCGCGCCGCCGCAACCTTCCCCACCTTCTACCTCGACTCCGGCGAGCCGCCGCCCCATCTCCGGCCGTCCTTGGCTTCCGCGCCGCCCAGATCCAGATCTGGAGGTTGACCCCGAAAATCCCTCTCTGAAATATTTGCATTATGGTCCCATGTTCAGCGCATCATAACTCTGTGCATACTGCTCCGTTTTGTGCGTGTGATATGTCAAATTGTTCGTCTCGACGAGTACTTCATTTTATTCCATTGCATCATGTTCATTTGAGTTCATCTTGATGCCCGAATCATCGTTGTAAGAGTGTTATGTGATGTTAATCTGCTGAAACTGTTATAACATGGTCATTTGTCATTTTTGCCATGTTTGATGTGTGCATCCTATGAGGTTTAGCTCTCCAGTGGTGCCATCCATGCATTTTTGTGATTCTTGTACTGAGTGCATCAAGCTTGTTAAGTAGGGTACTTCTTTGTTGTTGTTTTCTGGTTGATTACATTATATTTTGTTGCTATGTTAACCTGCTGCTACAAGTCATTCTATGCATAATCTGGAGATGTTCACTAAGGATGATTTGGTATACATGGCATGCTCTATCCATTCATGCCCCTGGTTGAATTTATAGCCTGATGTAACAAATTTTTATCTTGCTCTCAAAGTTGCTAAATAATGTTGTTGTCAGACTGTTAACATTAAGTTCAGTTTTGGCCATGTGTTTTGCTAGTGATCCGTGCACCCTATGAACTTGCTCTTGCCATGCTTAGCTTCATAAACATGTCTTCTTATTGTTGGTTGCCTTGCCATGCCATGTATTGGTCTGTGGTGAGTGACTCAAGCTCACCAATATGTCTACTTATTGTTGTTCCTGCCATGTATGAATCTGTCTTGTAACTTGCCATGTTTACATGGGTGCCATCATATCTTCTGATCCTTTTTGGCCTATGGTCAGTAAGGAACTTTTGTTCTATGCAATTAGTAGATTCATGCCATGCTCTAGTTTGCCAAGATAAGTTCCTGTAACATGTTGTTTGATAGCTCTAAACATTGTAACCTGATGTTATTTCTGCTAAGTCTGAAACTGTTAATATTTGCAATCTTCCCATGTCCTTTTGAGCATGTTCTAATGATTTCTGGAGATAGCTCAGTGTTCATGTTTTGTTATGCTTTACCAGTACTTCATGCCCATGCCTTTTGTTCTTACGTTAGGGTGCTGTAGCATATTGTTTTGATGCTTGCAATATGCCTACTTGCTGTTTTGGACAGATTGTTGCTATAACTTGTATAGAGTGTATGTGTTACACCATTGCTCCGTTTTGAGTGTGCTCTATATAAAACTTGCTTGATTTTGTATGTTGTTTCATATTATCATGTTGCATCCTTGTTTTGAGGTGTTTGCTTGATGTTTGTATGCATTTTGCATCAATGCCATGCTTAACTTGTTTTGCTCATATCTTCTAGGTCGTAGCTCCGAATTAAATGAACTTTATATGTAACTTGACTAGAATCTCGTGTAGATCATCTTGGTGCATCTTAACTTGCTTTTTAACAACTTGAACATAAGGTTTATTCAGTTCTGGACCAATTTCGAAATATGCATATGAGGACTTACCGGAATTGTTATATGTTGTTTCCGGCCTCATTTAAACTTGCCTTGATGTGTTGTTCTTGTTTGCATCATCTCTTGCCATGAGTAGCCTCATCTAGCTTTGTCATGCATCATGCTTGGTTGTGCATCATGTCTTGTTCATGTGTGGTGTGTTTACCATGTTGTGTGCTTCTTCTCGATAGTTCATGTCCCGTTGCGGTCGTGAGGATTCGTTCCACTACGCTTGGTTCGTCTACGCCCGTTCATCTTCTTCATGGATTCGTTCTTCTTCCTAGCGGGATTTCAGGCAAGATGACCGCTACCCTGGATCTCACTATTATCATTGCTATGCTAGTTGCTTCGTTCTATCGCTATGCTGCGTTACCTATCTTTTGCTCTTCAAGCCTTCCAAATTGCCATGAACCTCTAACCTTTGACACCCTTCCTAGCAAACCGTTGTTTGGCTATGTTACCGCTTTGCTCAGCCCCTCTTATAGCGTTGTTAGTTGTAGGTGAAGTTGAAGATTGCTCCATGGTGGACAGGGTTATGATGGGATATCACAATATCTCTTATATTATTAATGCATCTATATACTTGGTAAAGGGTGGAAGGCTCGGCCTTATGCCTGGTGTTTTGTTCCACTATTGCCGCCCTAGTTTCCATCATACCGGTGTTATGTTCCCGGATTTTGCGTTCCTTACGCGGTCGGGTGATTTATGGGACCCCATTGACAGTTCGCTTTGAATAAAACTCCTCCAGCAAGGCCCAACCTTGGTTTTACCATTTGCCTAACCACCACCTACTTTTTCTCTTGGGAGTCGCTCTCTCGAGGGTCATCTTTATTTTAGCCCCCCCCGGGGCCAGTGCTTGTCTAAGTGTTGGTCCGAACCGAGCCGCCTGCGGGGCCCCCTTGGGGAAACACGAGGTCTGGTTTTACTCGTAGCTTTGTCTCATCGGTGTTGCCACGAGAGCGAGATATGTGCAGCTCCTATCGGGATTGTCGGCGCATCAGGCGGTCTTGCTAGACTTGTTTTACCATTGTCGAAATGTCTTGTAAACCGGATTCGAGACTGATCGGATCTTCCTGGGAGAAGGTATATCCTTCGTTGATCGCGAGAGCTTATCATGGGCTAAGTTGGGACACCCTGCGGGGTTATAAACTTTTGAGAGCCGTGCCGCGGTTATGTGGCAGATGGGAATTTGTTATTGTCCGGTTGTAGATAACTTGACACGATCCGAATTAAAGCGCATCAACGCGTGTGTAGCCATGATGGTCTCTTCTCGTGAGTCCGGAAGTGAACACGTTTACGTGTTATGATTGACGTATGTAGGAGTTCAGGATCACCTCTTGATCATTGCTAGCTTCACGACCGTTCCTTTGTTTCTCTTCTCGCTCTCATTTGCGTATGTTAGCCACCATATCATGCTTAGTCACTGCTGCAACCTCACCACTTTACCCCTTCCTTTCCCATCAAGCTTTGCTAGTCTTGATACCCATGGTAATGGGATTGCTGAGTCCTCGTGGCTAACAGATTACTACAACAACAGTTGCAGGTACAGGTTTATGCGATGATCATGACGCGAGAGCGATGTTTGCTTGTTTTGGAGTTCTTCTTCTGCTTCTTCTTTGATTAGGGGTTAGGTTCCAGGTCGGCAGCCTGGGCTAGCAGGGTGGATGTCATTTGAGTTTCTGTTTGTGTTCCATCCGTAGTCGGATGTTGATCTCTTGTAAGATGATGTTGTATTCGTGTGGCATTGAATGCCTTATGTATGTATCCCCATGTATTATGTAATGTTGATGTAATGATATCCACCTTGCAAAAGCGTTTCAATATGCGGGTCTATCCTTGGTGGAACCTTCGAGTTCCTTTTGGATAGGGTTGCATATAGGGCGTGACAAGTTGGTATTAGAGCCTCGACCGACCCTAGGAGCCCCCTTGTGTGATTGTGTAGTTTGGCCGATGTCGAGTTTAGAAGAAAACTGTTTTCTGAGTCTAGTTATATCGGAGAATAGGGATTCTTTTTACTCCTCAGCCCCCTTCATCGCTCTGGTAAGGAATCTTGACGTAGGTGTTTTGAACTACTCCTCTTCCCGTTCAAATTTTTCTTTAGGATCACGCAGTTGGTTTTCCGATCGTTGGTTCTCAGATCTTTTGATCCGATGCATTTCTCGTCAAGTTGACTCGAGCCTCTTCATCTTTGTAAGTTCAATCCTCAGTTCTTCCTCCACGACGTTGTTTTCCCTGTCCAAAGTTGTCCTTGTTTTTACCACCCGCCCACCCCTTCTTTATCTCGGGGTCGGAGTCGAAAATCGAGTATCCTTCCTACTCGTGCGAAGTCTTTGCCTTCTTTCCTCAATGATTTCAACCGGTGTTTTCTCTTCAAGATATTCGTCGGTTTCCCCTTCCAAGTTGCCTTTGTTTTCCCGCCCTCCCACCCTTTCTCTTCCCGGAGTTTGAGTATCTTTCGACCATCAATTTCATTCGTGTGGAGCCTCTTCAATCTTCCCTCAATTATTTCAACCGGTGAATTCTCATCTCGTTCGTCATTCTTCATCCCTTTCTTTTACGGTGCACTCAATTCAAGTTTTTTGGGTTGATCACATTCTTTTCCTTGGATCAAGTGTTCTCCTTGCTCGTTTGCCTCTCGCCATTCAATCATTCCGGAGTTCGGAGGACATTTCAGGAGATGCGTCTGTGTTTGAATTATTTCGAGGTTGTCACCTCATTCAAATCTTTCAATCGTTCCGGTGCATCTTCTCTCTCTTCAACAATCCTTTTCAACGGTGTTTTCTTTTAGTGGGCCCTAACCCACAGGTCTTTTCCCAGGATCTTACCTGACTCTTCTAATTCTCCTGGAGTTATTCTCAAATTCTTTTCAAACGTGACGTAAGAATAGATCACATCAGTCACATGCCTTCTCCAAGATCGATTTCAAATCATTTTCATTGTTGACTCAACCTTTTCGGTTTTCATTTCCCCGGAGTGTCTCAGTAATTTTGGTGGTGTTTCTCGTCGTCATTTGAAGACCGAAGAAGAGTTTTTTTCCCTCTAAATCTTGTCCGTTCTCTCGAAGATTCGTGGTTCTAGCTTCCTGTTATCCTCTCGTAGTATTCCATTTGTCAGTTATTCTTTTCACCCATCCGGAGTGTGTCAGAAGTTGTTTTCCCGTTTCTTTTCACCGGAGGCCATCATTCCAGTTATCGTTCTCTATTTATCCCGGTGCTTCGTTCAAGTGTTCTTTAATCAGCTCATGATCTCTTTGTTATTTGCATCTAAATCACCTCTAGCTTATTGGTTCTTTTAATTCTTCCCGGTGATTCATTCTCTTTCATCAGTCATTTTCGAATTCTTACGGTGGTTCGTTCAAGATTCTTTTTCCTAGATTATCATTTCAATTCATTAGTTTCTTTCCAATCCTACCGGTGGTTCATGAAGACCTACTCAAGTTTGCGATATGTCACTTCTCAATCCTTTTCAAGAAGAATAAGTAATATGCAAAATCCATTGCTTGTCATCAATTTAATTTGATGAAGGATAATCATACAATAAATCTTATGCTTATTTCGTCCATGTGATTAATCCCTCCCTTCGGAGTTTGTTCTAGATGAATAAATTCTAGTTCCAAGTGTTTTCACCTTTTCTTTTCCAGAGTGAGTAATCCCTTCCTTCAGAGTTTGTTCTTGATGAATAAATTCTAGTTTCAAGTGTTTCATCTTTTCTTTTCTGGAGTTCAAATTTCCTCGGCCATGTCGTCGAAACCCCCATCTAAATCACCGCAAGGCATAATCGTATTCTTTCATCCTTCATTTCTATCTCATCATCCTTTTGTCACTGGAGTTCTTCATGGTGGTTCTTCATGATTTAATTCATTCTTCAAGAGTTCATCAAGATTCTTGTTCAAGGAGTTCTAGTATCTTTTCTTCTTGCATCTTGAAGTGCAATTAATTCTCCGTATTCTTTCGAAGTGGAGTTTTGCATTTCTTCGTTCTTCTAAGCTATCCAATCTTTTCCGTTTGTGGCCGGTTATCACCTTATGATTTCGAGATGTTATCCATAAGTCCACAACAAGCTTATTCTTTTCGTTGTTGATTTTCTCAACAACTCTATTTAAACCTTCCTTCGAAAGATGCTTTCAATTTCATTCGTGGCACAAGTTGTCATTTTTCTTCTCCATTCTTTGCATTCAAGTCTTTCAATTCTTCTGGAGGTTTTGTGTTGTTCCTCTCATCAAGTGTCATCCCATCTTGTGAAGTTCATGTTCTATTCTTTCCATGTTCAGTCAGAGTGCTGCGTAAATCCTTTCAGTCTTATCCCTTTCTTATCTCGTTCCAACCGGAGTGGTTTCCTAGTCTATCTGATTCCGTGAGCTTTCGATTCTCGTCATTCTGGTCGTTCCTCTCTTCTTCTCGAGTGCTCTCGATTCTTTGCTTCTTCTCTTGAGTTCTTGTTTCCCTCATCCCTTTTCCCTTCCGTCTCGGTCCTAAGATCTCGGGACGAGATCTCTTGTTAGTGGAGGAGAGTTGTAACGCCCCGGTTTTGTTATGCCAGGTGTCCGCCAGTTATTCGCCGTCGTTGCCATGTCATTTGCTTGCGTGTTGCATTTTGCCATGTCATCATCTGCATTTCATATCATGTCATCATGTGCATCTCTTTTTGCATACGTGTTCGTTTCATGCATCCGAGCATTTTCCCCGTTGTCCGTTTTGCAATCCGGCACTCCTATGTCCCCCGGCGCCATCTTTTGCCTCTTTTCGTGTGCGGGTGTTAAATGTTCTCGGAATGGACCGAGGTTTGCCAAGCGGCCTTGGTATAGAACCGATAGACTGCCTGTCAAGTTTCGTGTCATTTGGAGGTTGTTTGATACTCCAACGGTTAACCGGGTAACCGTAAAAGCCTCTTTTGTGTGCAGCCCAACAACCCTTCCAAAGTGGCCCAAAACCAAGCAAACTCCCCTCCATGCTCTCGGTCGTTCGATCACGATCGTGTGGGCGAAAACCGTGCCTCATTTGGAGTCTCCTAGCTCCCTCTACCTATATAAACACATCCTCCCCCGAAATTCGCGATGAATTCCACCCTAACCCTAGCCCCGCTCCCCTCGCGCCGCCGGACATGTCCATCCCGAGCCGGACATGTCCACCGGCCACCTCGCTCCAGCCAATCCGGCGCCGCCACGTTGCCCCGCCGCTGCTCTCCTCCAACCGCGCGCGCCACCTCGCCTCCCTCGCGCCCGGCCACCGGGGCAGATCCGGCCGCCGGGACCCGCGCCGCCCAGCGCTCCTCGCTTCGCCGGCGCCCGGCGCGCCGCCCTCCGCCGCCCCGCCGCGCGCGGCGACCTCCGCCGTCCTGGCGGCGCCGTCCTCCGGCCCGTGCTCCGCCCAGCGCCCGATGCCACCGGCTCGCCCGCCGCCGCTGCTCGCCCTGGGACCCGTCTTACCTCGCCGCCCGCCGAACTTCGCCCGCGAAACGGGCTCCGCCCGAGCCCGGCTCCAGCCTCGCCGCCTTCGCGCCTCGCTGCTCCCTGCCGACCGGCGCCTTGCCCGGCTTCGCCCCGCGCCCGCCGGCAACCTTCCCCACCTTCTACCTTGACTCCGGCGAGCCGCCGCCCCGTCTCCGGCCGTCCTCGGCTTCCACGCCGCCCAGATCCAGATCTGGAGGTTGACCCCGAAAATCCCCGTCTCTGAAATATTTGCATTATGGTCCCATGTTCAGCGCACCATAACTCTGTGCATACTGCTCCGTTTCGTGCGTTTAATATGTCAAATTGTTCGTCTCGACGAGTACTTCATTTTATTCCATTGCATCATGTTCATTTGAGTTCATCTTGATGCCCGAATCATGGTTGCAAGAGTGTTATGTGATGTTAATCTGCTGAAACTGTTATAACATGCTCATTTGTCATTTTTGCCATGTTTGATGTGTGCATCCTATGAGGTTGATCTCTACATGTGTTTTGATCTATGCTATGCCATCTTTCCAGTGGTGCCATCCATGCATTTTTGTAATTCTTGTACTGAGTGCATCAAGCTTGTTAAGTAGGGTACTTGTTGTTGCTGTTTTCCTGACTGATTCTGTTATATTTTGTTGCTATATTAACCTGCTGCTACAAGTCATTCTATGCATAATCTGGAGATGTCACTAAGGATGTTTTGGTATACATGTCACGCTCTATCCATTCATGCCCCTGGTTGCATTTATAGCCTGCTGTAACATGTTTTTATCTTGCTCTCAAAGTTGCTAAATAATGTTGCTATCAGCCTGTTAACATTAAGTTCAGTTTTGGCCATGTGTTTTGCTAGTGATCCATGCATCCTATGAACTTGCTCTTGCCATGCTTAGCTTCATAAATATGTCTTCTTATTGTTGGTTGCCTTTCCATGCCATGTATTGGTCTGTGGTGAGTGATTCAAGCTCACCAACATGTCTAATTGTTGTTCCTGCCATGTATGAATCTGTCTTGTAACTTGCCATGTTTACATGGGTGCCATCATATCTTCTGATCCTTTTTGGCCTATGGTCAGTAAGGGACTTTTGTTCTATGCAATTAGTAGATTCATGCCATGCTCTAGTTTGCCATGATAAGTTCCTGTAACATGTTGTTTGATAGCTCTAAACATTGCAACCTGATGTTATTTCTACTAAGTCTTAAACTGTTAATATTTGCAATCTTCCCATGTCCTTTTGAGCATGTTCTAGTGATTTCTGGAGATAGTTCAGTGTTCATGTTTTGTTATGCTTTACCAGTACTTCATGCCCATGCCTTTTGTTCTTATGTTAGGGTGCTGTAGCATATTGTTTTGATGCTTGCAATATGCCTACTTGCTGTTTTGGACAGATTGTTGCTATAACTTGTATAGAGTGTATGTGTTACACCGTTGCTCCGTTTTCAGTGTGCTCTATATGAAACTTGCTTGATTTGGCATGTTGTTTCATATTATCATGTTGCATCCTTGTTTTGAGGTGTTTGATTGATGTTCATATGCATTTTGCATCAATGCCATGCTTAACTTGTTTTGCTCATATCTTCTAGGCCGTAGCTCTGAATTAAATGAACTTTATATGTAACTTGACTATAATCTCGTGTAGATCATCTTGGTGCATCTTAACTTGCTGTTTAACAACTTGAACATAAGGTTTATTAAGTTCTGGACCAATTTCGAAATATGCATATGAGGACTTACCGGAATTGTTATATGTTGTTTCCGGCCTCATTTAAACTTGCCTTGATGTGTTGTTCTTGTTTGCATCATCTCTTGCCATGAGTAGCCTCATCTAGCTTTGTCATGCATCATGCTTGGTTGTGCATCATGTCTTGTTCATGTGTGGTGTGTTTACCATGTTGTGTGCTTCTTCTCGATAGTTCATGTTCAGTTGCGGTCGTGAGGATTCGTTCCACTACGCTTGGTTCATCTACGCCCGTTCGTCTTCTTCATGGATTAGTTCTTCTTCCTAGTGGGATTTCAGGCAAGATGACTGCTACCCTGGATCTCACTACTATCATTGCTATGCTAGTTGCTTCGTTCTATCGCTATGATGCGTTACCTATCTTTTGCTCTTCAAGCCTCCCAAATTGCCATGAACCTCTAACCTTTGACACCCTTCCTAGCAAACCGTTGTTTGGCTATGTTACCGCTTTGCTCAGCCCCTCTTATAGCATTGTTAGTTGCAGGTGAAGTTGAAGATTGCTCCATGGTGGACCGGGTTATGATGGGATATCACAATATCTCTTATATTATTAATGCATCTATATACTTGGTAAAGGGTGGAAGGCTCGGCCTTATGCAGTGTTTTGTTCCTCTTGCCGCCCTAGTTTCCGTCATACCGGTGTTATATTCCCGGATTTTGCGTTCCTTACGCGATCGGGTGATTTATGGGACCCCTTGACGGTTCGCTTTGAATAAAACTCCTCCGGCAAGGCCCAACCTTGGTTTTACCATTTGCCTCACCACCACCTACTTTTCCTTTGGGAGTCGTTTTCTCGAGGGTCATCTTTATTTTAGCCCCAGAATCGATTGCTTGTCTAAGTGTTGGTCGAACCGAGCCGCTTCTTGGGCCCCTTGGGGAAACTTCGAGTCTGGTTTTACTCGTAGCTTTGTCTCATCCGGTGTTGCCACGAGAGCGAGATATGTGCAGCTCCTATTGGGATTGTCGGTAGCATCAGGCGGTCTTCTGGACTTGTTTTACCATTGTCGAAATGTCTTGTAAACCAGGATTCGAGGCTGATCGGATCTTCCTGGGAGAAGGTATATCCTTCATTGATCGCGAGAGCTTATCATGGGCTAAGTTGGGACACCCCTGCAGGGTTATAAACTTTCGAGAGCCGTGCCCGCGGTTATGTGGCAGATGGGAATTTGTTAATGTCCGGTTGTAGATAACTTGACACCTGATCCGAATTAAAACGCATCAACCGCGTGTGTACCCATGATGGTCTCTTCTTGGCGGAGTCCGGGAAGTGAACACGGTTTCTGTGTTATGGTTGACGTAAGTAGGAGTTCAGGATCACCTCTTGATCATTGCTAGCTTCACGACCGTTCCTTTGTTTCTCTTCTCGCTCTCATTTGCGTATGTTAGCCACCATATCATGCTTAGTCGCTGCTGCAACCTCACCACTTTACCCCTTCCTTTCCCATCAAGCTTTGCTAGTCTTGATACCCATGGTAATGGGATTCTTTGAGTCCTCGTGGCTCCTGATTACTACAACAACGATTGCGGTACAGGTTTATGCGATGATCATGACGCGAGAGCGATGTTTGCTTGTTTTGGAGTTCTTCTTCTGCTTCTTCTTCGATAAGGGGATAGGTTCCAGGTCGGCAGCCTGGGCTAGTAGGGTGGCTGTCGTTTCAGTTTCTGTTTGTGTTCCATCCATAGTCGGATGTTGATCTCTTGTAAGATGATGTTGTATTCGTGTGGCATTGTATTCCTTATGTATGTATCCCCATGTATTATGTAATGTTGATGTAATGATATCCACCTTGCAAAAGCGTTTCAATATGCGGGTCTATCCTTGGTGGGACCTTCGAGTTCCTTTTGGATAGGGTCGCATATTGGGTGTGACAACCGGACTGCCGCCTCCTCGTCCCCTCCATGCCGGCCGCCCCGAAATTCACCGACCAAACCCCTGTACCGGGGGTATGACCCCATCTTCCCCTACCCCATCCCCTAGGTTGTCCGCGCTGGTGCTGCCCCGTACTGCTGCACGCACGTGCGCACGAGCCCACGCCCGCTCGCGCCTCGCCCCGCGGCCATCTCCGCCTTCGCCCCTCCACTCCTAGCGCCCGCCTCCACAGCCCACGCCGGCACCAGGCCGCGCCCACACATGACCGCCCTCCCGCCGCTCGCCCGTGCCTCGCTGGCACTCGTCGCGCCGCCCTACTTCGGCCACCCGCCATGCTTGGCGTCCCCTGGTGGCCTCGTACACCAAACAGGCGCCCACGCCCGGCACCCACTACCGCGTGGCCGCGCCCGCCCCGCTAAGCCCTGGGCCACTAACGTTGGGGCCCGACGCCCCTTAAAAAACAACGCTTTAAAAAAGATATATATATATATAATATTAATTAATAATTTAGTTAATCAATAATTAACTTAATTAAGTTTGCTTAATTAACTTAATCTGCTAATTAACTACCTAATCTGTAGTTAGTTTAAAATGGGTCGATGCGGAGGCCCCATCTCTGTTGACCGATCAGCGTTGATTGGTCATTTGGGACCCTGACCCACATGTCATCCCCTGGTACAATTCTGTGTACGCAGAGCTGGGTGCACCTAGCAATTAATCTTTATTTTTGAATTAATAATAATTTCATAATATTGTTTAGATCTTTGATAAATCATAGAAAATAATCTGTAGCTCGGATGAAAAAGTTTTCTAGATGAAAGTTACTCAGAATGATGAGATGAATCTTAATACGTGGTCCGTTTGCCCGCCACACGAGCGTACCATAACAAACATCAAACCTTTCGCCTCCGGTTCATCCGTCTGATAGATGTCCGGAGCCAAGAAAACTTTCTCGGATGTTTTCCCCCTTCGCCAGTATCGCCTAACGCTATGTTAGATCACCTCTAGCACCAATTTTTGTCTAGTTATGCATATGTTTGCGTGTATTTACTGTTTTCCCCCCTCTTCTCTCCGGTAGACCCCAAGACCGCTGTTGATGCCCCTGTGATCGACTACATCATCGCCGGCCTTTCTATCCCTTTTTAGCGGAGCTTCCAGGCAAGCCCCCCCTTTGATCATCCCGATATCGCCCATTCCATTATCTCATGCTTGCATTAGATTTTGCTACTGTAATTGATTGCTCCTATTCTAGTGCATACCTGCTTTTGTACCTACATATTACCTACCTGCTTATCCTAAACTTCTTAGTATAGGTTGGATAGTGATCCATTAGTGACCCCACCATGTCCTTGTTGCCCCTGCTTCATCATCGACGAGTCGATCAACGTGATCGACGACCAGCCCGACATCTCACATCACATCACATCACACCACTTTTTGTTGCTCGACTCTGCAGAGTTACCATCGAGTGCCGAGGGTGGAACCTCATACATCACTCCTGATGAGATCTCTGTAGTGTAGCTATTTGGTCGTGGACATTGAGGGTGGTTCCTACTTCACCATTTCCGATACGACTCTGTCGTGCAACACCTCAAGTGTGAATCTCGAGGGTGGTTCCTCTTACATTCACCTTGATGATTACATCAAGAGGAATACATCGAGGGTGATTCCTCGCGTTTCCCCCTTGATGTTTGGACACATGGTTACCTTGACTTTACTTGAGACCTTGGTGAAAGTTGGGCGGGCTCGGAGAGAACCCGCAAGATGGTTACATGGCACGGCCGGGCATTCTGGGCCCTTGCCGTAAGTCCATGAGACGGGGCGACGGGGTCACATTATCGTGAGTCTCTGCTCCTCTTCGCAAGCTAATAATACACTATGGTTTGGGTATTTGTTCTGAGTTGGACTCTAGCCTTTACACACTAACCACCACGTGAGAATAGTTATGGGCCTCGACGTCGTAGTATCAGCCGAAGCTTTGTCAGACGTCCAGTTCAGCATGGCGGCACGGCTGGGCCGGCACCATCCTATAGTGGTGGAGCCTGGACCCGCCCTGCGTGCAACGACCTGGGGTGCACCGGGCGAGGGGCCCAAGACCCCGGAGTGCTTAGGATGTAGACCGGCGGGGACCTCTCTGCTGAGCCTAGGTAGGGCTGCGACGTGTTGATCTTCCGAGGCCGGGCATTGACCCTAGAAAGGTGTGTCTGGCCAGAGTGAACAAGCGTGTTGGGTAACGTGATGCACCCCTGCAGGGAAGATTATCTATTAATAGCCGTGTCCACGGTAATGGACGTTCAGACTTACATCCTGATCTTATACAACTACAAATGGATACTTGAGATATGTGGCTCCGGGATTGCTTTATCGCAGGGAGTCGAGGAAGGATCTCTGAGCATTAATGTTACAACATGTTTGTTAATAAAAATGCTATTCTTTACTCTTCTACATGCTGCAAGATGCTTGAAGCTGCTTGATGTAGGGAGGAACCCTAGGGGTCAATCTTTCATGTTTGGAGAGGATCCCTACGAGGAACACGAAGAACGCGCGGAAGGAAACGAGGGAAATCACGGGGGAACACAAGAGAAAACACTCAACCAACACGAATATGATCACACATGTGCTAGATCCAAGAAACACAAAGAGATACACGGTCCAAATCCAACAAAGTACGATACAAGTGGCGGTAGCTCATCTCCGAGAGGTGAATCCACGAGGGATCTTCCCGTAAAGGGGTCTTGAATCCATGGTGGATCTTCTCCGAAGAGGCCAAGGTCTCTCATGAGGAGGAGATCCGTATGGATGAGCAAAGCTCTATCTCAAATGAGCTAATCCTTTGCTAACCCTAACTAGGAGGAGGTGGAGGAGTATATATAGTCTAGAGCCACGAAGGGGTAAGTGAGGGCGAAGGGGTACATGGGCTCAGCCCAATACATTGTGCACAGACAGGGAGGTAGTACCGCTTGGAGGGGCGGTAGTACCACTCGGGCGCCGTTCGATCACAGGAATTTGTCGGGTTCGGCGGAAGAAGGGCGGATGTCGGGCGGTAGTGCCGCTTGGCTGGGATCATCTGCAGTACCGCTTGGCATGGGCGGAAATACCGCCCATTCCAGGCTGGACAGCTTCTCTTCTTGCTTTCGACGTCCATCTTGTGCCGTAGCTTCTTCTAGGCCAGTTCCTTGGTACTTGGCGTCCTCGCTAGGTCGTCCATTGGATGTGGTGGCTCCGTAGCTTTCCTCTAAATACCTGATCATGCATAGCATAGACGCTGGAGGTAGTAGCCATGTCTCACAAGTAGAAAGTGAAGGTTCGGAGAGGAGCGAGTTCACCTTGTGTCCAATGGTGTATATTCGAGGTCTGTTCATGTGTCCTCTTGGGGCTTGGAGAGTAGTCGGAGTGTACATGGGGATCAACGTGGGATGCTCCCCATCATCTCCCCCCCCTTTGGGAAAGATCCAACCTCGAATTGTGATCCTCATCACCATGGAAACGATTGTCGTGGACGGATTTGTAGTTGGACGAAGTTGAAGACATGGCGCAATCCAAGTAGTCCAAGGTGTCTCTGGAGTGATAGACACGCAAAAAGAGCAAACACAAGCGACCCTCAGAAATACAATGGTTAGCGCACTCAAAGTCTACACCATCTAAGAATGAGTCCGTGCGGCAAGATAGTGCGTGGCAAGGCACAAGATGCTTATCCAAAAGATGTAGAATGAGATGTAAAGCATTCATGGGAGCAAATTCATTTGTCGAATGCACAAAGGTGTGGTGGATGTTATTAAAGCGACCATTGTGCAAAATGATGTCATAATGGGATGGTTTATCAAGAACATCAACATGGTAATTGGTGCTCAATGTGATTATGTTGTCATGCAATTGATGATGGGCAATATGATCATGATGTATGAATATGCCATCAAGGAAGATCACAACAAATTTGCTAAGGAAGTGAACAAGCTCATATATCATGGATGACATGGGAATACAAGATGAAACAAGGCAATCATAATGTGAGTCAATCCATGCATAGGGTGCAAACTTGTGGTGAATATGATATGTCCATCAAGCATAACAAGTGTGAGCACAATCAACAAATATGGAGGTGGTGGTGTACCAATGCTTGATGTCGTGGCAAGAGTGGAGTTTTGAAGGTGCGTCCAATAAGTGTGAGTGCTCCTCAATTTGAAGGTCCATAGAGCCAATCTCCAATGTCGCTCCTCCGTTCGCGACATGTATCATGTAGACAACAAGAAGGAAACAACAATGAAAGAGTGACCCATCCAATATGCGTATTTGAGGATGGCTCAAAGAGAAGGAGTTCACCTTTGTGAGGATGGTGAAAATGTTGGTGTCGCGCATCATGTATGCCTTCGCATGACCAAGTTGTAGCATGACTGTACCGCCTTGTGGATCCTTCAAAACGAAAGAACATGACAAACACTCGGAAAAACAAATGAGGTTAGCAAAAGTGCAAAACCTATCATTCGTGTGGTAAGATACCAAACAAGTGTATGCATCATGCTCATCATAAGAAAGGACAAGGGAGTATTTCATAGTATGGAGGCATATGCTGCGAGAACAACCAAATGCAATAGGCTCAATCAAACAAGCATGCATCACAAGTAATATGTCAAAGTCTCCAAGATCAATAAGCATAGTATGGTTGCACTCAATACAAGTGGATATGAGAGAGGCAACTAATGGACACAAGAGACAATGATCAAGATATATCATGTGAGAGGCACGAGCATATATGTCATCAACCCAAGAAAGCAAGTAATAGTGGAACATGGGTGATGCAACATAGCAAGCAATCATAGCGAACAAGTCAAGCATGCTAGTAGTGCGAAGATGCAACATACTAGAGGGAATAATGGGAAGCATGTCATGTGTGCAAATAGTGGGCATGAATAATGCACATGACATATCACAAGCATGAAAGCAAGATATGAGTAGAATGGCATGAATGTATTGGCGAGAGGCCATATGTAAATAGCAATGGGGCATCATGACTCTGCCAACACAACAAGCATCAATAGCATGGGGCACATGATAAACATGGCAAAAGCAACAAGGATCTCCACCAAGCATGCAAATACACATAGGAGTATCATAATGGTGAAGCATGGGTAGATGCAAGCAAGGGTCACAACTGCATGGCAAAATCATGTAAAGAGGCATAACATGCAAAGTGAACACGATAGTATGGGCATAAAGGGACAAGTGATATATAGCCCATAGCCGTGTGAGAGCCAAGAAAAAGAGATGTGCATAGTCCTTGCGCAAAGGGGACGGTGGTAAGGATATTCCACGAGATCCCAAGTCATTGTTGCTCTCAAGAGCTCGTTTCGTCAACTCTTGGGATTGATATGTTGACGAGTATACATGAGTACCTACACAAAACAAAGACAAAGGAAAAATTGTGTGTGCGTGATATATGTACACATCATCCATCATGATGAGCACGTGCATGTGTCAGTTAGCACAAAATATCCAATGCGCAAATAAATGAGATGCGTGATATAGAAACATGTCATCCATCATGAGAGGTTTGTTATTATGTATAGCATAATGGAGACTCAAAGGATGTAATGCATCATGAGAAATATCTAGAGCATTGTTATTCGTGGAATGCACATGGTGCATGCAATTATGGTAATCATGAAAAATATGGAATGCATCAAAATCTCCTAATATGTATGAGGAAACTATGTGGGTCTCCTCATGAGCAAGAGTAGAAACATCACGTGGAGAATATTGACAACATCCAAAACAATGTATATTTGGAACAATGTGATCATGGCATGGCATAGTAGATGAATTGCGCAAATCATGTAAAGGAAGCATGGCAATATCATCACATGAAAAACAAAAGCCAATTACCATCATCTCGTCATTTATGCCGTAAGTGCAAATGGGATTGATTTTAATGGGGCATGCATAGTTACTATGTTGAGATTGTAATGATGCAATATGGGCGATCTCACTCATAGCATATGACAAGTTCAATGGGGTGTCAAACATGAAGTGACCAATAGAATTTCTACATGATATCCTATGAAGCATAGTGTCGGTGTCAAAACCGGCGGATCTCGGGTAGGGGGTCCCGAACTGTGCGTCTAGGCGGATGGTAACAGGAGACAAGGGACACGATGTTTTTACCCGAGTTGGGCCCTCTCGATGGAGGTAAAACCCTACTCTGCTTGATTGATATTGATGATATGGGTAGTACAAGAGTGGATCTACCACGAGATCAAGGAGGCTAAACCTAGAAGCTAGCCTATGGTATGATTGTTGTAATGGTTGTTAGTCCTCACGGACTAAAACCCTCGGTTTATATAGACACCGGAGAGGGCTAGGGTTACACAGAGTCGGTTACAATGGTAGGAGATCTACATATCCGTATCGCCAAGCTTTCCTTCCACGCCAAGGAAAGTCCCATCCGGACACGGGACGAAGTCTTCAATCTTGTTTCTTCATAGTCTTGGAGTCCGGCCGATGATGATAGTCCGGCTATCCGGACACCCCCTAGTCCAGGACTCCCTCAGTAGCCCCCGAACCAGGCTTCAATGACGACAGGTCCAGCGCATATATAGTCTTCGGCGTTGCAAGGTGGGTTCTCCTCCAAATTCCATGTGCTTGCCGAATAGTGTCCGGCTCCCTTACAAATGTTGCGCTCCTTGGCTTCCACGCCCAATAATGGCCCTCTTCCACGCGTTGCACGAATGCAAAAAGCCAGGGTATCTTTTATGTTTTACCCCCTAGCTACGCAAATAATCTGCCTATAATAGAGATAAGAACCCAGATCCAAATCACACATCCTCCTTCCGCGAGTACTCATCGGAGCGCTTCTGACCTAAAACCCATTCCATCATGGACCGTCGATGCGGCTCCTCCTCTCGCGCTCCCAGCCCTCCGCCCGGTGGAGAGATGTTGAGTTCCGCTGTGAGCTGGTGAAGCTTCAAGCGGAGGATATCTTCCTTCGGCCTTCATGGTCCCGGTTCGAGCCGGGCTGGCCACCTACAAAGGTGGGAAGCAAGCGGAGGCCACCCCTAGCCCCTCTAAAGGAGATCGGGTGTGTTTCGTCCCTTATCTAATAAGGGGGCTTGGATTTCCCGTACATCCATTCCTCCGCGGGCTTCTAGAGTTCTATGGACTCCAGCTCCATCACCTCACGCCCGCCTCTATTCTGCACATCGCGGGTTTCGTAGCTCTTTGGGAGCTATTCCTGGGCATCGATCCCCATTTTGCGCTATGGAAGAGGCTATTCTGCCTCGTACCCCGTTCTCATGAGGGGTCAATATATCAAGTGGGCGGTGCCGAAATATGGCGCATCGCCGGGACCGGATATCCATCCGGAACCCCAAGAAAGCGTCTCAAGGCGGCCTTGAATGGTTTTATATAGAAGGCGCTCCTTTGCGGATCGATTCGGATCGGCCTCCCGAGTTGATGAGGGTTCCTCTGAATAAGCGCCTAAGTTGGCGCCATGAGCCCTCAAGCGGAGGAAGACCAGGCGTCCATTATTTGATGGGCGGATAAGATTGCTGGCCCATTCGGATTGACCATGATTGGAGTCATGGCCACGTGCATAATCGCGGGGTGCAGCCTTTGCTGTCTGAGGCCACCCATGTGGGATTTCAACGGGGAAAATGATGCTACCCATCATCGCCGCAAAGGGCCGGAGTCGGCCGAAGATCTGGTGAAGATATTGTCCGGCCTGTACAAGGGGGAGAAGGAGGACTTCCTCCAGACGAGCCCATTGAATGGGTTCTCCATGAATAACCCTCGGCGCTGGGTAAGCGGGAATTTTATTTATCCGACCCATGCTTTCAAAGTTTAAGTACCTTACTTTACGGTTTCGACGCAGGAGCTGCGTCGGGATGTGGAGGGCATACATAGCCCAGCTCCACAACCCGAGGATCCAGAAAGATCCCTTTATCCGGCCTCCGAAGAGGATCTGGACATAAAGGTGGAGCTAATCGACGGGGTGTTCCACCAACTCAGCATGGACAACGCTCTAGTCGCCATTACGGCTGACTACCCCGGCTTGTTACCGGCTTCCCAGGTACTTATGATCGAAGTCCTGACACCATTATTTCATCCTTGCGCATTTCTGACCACCGTATACGACGGTGTTTTGCAGGAGGTGCCTTCAAGGCGGGAAGCCGAACCCGCGGCGACTGTCCAACAAGGGTCCCAACCCCGCAGGCGGAAGAGGGGTGCAGTGCGAATCGAAATGTCACCACAATGGTATAGCTCGCGACCGTTATTTGGGAGAAGATTCCTAGGGGGTATATTAATGCTCATGACTTTTTCAGGAGAAAGAGCGCTCGCCAGACTGTGCCCGGCGAGGTTGCCACCCAAGCCTCCGCCAGACCCGGGCTCCACCACAGTGGGAGGGAGGCGCAAAGCGCGAGCGGATACTCCTCAGCGGAGGATGCCGACAGCTGTCGCCACAGTGCGAGGTGAAAGCGCCATGAACCATAGGCGCCCTTTGGACAATTTTTCGTGATCGTGTCTCTCCCGAGGCGTTGAATGCCTTTAGCTGGAGGCGCGCACCTCCGTGCTGCTCAAGATGGTTTAACGAGCCACGGAGGCGGTATGTAAAAGACATACTGGGTAAGGGATTATAATAGCGGTATATGCGGTAGCCCGAGACTTGAAGTAGTTAAAATAACTGATTTAAGGATCTTTGAATGTCTTGAGGATCTTCTGAGAAGAATACCCAATTGTCCCGGGGCTACAAGAGTGCAAGGCCCAACTTGAGGCGCACTTGCTGCCATGAGGAGGAGACACGAGACCCCTCACGGTAACATATTATTTTGAAAAGATAAGCGGTCTGCGGCGTGCGTGTAAGTCTGACAATGATATTGCAGATGGTGCCGGACTGGATCCGGACAAGCAACACCTACGACGCTAGCTGAAGGCCGGCGAGAGGGTGCTTATGAAGGTGCAGCAGGAGAGGAACAAACTCGGGATGCCCACACCCAGCAGGGAAGAGCTGAAAGGTGTTGGTCGGTATGCAGCTCCATGAAGGAGAATCAGCGGCCGTCGCGGAATCTATGGTAAGTGCTTGGCGAATTCTTTTGAAAAGAAGAGTTGGCGAGAAGCCTATTGACGAAATTTATGCAGTAGGTGCGCTCACAGTCGCCTGCGGAGAAATGCCGGTTCGACGGGTGATCAACTTCGAGCTGGTGCAACTACTCGAGCGTGTTGGCGGTGATGAGTGGCGTCGTCCGGGCCCTATGGCCATCCGTCTCCCTACCCGAGGGCCTTGGAGAGCTTGCGGAGAAAGCTTGAGGGGCGGCAGCTACATTTATGGAAGATATCACTGCCGTCAAGGTGCGGGGAGGCTGGGCCATGGTGAAGGCAGCGGGACAAGAAGGCAGATCAAACCACATGGCGAGTCGGACTGTGGGGCCCGATAAGAAGGAGATCCATGTGAGCTTAGTATGCGGTCAAGTAGAGTTGGCGCTAAGTATTCTAGCAGGACTATAAATTAGACAGACTGTTAGGCGGGATTGAGGAGAATCTGATCGGTCAATTTGTGATGTATTTAAAATAGCGGGTAAAATGCCTTCTAGCGGATTGTAGATCGTTTGTCTTTGGCGACCTTTTGCTTCGACCTCGGGACCTAGAGTCGGAGTGTGTCGAATACCTTCTTGGTTATGACAAAACCGGGGCATGCATGGAGACCCGGCGTAGGGGTCATTAGTGCTTTATCGGACAAGTGCCCAACTAGTTATGTTATATTACATGGTTAGTAAGAAACATCTTCGAGGAGAATAGTTCCGTTAAGGGTTCCTTTCCTGGGAGGCATGCCCTAAAGTGCATGTCGGATGTGAAAAAGCAGGAAAACATCTGGGGGCAGATAGATAAATGTTTAAAAATCGTCTTTCAAGTCACCGGTGAATATTCTCTTAAGAATGCTAGCTTTGGCTTCACCGGTCGAGGTACACATCCGGTGACCGGCGATAACAATCGCAGAGGTGCTCCTTTACCTCCTAGCCGAACAATCGGGAGCGTAGGGGTAAGCACAGAGGCGAGCAACCCAGCTTGGCCAAAACTTAAGTCATATCGATGCATATAATGGTGAATAAAAGGTACATGTGGAAGTTTGACACATGTGCTGGGCATGAAGCCCTTATAAGTAAGCTTCTGTTAGAGAAGCCCCCATGTATAATGAGTGCGGGTAGCACATCAGGTGTGTGCGACCAATGCAGAAATAGGCCCTCAAGGGCTTTTATGAAAAAGGTAGGAGAAGGGAGAGAAAGAAAAGACAGCTGAATTGTGAAAATGTGGAGGAAGGAGACGAACTCTTAGTCCGGCGCTAGGCGTAGAATCTTCGGAGGCGGGCTGCGTTCCATGGGTTCGGCTCGAGTCGGTTATTTGATGCATTCCGTAGAAGGTATGCTCCGCCAGTCAGGACTTGGTCGATGATGAAGGGACCTTCCCATTTGGGCTTGAGTTTATCCTTTTTCTTGTCCGGCAGTCGTAGAACTAGTTTGCCAACATTGTAAGTTTTAGCCCGTACTTCTCTGCTTTGATATCTTCGAGCCTGCTGCTGATTGAATGCGGAACGGGCCTTTGCCACGTCGCGTTCCTCCTCCAATGCGTCCAAGCTGTCCTGCCGATCCAGCTCGGCTTCTCTTTCTTCGTACATGCGCACTCGAGGTGAGTCATGAATTATGTCGCAGGGCAAAACTACCTCTGCACCGTATACCATAAAGAATGGTGTGAATCCGGTAGTACGGTTTAGCATGGTCCGCAGCCCCAGTCTGGTCGAGCTCCTCTACAAAGTCGTATTGGATTCCGTGAGGACCGCACTAGCTTTGGGTTTGATGCGCTCATTATTAGACCATTTGCTCGTTCCACTTGACCGTTGGTTTGAGGGTGGTAAACTAAAGCGTAGTTGAGCTTAATGCCCATATTTTTGCACGAGAGTTTGACCTCATCGGCCGTGAAGTTCGTGCCATTATCGATAATGATGCTGTGGGGGACACCGTAACGGTGTACTACCCCAGATATGAAGTCTATCACTGGTCCGGACTCTGCCGTTTTAACTGGCTTAGCCTCTATCCACTTGGTGAATTTATCCACCATGACCAGTAGGTATTTTTGCTTGTGGGTTCCCCTTTGAGGGGTCCAACCATGTCAAGCCCCCAGACCGTGAACGGCCAGTTAATGGGTATAGTTTTGAGGGCGGTGGGTGGCATATGGCTCTGATTAGTAAGAGGCGACAACCAGCGCATCTTTGGACTAAGTCTGAGCATCTGCCCGGGCCGTCGGCCAATAAAATCTGTGCGGAATGCCTTGCCTACAAGGGCCGGGCTGCGGCGTGGTGTCGCCTAGTCCGGCATGAATTTCAGCGAGAAGGTTTCGCCCTTCCTCTTGGAGATACACCTTTGAAGGACTCGGTTGTGCTTTTCTTATAAAGTTCTCCCTCGTGGACCTTGTAGGCTTTAGATCGCGAACTATGCGGCGGGCCTCATTTTGGTCTTGGAAGTTCTGCCTAATTAAGTAGGCTAGGAATGGCTCATCCGCAGGCGATTCTGCCATTATTTCGTGGGCTGAAGGTGTTATTTCATCGGTGAGCCACCGATTATGTCGATTGTTACGTGTTGGGTGGTGCGGCTGCTCCGGGTTGTTATTTCGGACTCCTCTTCCCATAATGCGGATGGCTTAAAGAGCCATTCGGGAAGATGTTTGGAGGGACATCGTGCGTGTTTTCGTGCCGATCGTGCCAATCGTCGGCTGCTTGGTTATTATCCAGACTCGTGGTGGAATTGAGTCCTTGAATCGGTGACATTTTAGGACAGCGTTACGATAGGCTGCCATTTTCGGATCCTTGGCGTCAGTCTCCATTTACTTGGGATATTGCAAGGTTTGAATCCCCGCGCACCTCTAGGCGTTGAATGCCCATGGAGATTGCCATCCGGAGGCCATGTAGGAGGGCCTCGTATTCGGCTGCATTGTTGGAGTCCGTGTACATTATCTGAAGTACGTATTGGACTGTGTCCCCGGTTGGGGATGTCAATACGATGCCAGCCCCCAAGCCAGCCAACATTTTGGAGCCGTCGAAATGCATAATCCAATTGGAGTATGCGCCGTACTCTTTAGGGAGTTCAGCTTCAGTCCATTCAGCGACAAAGTCAGCCAAGACTTGCGACTTTATGGCTTGCCGAGGTTTGTAAGTTATATCGAATGGTAAGAGCTCAATGGCCCATTTTGCAATCCTGCCCGTCGCGTCGCGGTTGTTTATAATGTCGTTGAGGGCACTTTGGAGGCCCTTGTTATCGAACACTCTTGAAAGTAGTGTCGGAGCTTCGGGATGCCATGAACACGCGTCGCTATCTTTTGATAGTGCGGGTGCAGGACTTGCGGGGAGTTAAGGCGGTGGATCGTAGTACCTGGTTTTGAAGAGAATTTATGCCCATACATTTCTCGTTCGACGGACGAGCAACCTGCGCTTACAACTTGATGTGTTGCGCGATATATAACAATGTTGGTTCACCGGGTTAGGCACAGCCGGGACCGGTTGTTGCCAATATGGCTTTTATTTCTTGAGTCGGCGGTGGCAGCATCCGTCCACTCAAAGTGTTGATGCGCCTAAGGAGGTGATAGAGGGCAATGCCTTTTCTCCCAAGCGGAGATGAAGCGGCTTAGAGCCGCCACGCATCGATCGATTTTGTATTTGTTTGAGGTCTTTTGGAATATCCGGTTGTGTGAGCTCGGATCTTGGCTGGGTTTGCTTGAATTCCTCTCTTGGATCTGATGAAGCCGAGGAGCTTTCCGGTGATGCGCCCAGCGCATTTTCGGATTCAGCTTGATGTCATATGCTCGGAGGTTGTCGAATGTGAGCCTCAAATTGTTTACTAGAGTTTCAGCGTGTTTGGTTTTGCGACTCGTCGTCTCGTATGCCTCTGCTATTTTGCGAATCTGGGTAGCGGACATATACGAATCATCTTGATATGTTGCCGGAGTTTTTGAGTCGAAGGGCATCATGTTGAAGCGAATGGTCCATATGGAGTAATGAATGTCGTTGCGGCTTGGTCGCCTCCGCCATCTTAATTTGATGGTAGCGGAGTATCGTCAAGGAAGCACAATGAATCGTGCCTGCAAAGTAGCATCGATTATTTGGTCGATGCGGGGAAGGGAAGGGATCCTTTAGGCGAGGCCTTGTTGAGGTCTTTGAAATCGACACATAGGCGCCGGATTTATCCTTCTTTGGTACCATTACCAGTTGCTAGCCAGTCCGGATGTTTGATGTCTCGATGAATCCGGCTTCCGATGGTTTGGCTAGCTCTTCTCCCATTGCTGTCTTTTGGGTTGGAAAATCGCGAAGAGCTGTTTGGTGGCTTGAATCCTTTTAGGATGTTTAGGCTGTGTTACGCCAATCTGCGTGGGATTCTTGGCATGTCAGAAGGTGTGAGCAAAGATGTCCCAATTTTCGAAGGAATTCTCGTAGTCTGGCGTCTACATCGGGGTTCAAGCTGTGCCCGATGGAGGCCGTCTTTGTTGGGTCCGTTGGATGGACACTGGAATTTGACTATTTAAATCAATTTGGTTTAAAGGAGGTGGACTTGGATCTCTTATCGATATCACATCATCCCTATTCACCGTAGGGCGTAGCGATGAGTTCCTCTGCAGCTAGGGCTTGGATAGTGCCTCCAAGGCTAATCAGGTGTCTTGTTTTGGTGTAGTCTTTGTGTCGGATCACTAACGAGTGATTATTCCGCGGGCCGGGCATCTTAAGCTTCATGTACCCGTAATGGGGTATGGCTTGAAAAATTGTGAATGCCTCCGTCCTAATATAGCGTGATATCCTTTGCTGAGCAGGGCCACTTAGGACATGACCTCTTGGACTGTAATTGTCCGTGACCGAACACCACATCAAGTGTGATTTTTCTGTGCAGGCGCTTCGGCTAGGGATTATTCCTCTAAAGGTTGTGCTGCTTCGCTCAATGCGGCTCGAGTCTATTTCCATTTTTGAAGAGTTTCCTCGTAGATGAGGTTTAATCCGCTGCTGCCATCCATGAGTACCTTGGTAAAGCGGCCGTCCACTATTGGTGAGGACCAATGCGGTGGTGCTCGGGCTGTTGGTTAGGTTCATCCTGGCGTTGAAGGTGATGGCCGTGTCGCTCCATGGATTTGTTGTTGCTACTTGGTAGACTTGGCGAGGCTGCGGATTGTTCGTTTCGCATATTATTTGATCGGAAGTCTCGAAGACTATTGACACCGTCTTGGTCTTGTTGGAGTGGCTCTCGGGGCTAAAGCTCTTCGCCACTTTTGGCCACTGCCGTAGTATCCAACATGCTCGAAGGCTATGTGTTGGAGTGGCGTATACATCTTGTGAATTTTACGAGGTCCATTGAGCCATCCCTCGATCGGTTCCGTGCCCTTTATGGGGTTTTGCTTTTTGGTTTTTGTACACGGTGCACGAGTGTGATGCACCCTTTTGTTAGGGACTAGGGTTGTATTCGGGGCGGATTGTCCCAAAACTTAGTTTGGTTTTGGAAACTCTCCATCGCCTGATACTTCGTACTATGGGCGCTAGATCGTGGCGTGTAATTTCCACGGTGGTGATGGCGTTCAAGATTCCCTAAATCCATGCAATTATTGCAGAAAATTGAAATGCGTTTTCCTCTCGGCAGTCCTTTATCCTGTCCATAACCAGGAGGAATCTAGCCCACTAATGATGTACTGTTTCAGCGGGCTCTTGCCGGATTTGAGATAGATCGCATATTTCTGGGTGGGTGGGTGGAATTGAGTCTGGAACCCTACCCATCTCGAGGCTCAAGGGCGAAAGGTTTCAATTTGGAAGCTTGGATTCTGGGCGTTGTCCAGCGAGTCGTCCGATGCGACTTTAGGTTGATGCTTGAGCGAAGTTCGTCCCTCATGAGAATCCGGCATGGAGGGTTGAGTCCGGACATGACTAGTTTTCAATAGAGGAGAAGAGTCGCGCGTTGTTTCTCTACCACCGCAACATGGTGGGTAACACAGGGAGAGTTAATCTCTCTCGGATCGGTTTTAAGCCCAATCGATTGTAGTGCATTGCGACTCGAGCGGCGTCGATCCAAGAGCTCGTTCTGGACGAGAGCTCCATTGGATCCAGCTGCTCGGCGAATTCGAGTTAGCGTGAAGATTGCTTTTGATGACTCGAGAGGTCATCATCGAAGCGATGGCGAGCAGGCGGTCATGAAAACCACCCAGCGGATAGTTTGGCGGCAGCCAAAAGGCTCCTTTGGCGAAGATACCGTCTTTAAAGGCGGGAAGAGGCATCCTTCCTATCGGTGGCGGCACAGAGGAACTCTCAATGAAAGCACCAATGTCGGTGTCAAAACGGCGGATCTCGGGTAGGGGTCCCGAGCGTGCGTCTAGGCGGATATTAACAGGAGACAAGGGACACGATGTTTTACCCAGGTTGGGCCCTCTCGATGGAGGTAAAACCCTACTCCTGCTTGATTGATAATGATGATATGGGTAGTATAAGAGTGGATCTACCACGAGATCAAGGAGGCTAAACCCTAGAAGCTAGCCTATGGTATGATTGTTGTAATGGTTGTTCATCCTACGCACTAAAACCCTCCGGTTTATATAGACACCGGAGAGGGCTAGGGTTACACAGAGTCGGTTACAATGGTAGGAGATCTACATATCCGTATCGCCAAGCTTGCCTTCCACGCCAAGGAAAGTCCTATCTGGACACGGGACGAAGTCTTCAATCTTGTTTCTTCATAGTCTTGGAGTCTGGCCGATGATGATAGTCCGGCTATCCGGACACCCCCTAGTCCAGGACTCCCTCACATAGCATCACAACTAGGCAACTCAACATGCTCATCATCATATTCATCATAAATAGGTAAGTCAAGGCATGAAGAAGTCTCACTAGCATGAAGCATGGGAATAGGTGGGTCAACATCATGGGAGCAATTGATGTCAAGAGAGTCCACTAGTGGGACAAGATAAGCACCATCACCTATGTTACCTTTGGAGCATCGCTCATGTGTTGTAGGTGAGGTGTTGAAGACCAAGTCATGGTCATCGTCATCTTGATGGAACCATGTGTGGGTGCATCATCATCCACCATGGCCATCGTCGTCTCCATTGGAGGGATGGACTCGTCGAGGATAGGCATGTCGTCATGTAGGAGACCTAGCACCAAAGAAGAAAACACACTACGAGTAGAGGTTAAGTCATAAGAAATCATAGTGGCCTCACATGTCGTGTCAACTATCTCACTCGCTAAGTGTTGTGGCTCACTCACTCCCTCAAGGATGCTCTCGCTCATATGGTTGGTGGAGTCACTCAAATGGCGCTCAACCTCACATAGGATGTTTGGCATGCTCTCATGTGTGGGGATAGTGGTGGTCACACTCATCCTCTCAAAGGAAATGCTCTCAATGTCACATATGGTGGAGTCACTCATCTCTCTCATGGGGTGTTGGCTCTCCTCACATGACAAATTGGGCATCTCGACATATGTGGGTGTCGGAGAGATGTAGGTGCAAATGTCTCTATGCGCGGTCGTGTAGCTTGACTCGGAGTATGAGTCCAATATGGGCGTCGTCTTCATGTTGTTGAAGAGGTTCGCGCTCGTCACCGTGGTTGAAGGGGATGGCCCTTGCTCGACATTCTTGTCGCCGTCTTGTTGTTGGAGGCCCATATGATGTGGCACCTCATAGATCATCTCCATGACCGAAGGGAATTTCCCATGCTCTGCCATCTTCCTTGAGGGGCTTCTGAAGATGGAAGTGTCGCCCTCACTCGTAGGTAGTCGCCTTGGACTTTATGAAGTCGTTGTAGGCGTACACATGGGAAGTAGGCGAATATGTCGTACGTACAAAGGCGAAGATGCGTTGATAGCACTTGGTGAAGATGCCGAAGTGGTGGCTGTAGCCATAGCACCGTCTTGGTGTTGGTCGTCTCACGGTCTTCTCTTTTGCTCATGAAGCTTGGACTTGGCGTGAAGTAGGGCTTGTTGGGACTTGGGCATTTGCGCTTGTGGAGCATCTTCATGATGATGATATCATTGTCGTGCTTGAGCTCGTAGTAGATGCCGTGCGTCATCATCGTGCACATGTTGTTTGGAGGTGACTTGCCCTTCATGACAATGTGGATCACGAACGTGATGGTGGTCGCCATGTAGATGTGGACGAGGACAATTTGCACTTGCATCATTTTCGCGCTCCGAAGACTTGTGGCTTGAATGTCGTCGCCTTGAAGATGATGAAGGGGAATAAGACTTGATCAAGGCTCTAATATCCTCCATCCTTGCATCTTGCTCCTCTTTTTGTGCGGAAAGCTTCTTGTCGATGTAGTCCCTTTTCCTTGCTTCGGAGTGAAAAATGTCGATGGAGATGTTCTCGATGCGCTCTCGCAATCTTGATTGTGTGCCTTACATTTGTCATTGTAGATCGAAGATGGACGCTTTGGAGATGTAGTTGTTCACACCGTCGTTGTTGTCGTAGACCGGATAGGAAAAGCCTTGCCTATCCATTACAAGACTCGAGCAAATATGAGTGGGAGAAAGAGAAGAACTATACCAAATGTACCTTAACCAATGTTGAAGATGGATCAATGATCACTCAATGTGTAACAAGGAAATAGCACAATTGGTACCAATTCTTGTCGGTTCTCACACCTACACAAGTAAAGCTTATGGTGGAGCTCGGTGAGGATAATGGCACAAAAATTTGATGCAAATTGTTAGCAAGAGTCAATAATGTTGAAAGAGATTCACAAATTTTCAAGCGAAACAAGTACACCAATAGAAATATGTGGCACGCGGAAACACACACGCGGATAGATAAATGGGGTCGTGCAACCAAGGAATGGGCACAAAATGTGGAATCCACGGAAAACGCTCGTGTTGCACAACTCAAGAGAGACGCTAGCACAATTGCTCAATAGGCGGATACGACACTTGTGCACAACCTATAATATGCAAAATGGATAAACTTTCTATCCCAAGTATTCTATGTATGTATGGTTCTCGGTGTTTCTCTCAAGATGATCCAAAATGATCGGATATGAAAATCTTATGTGCAATGTGGTATGATGCTATGGCACTTCCTTACAAGCTTCTTTGCTCTCTTTCTTTTGCTTAAAAGCTTATTCTCTTTTTTGTATGGCCAATTTTGCACAATGCACAAACCAAGATAGCAATTGTGTATATGCGGGAACAAACTTGTGACACAAGATATGATACCAATATATGCACCATGATGATATGGTATGTATGCAATGGGAAGTATGATCACTAATGTGCACAAGTGACATTGCCGGCAATACTCAAATGACTAGTCTCGATAGGCAAGTAACGCAAAATGGGTTAGGGTTATAAATGCAATTTGCAAGGGGAAAATACAATGGTTTCGTCGAGGTTACCATACTTGGCGATGATGAGAGGCGGTGTTGCCGATGTCGACCCATTCCTAGTTAGCCGAAACACCCTAGGAAACGGAAAAACCCAACTCAGAATCTCAAGGACAAATGTCAAATGGTCGTAGCGGAAAGCGGTGGTGGTTTGCACTTGGCCATGCGGAAGTGGAGGTGGTGGTTGGTGAAGAAGCAATTGCCCCTAAGTAGCCGAAACACCTTAGGAGACTCGAATCACTACTCAAGCAACCGCTAATGCTATGGGGCTCAAGATGGGTTAGGTTGTGGAAGTCGATGGTGGTGTAGCGGATGATATGGTGGAGGGCCTAAGCAAACTTTCCAAATTTTGGAAAATTGTTGGAGTCAAATGGTGTTGCAACCTATCTAGATGGATGGGGGATGTCAATAGCTACTCAACAAGCTAAAGAACACGAAAATCGGACTCCGGATGTGGAAGTTATGGGCAAAACGGTGAAACTCGGAACGCTGAAACTGGGTGGGGCGGTAGTACCGCTAGGGAGTGCAGTAGTACCGCATGTGGTGCTCAGCGGTAGTACCGCTTGGAGGGTCGGTAGTACCGCTCGTGTCGGGATTCTTCACAGATCGAATCGGGGCGCGATTTTGGGGCGGAAATGGATGATTTCGGTGGCAAAATTTGACGAATTTCGTGGATGGAAGGTGGGTAAACTTGGGGAGATGCTAGATCCACTCGAAACCAAGAAAATACACGGATCAAAATCAACGAAACATCATCAAAACCAACAAATCACAAAAAAAATTGGGGGCTATTTTTGGTGGGGATTTTCGGATTTAGGACGAAATCAACAAAATCAAGCTAGAAAACTAAGGGTAGGGGCTCCAAAAACGTGATCAACGTGACTCATGATACTAAGATGATGTAGGGAGGAACCCTAGGTGCCAATCTTTCACGTTTGGAGAGGATCCCTACGAGTAACACGAAGAACGCGCGGAAGGAAACGAGGGAAATCACGGGGGAACACAAGAGAAAACACTCAACCAACACGAATATGATCACACATGTGCTAGATCCAAGAAACACAAAGAGATACACGGTCCAAATCCAACAAAGGACGATACAAGTGGCGGTAGCTCATCACCGAGAGCAGGTCTTGAATCCACGAGGGACCTTCCCGTAAAGGGGTCTTGAATCCATGGTGGATCTTCTCCGAAGAGGCCGCGGTCTCTCACGAGGAGGAGATCCGTATGGATGAGCAAAGCTCTATCTCAAATGAGCTAATCCTTTGCTAACCCTAACTAGGAGGAGGTGGAGGAGTATATATAGTCTAGAGCCACGAAGGGGTAAGTGAGGGCGAAGGGGTACATGGGCTCGGCCCAAAACACTGTGCACAGACAGGGCGGTAGTACCAGACCCTCGGGCGGTAGTACCGCTTGTAGAGCTTCAGCGGTAGTACCGCTTGGAGGGGCGGTAGTACTGCTCGGGCGCCGTTTGATCACAGGAGTTTGTCAGGTTTGGCGGAAGAAGGGCAGATGTGGGCGGTAGTGCCGCTTGGCTGGGATCAGTGGCAGTACAGCTTGGCGTGGGCAGAAATACCGCCCGTTCTAGGTTGGACAACTTCTCTTCTTGCTCTGGACGTCCATCTTGTACCGTAGCATCTTCTAGGCTGGTTCCTTGGTACTTGGCGTCCTCGCTAGCCCGTCCATTGGATGTGGTGGCTCTGTAGCTTTCCTCTAAATACCTGATCATGCATAGCACACACGTTGGAGGTTGTAGCCATGTCTCACAAGTAGAAAGTTAAGGTTCGGAGAGGAGCGAGTTCACCTTGTGTCCAATGGTGTATATTCGAGGTCTCGTCATATGTCCTCTTGGGGCTTGGAGAGTAGTCGGAGTGTACATTGGGATGAACGTGGGATGCTCCGCACCACTGCTTGAAGATGCTAGTCTTCGATAGGCTAGGCCTTCCCCCTCTATTCTGGCATTCTGCAGTTCAGTCCATAGCAAACCTTTCATTTGATACCAATGCATACTTAGTTTAGATCTGATGCTTGCGAGTACTTTGGATGAGTACTCACGGTTGCTTTGCTACCCCTTTTCCATGCTTGCGGGTACTTTGGATGAGTACTCACGGTTGCTTCTACGTGGAGACCGCCGACAACCAGGAGTAGTTAGGAGGTCCCTGGCAGGAGGCCTTGCCTCTTCGATCATTGATGTTTGTGCTAGCCTTCTTAAGGCATTCTTGTTTAACTTATGTCTGTTCTCAGATATTGTTGCTTCCGCTGACTCTTGTGTATCAAGCTTATATTCGAGCCCTCGAGGCCCCTGGCTTGTAATATAAAGCTTGTATTATTTTGATTTGTGTCTAGAGTTGTGTTGTGATATCTTCCCCTGAGTCCTGATCTTGATCATACACATTTGCGTGTATGATTAGTGTACGACTGAATCAGGGGCGTCATAGGTCGTCAATCCCTTTCTGGTAACGATGCCTCAAATTGGCTAGAAGACATGATAAAGTTGTGATAGATAGGATAAATAGACCGCAAAATAAATAAAGTGCAGCAAGGTATTTTTGTATTTTTGGTTTAATAGATCTGAAAATAAAAGCAAAGGAAAATAGATCGCAAAGGAAAATATGATGAAAAGAGACCCGGGGGCCGTAGGTTTCGCTAGTGGCTTCTCTCAAGAAAAATAGCAAACGGTGGGAAAACAATTACTGTTGGGCAAATGATAGAACTTGAAATAATCATGATGATATCCATGCAATGATCATTATATAGGCATCACATCCAAGATTAGTAGACCGACTCCTGCCTGCATCTACTACTATTACTCCACACATCGACCGTTATCCAGCATGCATCTTGTGTATTAAGTTCATGGAAAAACGGAGTAATGCAATAAGAACGATGACATGATGTAGACAAGATCTATTTATGTAGAAATAGACCCCATCTTGTTATCCTTAATAGCAACGATACATACGTGTTGTTTCCCCATACATCCTTTGGGATCAAGCACCGTAAGATCGAACCCATCACAAAGCACCTCTTCCCGCAAGATAAATAGATCAAGTTGGCCAAACAAAACCCAAATATCGGAGAAGAAATACGAGGCTATAATCAACCATGCATATAAGAGATCAAAGAAGACTTAAATAACTTTCATAGATAAAAACATAGATCTGATCATAAACTCAAAGTTCATCGGATCCCAACAAACACACCACAAAAAGACTTACATCATATGGATCTCCAGGAGACCATTGTATTGAGAATCGAGAGAGAGAGAGAGAGAGAGAGAGAGAGAGAGAGAGAGGAAGCCATCTAGCTACTAACTACGGACCCGTAGATCTACAAAGAACTACTCACGCATCATCGGAGAGGCACCAATGGACATGATGAACCCCTCCGAGATGGTGTCTAGATTGGATCTGTTGTTTCTGGAACTTGCGGCGGCTAGAATTGATTTTCGTCGTCTCCCCTAGGGTTTCTGGAATATTGGGGTACTTATAGAGCAAAGAGGCGGTGCGGGAGGCCACCGAGGTGGGCACAACCCACCTGGGCGCGCCTGGGCCTCCAGGTGCGCCCTGGTGGGGTGTGCTCCCCTCGGAGCTCCCCTCAGCTACTTTCTTAGCCCACTAGATGTCTTCTGGTCCAAAAAAATCCACAAAAAGTTTTGTTGCGTTTGGACTCCGTTTAGTATTGATTTCCCGCGATGTAAAAAACAAGCAGAAAACAACAACTGGCACTGGGCACTATGTCGATAGGTTAGAACAAAAAATGATAAAAAATGACTATAAAATGATTGTAAAACATCCAAGAATGATATAACAGCATGGAACAATCAAAATTTATAGATACGTTGGAGACGTATCAATGATATGAGAAGTCAATTGTATACACAATTGAAATTGAAATCAACAAAGCAATTTAGAAGAGCAAACATGTTAAAGAAACATGCCTAAACATAGCCGTTGTGCCATTGGAGTTTTGATTGGATCCTTCAATTTAAAAATAACTTTGTATGAGCAAATAAAGTGATACAAGAGCAAATCAGTATGCATCATAGCAATGGGATCTTAAATGAGAATAGTTGTTATTTAGGTTTAAGCACTTGTTCTACACGAAGAGTATAGTAAGATGCAGGCATATAGTACTTAGAAATAAAAAATAAGCCCATATACCTTACCACGTTCTTGGTTCGGGACCAGTACATAACAAGGCGTTCCCAGTCAACGTCCCGTAAATGTGTCTCAGGAGAACGTAAGGAATTTGATGAGTTTCTTTGCCAGTGAAGTATGTTTTCTTCAGGTAATTCTGATACTGCCACCAAGCATTCTTGAAGATAGCAGAGGTATTAGCACAGGTTACCTCATCCCGAGTTTCCAAATCGGTCCTTCTCTATAGAGAAAAATGGTAACGTTTGTTGTACTATAACGAGCATGGAGGTAGAATGTATGGGACAAAGCAAAGTAATTGCCATGAATAACATTACTTACACATAACTCCTGCATGAGCACCTGCAACTAGCATTTTCCTTCATTTTAGTGTAAAATTTCCATGATGGGAAGATACACACATAGGATTTAACAACATCAAATGCAATAGATGCTAAACTATGAATGGCTGGTTGTGCTTCGTCCATAAGAATAGGTGTACTACTTGGTGGAGTTGGGTTCGCCGTGGTAGTACTGGCGCTTTGGGCACTGGAGCTGCCTTACTAAATGCTCTTGTTTGGGAGCTCTGTGGCAGAGATGGTGTTGTGTCAACTGGAACTGGGTTACTATCTGCCGGGATTGGGGTTAGATTGGGTGAAGCTGGTTCTCTGTCCATCGCACCAGGGGTACAATCTGCGAGTCTGGGTTATCACTGGTGCAGATACCTGCTATACAAAACAGCTTTTACCCCCTTTCCGCGATGGAGTTTTAAGCCGTTACCTAGTGAGTGTGTGTGATAGGAGGGGTCCTTCCCACACGACCCAGAAACCGTCGGGGATAGGCCCTCCGGCCACACAGGCGGGGGGCAAAAAGAGCTCGTGTGCCATCAGGCGAGGCTTCAAAGCCGAATCGTTTCCGTTCATATGTACATCCCACACAGTGAATCCCAGAAAAAAGTTTCAGTTCGTATGTATATCACACACAGATTTTTGTGTGGAAACGTTTGTGCAAGGTGGCCTAATGGAAATAGTTCTCTTCCAGAAGTCGTGTGTGATTGTTAGTTGATCCAACACGCCTACTTTCTAGAAACCGTGTGGGTTTTTTGAGTTCATCGCCCACTAAGGGAGTCCTGGATTAGGGGGTCCTCGGACAGCCGGACTATATACCTTGGCCGGACTGTTGGACTATGAATATACAAGATTGAAGACTTTGTCCCATGTCCGGGTGGACTCTCCTTTGCGTGGAAGGCAAGCTTGGCAATTTGGATAAGTAGATCTCCTTCTCTGTAACCGACTCTGTGTAACCCTAGCCCTCTTTGGTGTCTATATAAACCGGAGGGTTTAGTCCGTAGGACAAGAACAATCATAATCATAGGCTAGCTTCTAGGGTATAGCCTCTACGATCTCGTGGTAGATCAACTCTTGTAATACTCATATCATCAAGATCAATCAAGCAGGAAGTAGGGTATTACCTCCATCGAGAGGGCCCGAACCTGGGTAAACATCGTGACCCCCCGCCACCTGTTACCATTAGCCTTAGATACACAGTTCGGGACCCCCTACACGAGATCCGACTGTATTGACATCGACATTGGTGCTTTCATTGAGAGTTCCACTGTGTCCTCATGATAAGGCTTGATGGCTCCTTCAATCATCCTCAATGATGCGGTCCAGGGTGAGGTTTCCCCCCCGGGACAGATCTTCGGATTCAGCGGCTTCGTACTACGGGCCAACTCGCTTGGCCATCTAGGGCAGATCGATAGCTACGCCCCTGGCCATCAGGTCAGGTTTGGAAGCTTAAACTACACTGCCGACATCCGCAGAGACTTGATCTTCGCCGGATTCGAGCCCATGTCAGGTGAGCCGAACAGTCACGACAATCGTGACTTAGATCTACCATCAGGCAGTGTTCGGGAGATCACACCTGCGACTGCCCAGGCCATCAATCTGGAGCAGATCGTGCCATCTAAGGACGGGTGGATGGACCCCGTCACGGAGGACGCACACTCATCGGTGCTTGAGCCGAACACAGACTTCACATCCAAAGAAATCTGTGTCATCGGACCCTCGGACTCGTCTCCGGCCACAGGCTCTGAACCGAGTACGTCCGTGCCTATCAAATCTGATTGGGCACCAATCATGGAGTTTACCTCCACGGATATCTTTCAGCACTCGCCCTTGGGCAACGTGCTAAATTCATTGAGGTCTCTCTCCTTGTCAGGAGACTCTTGGTCGAACTATGTCCGGCTGGAGTGGGAAGCGGGCGACGAAGAAATTCGTTACCCACCCAGCACGCACTTAATAGCCACCGTCGATGACTTAACCGACGTGCTTGACTTCAACTCCGAAGACATCGACGGTATGGACGATGATGCAGGAGAAGAACAGGAACCACCGCCCACAGGGCGCTGGACAACCACCTCATCATATGATATATATATATATATATATATATATATATATATATATATATATATATATATATATATATATATATATATGGTGGACACACCCAAAGAAGGTGATGGCGATGAGGCAATGGAGGATATTCCCCCAGAG
The DNA here is from genome assembly GCA_021437245.1 of Aegilops speltoides. NCBI lineage: Eukaryota > Viridiplantae > Streptophyta > Magnoliopsida > Poales > Poaceae > Aegilops > Aegilops speltoides. The sequence goes on from CM038141.1 coordinate 236,790,537, forward strand.
AAGCAATCTAAGCACAGGCGTCATAGGCGCCGCTCTAAGACCCGCCATAGCAAAAATAGCGATATCGACACAAGGGATGATAGCAATCCGGATGGTGCCGAAGACGAAAACAATCCCGCCCAGCCAGGCTTTGGGCAGGCCAAGCAGGAGGATGGGCAAGCTATCCCTAAGGAACAGGCAACAGATGGAGAATCAGAGGATGACAATTACATGCCCCTCTCCGAAGACGAAGCGAGCCTCGGCGACGAAGAATTCATCATGCCTGAGGATCCCGTCGAGCAGGAGCGCCTCAAGCGCTAGCTTATAGCCACTGCAAAAAGGCTGAAGAAAAAAGCAGCAACAGCTTCAAGCTGATCAAGGTCTGCTAACTGATAGATGGACTGAGGTCCTGGGCCTCCTGGCAGCCGAGGAATACGGACTCGAGCGCCCTACCAAAAGTTACCCAAAGCACAGGTTGCTACCTCAACTAGAGGAGGAGGCATCAAAGCCTACACCACTAGCGCATGATGCGGCTGACCGGCCACCTCGTGGCCGAGACAAAGCGGTGTTTTAGCCCAAAGTCCAGCCCGCACCCTGACGCCAAACAAGCAAGAACACGAAGGCCCGGGGCTCCATGCATGACCTGCGAGACAAATCGAAAAACAAATCAGGACATTCAAGATCGATCTACGGATCACGGGGGCGCGCCCCAACGCGTGACGATGACCGTCACGCCGGATATACCAACAAATCTGGCCGGACCGAATACAATGTAGCCCAGCACAGAGGCGCCGCACACCCCCAATGCTTCACTGATGAAGTAATGGATCATGAATTCCCAGAAGGGTTTAAACCCGTGAACATTGAATCATATGATGGTACTACAGACCCCGCGGAATGGATAGAAGATTTCTTCCTCCACATTCACATGGCCCGTGGAGATGATCTACACGCCATCAAGTACCTCCCACTAAAACTCAAGGGACCGGCTCGGCATTGGCTGAATAGCTTGCTGGCAAACTCCATCGGGAGTTGGGAGAACCTGACAGATGCATTCCTGGACAACTTCTAGGGCACTTATGTGCGACCACCGGATGCCGATGATCTAAGTCACATAACCCACTAGCCCGGAGAGTCAGCCAGGAAATTTTGGACTCGGTTCCTAACTAAAAAGAACCAAATTGTCGACTGTTCGGATGCCGAAGCCCTAGCGGCCTTTAAGCATAACATCCGTGACGAGTGGCTTGCCCGACATCTCGGCCAAGAAAAGCCAAAGTCCATGGCAGCCCTCATAACACTCATGACCCGCTTTTATGCGGGCGAAGATAGCTGGTTGGCTCGTAGCAACAACACAGCAAGTAATCCTGGCAGATCAAAAGCCAGAGATAGCAACGACAAACCATGACGCAACAAACACAAGCGTCGCAAAAACGGTGATAGCGCCGAAGACATGGCAGTCAATGCCGGATTTAGTGGCTCCAAGTCCGGTCTGCGGAAAAAGCCATTCAAAAATAACAATTCGGGCCCGTCCAGTTTGGACCGCATACTTGACCGTCCATGCCAAATTCATGGCACCCCAAGAAGACCAGCCAATCATACCAACAGATAATGTTGGGTCTTTAGACAAGCCGGCAGGTCAGGTGCCGAAAACAAGGGGAAGGTGTCTCAAAGCGACGATGACAACGAGGTGCCCCGATCACCGAACACAGGAGGCCAAAAGAAATTTCCGCCGCAAATCAAAATGGTGAACATGATAAACGCCACCCACATTCCCAAGCTGGAACGGACGTGCACTATTAGGGATGTGGACTTAACGGAGCCAGTCGCCCCACAATATAACCTATGGCCGATCACCTTCGATCGTACGGATCGTCCGGCCAATACCAATCAGAGTAATCCAGCCGCACTCGTCCTTGATCCAATAATTGATGGATTCCACCTCACACGAGTCCTTATGGACGGAGGCAACAGTCTAAACCTGTTATATCAGGACACAGTGCGCAAGATGGTATCGATCATTCGATGATCAAACCCACTAAAACAACCTCCAAAGGTGTTATACCAGCCGTGGAGGCCAGTTGTACAGGCTCCATCACCCTGGAAGTAGTCTTTGCAGCAAACAATTACCGTACCAAAGAGTTAGTCTTTGACATCGTCCCCTTCCGCGGCGACTATCAGGCACTGCTCGGACGAACCACGTTCGCTCGATTCAACACGGTGCCACATTATGCCTACCGTAAACTCAAGATGCCCGGTCCGTGCAGCGTCATCACGGTTAATGGCAGGGCCGAACTTCCCCTCAATGTCGAAGAGTCTACCACCGCTTTAACAGCTGAAGCAACGAGTGGCACCTTTCAATCGAACCTCGAGTCGATAGCCAAGCTCCCGGACACCACCAAAGGAGTCCGAACTACTGCGGGGCAGGATAACCCGGCTCGTCCGGAGCTCAATTAAACACTCCGGCAAAAGATAAGACAAGCCACATACTGCGGCTCAACCGCCCTGTGGCACACAAACATTTCTTGCATTTTCTTTGCAGGTTCACCCTGGCGTAGGCCAGGACTGATGGCGTGGAAATAGTTCTAACGCGTAAGGGAATCTTTAGATATTCCCCTCGATGACCATCCGACTACACTCTGGATCCGCATACAACTTCCTCCCGCCTGGTCTCAGCTGGTTCCGCAGTCATATTTCTTTTTATCACATTACCTGTACTCATACGCATCGACGTATTATTCAAATACAACATATGTATTTATATGATGCCTATTTGCTGTTATTTCTTACTGAAACTCTTTTGTAAAAAGGCAGCTGCACTTCGCGATATGCCATAATATGCCAGGGGCTTCATTATACCCATAATACGGCAATAAAGTCCGAACACATTCACGGCGGTTCGGCACCCCGAACTTATAACATTATATGCATCAGCTCCGAATCATATCTTGGGTCAATAGTTGGGTTTGCCCGGCTCTCATGTTTTGGTACCTTACGTTCCGCTATATCGGCAAAGGTAGCACAGGGGGAACTACTGCGATTGTGTCCCGATTCTTCTAGACGAGCACCTCAGTAGAGAAAGCCGAAAACTGACTGTCATGATACAGCGGCAGCTGTTCGAGAGGTTGTAAAATATTTAAGGATTTCTTCCGCATAATGCCATAACCAATGCAGCGTGCGATGGATCAGCTTTTCTTTCGATCGGGTGCTTATAGATCCCCTCGTGTGGTCGTCCAAACACCAGGGGCAGCGCCTACCATCCTTTTGTCAAACTCCTATGGCTAAGTGAGAGTGATAAAGCCCTATAGTCCGATTGCTTGGTTCGATGTGCTGAACACCTCCGTCAAGGACCCAAAACTGGGATAAAGAGTGCTCAGGTTTATCCCGAACACCCCCGTACTTACTACGTGGGGGCAGAAGCCGACGACTAGCCAACTCTCAGTATTAATATATAAAATGGCCGCGCAGGAGGAAAAACTTTCAAATAACAGGAAATAAATAATAGAAATGACCTTGTCTAACATTACAAAGGACAACATGACTGTATTCATGGAAATATAATGTCCTTGGTGCATTGCTCCACCGCCAGGCGGGCTCCTTTCAAGACACTATCATAATATAATTCGGTCTTTCGGCGCTCCTTCCCCTCCGGCGGTCCCTCGGTCATCAGCTTTTCTGCATCCATCTTCCCCAGTGCATCTTTGCACGGGCGAAGGCCATTCGCGCACCCTCCATACAGACTGACCGCTTGATGACTTTGAGTCGAGGGCAGGCACTCACAAGCCGCTTCACGAGCCCAAAGTAACTGTTGGGGAATGTAGTAATTTAAAAAATTTCCTACGCACACGCAAGATCATGGTGATGGCATAGCAACGAGAGGGGAGAGTATTGTCCACGTACCCTCGTAGACCGTAAGCGGAAGCGTTATGACAACGCGGTTGATGTAGTCGTACGCCTTCACGATCCGACCGATCCAAGTACCGAACGTACGGCACCTCCGAGTTTAGCACACGTTCAGCTCGATGACGATCCCCGGGCTCCGATCCAGCAAAGCTTCGGGGATGAGTTCCGTGAGCATGACGGCGTGGTGACGATGATGATGTTCTACGGCGCAGGCTTCGCCTAAACTCATGACGATATGGTGAGGTGGAATATGATGGAGGGGGCACGCTGCACGGCTAAGGAGCGATCCGTAGATCAACTTGTGTGTCATGGGGTGCCCCCGCCCCGTATATAAAGGAGCAAGGGGAGGAGGCGGCCGGCAAAGGGAGGCGCGCCAGGGAGGAGTCCTACTCCCATGGGAGTAGGATTCCCTCCTTTCCTAGTCCAACTAGGAGACCTTCCATGTAGTACGAGTAGGAGAGAAGGAAAGGGAAGAGAGAAGGGAAGGAAGGAGGGGGTGCGGCCCCTCCCCCTAGTCCAATTCGGACTAGGCCTTGGGGGGCGCGCGGCCTGCCCTAGGCAGCCCCTCTCTCTTTCCCGTATGGCCCAATAAGGCCTAATATTTCTCCCCGGCGAATTCCCGTAACTCTTCGGTACTCCGATAAATACCCGAATCACTCGGAACCTTTCCGAACTCCGAATATAGTCGTCCAATATATCGATCTTTACGTCTCGACCATTTCGAGACTCCTCGTCATGTCCCCGATCTCATCCGGGACTCCGAACTTCTTCGGTACATCAAAACTCATAAACTCATAATATAACTATCATCGAAACCTTAAGCGTGCGGACCCTACGGGTTCGAGAACTATGACCTAGAACTATTCTCGGTCAATAACCAATAGCGGAACCTGGATGCTCATATTGGCTCCTACATATTCTACGAAGATTTTTATCGGTCAAACCGCATAACAACATACGTTGTTCCCTTTGTCATCGGTATGTTACTTGCCCGAGATTCGATCGTCGGTATCTAATACCTAGTTCAATCTCGTTACTGGCAAGTCTCTTTACTCGTTCTGTAATGCATCATCTCGTAACCAACCCATTGGTCACATTGCTTGCAAGGCTTATAGTGATGTGCATTACCGAGAGGGCCCAGAGATACCTCTCCGACAATCGGAGTGACAAAACCTAATCTCGAAATCGCCAACTCAACATGTACCTTCGGAGACACTGTAGTACTCCTTTATAATCACCCGATTACGTTGTGACGTTTGGTAGCACCAAAGTGTTCCTCCAGTAAGCAGGAGTTGCATAATCTCATAGTTACAGGAACATGTATAAGTCATGAAGAAAGCAATAGCAACATACTAAACGATCAAGTGCTAAGCTAACGGAATGGGTCAACTCAATCATATCATTCTCCTAATGATGTGATCCCGTTAATGAAATGACAACTCATGTCTATGGCTAGGAAACTTAACCATCTTTGATTCATGAGCTAGTCAAGTAGAGGCATACTAGTGACACTATGTTTGTCTATGTATTCACACATATATTATGTTTCCGGTTAATACAATTCTAGCATGAATAATAAACATTTATCATGAAATAAGGAAATAAATAATAACTTTATTATTGCCTCTAGGGCATATTTCCTTCAGTCTCCCACTTGCACTAGAGTCAATAATCTAGTTCACATTGCCATGTGATTTAACACCAATAATCATATGTGTATATGATTAACACCCATAGTTCACATCGTCATGTGACCAACACCCAAAGGGTTTACTAGAGTCAATAATCTAGTTCACATCGCTATGTGATTAACACCCAAAGAGTACAAAGGTATGATCATGTTTTGCTCGTGAGAGAAGTTTAGTCAGCAGGTGCTCGTGACATTGAGCCGTATGTATTTTGCAAATATTCTATGTCTACAATACTCTTGCGGAGCTACTCTAGCTAATTGCTCCCACTTTGAATATGTATCAGATTAAGACTTAGAGTCATCGGATCGATGCCAAAACTTGTATCGGCGTAACCTTTTACGACGAACCTTTTGTCACCTCCATAATTGAGAAACATATCCTTATTCCACTAAGGATAATTTTGACCAATGTCCAGCGATCTACTCCTAGATCACTATTGTACTCCCTTGCCAAACCAGGGCAGAGTATACAATAGGTCTGGTTCACAGCATAGCATAATTATAGAACCTATGACTGAGGCATAGGGAATGACGTTCATTCTCTTTTCTATTTTCTGCCTTGGTCGGGATTCGAGTCTTACTCAATTTCACACCTTTGCAACACAGGCAAGAACTCTTTCTTTAACTGTTCCATTTTGAACTATTTCAAAATCTTGTCAAGGTATGTACTTATTGAAAAACTTATCAAGCGTCTTGATCTATCTTAATAGATCTTGATGCTCAATATGTAAGTAGCTTTACTGAAGTCTTTCTTTTAAAGAACTCCTTTCAAACACTCCTTTATGCTTTGCAGAATAATTCTACATTATTTCCGATTAATAATATGTCATTCACATATACTTATCAGAAATGTTGTAGTGCTCCCACTCACTTTCTTGTAAATACAGGCTTCCTTTGTAAGTCATGCAAAACTATATGCTTTGATCAACTTATCAAAGCGTATATTCCAACTCGAGATGCTTGCACCGGTCCATAGATGGATCATTTGGAGCATGCACATTTTGTTAGTACCTTTAGGATTGACAAAACCTTCTGGTTGCATCATATACAACTCTTCTTTGAGAAAACTATTAAGGAATGCAGTTTTGACATCCATTTGCCAGATTTCATAAATTGTGGCAATTGCTAACATGATTCGGACAGACTTAAGCATTGCTACAGTTGAGAAAATCTCACTGTAGTCAACACCTTGAACTTGTCAAAAACCTTTTTGCGACAAGTCGAGCTTTGTACTACTATCAACGTCCGTCATCCTCTTGAAGATCCATTTATACAATATGGCTTGCCGATCATCGGGCAACTCCACCAAAGTCCACACTTTGTTCTCATACATGGATCCCATCTCAGATTTCATGGCCTTAAGCTATTTTGCGGAATCTGGGCTCATCATCGCTTCCTCATAGTTCGTAGGTTCATCATGGTCTAGTAACATGACTTCCAGAACAGGATTACCGTACCACTCTGGTGTGGACCGTACTTTGGAAGACCTACGAGGTTTTGTAGTAACTTGATCTGAAGTTTCATGATCATCATCATTAGCTTCCTCACTAATTGGTGTAGAAATCACTGGAACTGATTTTAGTGATGAACAATTTTCCAATTCGGGAGAAGGTACAGTTACCTCATCAAGTTCTACTTTTCTCCCACTCACTTCTTTCGAGAGAAACTCCTTCTCTAGAAAGGATCCATTTTTAGAAACGAATATCTTGCCTTCGGATCTGTGATAGAAGGTGTACCCAACAGTTTCCTTTAGGTATTCTATGAAGACGCACTTCTCCGATTTGGGTTTGAGATTATCAGGATGAAACTTTTTCACATAAGCATCACAGCCCCAAACTTTAAGAAACGACAACTTGGGTTTCTTACTAAACCACATTTCATATGGTGTCATCTCAATGGATTTTAGATGGTGCCCTTTTAACGTGAATGCAGTTGTCTCTAATGCATAACCCCAAAACAATATTGGTAAATCGGTAAGAGACATCATTGATCGCACCATATCAAATAAAGTGCGGTTACGATGTTCGGACACACCATAACGTTTGTGGTGTTCCAGGTGGCATGAGCTGTGAAACTATTCCACATTGTTTTAATTGAAGACCAAACTCGTAACTCAAATATTCATCTCCATGATCAGATCCCAGAAACTTTATTTTCTTGTTACGATGATTTTCCACTTCACTCTTGAAATTCTTTGAACCTTTCAACTATTTCAGACTTATGTTTCATCAAGTAGATATACCCATATCTGCTCAAATCATCTTGTGAAGGTCAGAAAATAACGATACTTGCCACGAGCATCAACACTCATTGGATTGCATACATCGGTTTGTATTATTTCCTATAAGTCAGTAGCTCGTTCCATTGTTCCGAAGAACGGAGTTTTAGTCATCTTGCCCAAAAGGCACGGCTCGCAAGCATCAAATGATTCATAACCAAGTGATTCCGAAAATCCATCTTTATGGAGTTTCTTCATGCGCTTTACACCGATATGACCCAAATGGCAGTGCCACAAATAAGTTGCACTATCATTATTAACTTTGCATCTTTTGGCCTCAATATTATGAATATGTGTATCACTACAATCGAGATCCAACAAACTATTTTCGTTGGTGTGTATGACCATAGAAGGTTTTATTCATGTAAACAGAACAACAATTATTCTCTAATTTAAATGAATAACCGTATTGCAATAAACATGATCATATCATATTCATGCTCAACGCAAACGCTAAATAACATTTATTTAGGTTTAACACTTATCCTGAAAGTTAAGGGAGTGTGTGATGATGATCATATCAATCTTGGAACTACTTCCAACACTCATCGTCACATCCCCTTCAACTAGTCTCTGTTTATTCTGTAACTCCTGTTTCGCGTTACTAATCTTAGCAACCGAACAAGTATCAAATACTCAGGGGCTACTATAAACACTAGTAAGGCACATATCAATAACATGTATATCAAATATACCCTTGTTCACTTTGCCATCCTTCTTATCCACCAAATATTCAGGGTATTTCCGTTTCCAGTGACCATTTCCTTTGAAGTGTAAGCACTCAGTTTTAGGCTTTGGTTCAGCTTTGGGCTTCTTCGTGGGAGTGACAACTTGCTTGTATTTCCACTTGAAGTTCCCTTTCTTTCCCTTTGCCCTTTTCTTGAAACTAGTGGTCTTGTCAATCATCAACACTTGATGCTCTTTCTTGATTTCTACCTTCGTCGATTTCAACATCACGAAGAGCTTGGGAATCACTTTCGCCATCCCTTGCATATTATAGTACATCATGAAGTTCTACTAACTTGGTGATGGTGACTAGAGAATTCTGTCAATCACTATCTTATCTGGAAGATTAACTCCCACTTGATTCAAGCGATTGAAGTATCCAGACAATCTGAGCACATGCTCACTAGTTGAGCGATTCTCCTCCATCTTTTAGCTATAGAACTTGTTGGAGACTTCATATCTCTCAACTCGGGTATTTTCTTGAAATATTAACTTCAATTCCTGGAACATCTCATATGGTCCATGACATTCAAAACGTCTTTGAAGTCCCGATTCTAAGCCGTTAAGCATGGTGCACTAAACTATCAAGTAGTCATCATATGGAGCTAGCCAAACGTTCATAACGTCTGCATCTGCTCCTGCAATAGGTTTGTCACCTAGCGGTGCATCAAGGACATAATTCTTCTGTGCAGCAATGAGGATAAACCTCAGATCATGGATCCAATCCGCATCATTGCTACTAACATCTTTCAACACAGTTTTCTCTAGGAACATATCAAAATAAACATATGAAAGCAACAACGCGAGCTATTGATCTACAACATAATTTGCAAAAAACTACCAGGACTAAGTTCATGATAAATTTAAGTTCAATTAATCATATTACTTAAGAACTCCCACTTAGACATCTCTCTAGTCATCTAAGTGATCACGTGATCCAAATCAACTAAACCATGTCTGATCATCGCGTGAGATGGAGTAGTTTTCAATGGTGAACATCACTATGTTGATCATATCTACTATATGATTCACGCTCGACCTTTCTACCTCCGTGTTCCGAGGCCATATCTGTATATGCTAGGCTCGTCAAGTTTAACTTTGAGTATTCGCATGTGCAACTGTTTTGCACCGTTGTATTTGAGCGTAGAGCCTATCACACCCGATCATCACGTGGTGTCTCGACGAAGAACTTTCGCATAGCGGTGCATACTCGGGAGAACACTTCTTGATAATTAGTGAGAGATCATCTTAAAATGCTACCGTCAAACAAAGCAGAATAAGATGTATAACGAGATAAACATCATATGCAATCAAAATATGTGACATGATATGGCCATGATCATCTTCGCCTTTGATCTCCATCTCCAAAATATGTCATGATCTTTACCGTTACCGCACGACACCATGATCTTCATCATCTTGATCTATATCAATGTGTCGTCACATGGTCGTCTCGCCAACTATTGCTCTTGCAACTATTGCTATCGCATAGCGATAAAGTAAAGCAATTATTTGGCACTTGCATCTTATGCAACAAAGAGACAACCATAGGGCTTACGCCGATTGCCGATAACTTCAACAAAACATGATCATCTCATACAACAACTTATATCTTATCACGTCTTGACCATATCACATCACAACATGCCTGCAAAAACAAGTTAGGCGTCCTCTACTTTGTTGTTGCAAGTTTTACGTGGCTGCTACGGGCTGAGCAAGAACCGTTCTTACCTACGCATCAAAAACCACAGCGATAGTTCGTCAAGTTGGTGCTGTTTTAACCTTCGCAAGGACGGGCGTAGCACACTCGGTTCAACTAAAGTTGGAGAAACCGACACCGCTAGTCACTGTGTGCAAAGCACGGCAGTAAAACCAGTCTCGCGTAAGCGTCTGGCGTAATGCCGGTCCGAGCCGCTTCATCCAACAATACCGCTGAACCAAAGTATGACATCTTTGGTAGCGGTATGACTTATATCGCCCACAACTCACTTGTGTTCTACTCGTGCATATAACATCAATGCATAAAACCTAGGCTCGGATGCCACTGTTGGGGAACGTAGTAATTTCAAAAATTTCCTACGCACACGCAAGATCATGGTGATGGCATAGCAAAGAGAGGGGAGAGTATTGTCCACGTACCCTCGTATACCGTAAGCGGAAGCGTTATGACAACGCGGTTGATGTAGTCGTACGTCTTCACGATCCGACCGATCCAAGTACCAAACGTACGGCACCTCCGAGTTCAGCACACATTCAGCTCGATGACGATCCCCGGGCTCCGATCCAGCAAAGCTTCGGGGATGAGTTCCATCAGCACGAAGGCGTGGTGATGATGATGATGTTCTACGGCGCGCAGGCTTCGCCTAAACTCATGACGATATGACCGAGGTGGAATATGGTGGAGGGGCACCGCACACGGCTAAGGAGCGATCCGTAGATCAACTTGTGTGTCATGGGGTGCCAACCCCCCCCCCGTATATAAAGGAGCAAGGGGGAGGAGGCGGCCGGCCAAGGGAGGGCGCGCCAGGGAGGAGTCCTACTCCCACCGGGAGTAGGATTCCCTCCTTTCCTAGTCCAACTAGGAGACCTTCCATGTAGTAGGAGTAGGAGAGAAGGAAAGGGAAGAGAGAAGGGAAGGAAGGAGGGGGTGCGGCCCCTCCCCCTAGTCCAATTCGGACTAGGCCTTGGGGGGCGCGCAGCCTGCCCTAGGCAGCCCCTCTCTCTTTCCCGTATGGCCCAATAAGGCCCAATATTTCACCCCGGCGAATTCCCGTAACTCTCCGGTACTCCGATAAATACCCCAATCACTCGGAACCTTTCCGAACTCCGAATATAGTCGTCCAATATATCGATCTTTACGTCTCAACCATTTCGAGACTCCTCGTCATGTCCCCGATCTCATCCGGGGCTCCGAACTCCTTCGGTACATCAAAACTAATAAACTCATAATATAACTGTCATCGAAACCTTAAGCGTGCGGACCCTACGGGTTTGAGGACTATGTAGACATGACCTAGAACTATTCTCGGTCAATAACACATAGCGGAACCTGGATGCTCATATTGGCTCCTACATATTCTACGAAGATCTTTATCGGTCAAACCGCATAACAACATCGTTGTTCCTTTGTCATCGGTATGTTACTTGCGAGATTCGATCGTCGGTATCTAATACCTAGTTCAATCTCGTTCTTGGCAAGTCTCTTTACTCGATTCGTAATGCATCATCTTGTAACCAACCCATTGGTCACATTGCTTGCAAGGCTTATAGTGATGTGCATTACCGAGAGGGCCAGAGATACCTCTCAGGCAATCGGAGTGACAAAACCTAATCTCGAAATCGCCAACTCAACATGTACCTTCGAGACACCTGTAGTACTCCTTTATAATCACCCAGTTACGTTGTGACATTTGGTAGCACCCAAAGTGTTCCTCCGGTAAACGGGAGTTGCATAATCTCATAGTTACAGGAACATGTATAAGTCATGAAGAAAGCAATAGCAACATACTAAACGGTCAAGTGCTAAGCTAATGGAATGGGTAAAGTCAATCATATCATTCTCCTAATGACGTGATCCCATTAATCAAATGACAACTCATGTATATGGCTAGGAAACTTAACCATCTTTGATTCAAGAGCTAGTCAAGTAGAGGCATACTAGTGACACTATGTTTGTCTATGTATTCACCCATGTATTATGTTTCCGGTTAATAAAATTCTAGCATCAATAATAAACATTTATCATGAAATAAGGAAATAAATAATAACTTTATTATTGCCTCTAGGGCATATTTCCTTTAGTAACTGCTTGGAATCGGCTTGGCGGGCCATAGCCGGATAATTAAATCCTTCATGGCTAGCTCGGCCGCCTTATGCAGTTCGATCAGCTGCTTCAGTTGGTCGGCAAAAGGCACCGGATAATTTGGTGCCAGATGCTGCATCCAGAAGAGCTTATCCGCAGTGTTCCTTTCTTCAGCCCGGTAGAATTGGGCGGCATCAGATATGCTGTGTGGCAGCTCCGCAAATACCCCTAGAGAAATTAGAATTCAAATTATCAACTCGATTTTCTCCTTTCAACTACCCTCTTTGTATAGAAAAAGCCTTACCAGCCGCAATTTTCCTGGATTTCCTTCAGGGCATCTTGGGCTTCCCCCCGGGCATCACTTGCGGCCTGGTGAGCTTGGGAGAGTTCGGATTCTTTTCTTGATAAAATCTGCTCCAAGGTCTCGCATTTCATCACGGCCTCTTGAAGCTCTCACTCAGCTTCAATAACTCGGGCCTCATATTTTTCACGAAGAGCCTACTCTGCGGTTGCCTTCTTCTCGGTTTCGGCCACAACCTTCTTAAGAGCCTCAATTTCGGCCGTCGCCCCTAGAGCACATCATAAAAATATTTTCATCATGCACAAATATTCACTTTTGCTAAACGAACAAGGTTTCCACATACCTTGATTCTCCTCCAACTGCTTATTCACTCGGCCAAGTTCTCCTTCGGCCCGCTCCAGACTATGCCTCAGTCCGGATACTTCCGCAGCATGAGAGGCGGCAGTCGCTACAGATGACTGCTTATTAAAAGAGATAGATGTCATCAAGTGAGTCTCCTGCGAACATAAATTTGATCCTCTGTCCGGTTCTTTCTTTCACCGAACAGTGTATCAGGGGCTGCTATCTATACTATGACACTCTTGCAAACCTCATAAAACATACCTCAAAGCCTCTTATAAGGCTGATACAGGATTCATTCAGTCCACTCTCAGCGGACTGAATCTTCTCAATCACCGCACCCATAATGGCACGGTGTTCATCGACGATGGAGGCGCTTTTCAGCGCCGCCAATAAAGCATCCGGCACCTCGGGTTGGACAGTGGTGGCCGGTGGAACAGACACACCCCCTTCAGCCGACAGAGGCCGCCTGCCTGATTCTGGAGCCTTATTGGTCTCCGGAATCGTGTCCGGCTGGGGGCCGGATTCAAGATGGCCCCCGCCATCGACGTCCATGGGAGCCTTCTCTCCCATGTGTCCGGCCCCGGAAGTATGTCCTTCTAGCTCCGCCTTTACGGTTCTCTCCCCCCCTCCTTGGCCTGGGTCTTCCTGGGACGAAACGTCGGTGTCATTCACACGTTTGGGGGAAGGGGCCTTCGGGGGTGTCCCGCTCTCCATAGCATCCGAACCCAGCAAATACTCCGACAAGGATTGTTCGGCGCGGGACCTCGCTGGACTGTAAAAAGTATGGCTCACATTAAGATATTATGCGATAACAAGTCTGGACGCATAAGCGTGTTTGGATTTTATACTCACGAGTTCACCAGGGGTTGGGCCATGGGATCCCACTCCGGGCTGCTATCGGTGGCAGTGGTGGACTCCTCTGGAAGAGGAGTTTTTCCCCTCTTAGGCGACTCGGCCTCCAAGGATGTGGAGGTCGTCCTTTTCTTTCTTCCCCCCGCTGGGGATTCGTCTTCCTCCTCCTCCTCGTCCTCTTCGGAGGAAGAACGGGCATTGGAGTCTTCAGATTTTGTGTCCGAGGCACCACGGTGACGGAGGCCACCCCTGGTCTTCTTGGCCTCCTTCTCGGCCTTCTTCTTCAGCGCCTTCTAAGGCACCAGGACCAGCATCTTCGTCAGAAGTGGGCCGGCCGGTTCTTCTGGCAGCGGGGCCGGACAGAAGATCTGCCCCGCCTTCTTCGCCCACCCCTAGGAGAGTCGTGGGAAACACATTAAGCATTTTTCTAAGGGTATGCGAATAAAACATATGAATTGTCAACATACAGTGACTTACCGAACTTGTAGGGCAGGACAGTTGGTACCCGCGATCCTCGGCCGAGTCCGGCCAAGATTTGCCGGACTTAAAAAGCACCTTCGAGATGTTCTTGTGCGAGGAGCCAAAAAGCTCTAGCAGGGTCTGGTGCTTGGCCGGGTCGAGCTACCATAAATTGCATGCCCGGTGTTGACAAGGTAGAATCCGGCGAACTAACATCACCAGGACTACATTGACAAGTTTGATGTTCTTGTCTTCCATATCCTGGACGTGCGTCTGGAGCACCGACAGTTCGTCAGACGAGGCCCTGTTCAGGCCCTTCTTGGGCCAGGACGTAAGTCGCAAGGGGGCTCCGGATCTGAATTCCGGAGCAGCGGCCCATTCCTTGCCACGCGGCTCAGTGATGTAAAACCACTGCTGCTGCCACTCCTTGACGGAATCATTAAAAGTACCTATTGGCCATGTGATGTTGGGCATCTTGCTCACCATGGCGCCTCCGCACTAGGCATGCTCGCCGCTCACTACCTTGGGCTTCACATTGAAAACCTTTAGCCATAAGCCGAAGTGTGGCGAGTTGCGGAGAAAGGCCTCACACATGACGATGAATGTCGAGATATTGAGGAAGGAATTGGGGGATAGATCATGAAAATCGATCCCGTAATAATACATGATGCCGCGAACGAATGGGTGGAGGGGAAACCCTATCCTGCAGACAAAATGGGGGAGGAATACCACCCTCTCATGGGGTTCCGGAGTGGGGACGATCTGTCCCGCCGTCAAAATACGGTGGCCGATTCTCTTGGCCAGATACCCAGCCTCCCAAAGCTCTTTGATATCCTTCTCCCGAATGGTAGAGGCCATCCACTTGCCTCTTGCTCCGGATCCGGACATTTTCAGGAAACCTTTTTGGGTGGAGAAGATGAACGCTTGGGCGCTAGGGCTCGAGCGGGGGGGGGGGGGGGATGGATGAGCAGAGGAAGAAGAAGGCGTGGGTGAAAAAGGGAGTTCTTATCCCCTTACAAAGGCAGCAGAGATCCTGCGCCTCCCCACTTGCCCGGTAAACTCGCTTATTCCCCAAGCACCATGATTGATGGCGTGGTTGGGTTACCCATACCCGTATTTATGAGAATCCCGTGATAAGGGGACACGATCTCTGCTTCGACAAGACGTGCCAATAAAACCACCTCGCGATATGTGCGGTGGTGGGTTGGGAAAAACGGTTCGAATAATGACCGGGCCGTGGCGTGATGTCACGCTATGAAAAGTTGTCAGCGGATTAGATTTGTGGAATATTGTGCTCTCTACGGTGGTATGGTGAATTTGTTTTGCAGAGCCGAACATGGTCCTTGTGTTCAAAATCTTGTATGGAGTATTCGGAGAAGGAACCCGCCTTGCAATGCCAAAGACAGTCTGCGCGCCGGACTCATCATTATTGAAGACTGGTTCAAGGGCTACTGAGGGAGTACTGGATTAGGGGGTCCTCGGACAGCCGGGCTATATACTTTGGCCGGACTGTTGGACTATGAAGATACAAGATTGAAGACTTTGTCCCGTGTCCGGGTGGGACTCTCCTTTGCGTGGAAGGCAAGCTTGGCAATTCGGATATGTAGATCTCCTTCTCTGTAACCGACTCTGTGTAATCCTAGCCCTCTCCAACGTCTATATAAACCGGAGGGTTTAGTCCATAGGACAAGAACAATCATAATCATAGGCTAGCTTCTAGGGTTTAGCCTCTACGATCTCGTGGTAGATCAACTCCTGTAATACTCATATCATCAACATCAATCAAGCAGGAATTAGGGTATTACCTCCATCGAGAGGGCCGGAACCTGGGTAAACATCGTGTCCCCCGCCTCCTGTTACCATTAGCCTTAGACGCATAGTTCGGGACCCCCTACCCGAGATCCGCCGGTTTTGACACCGACACCCACGATGTTGTCTGAGTAACCGTCTGCAATAGAAACCCCAATAAGTAGGGTAATTAGCCTATTATTGATAATCCATGTAGTAATCAAATTAACATTTCTTATAAAACACACTAGATATTTCATATCCGTATAACAACAACCAGGATTTTATAATCGAATTATATCAGATAGCTTCAGCACTCAGTTACACCAAAGAGGGATATAGCTAGCTATACCATTACACAACAGCACCAAGTTTCACATGCAACATCAGAAACCTTTGGAAAAGTAGCATCACACATGGTAAATGGACAGATGAATATCATCTAGGAAACTACAGAAGTGGAAGGCAAATATTGAGCCTTCAGTGATGTTGAACGTCCTTGCAACCTTAGGCCAGTGCTATGGATAATTGCCCACCCAATCTTCGTCCTCTTGAGGAAGACTTCAATATTGTACCATGGGTGTTGAATGAATACCTTCCTTGCCTCTAAACCATGCAGGTTGTTTGAGAGGTAATCATCGGTGAACTGCTTCGGAAAGTACTGAAAATAAAGATATGCATAAATCGTTGTTATAGATTTTAAAATTGCGCAAGGGGTAAAAACAAGGTAAATGAGTTAGTACCATCCTATAGTTGTCTGATGTCTTCTTCATTGTGCAAACAAAGATCTTGTTGTTATTCGTCGCAAGTTTCTTCATCCTAACAATCTTTCTGAGTTTCTTGACTTGACTGATATTAATGGACATCTCATTTCCCCATATGCAAAATGGGTCGAACAATGGGTCTAAGACTCTGATAGCAGGACCTACATGTGCAAGACCAAATTGTAATAAACCTAAATATTAGAATGATTCCTACAACTGCACAATAATGTGCTATTAGCAAAAGGACCATGCATGAGCAAACCTCGATGGTAAACCGCAGTGTCTCCCATTGTTTCCCTACAACACATATAAGGAAGATCTTGATCAGGTTAACTGAGAGTTGCCATACTATCAGTACAATATGTATTGAGTACAACCAAATTTGATTTATTTCTCACATGCATAACAATACAAAATTGTACCCACAACAAATGAAAATCAAATTGCAGAATTGAATCAAATAGTTAAATGGACAACAGACCAAATGAACCAAAACAGTTAACTGAGCACGACATTGCAGAATAGAAACATGTACTAGAAGATAAGACGGATAACGAAACAAAGAATGCTTGAGAACAATACTACGATATGTAGTAATTGTTGGACCAAACTGCTACTGAACATTACATTTCAGAATATCAGATTGCATATTAACATTACAGAGGACAATCACTAGAAGGCATTGTTGATGGCCTCGAGAAAACAACACGAACTGTATTTTAAAGTAGACAACCGCGTGGCAGTGTCGATGGTGGCCTCGAAGACGAGGTGCTCCTCCAAGATCTGGCGGTCGCCACACAAAGCAGCCATAGCAACCTCGTCTGCATGTGCGGCCGTGATTTGTTTCTCCGCTGCCAGATGCTACTGAGCTCCACGTTATATTGCGTGCAAAATGGCTGTGGGTGGTGCTTAATTGGAGGACGGGGCCAGTGATTTCAACAGAAGGTGTCGTGCCGTCGGTCGGGGCATGTCGGGCCAGGAAGGTGGAGGATGGTGTGGGTGGGGTGTGGATTACCTGACCATATCGACGAGGCTGCACAGCAAGAAGGGTCGCCGGCGAGGAGGCGACACTGCAAGAAGAAGGGTCGGCTGCGAGGAGGCAAACTGCAAGAAGAAGGGTCACCGGTGAGGACACGACGCTGCAAAAAGAAGGGTCGCCAGTGTGGAGGCGGTGCTGTAAGAAGAAGGGTTGCTGATGAGGGGGCTGAGCTGCCAGTAAGCAGCAGTGAAGATTTGAACTTGGAAAGCAAGGAGGAATAGTGGAAATGTGGCTTTGGTGGGAGGGAGGGGGCTGATACGTCTCCAATGTATCTATAATTTTCTGATTGTCCAATGCTATTATATTATCTATTTTGGATGTTTTATATGCATTAATATGCTATTTTATATTATTTTTGGGACTAACTTATTAACCTAGAGCCCAGTGCCAGTTTCTGTTTTTCCTTGTTTTGAATTTCGCAGAAAAGGAATATCATATGGAGTCCAAATGGAATAAAACTTTGTGATGATTTTTCTTGGACCAGAAGACACCCGTAGGACTTCGAACCCAAGTCATAAGACCCATGAGGCGGCGTCAAGGGTGGAGGGCACGCCCTAGGGGGGTTCCCCTACCTTGTGGCCCCATCGGGAGTCCTCGGACCTACCTCTTTGTCCTATAAATTTAGATATATTCCAAAACCCTTAGTGAAGGACATATGCACTATAGGCAATAATAAAGTTGTTATTTTATATTTCCTTATTCATGATAAATGTTTATTATTCATGCTAGAATTGTATTGATCGGAAACTTAAATACATCTGTGAATACATAAACAAATACCGTGTCCCTAGTAAAGCCTCTACTAGACTAGCTCGTTGATCAATTCCTAACCATAGACATGTGTTGTCATTTGATAACGGGATCACATCTTTAGGAGAATGATGTGATGGACAAGAGCCATCCGTTAGCTTAGCATATTGATCGTTCAGTTTATTGCCATTGCTTTCTTCATGTCAAATACATATTCCTTCGACTATGAGATTATGCAACTCCCGAATACCAGAGGAATACCTTATGTGCTATCAAACATCACAATGTAACTGCGTGATCATAAAGATGCTCTACAGGTATCTCCGAAGGTGTTTGTTGAGTTGGCATAGATCTAGATTAGGATTTGTCACTCTGAGTATCGGAGAGGTATCTTTGGGTCCTCTCGATAGTACACATCATAAGCTTGCAAGCAAATGACTAAGGAGTTTAGTCACGAGGTGATGTATTATGGAATGAGTAAAGATACTTGCCGCTAACGGGATTGAACTAGGTATGAAGATACCGATGATTGAATCTCGGGCAAGTAACATACCGGTGGACAAAGGTAATTATGTATGTTGTCATAACGGTTCGACCGATAAAGATCTTCGTAGAATATTGTCGGATGTTGGGTTCCGGCAGACCCTTAAGGTTCGAACTCTGGGGTGCGCACGAAGATCTTTCCCCTACCGATCTACGTCCGATTGTCTCGAGAGGATCTAAGCTAAAACAATGAACAACACAAGGGACACGAGATTTATACTGGTTCGGGCCACCGTTGTGGTGTAATACCCTACTCTAGTGTGTGGTGTGGTGGACTGCCTCAGGGGCTGATGATGAACAGTACAAAGGGTGAACAACCTCGGGAGAGGTGTTCTTGAGCTGGTGCTATGAACTGCTTGAGTGAGTTCGATCGCTCTCTCTCTCTCTCTCTCTCTAGTGAGCCCTCGATCCGTCCGTCCCTTTCCTCTGTGGTGGCTAGTCCTATTTATAGAGGCCCTGGTCCTCTTCCCAAATATTGAGCGGGAAGGGCGCCAACAACAACCATTTCGAAGGGGAACATCTAGTACAAGTTATCCTAACTAAAGTTGGTCTTCGGCTGCCAAAGGCACTGGCGACGACGCCGTCTTGGGCTCCACAGTGACCTCCATCCTGCTGCTCTGTTGGTCTTGTTCTCGTTGCACTAAAATGGCAACCCTTGCCTAATGCCTCGATACTCCACGCCTGTGCTTGCCACCTTTGCACCAAAGAGGAAACAAGGACACTGCGCAGGCCAGCGCCCGCCTGGCACCCGCCTGGTCTCGATCGTCATGGCTTGCGTCACGAGCACCTCGCGAGGTACCCTGCCTTGATCTCTCTGCCTCCTCGCGAGCCTACCTGGCGAGGCCGTTCTTGAGGAAGCCTTGTGTAAATGCCCATGAGGCCAGCCCCTCGTGAGGTCTTGAATCTTGTCTTGATGAAGATGGGCGTCTTGGGCCCCACTCGAGAGTCATGCCGTAGGCGCGAGCGAGCAAGTCTGGGACCCCGTTCCTAGAACGCCGACAGTAGCCCCCGGGCCCAAGGCGCGCTCGGACTTGGCTTAGCGGAGAAACGAAGGGGCAAGTGTGGAGCGCCGTGGGCCCCATCAGCCTGCGGCCTTGGGTGCTGCGTGGCAGTTGATTGGACGTGGGCGCCTTCGCTTCCCCACGCTCCCTCGGCAACTGCTCGACTTGACAAGTCCCTGCATGCAGAAATGGGTCATGATTACCTGAGATCATGGTGGCCGACGGTTGGCCTCCTCCGGACTATAAGTACGGACGGGCGAGAGCCCTCGTAGTCCATCCCCTTATGCTTTGCTCCTTCTTCTTCTTCCTCGCCCTTGCTCCTCCTTCGTCAATGGTGCCGATCCGCCGGTTCTCGGCTGAAGAGAAGGGAAAGGCCCCGAGAGGTCTGACCGCTTCGCGAAGAGCGGCCTGTCTCGGCCTTGCGGCGGTCGCTTAGCGAGGACGTCGCGGCCCTAATCACGAGCGCCGCTGCTTGTGTTTCCGCTGCCCTTGTATGCCCGAATCGAGGGCCCTGGAGAAGAAGGCGCTGAGCGTTACCGCCGGCACCGCAGGCGACGCCGGCTTGTCACGGTGGTACGCGTCGTCACCCCCGAAGACCATGCCGAGAGCTCTTCTAGCGAGCTTGTTCTCCACGCCGCCATGCCTCCACGTTCTTGGATTCGCCTTCGTCCCTCCTTCGCCTTCGAGATGCCACCGAGTGGGTCTCTGGAGCTCTGGCTGCAGCATGCTGACTGTAGCACCCTTGCGGCCGGAGCGGAGGTCGCGGTCGTCGCTCCGGGCAAGGTCTACATGACCCGGGGCTGGGGCGAGATTGCCCGGGTCTGCCGGACAGGGGTGCCCTCGTAATTCATCTTGAATACGATGGCGCCTCCTTGATGTTCTTCAAGGTCTTCGACGCGGAAGGATGCCAGCTGGAGTGCTGCCCCAAGGAAAGCGGTCAGGGCACCGATGTTGCTAGGGCCAGGCCCACCAATCGTTTCCCCAGCGGCTCCTCAGGCAGCAGCGGAGGAGCCGGAGAATCCAGCGACTCCCCGGAGCTTCACGTGACCCCGGAGACGAGCGACGACAGCTATGAGCCCCCGAGCTCACGTCGCGCTCGGAGCAGGGCGGCTGCATCTAGTCGCCGACACAGCTGATCTAGATGGGGTTGGCATCGGCGCCTGGCGGCCCACTGTTGATGACGGCGTCTCCTGCTGAGGTGCATGTAGTTAGTGTTCCGTAGGATTAGCACTTTTTGTTCCCTGCGAGGAATCGAAGTAACACCCCGCGGGGGTTTGTAAGGCGCCTTCCATGTCTTTTGTGAATATGATATCCTTATTATGAATTGATTCGAGATGCGCGTCCTGTCCCGGCTCGGCTCCCCCTTTCCTTCCTCACGAGGGCTTGGTGCTCTACACTGACAGGTCCCGATCCCCAGGCAAGCTTCAGCCGTCGCTGGTATGCCAGGTCGCGATGCCGTGGTCAGGCCAGGAGGTGAGCGGCCCGAGGTCCAGTAAGAGCCCCTGAGTCGCGATGCTCAGGAGGTCCCCTTTAGCGCTCAAGCAGCCTCCGCTGGGAGAGAAAGGAAGGCAACGTCGCCGTGACAGAGTTGCACTAGGCATGGGCTTGGCGTCGTGTTGATTTAGCTTTTGTTGACGCATGACTTATCTCATGAATTTGGAGTAGTTCTTCGGCGAGGTGTCGGGCTTGCGTGCCAGTAGCTGGGGTGTCGCTGGGTCGGGTCCTCATGCGCTTCTCCCCTCTTCCCCGCACTTTCCTTTATGCTCTACGTCCTCAGGTCCCGGCCCTCGAGCAAGCTCAGCCGCCGCTGGTATGATAGGTTGCGATACCGTGGGTCAAGGCCAGGGGGTGAGAGCTGGAGAGCGAGTAAAGGCCCATGAGTCATGATGCTCAGGCGCCCCCTTTTAACGCGTGAGCGGATCATACGGGAGAGAGAGGGAGGGAGCTCACGACACCCCCACATTATTCCTCAGGCGGATCTTGCACACCAACACGAAGAAAGCAAGGGCTGCCATTACGGTTGCCAGCCAGCCATTGGTTGCTCCAAGGGAGTGATTGAGGCACTGAGGGCCTAGTGAGGTAGCGCATTTGCGGGGATGCCGCGGCCAGAGCTCGACCACTCAGATTTGTCGACGTTGCAAGGATGGACCCATGCGCAAGCGCCGGGCCAGAGTGAGCGGCTCCAAAGGTAGGTGTCAATCAAGCAGGCGATAATCATAAGCAGGTTTAGCATGAAGAAGCAAATCAACTTAGATAGATGCAGGGAAAAGCAAACGCCACTGGGTGTGGCCCGAGCAGCTTGGGGAGGATGCAGCCCGAGGGGCGCCCCCAACAAGGTAATCTGAAGACAAAAGCAAAACGGATACATGCCGCGGGGACGGTCCCATGCGGCCTGGGAATGGTGCAGCCCTGACGGTGCTCCCAGCTGAAACAAAACTTGAAAGAAGTCACCTGATACCATTGCAGTGCGAGTGTCGGAGCAGCTGATTGTGCATGGTAAAGAAGCCAATCCTTACGAGCTCTCGGGGATCCGAGCCTAGGGAGGCTCACGAGGTCCGGGTGGCTCAACGAGGTCCATCTCCCCTTCCTCCAGGAGCGCGCGATGCTTGGCCACCTGAGCTTCCAGAATGCTTCTCATCAGGCGCTGGTGGGCTGCAGCCGCGTTCGGCAGGCCGAAGGGCATGCAAACGTAGCTGTGCGGTGGACCCGCGCAACACCCCACACGCGAAGGCCAGAAGCACCCCTGAGATGCGACTCGATTAAGCCCTGGGTAGTTGATGCAGACGCGCAGCCCGCCATCCTCGCCTAGATGGGGAGCTACGCTGGGCAGCCGGCGGTTGCCGCGCATGACTCTTGATTCCTGTAACTCTTGAGCGACCTTGGTGATGAACTCCTGAGGGTTGGGCCCTCCTTGCCTCACGCCTTCCTGAGGGAAACGTGTCGTGAAACACGCCTCCAAGTGGTGCCCAAGCGCCTCCCTCGTGATCTTGGCAAAGTCAATGGCTCCCCAGGAGAGAGCCCACGAGCCTTGCCCGAGGAGGGCGCCGGGAGCGCCTTCCTATGTGACGGAGGGTGGCACCCCTTGGATGGACGTGTGTCCGGATGTGGCGCCTCTAGAGGAGCCTGCCTCCTAAGGCCTTGAACCAGGTGATGTCTTCTTCTTCTTGGGAGCTGCTTCAGGAAGGTTTCCATTCTTGCTCTCTGGGTCCTCGATTGACGCGGCTTGGAAGGCGCGCTTGGGGGAGCACACCGCATCCTTCTCTTCACAGGGGACCATGATGACCCCGACACTTCCTGGCATCTTGAGGACGTTGTAACCATGGTGAGTCACTGCCAGGAACTTAGCCAGGGCTGGGTACCCGAGGATGGCATTGTATGGCGGGCGAATGTGGGCGACGTCGAAGTCAATGAGCTTGGTGCGGTAGTTGTTGCGCTGTTCAAAAGTGACAGGGAGGCGGACCTGCCCTACCGGGACAGTGGAGCCATCAGTGACTCCTGAGAAAGGCTTGGTAGGTTGAAGCTGATCATATGGCACTTGAAGATTGTTGAACGTCTCGACGGACAGGACGTTGAGGCCTGCCCCGCCATCGATGAGTGTCGGTGTCAAAACCGGCGGATCTCGGGTAGGGGGTCCCGAACTATGCGTCTAGGCGGATGGTAACAAGAGACGAGGGACACAATGTTTTTACCCAGGTTCGGGCCCTCTCGATGGAGGCAAAACCCTACGTCCTGCTTGATTAATATTGATGATATGGGTAGTACAAGAGTAGATCTACCACGAGATCAAGGAGGCTAAACCCTAGAAGCTAGCCTATGGTATGATTGTTGAGATGTATGTTATCCTACGGACTAAGGCCCTCCGGTTTATATAGACACGGAGAGGGCTAGGGTTACAGTCGGTTACAATGGTAGGAGATCTACATATCCGTATTGCCAAGCTTGCCTTCCACGCCAAGGAAAGTACCATCCGGACACGAGCCGAGTCTTCAATCTTCTATCTTCGTGTCTGGGAGTCCGGCGGATATTGATAGTCCGGCTGTCCGGACACCCCTAGTCCAGACTCCTCGGTAGCCTCGAACCCGGTCTTCAATGGCGATAAGTCCGGCGTGCATAATGTTCGGCATTGCAAGGCGGGTTCCTTCCTTGAATAATCCAGAGAAGATCATGAACACCAGGATAGTGTCCGGCTCTGCAAAATAAATTCCACATTCCGCCGTAGAGAGAATAAAATGTACACTTAGTTCAATCTGCTGACGTATTACGCGGCGTGTCGTCACACCGCTACCAAGCTTTTGTTTGAATCATTTTTTACTATACCACCTCAGCACGTTTAGCGAAGCGGTTTCCTTGGCACGTCCTATCAAAGCAGAGATCGTGTTCCCCTTATTCCGGGATTCTCATCAATACGTGCGTGGGTAACCCAACCGTTCCCGTCGCCACGCCTCCTCTATCGAAGGGGAATCCCAAACGGTCACGGAGACGGCCCTTGGTATTTCTTCCCCTTTATAAGAGGACCAAGGCCAGCCCTTGTTCTTCAATCTCGCATCGAATCTTTTCCCGCTCCCGGCCCAACACCGAGCCTTAGATTGGCGCTTGGATCCTCAATCATGTCGGCTCCGACCTCCGGGGCGGTGGATGCCCTCCTCCGTCACGGAGGAGGACATCTTGAGTTGCGTGAGGCCAAGTACACAGCCTCGAGGTTTCGCACAGGTTGCCTGCCCAAGGGCAGGCTGTGCCAGCCCCCGAGCCCGGCGAGTACGTCGTTTTCGTATCCCACCTCCGCCGGGGTTTAGGCTTCCCGACGGATCCCTTCGTGAGAGGGCTCCTGTTCTACTACGGGCTGGACTT
Organism: Aegilops speltoides; assembly: GCA_021437245.1. NCBI lineage: Eukaryota > Viridiplantae > Streptophyta > Magnoliopsida > Poales > Poaceae > Aegilops > Aegilops speltoides. The sequence continues at coordinate 236,815,599 of CM038141.1, forward strand.
TCACGACTTGCCTCTGGAGTCCATCCTCTATATCTCCACATTCATTATCGTCTGCGAAGCCTTTCTCCGCGTCATCCCCCACTTCGGCCTATGGCTGAAGACCTTCAAGGTGGAGCCGAAGATGATCGGGGGGCGTCAAGCGGAGTGCGGCGGGGCGACCATAAGCAAGAAGGTCGATGCCCCGTGGCTCGAGGGTTCCTTCGAGGAGGAACTTGGACTGTGGCAGCAGGAGTGGTTCTATATCACGCTCCGAGGCAGCGAGGCAAAGCCGCCGCCCTCATTCTGCCGGGACCTCCACGCCAACCGATGTCGTGGGTCGACCAAGGGCTCAGCTGGGGCCGTCCGAAGGCGTGCCCTCACTGCAGGGCCGGATTCGAGATCTCCAAGCGAGGGAGATCGACCTGATCAAGGTGATGCAGGTTATGCTAGTCAGGCATCTTTTGCCCTGCAAACACCGTCCTCTCCGTCTATGGGAATTCAACCCGGAGGGACCTCGGATTCTCCAACACTTCATGGGTGTGACACCCGTGGAGATGTACAAGCTATTCTTCGGACCGCAGGTGGCGTGTCCGGATTTAGCCGAGGATGCAGGCCTAAGCCGCGATCGCCCGGATACTCAGGTAAGTAGCTCAGAGTTCGGACATTCTGTTTACGTGCCTTTATAGAGTTCGCATCCTTACCCTTTGTTCTTTATAAGAATGGGTGGCGCGATCAAGGCTGATAAGATGTCCGGCCCCCCTCCCAAAGACCGCACTGGAGCCCGTGCTGGTCAGAATGTTGGAGGTTGCTCCCGCAGAAGGGGGCAACGGGGAAAATAGAGGAGCTAATATTTCGCCCAAAGGGGCGACAGAAGAGGAGGGAACCAAGAACCCCTTCCTTCAGGGGGAGAAGAGGACCGCCTCCGAAGATCTGGAGGCCAAAGCCCCTAAGCGCGGGAAGAGATCTTCCACGGGGGGTCCGGCGCCCGGAGAGAATCCGGACGCACAATCATCACCAAAGGATCGTCCCTCCAGCGAGCCGTGAGTATGAAAGAGGGAGTTTAATTAGTAAGGAAATACCTTCATTTGTGCTTCTGTAGGTAACCGAAATATTTATATTGCAGTTTGGATCTGCAGCCTTCTCAGATGAGTTCATCTTCGGGGGACCTTCTTCCGGAGATGATGGAAGCGATCGCCTCCATCCATGGCGCCGCCAGATGAGGCAGGCGAACCCGAAGTGTCATCATGGAGGGTATCCCCGAGTCCGGAGGGGCCAGAGTGTTCGGCACCTACTAGTGTCCGGCCGGGAGAACTGAAGAATCTGCTTGAGAGGGCGTCCATTTCAGAAGATCACCGTGCATTAATGCGTATGGTGATTGGAAGGATTTCGTCTACCGAGAGCGGATTGCGTAATGCCGCCATGAGTTTGCTGGCGGGTTTTGAGGTATGCAAAAATGACGCATCCTTTTGTCTTTTAACAGTTTTGCACATGAAAAATGCGCCCTGTATAGATAGTAGCCCTTGAGACTCGGTAGGTTGTCGGAAACGACAGCGTGCCGAGGATCGAAATCTCAAAATCTCAAGTAATGAATACCGCCGTCCTTATACAGGTGGTGGATAGTCCGGGGGCCAGCCGGACTAATGAGTTTGCCGAATTAAGCCGGCAACTTGACGTGGCAGATGCTGACATCGCACTTGTCAACCGGCGACTTGACGAGTCGCAAGGTAAATAAGTTCTCCATGATTGCTTTATTTAAAAATTGAAGCCCTCCTCGATAAATTGTATGCTGTTGTACGAGCGGTCTTTGCTGCTTTGTGGAGAGCCTTGGGCGAACTTGCTCGAGCTAAGGAGCAAGCCCCGAAGGAGTGACGCGCTGCCTCAAGGCGGACGAAGAGTTGAAAGCGAAAAGGCCGCGCCTTTGCCTAAGCGAGGCGGAGGTGGCGAATTGGCCATGAAGGTAAAGATCTTGCCGACCGCTATGAGGCTCTTGAGAAGGAGCGCTTATCGGAGCGGGAAGACCTGAAGAAGGCCACCGCCGAAGCCAAGGATGCCCGCTCTGCAATGCGGGCCATGAAGGAGGAGCTGCGCCGCAAGCCTATTCTGCTGCGTCGCCGGTTTATGGATGCAAAGTATGCTCAATTTGAGCGGCTGTGGAGTCCGGAGGATCCGTATATGGACTTAGCTGCAAGTGCGGCTGATGCCGTTAAGCACTTTCGGAGCCAGGGGGATCACGAGACGGAAGAGCTGTATTGGTCTCAATTCCACAGTCCGGATCGCTCCCTTCCGTTGACGGACGGTTGGCGAATGGGCGAGCTAAATAGATTGTCCGGACTTGCCATGGTCGACGCCGTGGCCCATGTGCGGCTAGAGAGGTCAAAGCGACGAGCTACTTGACTTCTCGCAGCAATTCCTTGGGCGGTGCCGCATATAAAGGACATGAAGCGGTCGGCCTGCGCCGCGCGGATGGCTCTTGCCGTGTGAAGGCGCATTGTCCGGAGATGGATGCCACCGTTGCCGCCCGAGGTCGGATGAAAGCGGCTCCTGCCGAGCACTACGCTGGGAAGTCATGCGCGGCGCTTCGTATAATAGAGTCGCGATGCTCGAAGAATGTAACGTTCAAATGAGCGCATTAGCTTGTAAATTAATGATTATATTATAAGCTGCTTTTTATACTTGTGCGTCCAAGTAAAACTTCTCTGTCGCGGCCATTTATGTATACTTGTGTATAACACGAAGATGGCAGTCTTGCTTCGACCCCCATGCACAAGGTTTGGGGTGTTCGCATAAAAATAGCGTGTTTTCACACTTAATCCGACGCGTCTCGGTCCTTTTATAAGGAGGTGGTAGCGTAGCTAACGAGGCAATCGGACTATAATGCTTTATCACTTTCACTTAGCTGGAGCTCGAGGGTGGGGCTACGTTATAGCCCTGGTGGCACCGCGTCTCGGATTAAAGTGCGTATGTGCCTAACCGGAAGCGGTCCTTCAAAGAGGGAATTCTAAACATTCCGATAGTCGATCGAGTGGTTGACGGACTCTCATTTGTATCATGACGATCGGTTTCGGCTTTCTCTCTTGAGGTGCTCACCCGGCCGAAGCTGGGGCACAATCGCATAGTTCTCCTGGTGCGCGTTAGCCAATGATATGGGCGTAAGGCCGCCAAAACACGGGGCCGGGCAAACCCAACATTTGACCAAAGACATGATTCGAGCTGATGCATATAATGCCTAACTCGAGGCGCGAACACTTCCTAAGGTGTTCGGTCTTTATAATAATGGGCGAATGATGCCCTAAGCCCCTAGTGTCGAATGCACGGCATGGTCTTCGACGTGGCGATGCCAAAGCGTCGAGCTCCGCTTTGGCTATAGGAAGAAACTAAGGAGAGTAACAACAAGAGACAAAAAAAGGTCTACGCAGGTCTTAATCTGAAAAGAATCCTTGCCACGGGTCCCTCTGCGTCTGCGCTTTGTGTCTCTTGCGCCGTTATCACGGGACGGGTATGCACGTTGTTCATCTGTAGAAAGAGAGGAGCGTTTAGTTTTAGAAACAATTCGCATGCGAAAAATATGTAAAATAAGAAATATAAATAATTAAAGCAAGGTTTATATGAAACCGCTGATTGTTTGTCGCCGCAGCCCACAGTGAAGGGGTATGCGGCTAGGGAGCCCCTAACTTTCTTTGAGGCGGATTCGTCTATCCGAGTCCGGGGTCCTTAAGTGACCCTTGCACTGAAATGGCGCCACGCGGACCGGGCATCTTGAGTGTAAGAGACGCGTAATGCGGTATGGCGTTGAAGCGGACAAAAGCCTCTCGTCCCAAGAGTGCTTGATATTCACTTTCAAATGGGACGATATGAAAAATTAATTTTTCGCGTCGACAATGGTTCGGCGATCCGAACACGACTTCTAGTAATATAGAGCCTGTGCACTTGGCATAAGGGCCCGGCGTCACTCCTTTGAAGGAAGTGCGGCTGTGTCGAACTTTGGTAGGGTCTATCCCCATCCTTCGGATTGTGTTTGAATATAGCAGGTTTAAGTCACTGCCTCCGTCCATTAGGACGTTAGTAAATTGTGATCCTTCTATTATGGGATTCAATATCAGAGGAGTCCGTCCCGCATTTTGAACGCTTCTGGAATAGTCCAGGTGGTCGAAAGTGATTGGTTTTGATATCCAATCTCTACGATCTGCTGGGTTGGACCGTGCGAAGCTCTTTTTAGGAAGTGCCGCACTATTTTTCTGTGTTATCACATGAAGTGAGTTTACTGCTTTGACCCCTTGTGGGAAAGTCTTCTGTTTTCCGGTGCCCTGTTGTGGGGTTTATCTTCTTTGCTTGACGCGTCGAGCCCCTTGTGTTCGGCATTTAGTCGGCGGACTGTTTAAAACCCAACAATCTCTGTGGGTGTGATTTGCAGTGCCTTCCGGGTCTTGTGGATTTGACATATCCGACCCAAAATTTTGTTTAAGTTGGACACCACATCCGCTCATCCTTAAGAGGCTGTGTCTTAGTATTGGGCCGCGAGCTTTTGAATCCGGCGTTGACTGCCGCGCTCTTTGGGCCTTTCTCTTTATTCCGGCGATGTTCTTTTCTGCGCCGTGATTTCCCGTTTCCATCCCTTATCTCGGATGTACTTGGGTCGCTGGTGCTGCTTCGTGCTAGCCAGCTATCCTCTCCCGCACAGAAGCGGGTCATGAGGCTTGTTAGTGTGGACATTGTCCTCGGTTTCTCTTGACTGAGGTGTCTGGCGAGCCATTCGTCTCGGACATTGTGCTTGAAAGCAGCTAAGGCTTCGGCGTCCGGATAGTCGACTATTTGGTTCTTTTTGGTAAGGAACCTGTTCCAGAATTTCCGCGCTGACTCTCCGGGCTGTTGAGTGATATGACTTAGATCATCTGCATCCGGAGGCCGGACATAAGTCCCTTGAAAATTTGCTCTAAACGCGTCCTCGAGCTCTTCCCAACTTCCAACAGTGTTTTCTGGGAGGCTTTTGAGCCAATGACGGGCTGGCCCTTTGAGCTTGAGGGGTAGATATTTTATGGCGTGGAGATCGTCTCCTCTGGCCATGTGTATATGCAGTATATAATCTTCTATCCAGACTCGTGGTCTGTTGTTCCATCGTAGGCCTCTATGTTTATGGGTTTAAACCCTGCTGGGAATTCATGGTCCAAAGACCTCATCGGTGAAACATAGTGGGTGTGCAGCGCCCTCAGACTTGTATGTGCCGCTATCACGGACACTTGACGTGTTGTTTTGCTTCCAGGGCCTTCTTTTTGGGTCCGTAGATGGACTGGCTGGGCCATTTGACGGTGGAGGCTCTATGGCCTCTTCGTCGGTCTCGTAGCAGACTTACGCCGGGTAGCTCTTCGATTGGTGGCCATTGCCGATTTATCTGCGGTTTTGAGTACTTTGCTCCATCTTATTACGAGCGTGTCTTCCGCTGTTTTGAGCTTCCTTTTCCTTCTTGAGCTTCTTGCCGTGGCGATGAGCCTGCGCTTAAAAAGCTCTTGTTCGGACGGGGTCCTCGGGCGCGACGAGTTCGTCGTCATTGAGGCTTGCCGTCCTTGGAGGAGGTATATAGTTATGATCCTCGACCTCTTAAATACGCCGCCCTTTCGTGAGGGCTTGTACGCATCCTCTGCTTGTTGAGTCTTCTTTGGAGGGGTTGTCTTCCGCACTCTCGGGGTATTGTTATCTCTGTGTCGGAATCTCTATTCTTGCTGTGGCGGGATTTAGAAAGCAGCGCCTTGTTGGCGCCGCATTTGGGCTGCTTCCTTAAAGAGTGCCTCCGCCGCTTCTTCGCCATCCCTTCTTTTGGGGTATCCACCATGTATCGTCATATGGCGAGGTGGCCTTCCGATGGCACTGTAGGCGCTGGTTCTGTTGTCTCCGGCATCGCCGTCCATAGCGTCGATGTCTTCGGAGTCGTAGTCTAGCATGTCGGTTAAATCCTCGACAGTGGCTACAAAGTGGGTGGTGGGTGGGCTCTGAATTTCTTCGTCGTCCGCACTCCAACCATCCTGGCCGTAGTCCGGCCAGGACTTTCCCGATAACGAGAGATGCTTTGGTGAATTTAGGATATCGCCAAAAGGCGAGTGTCGGAATATGTTCGCGGCGGTGAATTCCATAACTGGCGCCCAATCCGGATTGATTGGTAGGGGCGCGGGAGGTTCGGAGTCCGGCGAGGAGTCCGGCGCCTCGGAATCATGAGTTTCGCAAGGGACAAGATTGATGTTCGGCTCCATCGCCGTGGATGTTGAAGCCCCCGAGGCGGCGTCTATCCACCGACCCTCGATCTAGACGATCGGCTCCGGGCTAATGGCCGAAGCGGATCCGAGAGCGGCCACCAAGGCACTGTCCGGCGGCAGAGCTAGATCGTGCCCATCGTCACAGTGCGGCGCGCTTGGCTGTGGCTCGAGTCCGTCGACGATCAAGTCTCCGCGGTCATAGGCCGTGAAGTTTAAGCTTCCAAATCTGACCTGACGGCCAGGGGCATAGCTTTCGATCTGCTCCAGATGGCCAAGTGAATTGGCCCGCAGCGCAAAGCCGCCGAATACGAAGATCTGTTCGGGGAGAAAAGTCTCACCCTGGACAGCGTCGCTGGTTGAAGATGCCATCGAGCCTATCGGTGATGACACAGAGGAACTCTCAATGAAAGCACCAATGTCGGTGTCAAAACCGGCGGATCTCGGGTAGGGGGTCCCGAACTGTGCGTCTAGGCGGATGGTAACAAGAGGCGAGGGACACAATGTTTTTACCTGTTCGGGCCCTCTCGATGGAGGTAAAACCCACGCCCCTGCTTGATTAATATTGATGATATGGGTAGTACAAGAGTAGATCTACCGGAGATCAAGGAGGCTAAACCCTAGAAGCTAGCCTATGGTATGATTGTTGAGATGTATGTTGTCCCTACGGACTAAGGCCCTCCGGTTTATATAGACACCGGAGAGGGCTAGGGTTACAGTCGGTTACAATGGTAGGAGATCTACATATCCGTGTTGCCAAGCTTGCCTTCCACGCCAAGGAAAGTACCATCCGGACACGAGCGGAGTCTTCAATCTTCTATCTTCGTGTCTGGGAGTCCGGCGGATATTGATAGTCCGCTGTCCAGACACCCCTAGTCAGGACTCCTCAATGAGGGTCCTGTAACTTGCACATTCTTGATGACCGGGAGCGAGCATAGGGAGGACACTGCCGTTGCCAAGACTTGAGCTGATCCATTGAGCTGAGCGTGATGGCGCACGCGGACCACCTGAGAGGGCGCGTGGCCTCAAGCTTGGGGAGGACTGCATTCACCTCGCAAGCAAACTGCTTTAAGATACGCTGAGAGGCTGGGGCCTGAGCGCCGCCCAAGATGGAAGCGATTGCACGCGGCTCTTGGAAGCCCCTAGCCCCCTAATCCTGATGATGGTCTTCATTCCTTCTTGGTGGTGGTGGCAGAGGGGGAAGTCCTGTGTTGCCTTGCGGGCGATCCTCACGAGGCTGATCCCTCCAAGCTCCCTTGCGAGGCTGGTCCTGCCAGCGGTCCTCGCGAGGCCGGTCACTCCACCCTTGGTGAGGGCCACAGTCGTCCCATCGTCCTCCACCTCTTGCCCCGCCTCGGCCGTAGCCCCGATCGTTGCGCTCGGAGCGTCGACCGACACGGCCTTCTCGCACGGCCCTGAGTTCTTGGCATTCGTTGGTGTTGTGGGTGTGGAGATCGTGGTACACATAGTACCGGCTGCCCTTGGACGACTCCGGCTGGTCCCTGCCGCACTTTATGTCTGGCTCTGCTACGCGCACGGTTGCTCCCTTGCGCTTCACATCTTTGGCTATGGCTTTCTTCTCTTCTGGGTCTGCTGCTGGGAGCTCGAGAAGGGAGAGGCGTCCCTCCTCAGCCCTTGCACACTTGGTCGCCAGGTTGAATAGCTCCAGAGACATGCACAAATCTTCATGGATCGCCAGCTCCTCCTTCATCTTGATGTCGCGAACGCCATCAGAGAACGCAGAGATGATGGCCTCCTCAGTCTACCTGGGAATCTTGAGGCGAGCGTTGTTGAAGCGCTGGATGTACTTCTCTAAGGTCTCTCCGGGCTGCTGCTTGATGCGGCGTAGGTCACCCACGGCCGGCGGACGGTCGCGAGTGCCCTGGAAGTTGGCGATGAAGCGAGTGCGCATCTCATCCCAGGAGAAGATCGTGATTGGAGGCAGGTTCAGGAGCCAGGTGCAGGCATCGTCCTTGAGTGACATGGGAAACCAGTTCGCCATGAACTTTTTGTCTCCGTTGGCGGCTTCGATCCCCAGCTCGTAGAGCTGTAGGAACTCCGCAGGGTCGGCAGTGCCGTCATAGCGAGGAGGCAGGTCAGGTTTGAACTTGCCTGGCCAGGCGACACCACATAGCTCGGCGGTGAAGGCGCGACAGCCTGCGGAGCTCTCTGCTGATGCGGGGCTTGCTCCTGAAGATTCCCACGCGTCGCTGCCTGGAGCAGCGCGGGGTCTTGACGTGTTGGCGCAGGGATGCGGTCGTGGCGCTCCGGTGCTGGGAGCACGCGGGCACCTTCTTGGGGACGAGGGACTTTTTGGCAGCTCCTTTCTTGTCACACTGGCGCCGCACGCGGTGGGTCTTGTCCTGGGGCCGTGCACCTTGGAGCCAGGGCGCCTTCTTGGGGAGGAGCCGGCGGAGGCACCTCCTGATCTGCGCCTCCTGCGCAGGACGGAGGACGAGGCAGCGAGAGGGACGGTGCAGGGGAGCCCCCTGCTGCGCTGACGAGCTCGGTGATACGAGCGAGCCACTCCTTGTAGAGGTCGTCGACGGGTCGGTAGTGCAGGAGCTCACGCGCCAGGAGCAACGCGGCGTGCGTGTCCTTGGGGGCGCGACGGGCGTGGGATGACGTACCAGCTGGAGTCAATGACGGGGTGGCGGTGCGGCCTTCCGCCGCACCAAAGGGTGCAGCAACGAGGCCTGCTGCTCGTTCCCCGCCGGGCTGGTGGCGGCGTTGGCGGCAAGCAACGGGGAACGACGAGGGCACAAACCGACAGGAGCCGTCTGGGCGACGCGGGCGGTGAGAGCGGCCCGACGCTCGGCGCGAGCCCGGCGAGCGTCAGCCATGGACACGATGGAAGATCGACGCGAAACGGCGGAAGGAAGATTCCGGCGCACCCCTACCTGGCGCGCCAAATGTCGGATGTTGGGTTCCGACAGACCCTTAAGGTTCGAACCCTGGGGTGCGCACGAAGATCTTTCCCCTACCAATCTACGTCTGATTGTCTCAAGAGGATCTAAGCGAACACGATGAACAACACAAGGGACACGAGATTTATACTCGTTCGGGCCACCGTTGTGGTGTAATACCCTACTCCAGTGTGTGTTGTGGTGGTTTGCCTCAGGGGCTGATGATCAACAGTACAAAGGGTGAACAGCCTCGCGAGAGGCGTTCTTGAGCTGGTGGATGAACTGCTTGAGTGAGTTCGATCGCCTCTATCGGATTTCGGGTTCCGGCAGACCCTTGAGGTTCGAACTCTAGGGTGCGCACGAAGATCTTTCCCCTACCAACTCGCGTCTCGAAGCCTCGCAAGGAATCTAGGATAGAAATAAGAACACACAAGGGACACAAGATTTATACTGGTTCAGGCCACCATTGTGGTCTAATACCCTACTCCAGTGTGTGCTGTGGTGGATTGCCTCAGGGGCTGATGATGAACAATACAAAGGGAGAACAGCCTTGCGAGGGGCTGTTCTTGAGCTGGTACGATGAACTGCTTGGGTGAGTTCAGTCGCCTCTCTCTCTCTCTCTCTCTCTCTCTAGTCTATGCGCAATCTGGATCAGTTGCCCCTCTACTGTGGTGATTTGTCCTATTTATAGAGGGAGGCCCTGGGCCTCTTCCCAAATAAATGAGCAGGAAGGGCGCCAACAATTGGCCATTTTAAAGGGGAACATCTAGTACACTTATCCTAACTGAAGTTGGTCTTCGACTGCCAAAGACTCTGGCGGTGACGCCGTCCTGGGCTCCACGATGACTCCCATCCTGCCGCTCTGCTGGTCTTGGTCTTGTTGCACCAAAACGGTAACCTTTGCCTAATGCCTTGGCCTGTGCTTGCCCCCTTTGCACCAAAGGGGAAACAAGGACACTGCGCAAGTTGGCGCCCGCCTGGCGCCTGTCTGGCCTCGATCATCATGGCTTGCGTCACGGGCTCCTCACGAGGTGCCCTGCCTTGATCTCTCCGCCTCCTCGCGAGCCTGCCTGATGAGGCTGCTCCTGAGGAAGCTTCTCGTCGTCCGCCCCGCGAGGATTGGCCCCTCGCGAGGGTCTTGAGCTTGAGCTGATGAAGCTGGGCTGCACTGGGCCTTCGCTTGAGCCACGCCGCAGGCTGCAGGCAGGCAAGTCTGGGGACCCCCGTTCCCAGAACACCGACAGTAGCCCCCGGGCCCAAGGCGCGCCCGGACTTGGCTTAGCAGAGAAGCAAAGGGGCAAGTGCGAAGCGCCGCGGGCCCCAATAGCTTGCGGCCTTGGGTGTCGCATGGCGATTGATTGGACGTGGGCGTCCCCGCTCCCCCACGATGCCTCGGCATCCACTTGACTTGCCAAGTCCCTGCATGCAAAAATGGGTCATGATTACCTGCGACCGTGGAGGCCGGCGGTTGGCCTTCTCCGGTTATAAGTACGGAATGGTGTGAGCCCTTTCAGTCCATCCCTTCCTGGTACTCCTTTTCTTCTTCTTCCTCGCCCTTGCTCCACCTTGCGCCAATGTCGCCTATCCGCCAATTTTCTGCAGAAGAGAAGGGAAAGGCCCCCCGAGAGGGTCCAGACCCACTTCCGCCGAAGAGCGGCCAGTCCTCTGCCGCCGAGATGAGGGTGCTTGGAAGGAGGCGTCGAGGCCCTAGTACGAGCGGCCGCCGCCCGGGTTTCCACTGCCCTTGTACGCCCGAATTGAGGGCCCTGGAGAAGAAGGCGTCGAGCGACACCGATGTTGCCGCCACCGATGCCGGCGAGTTACGGCGGTGCGCGTCGTTCCCCCTGGAGCCACGCCAAGGGCTCCTCTCGCGAGCTTGTGCTTCACGCCGCCATGCCTCCTCGATCTTGGATTCACCTTCATCCCTCCTTCGCCTTCGAGATTCCGCCGAGGGTGCCTTGGGAGCTCTGGCTACAGCACGCCGACTGCAACACCCCCGCGACTGGGGCGGAGGTCGAGGTTGTTGCCCTGGGCAAGGACTTCCTGACCCGCGGCTGGGGCGAGATCGCCCGGGTCTGCCGGACGGGGGGCGCCCTCATAATCCATCTCGAATACGATGGCGCCTCCTTGATGTTCTTCAGGGTCTTTGACACGGAAGGTCACCGGCTGGAACGCTGCCCCAAGGGAGGCGGCCGGGGCATCGGAGTGGCGAGGACCAGGCCTGCCAACTGCTTCCCTAGCAGCTCCTCTGGCAGCAGCGAAGGAGCTGGAGGGTCCAGCGACTCCGCCGAGCTTCACGCGACTCCGGAGACAAGCGACGATAGCTACGAGCCTCCGAGCTTGCGTCGCGCCCGAACCAGGGCAGCCGCACCAGGCCGTCGGCGCTGCTGATCTGGATGGGGTTGGCGCCGGCGCCTGACCACCCACTGTTGATGATGGCGTCTCCTATGGAGGCGCGCATAGTTATCGCTCCTTAGCACCTTTTGTTCCCTGCGCGGAACAGAAATGACACCCCACGGGGGTATGTAAGGCGCCTGCCATATTTTTGTGAATTGTACATCCTTATCATGAAACGATGTGGGAGGCGCGTTCTGCCCCGGCTCAGTTCCCCCTTTCTTTCCTTATGAGGGCTTGGTGCTCTACGCCGACAGGTCCCAGTCCCCAGGCAAGCTTCAGCCGTCGCTGGTATGCCAGGTCGCGATGCCGTGGTCAAGGCTGCGAGGTGAGCGGCCCAAGGTCCAGTAAGAGCCCCTGAGTCGCGATGCCCAGGAGGTCCCCTTTGGCGCTCAAGCAGCCTCCGCTGGGCAAGAAAGGCAGGCAACGTTGCTGTGACAGAGCTGCAGTAGGCAAGGGTTTAGCGCTGAGTCGGTTCAGTTTTGCGTGACTTATCTTGTAGGGTTGGAGTGGTTTTTGACGGGGTGTCGGGCCTGCGTGGCGGCAGCTGGGGTGCTGCTTGGTTGGGCCCTCGTGAGCTTCTTCCATCTTCCCCGCACTTTCCTTCATGCTCTACATCCTCAGGTCCCGGCCCTCGAGCGAGCTCAGCCGCCGCTGGTATGACAGGTCGCGATGCCGTGGGTCAAGGCCAGGGGTGAGGGCTGGAGAGCCAGTAAGAGCCCATGAGTCACGATGCTCAGGCGCCCCCCTCCCCTTTTAACGCGCGAGCGGATCATGCTGGAGAGAGGGAGAGACAGCTCGTGACGTCCCCAGTGTTACTTCTGGAGTGGGTCCTGCATACCAATCACGAGGGGAAAACAAGGCATGCCGTTACGGTTGCCAGCCAACCATTGGTTGCTTCGAGGGAGTGATTGGGGCACTGAGGGCCTGGTGAGGTGGCGCCCTGCGGGGCTGCCGCGGCCAGAGCTCGGCCACTTAGATTTGTCGGCGTCGCAGGGACGGACCCATACGCAAGCGTCGTGCCAGAGCGAGCGGCTCCAAAGGTAGGTGTCAATCGAGCAGGCGATTAAGTCAAGCAGGCTAAGCATGAAGGAGCAAATCCATTTAGATAGATGCAGGAAAAGCAAACGCCACTGGGTCAGGCCCGAGCAGCTTGGGGATAATGCAGTCCGAGGGGCGCCCCCAACAAGGTAAGCAGAGAACATGAGCAAAACGGATACATGCCGCAAGGACGGGCCCACGCGACCTAGGAATGACGCAGCCCTGTGGGCGCTCCCAGCTGAAAATGGAACTTTGAAAGATGTCACCTGATACCGTTGAAGATGAAGGGATGCTGAAGTAGCGGACGACGCGCGGTGAGGAAGCCGACCCTCGTGAGCTCCCAGGACCTGGAACCTCAGGAGGCTCCGGGGGCACAGGTGGATCTTCGAGGGCCATCTCCATCTCAGCCAGGACCGCGCGATGCCTGACCTCCTGAGCCTCCAGAATGCTCCTCAGCAGGCGCTAATGAGCAGAGACCGCGTTCAGCAGGCAGAAAGGCATGCGAACATAGCTGTGAGGTGGACCCTCACAACGCCCCACGCGCGAAGGCCACAAGCGCTCCTGAGACGCGGCTCGGTTGAGCCCTGGCACGTTCATGCAGATGCGCAGCCCGCCATCCTCGCCTGGATGGGGGCTGCGGTGGGTAGGCGGCGGCTGCCGTGCATGACTCTTGACTCCTGTAGCTCTTGAGTGTTCCTCGCGATGAACTCCTGAGGGTTTGGCCCTCCTTGCCTCATACCTTCCTGAGGGAAACGTGCTTTGAAGCACGCCTCCAAGTGGTGCCCGAGCGCCTCCCTCGCGACCTTGGCAAGGTCGGTGGCTCTCCAAGAAAGAGCCCCCGAGCCCTGCCCGAGAAGGGCACCAGGCGCGCCTTCCTATGCGACAGAGGGTCGCGCCCCCTGAACGGGCGCGGATCTTGACGCAACGCCTCCGGAGGTACCCGCCTCCTGATGGCTTTGGCCAGGCGAAGCCTTCTTCTTCTTAGGGACCGCCTTGGGCAGTCTCCCGCTCCTGTGATCTGGGTCTTTGATTGCTGCGGCTTGGAAGGCATGCTCAAGAGAACACACAACATCCCTTTCCTCACAGGGCCGGGTACTGTGATGACTCCACCGCTTCCTGGCATCTTGAGGACATTATAGCCATGGTGAGTCACTGCCATGAACTTGGCCAGGGCTGGGTACCCGAGGATGGCAATGTATGGCAGGCGAATGTGGGCGACGTCGAAGTCAATGAGCTCAGTGCGGTAGTTGTTGTGCTACCCAAAGGTGACAGGGAGGCAAACCTGCCCTATCGGAACAGTGGAACCATCAGTGACTCCTGAGAAAAGCTTGGTCGGCTGAAGCTGATCATATGGCACTTGGAGATTGTTGAATGTCTCGACGGACAGGACGTTGAGTCCTGCTCCACCATCGATGAGGGTCCTGGTGACTTGCACATTGCTGATGACTGGGGAACAAAGCATTGGGAGGACTCCGGCCGTTCTGCAAGACTTGAGCTGATCCATTGAGCTGAACGTGATAGCGCACGCAGACCACCTGAGAGGGCGCGTGGCCTCAAGCTTGGGGAGGACTGCATTCACCTCATGAGCAAACTGCTTGAAGATACGCTGTGAGGCTGGGGCCTGGGCGCCACTCAGGATGCAAGCGATTGCGCGCGGCTCCTGGAAGCCCCCAGCCCCCTCATCGTGATGCCGGTCTTCATTCCTCCTTGGTGGTGGTGGCAGAGGAGGGAGGCCTGCGTTGCCGTGCGGGCGATCCTCGTGAGGCTGATCCCTCCAACCTCCCTCGCGAGGCTGGTCCTGCCAACGGTCCTCGCGAGGTCGGTCACGCCACCCTTGGCGAGGGCCACAGTCTTCCCATCGTCCTCCGCCTCTTCCTCCTTGGCCATAGCCCCGATCATTGCGTTCGGGGCGTCGGCCGACACGCCCATCTCGCACAGCCCTGAGCTCTTGGCATTCATTGGTGTTGTGGGTGTGGAGGTCGTGGTACACGCAGTACCGGCTACCCTTGGATGACTCAGGCTAATCCCTACCTCGCTTGGTGTCTAGCTCCGCTGCGAGCACAACAGCTCCCTTGCGCTTCACGTCCTTGAATTTGGGCTTCTTCTCTTCTGGATTAGTAGCCAGAAGCTCGAGGAGGGAGAGGCGCCCTTCCTTAGCCCTGGCGCACTTGGTCGCCAAGTTGAACAGCCCCATGGATGTGCACAGGTCTTCATGGATTGCTAGTTCCTCTTTCATCTTGATGTCACGCACGCCATCGGAGAAGGCTGAGATGATGGCTTCCTCAGTCACCCTGGGGATCTTGAGGTGAGCGTTGTTGAAGCACTGGATGTACTTCTGCAGGGTCTCTCCTGGTTGTTGCTTGATGTTGCGCAGGTCACTCATGGTCGGGGGCCGGTCGCGAGTGCCTTGGAAGTTGGCGATGAAGCGAGTGCGCATCTCGTCCCAGGAGGAGATCGTGCCAGGAGCTAGGTGCGGGCACCGTCCTTGAGCGCCATGGGAAACCAGTTTGCCATGACCTTTTCGTCCCCGTTGGCGGCTTCGACGCCCAGCTCGTAGAGCTGCAGGAACTCCGCAGAGTCTGCAGTGCCGTCGTAGCGAGGTGGCAGGTCAGACTTGAACTTGCCTGGCCATGCGACTTCTGCGTAGCTTCGGGGTGAAGGCGCGGCAGCCTGCGGTGGCCACCGGAGCCCTTTGCTGGTGCTGGGCTTGCTCCTGGAAATTCCCACGTGCCGCCGCTTGGAGCAGCGCGGGGTCTTGACGTGGTGGCGCAGGGATGCGGTCGTGGCGCACCGGTGCCGGGAGCACGCGGGCACCTTCTTGGGGGCGAGGGATTTCTTGGCAACTCCTTTCTTGTCGCACAGGCGCCGGACGCGATGGGTCTCGTCCTGGGGCCGCGCACCTTGGAGCCAAGGCGCCTTCTTGGGGAGGAGGCGGCGGAGGCACCTCTTGATCCACGCCTCCTGCGCAGGATGGAGGGCAAGGCAGCGAGAGATATGGCATAGGAGAGCCCCCTGCGGCGCTGACGAGCTCGGTGATGCGGGTGAGCCAGTCCTCGTAGAGGTCGTCGACGGGACGGTAGTGCAGGAGCTCACGCGCCAGAGTAAGCGGCGTCGCGGCCCATGGGGCGCGAGGTGTGGGATGACGAACCGGCTGGAGTCAGCGACGGGGTGGCGGTGCGGCCTTCCCGCCGCACCGAAGGATGCAGGGACGAGGCCTGCTGCTCGTTCCCCGCTGGGCCGATGGCGGAGTTGGCGGCAGGCGACGGGGAACGACGAGGGCGTCTGCCGACGGGCGCCGTCTGGGCGACGCGGATGGCGAGAGTAGCCCCGACGCTCGGCGCGAGCCCGACGAGCGTCAGCCATGGGTACGACGGAAGATCACACGCGACCAGCGGAAGAAAGATTCCGGCGCACCCCTACCTGGCGTGCTAAATGTTGGATTTCGGGTTCCAACAGACCCTTGAGGTTCGAACTCTAGGGTGCGCACGAAGATCTTTCCCCTACCAACTCGCGTCTCGAAGCCTCGCAAGGAATCTTGGCTAGAAAGAAGAACACACAAGGGACACGAGATTTATACTGGTTCAGGCCACCATTGTGGTGTAATACCCTACTCCAGTGTGTGGTGTGGTGGATTGCCTCAGGGGCTGATGATGAACAATACAAAGGGAGAACAGCCTCGCGAGAGGCTGTTCTTGAGCTGGTGCGATGAATTGCTTGGTGAGTTCAGTCGCCTCTCTCTCTCTCTCTCTAGTCTATGCGCAATCTGGATCAGTTGCCCCTCTACTATGGTGGTTGGTCCTATTTATAGAGGGAGGCCCTGGGCCTCTTCCCAAATAAATGAGCGGGAAGGGCGCCAACAATTGGCCATTTTGAAGGGGAACATCTAGTACACTTATCCTGACTAAAGTTGGTCTTCGACTGCTAAAGTCTCTGGCGGTGACGCCGTCCAGGGCTCCACGATGACTTCCATCCTGCCGCTCTGCTGGTCTTGGTCTTGTTGCACCAAAACGGTACCCTTTGCCTGATGCCTTGGCCTGTGCTTGCCCCCTTTGCACCAAAGGGGAAACAAGGACACTGCGCAGGCCGGCGCCCGCCTGGCGCCCGCCTGGCCTCGATCGTCATGGCTTGCGTCACGGGCTCCTCGCGAGGTGCCCTGCCTTGATCTCTCTCCCTCCTCGCGAGCCTACCCGATGAGGCTGCTCCTGAGGAAGCTTCCTGTCGTCCACCCCGCGAGGCTTGGCCCCTCACGAGGGTCTTGAGCTTGAGCTGATGAAGCTGGGCTGCACTAGGCCTTCGCTTGAGCCACGTCGCAGGCCGCAGGCAGGCAAGTTTGGGGACCCCCGTTCCCAGAACGCCGACATCCTCTCTCTCTAATGAGCCCTCGATCTGTCCGTCCCTTTCCTCTGTGGTGGCTAGTCCTATTTATAGAGGCCCTGGTCCTCTTCCCAAATATTGAGCGGGAAGGGCGCCAACAACGGCCATTTCGAAGGGGAACATCTAGTACAAGTTATCCTGACTAAAGTTGGTCTTCGGCTGCCAAAGGCACTGGCGATGACGCCGTCTTGGGCTCCACGGTGACCTCCATCCTGCCGCTCTGCTGGTCTTGGTCTCGTTGCACTGAAATGGTAACCTTTGCCTGATGCCTCGGTACTCCACGCCTGTGCTTGCCCACTTTGCACCAAAGAGGAAACAAGGACACTGTGCAGGCTAGCGCCCGCCTGGTCTCGATCATCATGGCTTGCGTCACGAGCACCTCGCGAGGTAACCTGCCTTGATCTCTCTGCCTCCTCGCGAGCCTGCCTGGCGAGGCCGTTCCTGAGGAAGCCTTGTGTCGTCTGCCCCTCGAGGCTTGGCCCCTCGCGAGGGTCTTGAATCTTGTGCTGATGAAGATGGGCCGTACTGGGCCCCCACTCGAGCCACGCTGCAGGCAGGCAAGTCTGGGGACCCCCGTTCCCAGAACGCCGATAAATATGTAGGAGCCAATATGGGCATCCAGGTCCCGCTATTGGTTATTGACCAGAGAGGTATCTCGGTCATGTCTACATAGTTCTCGGACCCGTAGGGTCCGCACGCTTAACGTTCGTTGACAATATAGTATTATATGAGTTATGTGTTTTGGTGACCGAATGTTGTTCGGAACACTGGATGAATTCATGGACATGACGAGGAGTCTTGAAATGGTCAAGAGGTAAAGATTGATATACAGGACGATGGTATTCATACACCGAAAGTGTTTCGGAGGGTACCGAGTACTTATCGAGTCACCGAAAAGGAGTTTCGGGCACCCCCGGCAAAGATATGGGCCTTATTGTCCAAGAGAGGGAACACACCAGCCCACAAGGGGCTGGTGTGCCCCTATAGAGGCCGGCCCTATGAGGAGGAGAAGGACAGAGGGGAGGGAAAGGAAAGTGTGGAGTAGGACTTCCCCTTCCTTCCCTCTTCCCCCCTCTTTCCTCCCCCTTCTTCTTACAAGGAAAGGGGAGGGGGCGCAGGATGGCAGGAGCCGTAGGGCCACCGGCCAGCCCCTTGGGGCACGCCTTGGCTGCCCTAGGATGCCTCCCCTGCCCCTCCCACCTATATATATGTGGGGAGGGGGCGCCACACAAGGACACAACATTGTCTTAGCCGTGTGCGGTGTCCCCGTCCATCCTTTACTACCTCGGTCATATTTTCGTAGTGCTTAGGGGAAGCACTGCGAAGATCGCAACACCATCACTGTCACCACGCCATCATGCTGCCGGAACTCATCTACTACCCCACAGTCTTACTGGATTAAGAAGGTGGAGGACGTCACTGAGCTGAACGTGTGCGGAACGCGGAGGTGCCGTGCGTTCGGTACTAGATCGGTTGGAGCGTGAAGAAAGTTAGACTACATCAACCATGTTGTGAAACGCTTCCGCTTACGGTCTACGAGGGTACGTAGGCACACTGTCCCCTTTTGTTGCTATGCATCTCCTTGGATAGATCATTGCGTGTGCGTAGAATTTTTTTTGTTTTCCATGCAATGATTCCCAACAGTGGCATCATGAGGCAGGTCTATGCGTAGATGATATGCACGAGTAGAACACAAAGAGTTGTGGGCGGTGTTAGTCATACTGCTTACCACCAATGTCTTATTTTGATTTGGCGGTATTGCGGGATGAAGCGGCCTAGACCAACCTTACATGTTCACGCACATGAGACCGGTTCCACCGACTGACATGCAACTAGGTTTGCATAAAGGTAGCTGTTGGGTGTTTCTAATACTTTAGTTGAATCAAATTTGAGTACGTCCAGTCCTTGAAGAAGGTTAAAACAACAAACTTGATGAATCACCGTTGTGTTTTTTGCCGTAGGTAAGAACGGTTCTTGCTAGAAGCCCGTAGCAGCCACGTAAAACTTGCAACAACAAATTAGAGGACGTCTAACTTGTTTTTGCAGGGCATATTGTGATGTGATATGGTCAAGATATGATGTGATATATGTTGATGTATGATATGATCATGTTTTGTAATATTGACAACCGGTAGGAGCCTTAGGGTTGTCTCTTTATTGTATGAAGTGCAAGCGCCATGTAATTGCTTTACTTTATCACTATGCGTTAGCGATAGTTGTAGAAGCAATAGTTGGCGTGACTACCTCAACGCAACAATGTTACGGTGGAGATCAAGGTGTCAAGCCGGTAAAGATGGAGATCATGACGATGCTTTGGAGATGGAGATCAAAAGCACAAGATAATGGTCATATCATGTCACATATTTTGATTTTTTTTGACTATAAACAGTAGGGTAAGACCCCACTGCAATTTTTTATAAATTAAAAGAACAAAGTAGCAAGTAGTCTTGAGGGGCTTGAGATAAGCCCTAAGACAGAAAAAAGAACTAAAAAGCTAAGAGAAAGAAAAAAAGAAAAGAAATAAAAATGAAACAACCTACTAGCCTAAAAACAAAGAAATTATAGAAGGCCTTCAAGCCAAACAGAAAATTGCCTGTCATGCTTTTTCCTCATTCTAAACTTTAGAAGTTTTAGTTCCTCCAGAAAAATGGACTTCCAGCCTTGAAATGAAGGTGCAATGTTTTCAAAAATCTTATTGTTTCTAGTTATCCAAATGGCCCATGCTCCAAGTATGATGATCTCCATGTAAAATGGATACCTTAGCTTGTCTTTAAGATCTTGGAATGCTTCCAGTACAGACAAGTTTGGGGTTCTTGTTGGACATATGAAATCCCAGCATTGTTGAACAAATTGACAACCCCAGAAGAGGTGATGCAGTGTTTCTTCTTGCTGACAACCTCCAACAGCACAGTTATAAGCTTCCAACACAAAAAATTTCCTTCTAAGCAAATTTCTTGTGTTGACTCGATCATGTAGAAGTTGCCAAAAGAAAACTTTATGCTTAGGCTGACAGGAACTCTGCCAGATCCAATTGAAATGTGGAGGGGTTTGCTTATGTCCAATCAAGACTTTATATGCTTTGATGGATGAATAGTGTTCAGTCCCCCAAATGTAACTCCATGTGTCCAATGTGTCCAAATATTCTGATTGTCTCATGGAAATACAAATGTATTCCATTTGTAAGAATTCCTCATATGCCTCAGTTGTCAAGGGGAGAAAGAAGAGATCCTGCAGGTACTCTGTCTGCAACACTTGTTGGATATTCAAATGAGGATTTCTAACAAAAGAGAATAAGTGTGGGAATTGGTGTTTCAGTATTGCTTAGTTCCAGAGATCTTCCCAAAAGAATGCAGTGACACCATCTCCCACATGACATCTAGCAATAGCTGAGAGCTCGGTTGGATTTCCACCAGAATGATCCTATCATGTTATCCCCTGGTAATTTGCCATCACTATATTATGTCTCCCAGATCAGGTTGACCCAAGGAATATCATGTTTGTTGAAGAATTTGTGAAGGTTTTTCATGAGCAAAGTTTTGTTGTGTGTGAAGATATCCAAAACTCCTAATCCCCCCTGGTCCTTGGGTCTACACACTGTGTGCCATGCAACCAAAGCAGGTCTTTTGTCCTCCATATCAGGGCCTCTCCAAAGACAGTGCCTCAAATATTTGATGATCTGTTTTTTTATTGTAATAGGTATGTCCAGACAGCACATGAAGAAAACTGATAATGATGTCATCACTGACTTAACCAAAAGTAATTTACCAGCTTGAGTCATGAAGATAGAGATACCTGCCAATCTTTTTGCAATCCTGTTAACTAGGGGGGGGGCATTGCTCAACAGTTGGTTTGTATACTCCCAAGGGCAGACCAAGGTAAGTAAAGGGGAATTGTCCTCTAGCACACTGCAAGGTGTTTGTAAAAATCTCTACCCTGTCTTCAGCAATATTCAGAGGAACCATGATGGACTTCCCATAATTCACATTGAGCCTTGTTGCTGTAGCAAAAGTATTAAGAAGTGCCTTTAAACAGAACAGCTGCCTAGAATCAGCTTGCATAATCACCAGGGTATCATCTGCATATTGCACAATTGGGAAGTGTGGGCAAGAGTTGACTTGGAGTGGAGCAGTGATCAGGTGTAATCTCATGGCTTTGTTAAGAATGGATTGCAACAGGTCAGCAGCCAGCACAAAAATTAAAGGAGAGTAAGGGTCCCCTTTTCTTACTCCTCTTTTGATGTAAATTCTTTTCCCAGGCACACCATTCAATAATACAGAAGAAGAAGCAGTTGTGAACAGAGCTTCCATCCAGGAAATCCATTTCTCTCCAAAACCTTTAGCTCTAAAAATATCAATGATAGCAGCATGCTCAATTGTATCAAAAGCCTTCTCAAAATCCAATTTAATAACTAAGATTTCCTCCTTAGACTTATGACACTTGTGAATGTACTCATATGCCCATCCTAGGTAATCTTGGATCACTCTATCTTTGAGGAAGCCATACTGATTAATATGCACCATTTGCAGAATAACTCTTTGTAATCTATTGGCCAGCAATTTTGTAATTATCTTCAGTACTCCATTCAGCAAGGAAATAGGCCTGAAGTCATTTGGGGAAAGAGGCACCTCTTTTTTTGGCACTAAAGTTATGAAAGAGGATTTGATGCTCTCAAGATTTACATTCCCAGCATGGAATGCCAGTATAAGCTCAAAGACATCAGTTTTAATAATATACCAACAACTTTTGATAAACTCATTGTTGAATCCATCTGGCCCTGGTGATTTATCTGCAGGCAGGTTTTTAACCACTTCTTCAACTTCTTCTAGAGAAAATGGTTTTTCCAGATCAAGGAAGATTTTGGGGGTCCACTGTGTTTTCATAGAGATCATATAGGTCAAAGTGCATGGAATGTCCATTAGATTGTCCCAATCGTTCTTTAAAAGCCTCCCATAGTATTGCAGCCTTTCCATCATGATCTGTTACTTCCACTTGATCCTTATTCAACAGCATAGCAATCTTATTGTACCTGTAATTAATAGAGGCTTTAGTGTGGAAGAATTTTGTATTCTCATCTCCAAATTTCACTCCTTTGATTTTACCTCTCTGTTTCTAGTAAATCTTCTGATCATTTAGCATAGTTAATAAAAAGTCCTTGAGCACTGTCCTGCAATTGTTCTCAAACACTGAAAGATCCATGTATTCCTCAATCATATCCCAAAGAAAGATACAGTCATTTAGATCAGCAATTAGCTTTTTATGAGAAGCTAGAGTTTTAGCCCACAACTTAAGTGCTCTTCTGACATTTTTGAATTTAGCATTGATCTTCTTTGCACAATCTGTATGACCCACTAGAATATTGCAAGCATTCTCAACCACCTGTTTGAAAGAGCTATGATTAAGCCAATAGTTTTCAAATCTGAACACTTTGGATTTTGGGATATTTGTGCCAATTTTAATCATGCAAAGTAGGTGATCAGAAATTGGTTTAGCCATAGGAAGAGCCAAAGTATCTGGATAGGTGGTCATCCAGGCAGCAGAGGTGAAAAACCAGTCTAACTTTTCCAGTAGAGGGTTATCTTGCATGTTACTCCAACTAAACTGCCTGCCTTTTAGGGGGAGTTCAATCAAACCAACTTCACTTATAGCCTCATTAAACATAAACATTTCATTAACATCCCCTCCAGGTCTATTTATGTCTTCAGGTGTTCTGATAAAGTTAAAATCTCCCATGATAATCCAATCCACATCATTAGGCATTTGCATATTACCAAACCAGTCAATGAATTCAATTTTATCCTCATGGTTGCAAGGACCATAGATGTTTGTGAGGATCCAACTTTTGGAGGATGTTCTACAAGTGAACTGAATGGATAAAGAAAAGCTATTTTGAAACATAAGCTCTCAAGTAAATAAAGCTCCATTCCAAGCAGTGAGTATACCACCTGATGCCCCAATGGAAGGCAAGTGTTCAAATTTACTAAACCTCTGAGTACATACTTTATGAATATAGGCTAGATCAAAGTGTTCTCTTTTAGTTTCCTGCAAACACACAATCCCAACTGCACTTTCTTCCACTTTTTGCCTGATAGCCAACCATTTGTCAGATGAATTGATACCCCTCACATTCCAGTTTAGGATGTTCCAAGTCCTATTGTTATTCATTAAAAAACCAACTTTATGTTTCTTTTCTCATCAGGGCCACCCCTGATGAATATCCCAAACAGCAATGTTATTGTGATCCACAGAAAGCACAATACACCTGGATCAAGGGGGTATATTCCAATATTTGACAAAAGCATAAGACAAGAAAAACCAAAGCAACCAGTACTGATATCCAATAGATTTCACAGGATCAGAAAAAGCAATAGTCTCTCTCAAAATAGGATACCATAACTGACATTTCAGCATAATACAAAAACCAGACAAAAATGTGCCACCTAGGGCTAACATCCATTGTGCAGCAGGTGCAAGGGCTATAGTTCACTGCATACATATGACAACAAGTTCCCAAAATAGAACAGCAGACTATTCTGCTATCTAACATATGCTGATGTTGTAGACTCATCATCACACAGGCCTTGATTGAACTGCATCTCCTGTGGCCTTGGACACCTTGGCCACATCTTCTTGCCCCTTCTTCTTAGGTTTCTTGGACAGTTTTTCTTGAAGCTCATCCCCAGCAACCTTATAGAAAGATTTAGACAGGTTTTTAACCACTGAATTCTGGATAAGTGGAGGTATAGCATTACATGGCAAACAAGATTTAGCATCACATGATTTCCTTCTAAATCCCTTATTATCTTTTTTTAATCCTGTCACTCCTTCTTACCTCAGTTTCCACCATAGGTTCTTTATCTCTCCTTTTTCTTGAGATGGCCTCTCCAAGTGGTAGGACTTTATTTGGAGACAGTTGTTGCAGAGGACTACTTGCCCCAGTGGAGGAATGAGCAGCAGGACTAATACCTTCATTTTCCTTGCCCAGCCCCAGGATAAAATCTTTGCAGGTGGGTGCCTGAGAAGTGGTACATCCATCAGGTATGTGAAAAATCAGAGTTTCTTCTTGCTCACAATTAGCAGTCAACAATTTCCATATATTAGATTTGAGCAAATGCATAGTCCAGCCAAACTTATCAGGTGTCAAGAGTAAATGGATTATGAAATTAAACCAACTTACTGGAATTTCAATTTTAAAAGTTGGTGTATCTCCTTGGGTTGCTGGTGCAAAGTGTTGTATCCATAATCCTAGCCCTTCTTCAGAGATTATATCCACATATTTTGATTGCATGTGATGTTTATCTTTTATGCATCTTATTTTGCTTAGAACGGCGGTAGCATTATAAGATGATCCCTTCACTTAATTTCAAGATAAAAGTGTTCTCCCTCAGTATGCACCGTTGCTACAGTTTGCTGTTTAGAGACACCACATGATGATCGGGTGTGATAGACTCTACGTTCACATACAACAGGTGTAAGACAGTTTTGCACATGCAGAATACTTGGGTTAAACTCGAGCCTAGCATGTACATACATGGCCTCGAAACACTAGAGACCGAAAGGTCGAACGTGAATCATATAGTAGATATGATCCACACAGAGATGTTTACCATTGATGACTACCCCATCTCACGTGATGATCGGACATGGATTAGTTGATTTGTATCACGTATCACTTAGATGACTTGAGGGATGTTAATTTAAGTGGGAGTTCATTAGTAATTTGATTAATTGAACTTAATTTATCATGAACTTAGTCTTAGTAGTTTTGCATATCTTTGTTATAGATCAATAGCTCGCGATATAGCTCCCTTGTATTTTTGATATGTTCCTAGAGAAAACTAAGTTGAAAGATGATAGTAGCAAAGATGCGGACTGGGTCTGTGATATGAGGATTATTCTCATTGCTGCACAGAAGAATTATGTCCTTGATGCACCGCTAGGTGTCAAACCTGTTGCAGGAGTAGATGCAGATGTTATGAACATTTTGCAAGCTCGATATGATGATTATTTTGATAGTTTAGTGTGCTATGCTTTACGACCTAGAACCGAGACTTCAAAAATATTTTTGAACGCCACGGAGCATATGAGATGTTCCAAGAACTGAAAATTGGTATTTCAGATTCATGCCCGTCTCGAGAGGTATGAGACCTATGACAAGTACTTTGCCTACAAGATGGAGGAGAATAGCTCAGCCACTGAGCATGTACTCAGAATGTCTGGGTACTACAATCGCTTGAATCAAGTGGGAGTTAATCTTCCAGATAAGATAGTGATTGACAAAGTTCTCTAGTCACTATCACTAAGCTACTAGAACTTCGTGATGAACTACAATATGCAAGGGATGAAAAAAACGATTCCCAAGCTCTTCGCGATGATGAAATCGGCGAAGGTAGAAATAAAGAAAGAACATCAAGTGTTGATGGTTAACAAGATCACTAGTTTCAAGAAAAAGAGCGAGGGAAAGAAAGGGAACTTCAAGAAGAATGACAAGCAAGTTGCCACTCCCGTGAAGAAGCCCAAAGCTGAGTGCTTCTACTGTGAAGGAAAGGGTCACTGGAAGTGGAACTGCCCCAAATACTTGGCGGACAAGAAGGATGGCAAAGTGAACAAAGGTATATTTGATATACATGTTATTGATGTGTATTTTACTAGTGTTCGTAGTAACCCCTAGGTATTTGATATCGGTTCTGTTGCTAAGATTAGTAACTCGAAACATGAGTTGTAGAGACTAGTTAAAAGCGAGGTGACGATGTGTGTTGGAAATGATTCCAAGGTTGATATAATCACCATTGCACACTCCCTCTACCTTTGGGATTAGTGTTGAACCTAAATAAATGTTATTTGGTGTTTGCGTTGAGCATGAATATGATTAGATCATGTTTATTGCAATACATTTATTCATTTAAGTCAAATAATAATTGTTATTCTGTTTACATGAATAAAACCTTCTATGGTCATACCCCCAATGTGAATGGTTGTAGCGACCCGATCCCAATGGATCGAAGTCTCTGTACTTAAGTGTCATCCCTGGATCGGTATGCTGACACACACAGTACTCGAGGAATTATAACAGAGTTTAGCCACACACTTTATTACATTGAGGTCCTCAAAAGAGTATTTATTACAATAATATGGCTAAATGTCATAAAAAACCGCGAAAGCTTTGAAGGTAAAACGAGTCCATCAACTCCACGGCAAAACTGAGTGCAGAACAATGACCTATCGCACCTTACTCTTCGTTTGAAAGATCTGCAACATGAAATGTTGTAGCCACAAAGGGTCAATACATTGAATGTATTGACAAGTCACACCCAAAGTATGAAAACAGACCTATCAACTACATGCAAGGAGCCAAGGATATAACAAGTGGAAAGCTCTAAGGTTTATTTTGCATAAAGCCAATTTTGTCCTACTTCTACTCAATAGCCAAATTTTATTTCTTTAATTTCTATTAACCTATTGTTAAATTGGACCACCTCCAATTTAACCCACCTACGAGAGCCTCCGAGGATCATAGGTTCCCAAATTGTTATTTCCATGAGATCCCCTGGGATCATGGTTTAAATAAACCCACATCAGAATAATTATTTGGGATGAGAAGATATTCCACACGGCTGATCATGATTAGGTTTGTGCACTTTTCCCCACAAGAATCGATCCCTCCCTTCAAGTCCTCGCACTTCCTGGTGTTTGAGAACGAGATGAACGAAACATGGTCTTCCGAAGAGTTCCTCTGGGCCACTGCCGGTGCCCAACCAATCCTACCGCTCTTCTACATCTCGTAGCACCGTCCGGCTAGAGTCATAACTAGGGTAAATCAAGCCAGAGCCCATAATGGCTTGTGGTTGCGCATGGAAGCTACTTGATATGGAACATGTCCAACCTTTTTGAACCTAGGCGGCATTCCCCACCTTTTCCTGAGTAATGCAGAGCCTCCCGAAGGATACATACTTGTCGACTGGTCCCAACAAACCTTTCTGCCCATATGATTGATTAATTAAATATAAGTATTGCAGAGCCTCCGAGGAAATACAATACATGTAAGTTGTTAATGTAGTTATTGCTTAAGTTCTCTCGCAACTTTCATGAATCACACGGTACACAATCCACGTCCACCATAGCATGGCTAAGCAACAACTATACTATAATGATTCACAAAGTGGCGACAAGGACTATCGGGCTAAACATATGGCTATCCTACCTAGGTTCAACATAGCATAGTAGTCCTACACATGCATACTACTGTGTTGATAGAGGGCACTGCATGCAAAGTAAAAACATAGGATTGGTATGATCAAAAGTGCAAACTTGCCTGTTAAAGTTGATGAAGTACTCCGCACTCAAAGTCCCGACAGTTCTACTCTTGGCACTTCGGACAATCTAGCGTGAGCAAACAATAACATACATAAGCATAACACTCAAAGATCCCAAAAAGAAACGATGAAAACACTTGTGAAAAGCTCCGAAAGAACCAAATTAAGTTTCTATACAGAACGAAATTTTAACAGTAGTAAAACTATATTATTTTGAACTTAACATAAGGTACACGTCATAAGCTTCGTTTTGCAAAAAGAATCAACTAAAGCGAAGTTACGAAACTCAAGTTATGGCCTATCGAAGTTTGACTTCAGATATGAATGAATTCGAAATTTAAAATTTTCAAAAATATTTTGCGTTGGGTTCTCTGGATAGAGAGTAGTTTTATGAACCCGTAGGAAAAAGAATCAACTAAAACGGATCTATAGATTAAAAGTTATACTAGAAAGAAGAATTGATATAGAATCTGAATTTAGAAAAATCCTGAAAAAAGAAACAAATTTCGGCCAGGTTGGATGAACAGGTGTTCGCTGCGGGTTTCAGAGCGAACATTCGCTATCTAAAGGCTTTGGCTTAGAAAAAACTGAGAGCCTGTTTCTATCTGAACCGAAGAAAACTGATCTAAAAAAAGATCTAATAAACCATTTTTTAACTGAAACGAATAGATCGATTGTGCACTTACAAAGAAGAGGAACGACGAGTTGGGGCGGCTCGGGCGTGGTGGTGGCGACGGCTCCGACGATCCTCGGCGGTGGTGGTGGTGTCTAGGGGATGCAGCGGAGTTTGGCTCGTCCGGTGGCGAGGTCGATGAAGATCGGCAACGAAGAACAGCGACTAAACCAAACGATGAAGCTCGCGTACTCCGGGTGCTCCGATGAAGACAACGTGGTTGGGGTGGCTTCTGTAGATGGAGGGGGAGCATGAGACCTTGTCAAAACGACGGTAGGGATCGGGGGAAGTCAACATGCAAAAGGTCAAGGCTCGGAATGGCTCATCGGCGTCGGAATTTGACGATGAACTGCGGCTTCTAAGGCGAGATCCAAACTGGTAGGGCCTGGGCTACGGTTGGTTTTGGCGAGGTGTTCCGAGGAGAATCGGTCGAGGAGGGTCTGGGCTATTTATACGACAACTTGCTTGGGCGTGGGGTTGACTCGGGATAGGGTTTCCGAAGAAGTCGGACGCGGTGCGTGTACGCGTAGGTTTCTGGTCTTGTACGTGAGGAAGAAGAAAGACGAGGTGGGGCCAATGCCAGGTGGAAGTCAACGAGGGAGAGAAAGATCGAACGAGGGCGAGCGAGGCGCTGGGCGCACGTGAGGGGAGCGAGCGCTAGAGCGATCGACCTGGTTTTTTTAGAGAGAGAGAGATCACGTGGGCTTAACTTAAAAAAATGTTTTATGTTTTTTTAAAACAAAAGCACCGAAAATACAAATAAATATAAGTCTAAGAATTCCCAGAAAAATCACATAATTCTATGGTCTCATATATGACCTAGTGAACTTTTATCTCGCCTAAAATGCAAGTTAAAAAAACATTTTTCCTACGCTAATAAAATTTGCATCAAAAAAATAACTTGCAAATAAAAGCCAATAAATATATTTTGATTCCAAATTAAATTTGCAATATATCCCCTCTGTTTTTGAAGAAGACCATTTATCTTCTCTTTATTTTATTTTTGAAATAATGGAAGTAAATTTTGGTGAAACCAAATTTGATCCAAAAGTTCAAATTTTGAAAATTCAAAAGTGGAATTTAGGGGAACTTCCAACTCTCTCTTTTGATCCTTGATTTGCATAAAGTCCCTTGGATCCGATTCCAAAGCAAACCGACGGGGCAAAAGTGCATAAACCATGGATGCATATGAATGATCTAATTATTAACATCCAAATTAAAAATTGGGATGTTACAAACCTACCCCCCTTAAAATGAATCTCGTCCTCGAGATTTGAGTTGGCTAGCAATAGGTTAGGGCTGGGTGTTAGGGAACGTTGCAGAAAATTAAAATTTTTCCTACAGTTTCACCAAGATCCATCTATGAGTTCACCTAAGCAACGAGTCATGGGAGAGAGATTGCATCTACATACCACTTTGTAGACCGCGAGCGGAAGCGTTCAAAAGAACGGGCTTGAAGTAGTCGTTCTTGTCGTGATCCTATCACCGGAGATCCTTGCGCCGAACGGACGGCACCTCCGCGTTCAACACACGTATGGAGCAGATGACGTCTCCTCCTTCTTGATCCAGCAAGGGGGAAGGAGAGGTTGATGATGATCCAAAGAAAGACGCATGCATGGTGGTGGATGTGAGAACTCCCAGAGGCTTCGCCAAGCAACTGTGGGAGGAGGAAGAGGTGTAGCAGGGGGAGGGAGGCGCCAGAACTTCAGGGTGCGGCTGCCCCTCCCTCCCCTCCCTTTATATAGGCCCCCAGGGGGAGGGGCGCCGGCCCTTGGAGATCCGATCTCTCAAGGGGCGGCGGCAGAGGTGGAGTGCCCCAAGGCAGTAGGCGCCCCACCCTAGGGTTTCAACCCTAGGCGCAGGTGGGCCATAGGCGCACCAGCCCACTATGGGCTGGTTCCTCCCCACTTCAGCCCTTGGGCCCTCCGGATGGGTAGCCCCACCGGTGGACCCGGGACCCTTCCGGTGGTCCCAGACAATCCGGTGACCTCAAACTTTACCGATGGCCGAAACATCACTTTCTATATATAATTCTTTACCTCCGGACCATTTCGGAACTCCTCGTGACGTCCGGGATCTCATCCGGGACTCCGAACAACATTCGGTTTGCTGCATACTCATATTCATACAACCCTAGCGTCACCGAACCTTAAGTGTGTAGACCCTACGGGTTCGGGAGACACGTAGACATGACCGAGACGGCTCTCGGGCAATAACCAACAGCGGGATCTGGATACCCATGTTAGCTCCCGCGTGCTCCTTGATGATCTCATCGGATGAACCACGATGTCGAGGATTAAACAACCCGTAGATGATTCCTTTGTCAATCGATGCGTTACTTGCCCGAGACTCGATCGTCGGTATCCCAATACCTCGTTCGGTCTCGTTATCGCAAGTCACTTTACTCGCATCGTAATGCATGATCCGTGACCAAACACTTGGTCACTTTGAGCTCATTATGATGATGCATTACCGAGTGGGCCCAGAGATACCTCTCCGTCATACGGAGTGACAAATCGATCTCGATCCGTGTCAACCCAACATACACTTTCGGAGATACATGTAGTGCACCTTTATAGTCACCCGATTCGTTGTGACGTTTGGTACACCCAAAGCACTCCTACGGTATCCGGGAGTTACACGATCTCATGGTCTAAGGAAAAGATACTTGACATTGGAAAAGCTCTAGAAAACGAACTACACGATCTTGTGCTATGCTTAGGATTGGGTCTTGTCCATCACATCATTCTCCTAATGATGTGATCCCATTATCAACGACATCTAATCTCCATAGTCAGGAAACCATGACTATCAGTTGATCAACGAGCTAGTCAACTAGAGGCTTACTAGGGACATATTATGGTCTATGTATTCACACGTGTATTACGATTTCCGGATAATACAGTTATAGCATGAATAAAGACAATTATCATGAACAAGGAAATATAATAATAATCCTTTTATTATTGCCTCTAGGGCATATTTCCAACATCTCCCACTTGCACTAGAATCAATAATCTAGTTACATTGTGATGAATCGCACACCCATAGAGTTCTCATTGTTGATCATGTTTTGCTTTCGAGAGAGGTTTAGTCAGCGGATCTGCGACATTCAGATCCGTATGTACTTTGCAAATATCTATTTCTCCATCTTGAACATTTTCACGGATGGAGTTGAAGCGATGCTTGATGTGCTGGTCTTCTTGTGAAACACAGGCTCCTTGGCAAGGGCAATAGCTCCGGTGTTGTCACGAAGAGTTTGATCGGCCCCGACGCATTGGGTATGACTCCTAGGTCGGTGATGAACTCCTTCACCCAAATTGCTTCATGTGCTGCCTCCGAGGCTGCAATGTACTCTGCTTCACATGTAGATCCCGCCACGACGCTCTGCTTGCAGCTGCACCAGCTCACTGCTCCACCATTCAACATATACACGTATCCGGTTTGTGACTTAGAGTCATCCAGATCTGTGTCAAAGCTAGCGTCGACGTAACCCTTTACGACGAGCTCTTCGTCACCTCCATAAATGATAAACATGTCCTTTGTCCTTTTCAGGTACTTCAGGATATTCTTGACCGCTGTCCAGTGTTCCTTGCCGGGATTACTTTGGTACCTTCCTACCAAACTTACGGCAAGGTTTACATCAGTCCGGTACAAACATGGCATACATAATAAATCCTATGGTGAAGCATAGGGATGACACTCATCTCTTCTTTATCTTTTGCCGTGGTCGGGCATTGAGCCGAGCTCAATCTCACACCTTGCAATCTGAGCAAGAACCCTTCTTGGACTGATCCATTTTGAACTTCTTCAAAATCTTATCAAGGTATGTGCTTTGTGAAAGACCTATGAGGCGTCTCGATCTATCTCTACAGATCTTGATGCCTAATATATAAGTAGCTTCTCCAAGATCCTTCATTGAAAAACACTTATTCAAGTAGGCCTTAATGCTGTCCAAAAGTTCTATATCATTTCCCATCAAGAGTATGTCATCTACATATAATATGAGAAATGCTACAGAGCTCCCACTCACTTTCTTGTAAACGCAGGCTTCTCCATAACTCTGCATAAACCCAAACGCTTTGATCATCTCATCAAAGCGAATGTCCAACTCCGAGATGCTTGCACCAGCCCATAAATGATTCACAGGAGCTTGCATACTTTGTTAGCATTATTAGGATCGACAAAACCTTCTGGCTGCATCATATACAGCTCTTCCTTAGGATGTCTATTAAGGAATGCCGTTTTGACGTCAATCTGCCATATCTCATAATCATAGTATGTGGCAATTGCTAACATGATTCGGACGGACTTCAGCTTCGCTACGGGTGAGAATGTCTCATCGTAGTCAATCCCTTGAACTTGTCGATAACCCTTAGCGACAAGTCGAGCTTTATAGATGGTAACATTACCATCCGCGTCCGTCTTCTTCTTAAAGATCCATTTGTTTTCTATCGCTCGCCGATCATCGGGTAAGTCTGTCAAAGTCCATACTTTGTTTTCATACTTGGATTCTATCTCGGATTTCATGGCTTCAAACCATTTGTTGGAATCTGGGCCCGCCATTGCTTCTTCATAGTTCGAAGGTTCACCGTTGTCTAACAACATGATTTCCAGGACAGGGTTGCCGTACCACTCTGGTGCAGAACGTGTCCTTGTGGACCTCTGGTTCAAGAGCAACTTGATCTGAAGTACCTTGATCATCATCATTATTTTCCTCTCCGGTTGGTGTAGGCATCTCAGAACATTTTCCGAGCTGCACTACTATCCCGCTCAAGAGGTAGTACTTCATCGAGTTCTACTTTCCTCCCACTTACTTCTTTCGAGAGAAACTTTTTTCGAAAGGATCCGTTCTTGGCAACAAAGATCTTGCCCTCGGATCTTAAGTAGAAGGTATACCCAATGGTTTCCTTAGGGTATCCTATGAAGACGCATTTTTCCGACTTGGGTTCGAGCTTTTCGGGTTGAAGTTTCTTGACATAAGCATCACATCCCCAAACTTTTAGAAACGACGACTTAGGTTTCTTCCCAAACCATAATTCATACGGTGTCGTCTCAACGGATTTAGACGGTGCCCTATTTAAAGTGAATGTAGATGTCTCTAGAGCGTATCCCCAAAATGATAGCGGTAAATCGGTAAGAGACATCATAGACCGCACCATATCCAATAGAGTGCGATTACGACGTTCAGATACACCGTTACGCTGAGGTGTTCCAGGCGGCGTGAGTTGTGAAACGATTCCACATTTCCTTAAGTGCGTACAAAATTCGTGACTTAAATATTCTCCTCCACGATCTGATCGTAGAAACTTTATCTTTCGGTCACGTTGATTCTCTACCTCATTCTGAAATTCCTTGAACTTTTCAAAGGTCTCAGACTTGTGTTTCATTAAATAGACATACCCATATCTACTCAAGTCATCAGTGAGAGTGAGAACATAACGATATCCTCCGCGAGCCTCAACGCTCATTGGACCACACACATCGGTATGTATGATTTCCAACAAGTTGGTTGCTCGCTCCATTGTTCCGGAGAACGGAGTCTTGGTCATCTTGCCCATGAGGCATGGTTCGCATGTGTCAAATGATTCATAATCGAGAGACTCCAAAAGTCCATCAGCATGGAGCTTCTTCATGCGCTTGACACCAATGTGACCAAGGCGGCAGTGCCACAAGTATGTGGGACTATCGTTATCAACTTTACATCTTTTGGTATTCACACTATGAATATGTGTAATATTACGCTCGAGATTCATTAAGAATAAACCATTGACCATTGGGGCATGACCATAAAACATATCTCTCATATAAATAGAACAACCATTATTCTCGGATTTAAATGAGTAGCCATCTCGTATCAAACGAGATCCAGATACAATGTTCATGCTCAAACTTGGCACCAAATAACAGTTATTAAGGTTTAAAACTAATCCCGTAGGTAAATGCAGAGGTAGCGTGCCGACGGCGATCACATCGACCTTGGAACCATTCCCGACGCCAAGATCGTCACCTCGTCCTTCGCGGTCTCCTCTTATTCCGCAGCTCTGCATTGTGAGTTACAAATATGAGCAACGACACGGTATCAAATACCCGGGAGTTACTACGAGTCTTGGTAAGGTACACATCAATTACATGTATATCAAATATACCTTTGGTGTTGCCGGCCTTCTTGTCCGCTAAGTATTTGGGGCAGTTCCGCTTCCAGTGACCCTTCCCTTTGCAATAAAAGCACTCAATCTCAGGCTTGGGTCCATTGCTTGACTTCTTCCTAGCAACTGGCTTACCGGGCGTGGCAACATCCTTGCCGTCATTCTTGAAGTTCTTCTTGCCCTTGCCCTTCTTGAACTTAGTGGTTTTATTGACCATCAATACTTGATGTTCCTTCTTGATTTCTACCTCTGCTGACTTCAGCATTGAAAATACTTCAGGAATGGTCTTCACCATCCCCTGCATATTGTAGTTCATCACAAAGCTCTTGTAGCTTGGTGGGAGCGATCAAGGATTCTGTCAATGACCGCCTCGTCAGGAGGTTAATGTCCATTTGGACAAAGGTTGTGCAACCGGACATTTTGAGTATGTGCTCACCGATAGAACTATTTTCCTCCATCTTACAACTATAGAACTTGTCGGAGACTTCATATCTTTCGACCCGGGCATGAGCTTGGAAAACTAGTTTCAGCTCCTTGAACATCTCATATGCTCCGTGTTGCTCAAAACGCTTTTGGAGCCCCGGTTCTAAGTTGTAAAGCATGCCGCACTAAATGAGGGAGTAATCATCAGCACGAGACTGCCAAGCGTTCATAACGTTTTGGTTCTCTGGAACAGGTGCATCACCTAGCGGTCCTTCTAGGACATATTGTTTCCTGGCAGCTATGAGGATGATCCTCGTGTTCGGACCCGATCCGTATAGTTGCTGCCATCATCTTTCAGCTTGGTTTTCTCTAGGAACGCGTTGAAGTTCATGTTGACATGAGCGTTGGCCATTTCATCTACAAGACATATTTGCAAAGGTTTTAGACTAAGTTCATGATAATTAAGTTCATCTAATCAAATTATTACAATGAACTCCCACTCAGATTAGACATCCCTCTAGTCATCTAAGTGTTACATGATCCGAGTCGACTAGGCCATGTCCGATCATCACATGAGACGGACTAGTCATCGTCGGTGAACATCTTCATGTTGATAGTATCTTCCATACGACTCGTGTTCGACCTTTCGGTCTCTGTGTTTCGAGTCCATGTCTATACATGCTAGGCTCGTCAAGTTAACCCTAAGTGTTTTGCATGTGTAAAACTGTCTTACACCCGTTGTATGTAAACGTAAGGATCTATCACACCCGATCATCACGTGGTGCTCAAAGCATTTAACTTTAGCAACGGTGCACGAGTTAGGGGAGAACACTTCTTGAAATTGTTGTAAGGGATCATCTTATTTACTACCGTCGTTCTAAGTAAACAAGATGCAAAAACATAATAAACATCATAGGCAATTATATAGTAGTGACATGATATGGCCAATATCATATAGCTCCTTTGATCTCCATCTTCGGGGCTCCATGATCATCTTGTCACCGGCATGACACCATGATCTCCATCATCGTGATCTCCATCATCGTGTCTTCATGAAGTTGTCACGCCAACGACTACTTCTACTTCTATGGCTAATGCGTTTAGCAATAAAGTAAAGTAATTTACATGGCGTTCTTCAATGACACGCAGGTCATACAAAAAATAAAGACAACTCATATGGCTCCTGCCAGTTGTCATACTCATCGACATGCAAGTCGTGATTCTTATTACAAGAACATGATCTCATACATCACAATATATCATTCATCATTCATCACAACTTCTGGCCATATCACATCACATGACAATTGCTGCAAAAGCAAGTTAGACGTCCTCTAATTGTTGTTGCATCTTTTACGTGGCTGCAATTCAGTTCTAGCAAGAACGTTTTCTTACCTACGAATAACCACAACGTGATTTTGTCAACTTCTATTTACCCTTCATAAGAACCCTTTTCATCGAATCCGCTCCAACTAAAGTGGGAGAGACAGACACCCGCCAGCCACCTTATGCAACTAGTGCATGTCAGTCGGTGGAACCAGTCTCACGTAAGCGCACGTAAGGTTGGTCGGGCCGCTTAATCCCACAATACCGCTGAAGCAAGATAATACTAGTAGCGGCAAGCAAGTTGACAAGATCTACGCCCACAACAAAATTGTGTTCTACTCGTGCAATAGAGAACTACGCATAGACCTAGCTCTGATACCACTGTTGGGGAAGGTTGCAGAAAATTAAAATTTTTCCTACGGTTTCACCAAGATCCATCTATGAGTTCATATAAGCAACGAGTCATGGGAGAGAGATTGCATCTACATACCACTTTGTAGATCGCGAGCGGAAGCGTTCAAAAGAACGGGGTTGAAGTAGTCGTTCTTGTCGTGATCCTATCACCGGAGATCCTAGCGCCGAACGGACGGCACCTCCGCGTTCAACAAACGTACGGAGCAGATGACGTCACCTCCTTCTTGATCTAGCAAGGGGGGAGGAGAGGTTGATGATGATCCAACAGCACGACGGCGTGGTGGTGGATGCAGCAGAACTCCGGCAGGGCTTCGCCAAGCAACTGTGGGAGGAGGAAAAGGTGTGGGGAGGGAGGCGCCAAAACTTCAGGTGCGGCTGCCTCCCTCCCTCCCTTTATATAGGCCCCCAGGGCGCCGCCCTGGAGATCTAATCTCCCAAGGGGCGGCGCCGAGGTGGAGTGCCCAAGGCAAGTGGGGCGCCCCCCCACCCTAGGGTTTCAACCCTAGGCGCAGGGGGTGGGCCAAGGGGGGCGCACCAGCCCACTATGGGCTGGTTCCCCTCCCCACTTCAGCCCTTGGGGCCCTCCGGGATGGGTGGCCCCACCCGGTGGACCCCCGGGACCCTTCCGGTGGTCCTGGTACAATACTGGGTGACCCTGAAACTTTCCCGATGGCCCAAACATCACTTCCTATATATAATTCTTTACCTCCGGACCATTCCGGAACTCCTCGTGATGTCCGGGATCTCATCCGGGACTCCGAACAACATTCGGTTTGCTGCATACTCATATTCATACAACCCTAGCGTCACCGAACCTTAAGTGTGTAGACCCTACGGGTTCGGGAGACACGTAGACATGACCGAGACGGCTCTTTGGCAATAACCAACAGCGGGATCTGGATACGCATGTTGGCTCCCACGTGCTCCTCAATGATCTCATCGGATGAACCACGATGTCGAGGATTAAACAACCCCGTATACAATTCCCTTTATCAATCGGTATGTTACTTGCCCGAGACTCGATCGTCGGTATCCCAATACCTCGTTCAGTCTCGTTACCGGCAAGTCACTTTACTCGTACCGTAATGCATGATCCCGTGACCAAACACTTGGTCACTTTGAGCTCATTATGATGATGCATTACCGAGTGGGCCCAGAGATACCTCTCCGTCATACGGAGTGACAAATCCCGCCTCGATCCGTGTCAACCCAAGCAGACACTTTCGGAGATACCGTAGTGCACCTTTATAGTCACCCGATTACGTTGTGACGTTTGGTACACCCAAAGCACTCCTACGGTATCCGGGAGTTACACGATCTCATGGTCTAAGGAAAAGATACTTGACATTGGAAAAGCTCTAGCAAACGAACTACACGATCTTGTGCTATGCTTAGGATTGGGTCTTGTCCATCATATCATTCTCCTAATAATGTGATCCCGTTATCAACGACATCTAATGTCCATAGTCAGGAAACCATGACTATCTGTTGATCAACGAGCTAGTCAACTAGAGGCTTACTAGGGACATATTATGGTCTATGTATTCACACGTGTATTACGATTTCCGGATAATACAGTTATAGCATGAATAAAGACAATTATCATGAACAAGGAAATATAATAATAATCCTTTTATTATTGCCTCTAGGGCATATTTCCAACACTGGGTACTAAAAAAATCCATAAAATATCCTGCTTGAACCATGCTTGATACCCGTACTCCCTTGATATGAATGAAAATTATGCACCAATACGGGGAAAAATGGTCATACTGGAAATCTTACCGAAGACTAGGGTGTTATATGCTCTTCCCACTCTGGTGTGGTTCACATGGCCTCTGTTGAATGGGTTGGGCTTCTTCTCTCCAGATTTTTGATTCTCATTCCTTGGCTCCGGACAATCTCTGGCAAAATGTCTTGGCTCCTGGCAATTGAAGCATCTTATCTGGCTCATGTCCTTCATGGGTGTCAAATGGTTGGATGACTGACTGGTGTTCCCTCCATTGTTGTTATGTCCATTTCCATCGTGAGGATGGCCGGTGTGGTTATGTGGTTGTGACCATTATGTTCGTCCCTTGCAGAACTATTGTATCCAGAAGAAGCTGATGAAGTATGAGGCTTCTGTTGAGCTCCGGAGTTGTACTTGTCATGTCCGTGCTTCCTGTTGTGGTTCTCCATCTGCTGCTGCTTTCCCTCCAGAATGAGAGCCTTGTCTACCAGCTCTTGATAGTTGTCGAATGTAGCAACTGTCAACTGGAAACTCATATCATCATTGAGTCCCTCCAAGAACTTCTCCTGCTTTGCTGTATCATTTAGCCACATCTCCGGGAGCATACCTGGCAACATGCTGAACTCGTCCATGTACTGAGCCACTGTACATTTTCCCTGGCGTAAGTTGCAAAAGTCATGCTTCTTCAAACTCATGGATCCAGCTGAGACATGCGCAGTGCGGGTAGCCTGCTGGAACTGATCCCATGTCACACTGGCCACGGGGAAGGTGGTGGTGTAGTTCTCCCACCACGAAGCAGCTGGTCCATCCAGTTGATGTCCGGCAAAGCGCACTTTCTCAGCATCAGTGCAACCTGCGGTGGTCAGCTCCCTTCCGATCTTGCGGACCCAGTCATCTGCGACAATTGGCTCAGTGCTGCTAGAGAATACCGGTGGGTTCAACCTCAGAAAACAGGTAAGGTTGTCAAGTGGGGGTGGTGGTGGTGGGTTGTTGTTGTTGTTGTTGTTGTTGTTGTTATGGTTTCGGTTCTGGATGAGCATCTGCATGAGGGTATTCTAGGTTTGGATCAACTGGGTAAGTTTCGGCGGAAACTTGGATCCGGGGTCACGTCTCAGAGGCATCTGATGGGTTTAGAGTGGATAAGAAATTAGAATAGAATAAGGGCCTAATGAGAATTTACACTACCCATATGCATATGAGGCAAATAAATTCTAAATCAGACCATTCAATTTCAATCAAGGTTCACACAATTGGGTCTAAGCTAACTATTACAAAATGTCACGAACGGCCTCGCACTACTCAAAGAACTATAATCGAAATTAATCAAATTCTAATATCTAAACTGGTGGTCGGCTAGAAGTCTAATCAGTAGAAGACTCCATGTCATCTGCTCCATTGTCCAGCTTCT
Organism: Aegilops speltoides; assembly: GCA_021437245.1. NCBI lineage: Eukaryota > Viridiplantae > Streptophyta > Magnoliopsida > Poales > Poaceae > Aegilops > Aegilops speltoides. The sequence continues at coordinate 236,854,964 of CM038141.1, forward strand.
CCTCAGCTACTTCTAGTTTCTTCGGCAAGTCTTCATACTTCTCCCATAATAAGCCGATTCCATCGCGGGTTTCCTTGAGTTCATCTTCCAGCTCGATATTCCGGATGATCAGCTTCTTGGTTTCCTTCGTGCTAGCGCCCATCTGCTTCTCAAATTGGCGGATGTGTTGGTCCATATCCTGTATGTATGACACAGTCGACTCATCTTTCCTGGTGCGAACCATTTCCCATTGGTGATCCCGGCGTCTACATATCCTGTAGACAGTGTCTTCAAGATTCTTGTTGTACTCCTCACAAATGCATCCAAAGATCAGGTGTGCGGCCATACTCCTGCCAAAGCTCCAGGTTGGTGCATCAAAGGTAAACTCGATAGGCTCGGTAGTCGGTACAAAGGTCCTCCCATGGATACAAACTTCAATCGTCCAACTTTTCTCCTCCAACAAGGTCGCGGTGAAGGTCCTGGTGAAAGTGGGCAGAGTGATGTTCAGATACTTCATAACTTCCATCAGGTGGCGTCCGAAGGGCATGGTCTCGTTGGGCTGAGCAAACTTGGTCATGGGGTTCGACTTCTATATTATTGAAATAGAGAAGGGTCAGAAATGAATAGAGAAGAGCATAAGACCAACAGATATATATATATATATATAGAAATTGTAAAATAAGGTTTTTCCATCCTATGGCTTTTCCATTCCTAGTGGTCCCGTCCTATAGTCAGCGTGTGATCTAATACCATCTTGTAGCGACCCGATCCCAATGGATCGAAGTCTCTGTGCTTAAGTGTCATCCCTGGATCGGTATGCTGACACACACAGTACTCGAGAAATTATAACAGAGTTCAATCACACACTTTATTACATCGAGGTCCTCAAAAGAGTATTTATTACAATAATATGTCTAAAGGCCATTAAAAACTACGGAAGCTTCAAAGGTAAGATGAGTCCATCAACTCCAGGCAAAACTGAGTGCAGAACAACGACCTATCTCACCTTACTCTTCGTCTGAAAGATCTGCAACATTAAACGTTGCAGCCACAAAGGGTCAATACATTGAATGTATTGGCAAGTCACACCCAAAGTATGAAAACAGACCTATCAACTACATGCAAGGAGCCAAGGATATAACAAGTGGAAAGCTCTAAGGCTTATTTTGCATAAAGTCAATTCCGTCCTACTTCTACTCACTAGCCAAATTTTTTTTCTTTCATTTTTATTAACTATTGTTAAATTGGACTGCCTCCAATTTAACCCACCTATGAGAGCCTCCGAGGATCATAGGTTCCCAATTTGTTATTTCCATGAAATCCCCCGGGGATTATGGTTTAAAAAGCCACATCAGAATAATTATTTGGGATGAGAAGATCTTCTAGAGGTTTCAAGTCTAGTTGGTCAAAGTTGTCCATAACCGGGGACACGTCTAAACATGATTAGTTTGTACATTCTGCAGAGGTTTGCGCACTTTTCCTCACAAGAATCGATCCCTCCCTTCAAGTCCTCGCACTTCCTGGTGTTTGAGAACGGAATGAACGAAACATGGTCTTCCGAAGAGTTCCTCTGGGCCACTGCCGGTGCCCATCCAATCCTACCGTTCTTCTACATCTCATAGCACCGTTCGGCCAAAGTCACAACTAGGGTTAACCAAGCCAGAGCCCATAATGGCTTGTGGGTGCGCATGGAAGCTATTTGATATGAAACATGTCCAACCTTTTTGAACCTGGGCGGCATTCCCCACCTTTTCCTGAGTAATGCAGATCCTCCCGGAGGATGCATACTTGTCAACTAGTCCCGACAAACCTTTCCACCCAAATGATTGCTTAATTAAACATAAGTATTGGAGAGCCTCCGAGGAAATACAATACATGTAAGTTGTTAATGTAGTCATTGCTTAAGTTCTCTCGCAACTTTCATGAATCACACGGTACCCAATCCACGTCTACCATAGCATGGCTAAGCAACAACTATACTATAGCGATTCCCAAAGTGACGGCAAGGATTATCAGGCTAAACATATGGCTATCCTACCTGGGTTCAACATAGCATAGTAGTCCTACACATGCATACTATTGTGTTGATAGAGGGCACTACATGCAAAGTAAAAACATAGGATTTATATGATCAGAAGTGCAAACTTGCCTGTTAAAGTTGACGAAGTACTCCGCACTCAAAGTCCTGACAATTCTACTCTTGGCACTCCAGACAATCTAGCGTGAGTAAACAATAACATACATAAGCATAAGACTCAAAGATCCCAAAAAGAAATGATGAAAACACTTGTGAAAAACTCCGAAAGAACCAAATTAATTTTTTGTACAGAACGAAATTTTAACAGTACCAAAATTATATGATTTTGACCCTAACAGAAGGTACACATCATAAACTTTGTTTTTCAAAAAGAATCAACTAAAATGGAGTTACGAAACTCAAGTTATGGCCTATCGAAGTTTGACATCAGATCTAATTGAATTCCAAATTTAAAATTTTCAAAAATATTTTTCATTGGGTTCTCTTGATAGAGGGGAGTTTTATGAACCCGTAGGAAAAAGAATCAACTAAAAGAAATCTATAGATTAAAAGTTATACTAGAAAGAAGAATTGATATAGAATCTGAATTTGGAAAAATCCTGAAAAAAGAAACAGATTTCGGCGAAGTTGGACGAACAGGTGTTCGTTGCAGGTTTCAGAGCAGACATTCGCTATCTAAAGGCTTCGGCTTAAAAAAACTGAGAGCCTGATTCTATCTCAACTGAAGAAAACCGATTTAGAAAAACCGATATAATAAACCTTTTTTAACTGAAACGAATAGATTGATTGTGCACTTACAGAGAAGAGGAACGAGGAGTTGGGGCGGCTCGGGCATGGTGGTGGCGACGGCTCCGGCGATCCTCGGCGGCGGTGGTGGTGTCTAGGGGATGCAGCGGAGTTTCTCTTGTCCGGTGGTGAGGTCGGTGAAGATCGGCAACGACTAACGGCGACAAAACCAAGCGATGAAGCTCGCGTACTCCGGGTGCTTCGGTGAAGACAACGTGGTCGGGGTGGCCTTTGTAGATGGAGAGGGAGCATGAGACCTTGTCAAAACAACGGTAGGGATCGAGGGAAGTGAACATACAAAAGGGCAAGGCTCAGAATTGGTCATCGGCGTCGGAATCTGACAATGAACTGCGGTTTCTAAGGTGAGATTCAAACTGCTAGGGCGTGGGCTACGGTTGGTTTTGGCGAGGGGTTTCGAGGGGAATTGGTCGAGGAGGGTCTGCGCTATTTATAGGACAACTTGCTTGGGCGTAGGGTTGACTCGAGATAGGGTTTCCGAAGAAGTCACACGTAGTGCATCTACGCCTACGTTTCTGGTCTTGTACGTGAGGAAGAAGAAAGAAGAAAGAAGAGTCGAGTCCAACGCGAGGTGGAAGTCAACGAGGGAGAGAGAGAGATCGAACAAGGGGATGGGCGAGCGAGGCGCTGGGCGCACGTGAGGGGAGCGAGCTGAATCCTATTTGGCGCCCTCTGCGCCCGCTCTGATCTGTCAAAAGGCGATACCCCCTTCTCCACTGGGCCGGCCCATCTAGCTCTTTTACTCTGTGTTTATCAATTCGCAAAAAAATTCCGCTATTACTGAGAATCGAACTCGGGACGTCTTGTTTAATAGTAAACCGCGGTAACCACCCGCCATCCCCAACTGACATGCTAACTTTTATATATTTATTTCTTCTCTTCTTTCTTTTGTTTCTTCTGTGCTCATTTTTCTGTTTTCATTTTTGATTTTTCTTTTTTCCTTCATAGGTTCAGTGAACTTTTTTAAAATTTGTGAAATTCTTATTCAAAATCGATGAACTTTTATCGAATTTGATGAATTTTTTTTAAATCGATGAACTATTTCCAAGTTCGGTGAATTTTTTTTTTCAACTTTGATGAACTTTTTTTTCAAATTCGATGAACTTTTCTTCAAATCCGATGAACTTTTTTCAAAATTGATGAACTATTTTTCAAATCGGTGAACTTTTTGTTCAAAATCGATGAACTTTTTCAAAATTTCGTGAATGTTTTCAAAAATTTGATGTACTTTCCTTAAAATCAATGAACTTTCTCATATTGAGGAATTTTTTTCAAATTTGATGATTTTTTTTGAAAAGTCAACACGGTCAACTGCAAAGCGGTCAAAAGTTTAATGGTCAACTGAATTGAACGATCAACGTGTCAATTGAATCGGACGAGGGAGTTTCCTGTCGAGCGTTCGAAGAAGGAACCGATCGAAGGAATGATCGATCCAGCTAAATGGGCTGGCCCAAGTAAGCTGGGACGTGAGCGCCAGCAGCCGAAAGCAGCGCATAAGGCGCCAACGAGGAGGACTCGAGCGATCGACTTGGTTTTATTAGAGAGAGAGAGAGACAACGTGGGCGCTGGGGACACTCCCCTCGCTGCCTCGATGGCTAGCGGCGGTCGCCGGCTGGGCTAGCGCTAGCTGGGCCAGCTTGCTGGCCTGCTGGCTGGCCTGGCGGCTTAACTTTAAAAAATGTTTTCTGTTTAAAAAAAGCACCGAAAACACAAATAAATATAAGTCTAGGAATTCCCAGAAAATTCACATAATTTTATGGTCTCATATATGACCTAGTGAACTTTCATCTGGTCTAAAATGGAAGTTAAAAAAACATTTTCGCTACGCTAATAAAATTTGCATAAAAATAACTTGCAAATAAAAGCCAATAAATATATTTTGATTCCGAATTCAATTTCCAATATTTCTCCTCTATTTTTGAAGAAATTCCTTTACTTCTCTCTTTATTTTATTTTTGAAATAATGGAAGTGAATTTTGGTGAAACCAAATTTGATCCAAAAGTCTAAATTTTGAAAATTCAAAAGTGGAATTTAGGGAAACTTCCAACTCTCTCCTTTGGTCCTTGAGTTGCATAAGGTCCCTTGGATCCGATTCCAAAGCAAATCGACGGGGCAAAAATGCATAAACCATGGATGCATATGAATGATCTAATTATTAACATCCAAATTAAAAAATTGGGATGTTACAATGGTTTATTGTATCTCATAATGATACACATATTCATAATATTGATGTTAAATGACGCAAAGTTGATAATGATTGTGCAACATACTTGTGGCTTTGCCGTTTAGGTCATATCGCCTCATGGGTAAGATGGATAAAACTCCATTCTCTGGAACAATGGAGCGAGCTAATGACTTATTGAAAATAATACATACCGATGTATGCGGTCCGATGAGTGTTGAAGCACGCAGCAAGTACCGTTATTTTCTGACCTTCACAGATGATTTGAGTAGGTATGGGTATACACTACTAGGGAAAAGGCTAGCAGTAGCGCCGATTTTAGGTATAGCAGTAGCACGGGGTGGCGCTACTGATAGCTACAACTAAAGTGTATCAGTAGCACGTGTTTGCCCGCGCTACCGCTATACCTGCTTAGCAGTAGCGCTTTTGGTAGAGAGCGCTACTTGTAGTTACTAGCAGCGTGCCTCCCTACCCACGCTACTACTATTGTTGCATATTTCTTTTTTGTTTGATGTCGTATTCATACGCCATTATACAAGTTTTCATACAGTAGCAATTTAGAGATTGTTTTTACATCAGAATGAGTTACTACATCATTGGGTGAAAGAACTGTGGATTAGTTTCAAGTGCATGGATCCAAAGTGACCAATGGTCACTTTGGATCCGTCCACTTGAAACTAAACCGCGGTTCTTTCACCCAATGACATAATAACTCATCATCATCATCATATCATTAACAACTTATCATCATAATACATCATTGTCATATAACACCTCCTCATGATCATCATTTTTATCAATGAGACATCATATAGCAAGTTGGTCAGTAGTCATAATCACAACTCCTCCTCCTCATCAACTCTAACACATTGTACCACATAATAACACATTGTACCTAGGACCTACTTCTCTCTCATAGGACCTACTACCTTCTCTTAGGTAAAATTGCATAAACCAAGATAGGCCCCGACTCTCCATTATGCAAAATGAAGATTATCTGTCTCCAATTCTTGCCCTTTGCACAATGTTGCTTCCAAGTAGCTCCCTACGAGTGACCATACATTTTTTCCAATCTTAATTGTCATGTCTTCATTGGTTTTAGAAATTCGATATGAATAGGAGTGATTCGTAGGATGACCTGGCTATACATTCAAAACATCAAGGCGACCTTTCTGAAACATCGGATGAGGCACACACTCCTGCGGGATTATCTGTTGAAAAACATAGTAATAACTTCATAGTTAGACATGTAGTTCAGTTTTAAAAGAATTTATGCAAAAGATGCACATATGTCGTAATACTAAAAAATCTTACCATGACATCTCCATGGATGATAGCATAGTTCAACACGTGCACTAGTGTCACGTATTTACCATAATGTGGAGGAGTTTGATAATACATATTGTAATTCTCAAGATCTGTAATAAATGCGATCACATGATTTTTCTCCTGAGAAGTTAATTCTGAGCCATCGGTGTAGTAGGTTCTGTCTACCATCTTCCACACATTCTTTGAAGAATGAAAATAACCTATCAATGGAAATAAGTTGTCAACTATTTTGAAATAAACAATATAAATTACTTAATAACTATATTTGAGAAACTCACATAGCAGTAGAATTGGAAGCATATCAACAAGGACCTAAATGTCCAAATTGTCTTCGGCGATGTCAGGATCACCAAGATCCATGGTGACAAGCATACCCTCATGAAAATCATACATCTTGCAAAGTGCTTCCCAATTCGGGCAACCAAAATGGGATACACTCTTAGAATTGTATAGATTTACCTTAAAATCCATACCATGATGAGTCCTTAGGTGAATTTTCTTTATTTCCATACTTTCATGATTTTCAAAATCCATCCTCTCCAAGACATAGCGTCTTGCATGGCATGGGATAAGCTAGTCGAATTGTAAAAGACGAAAATTACATGTTGAAGTAGTAGAAGTCGAGATTAATTATGAAAAAACACTTTGCGTCGTAGCGTACTGTTTCAACATCGCAGGTCTCCTGGAGCTTAATGCTGAAGCGCCGACCTTCTACCAAGTGAGGCTTGTCGCAGAAACCCCGGTTGTCGCCGCACCAGGAGCAGTCTGCGAGACTTTCGTCCGACGAAATTTACTATGTTCATAATTCAAAGATTAAACTTCTAAAATTCAATATATGTACTACAAAAACTAAATTAGATCATTATTATTCAGCACGGGTTGACTATCGTCCTTCGAGTCTTTTTTTTGAAAACTTTCAGCTCACGTGGTGTATATATTCGACCATTGGTCATGGTCGCTCCTCCCTTCGTCCCCGAGTGCATTAAACCAAAATATCTAGCACATGGGAACGAAGGAGAAGCAACCCCCACGACAACAATCGGCATTCTTCTTCTCTCATATATGGTGGGCACACTCCCTCACTGATTTTTCGACCGTCGGTGATGGTCGTTACTCCTTCTTCCCTTAGTGCCTGACAAAGGTCTAGCACAAGGAGAAGAAGGAGAAACGACCCCCACGATAACAGTTGGGTTGCTTCCTCTCTCATATATGGTGCAGACTTTATCCCTCAGTCATTTTTTGATTGTCATGTATGGAGCCTCGATAGACTTAAAGTCAACCCAAAATGTCGCTTATCTTTCTAGAAAATCCAGACCACTCGATATTTCCTACATATTCTAGCACAAGTCATGCCAAAATTCATGGAAAAATCCGGCATGACCTTTGCTCAAAAAGGATATATCGAGCGCCTGAAATTTGCCAAAACAAAAATTAATCAACACTCTGTCAAAACATAGGCCACTCGGAGGTGTTACCTGGACACATGGCTACTTGGGCAAGCACATATTCTATTTGCATTCGAACTTGATGGTCATTGCATTCAAACTTGATGGTCATTGCATTTCAATGGTAGGAAATATGAACAAAAACATTTCAAAATATCTTATAGGACTCATATTGACATGGAGATTTGGCTAGTGTCACCTTGAGGTCGGAGGGGGTCTGTGACGGGGACGACGGCGGCGACAACATGGAGATTTGGCTGCAAAAACAAAATAGTATTCAAAATAGTGCTCTCCAATTTGAGCATTCAAAATAGGAGTAGTTCTCCAATTTGAGCATTCAATAAGCAAAACTAAATCATAAAATAAATTAGTATTCAAATTAGCATGCATTCAAAAAGCAAAACTAAATCATCTCTTGCGTCCGTACATCGTCGAATATTATCACTAATACATCTCGAATAGTATCCTACATATAACCTCACTAATACAGCTAAAACCCTAGCGAACGGCGGGTATATGCCCTAGAGGCAACAATAAAGTTATTATTTATTTCCCTATTTCATGATCAATGTTTATTATTCATGCTAGAATTGTATTAACCGGAAACATAATACATGTGTTAATACATAGACAAACATAGTGTCACTAGTATGCCTCTACTTGACTAGCTTGTTAATCAAAGATGGTTACGTTTCCTAACCATAGACATGAGTTGTCATTTGATTAACGGGATCACATCATTAGGAGAATGATGTGATTGACTTGACCCATTCCATTAGCTTAGCACTTGATCATTTAGTATGTTGCTATTGCTTTCTTCATGACTTATAAATGTTCCTATGACTATGAGATTATGCAACTCCGTTTACGGAGGAACACTTTGTGTGCTACCAAACGTCTGGCGAATCGGGTGATTATAAAGGTACTCTATAGGTGTCTCCGAAGATACTTGTTGGGTTGGCGTATTTCGAGATTAGGATTTGTCACTCTGATTGTCGGAGAGGTATCACTGGGCCCACTCGGTAATGCACAACACTATAAGCCTTGCAAGCATTGCGACTAATGAGTTAGCTGCGGGATGATGTATTACGGAATGAGTAAAGAGACTTGCCGGTAACGAGATTGAACTAGGTATTGAGATACCGACGGCCGAATCTCGGTCAAGTAACATACCGATGACAAAGGGAACAACGTATGTTGTTATGCGGTTTGACCGATGAAGATCTTCGTAGAATATGTAGGAGCCAATATGAGCATCCAGGTTCCGCTATTGGTTATTGACCGGAGACATGTCTCGGGCATGTCTACATAGTTCTCGAACTCGTAGGGTCCGCACGCTTAAAGTTAGATGACGGTTATATTATGAGTTTATGTGTTTTGATGTATCGAAGGTAGTTCGGAGTCCCGGATGAGATCGGGGACATGACGAGGAGTCTCGAAATTGTCGAGACGTAAAGATCGATATATTGGACGACTATACTCGGACTTCGGAAAGGTTCCGAGTGATTCGGTATTTTTCGAGTCTGGGAGAGTCTGAGGAATTCGTCGGGGAGTATATGGGCCTTATTGGGCCATACGGGAATAGAGGAGAGAGGCCAAAAGGAAGGAGGCCTGCGCCCCCCCTCTGGTCCGAATTGGACAAGGGGTGCAGCCCCCTTTTCCTTCTCCCTCTCCTCCTCTTTCCTTCTCTCCTACTCCAACAAGGAAAGGAGGAGTCCTACTCCCGGTGGGAGTAGGACTCCCCCTTGGCGCGTCCTCCTTCTTGGCCGGCCGCCTCCCCCCTTGCTCCTTTATATACGGGGGCAAGGGGCACCCCAAGACACAACAATTGATCCCTTGGATCTCTTAGCCGTGTGCGGTGCCCCCCTCCACCATAGTCCACCTCGATAATATCGTAGCGGTGCTTAGACGAAGCCCTGCGTCGGCAGAACATCATCATCGTCACCACGCCGTCGTGCTGACTGAACTCTCCCTCAAAGCTCGGCTAGATCGGAGTTCGAGGGATGTCATCGAGCTGAACGTGTGCTGAACTCGGAGGTGTCGTGCGTTCGATACTTGATCAATCGGATCGTGAATACATACGACTATATCAACCGCGTTGTGCTAACGCTTCCGCTTTCAGTCTACGAGGGTACATGGACAACACTCTCCCCTCTCGTTGCTATGCATCACTATGATCTTGCGTGAGCGTAGGAATTTTTTTGAAATTACTACGTTCCCCAACAGTGGTATTAGAGCCTGGTTTTATGCGTAGATGTTATATGCACGAGCAGAACACAAGTGAGTTGTGGGCGACACAAGTCATACTGCTTACCAACATGTCATACTTTGGTTCGGCGGTATTGTTGGATGAAGCGGCTCGGACCAACATTACGCGTACACTTATGCGAGACTGGTTCTACCGACGTGCTTTGCACATAGGTGGCTGGCGGGTGTCAGTTTCTCCAACTTTAGTTGAACCAAGTGTGGCTACGCCCGGTCCTTGAGAAGGTTAAAACAACACTAACTTGACGAACTATCGTTGTGGTTTTGATGCGTAGGTAAGAACGGTTCTTGCTCAGCCCGTAGCAGCCACGTAAAACTTGCAACAACAAAGTAGAGGACGTCTAACTTGTTTTTGCAGGGCATGTTGTGATGTGAAATGGTCAAGACGTGATGCTATATTTTATTGTATGAGATGATCATGTTTTGTAACCGAGTTATCGGCAACCAGCAGGAGCCATATGGTTGTCGCTTTATTGTATGCAATGCAATTGCCGTGTAATTGCTTTACTTTATCACTAAGCGGTAGCAATAGTCGTAGAAGCAATAGGTGGCGAAACGACAATGATGCTATGATGGAGATCAAGGTGTCGCGCCAGTGACGATGGTGATCATGACGGTGCTTCGGAGATGGAGATCACAAGCACAAGATGATGATGGCCATATCATATCACTTATATTGATTGCATGTGATGTTTATCTTTTATGCATCTTATTTTGCTTTGATTGACGGTAGCATTATAAGATGATCTCTCACTAAATTTCAAGGTATAAGTGTTCTCCCCGAGTATGCACCGTTGCGAAAGTTCTTCGTGCCGAGACACCACGTGATGACGGGTGTGATAGGCTCTACGTTCAAATACAACGGGTGCAAAAAAGTTGCACACGCAGAATACTCAGGTTAAACTCGAGCCTAGCATATACAGAACACTGAGACCGAAAGGTCGAGCGTGAATCATATAGTAGATATGATCAACATAGTGATGTTCACCATTGAAAAATACTCCATCTCACATGATGATCGGACATGGTTTAGTTGATTTGGATCACGTGATCACTTAGATGATTAGAGAGATGTCTATCTAAGTGGGAGTTCTCAAGTAATATGATTAATTGAACTTTAATTTATCATGAACTTAGTCCTGATAGTATTTTGCAAATTATGTTGTAGATCAATAGGTCGCGTTGTTGCTTCCCTATGTTTATTTTGATATATTCCTAGAGAAAAACTATGTTGAAAAATGTTAGTAGCAATGATGTGGACTGGGTCCGTGATCTGAGGTTTATCCTCACTGCTGCACAGAAGAATTATGTCCTTCATGCACCGCTAGGTGACAGACCTATTGCAGAAGCAAATGCAGACGTTATGAACGTTTGGCTAGCTCAATATGATGACTACTTGATAGTTTAGTGTACCACGTTTAAAGGCTTAGAATCGGGACTTCAAAGACGTTTTGAACGTCATGGACCATATGAGATGTTCCAGGAGTTGAAGTTAATATTTCAAGCAAATACCCGAGTTGAGAGTTATGAAGTCTCCAACAAGTTCTATAGCTAAAAGATTGAGGAGAATTGCTCAACTAGTGAGCATGTGCTCAGATTGTCTGGGTACTACAATCACTTGAATCAAGTGGGAGTTAATCTTCTAGATAAGATAGTGATTGACAGAGTTCTCTAGTCACCATCACCAAGTTAGTAGAACTTCGTGATGAACTATAGTATGAAAGGGATGACGAAAACAATTCACGATCTCTTCGTGATGTTGAAATCGACGAATGTAGAAATCAAGAAAGAGCATCAAGTGTTGATGATTGACAAGACCACTAGTTTCAAGAAAAGGGCAAAGGGCAAGAAAGGGAAACTTCATGTAGAATGGCAAGCAAGTTGTCACTCCCGTGAAGAAGCCCAAAGTTGAACCAAAGCCTGAAACTGAGTGCTTCTACTACAAAGGAAATGGTCTTTGGAAGCGTAAATGCCTGAATATTTGGTGGATAAGAAGGATGGCAAAGTGAACAAGGGTATATTTGATATACAGGTTATTGATGTGTGCCTTACTAGTGTTTATGGTAGCCCCTGAGTATTTGATACTTGTTCGGTTGCTAAGATTAGTAACTCGAAACAGGAGTTACAGAATAAACAGAGACTAGTTGAAGGGGAAGTGACGATGAGTGTTGAAAGTTGTTCCAAGATTGATATGAACATCATCACACACTCCCTATACTTTCGGGACTAGTGTTAAACCTAAATAAATGTTATTTGGCGTTTGCGTTGAGCATGAATATGATTTGATCATGTTTATTGCAATACAGTTATTCATTTAAAGTAAGAGAATAATTGTTGTTCTGTTTACATGAATAAAACCTTCAATGCTCATACACCCAATGAAAAAGTTTGTTGGATCTCGATCATAGTGATACACATATTCATAATATTAATGCCAAAAGATGCAAAGTTGATAATGATAGTGCAACTTATTTGTGGCACTGCCGTTTGGGTCATATTGGTGTAAAGCGCATGAAGAAACTCCATAAAGATGGATTTTCAGAATCACTTGGTTATTAATCATTTGATGCTTGCGAACCGTGCCTTTTGGGCAAGATGACTAAAACTCCGTTCTCCGAAACAATGGAACGAGCTACTGACTTGTTGGAAATAATACATACCGATGTATGCGGTCCAATGAGTATTGATGATCGTGGCAAGTATCATTATTTTCTAACCTTCACAGATGATTTGAGCAGATATGGGTATATCTACTTAATGAAACACAAGTCTGAAACATTTGAAAAGTTCAAAGAATTTCAGAGTAAAGTGGAGAATCATCGTAACAAGAAAATAAAGTTTCTACGATCTGATCGTGGAGGAGAATATTTGAGTTACGAGTTTGGCCTTCATATAAAACAATGTGGAATAGTTTCACAGTTCACGCCACCTGGAACACCACAGCGTTATGGTGTGTCCGAACGTCGTAACTGCACTTTATTAGATATTATGCGATCTATGATGTATCTTGCCGATTTACCACCATCATTTTGGGGTTATGCATTGGAGACAGTTGCATTCACTTTAAATAGGGGCACCATAAAAATCCGTTGAGATGGCGCCTTATGAAGTATGGTTTGGCAAGAAACCAAAGTTGTCGTTTCTTAAAGTTTGGGGCTGCGATGTTTATGAGAAAAAGTTTTCAACCTGATAAGCTCGAACCCAAATCGCAGAAGTGCGTTTTTATAGTATACCCAAAGGAAACTGTTGGGTACACCCTCTATCACAGATCCGAAGGCGAGACATTCGTTGCTAAAAATGGATCCTTTCTAGAGAAGGAGTTTCTCTCAAAAGAAAAGAGTTGGAGGAAAGTAGAACTTGATAAGGTAACTATACCTGCTCCCTTATTGGAAATTAGTTCATCACTGAAATCAGTTCCTGTGATTCCTACACCAGTTAGCGAGGAAGCTAATGATGATGATCATGAAGCTTCAGATACGGTTACTACTGAACCTCGTAGATCTTCCAGAATACAAATCTGCACTAGAGTGGTACGGTAATCCTATTCTAGAAGTCATGTTACTAGACCATGATGAACCTACGAACTATGAGGAAGCGATGATGAGCCCAGATTCCGCGAAATGGCTTGAAGCCATGAAATCTTAGATGGGATCCATATATGAAAACAAAGTGTGGACTTTGGTGGACTTGCCCGATGATCGGCAAGCCATAGAAAATAAATGGATCTTCAAGAGGAAGACGGACATTGATAGTAGTTTTACTATCTACAAAGCTCAACTTGTCAAAAAAGGTTTTTGATAAAGTTCAAGGTGTTGACTACGATGAGATTTTCTCACTCGTAGCGATGCTTAAGTCTGTCGGAATCATGTTAGCAATTGCCACATTTTATGAAATATGGCAAATGGATGTCAAAACTGCATTCCTTAATGGATTTATTAAAGAAGAGTTGTATATGATGCAACCAGAAGGTTTTGTCAATCCTAAAGGTGCTAACAAAATGTGCAAGCTCCAACGATCCATCTATGGACTGGTGCAAGCATCTCGGAGTTGGAATATACGCTTTGATGAATTGATCAAAGCATATGGTTTTATACCGACTTTTGGAGAAGCCGGTATTTACTAGAAAGTGAGTGGGAGCTCTGTAGCATTTTCTAAAACTATATGTAGATGACATATTGTTGATTGGAAATGGTATAGAATTTCTGGATAGCATAAAGGGATACTTGAATAAGAGTTTTTCAATGAAAGACCTCAGTGAAGCTACTTACATATTGGGCATCAAGATGTATAAGATAGATCAAGACGCTTGATAAGATTTTTTCAATGAGTACATACCTTGATAAGATTTTGAAGTAATTCAAAATGGAACAGTCAAAGAAGGAGTTCTTTTCTATGTTGCAAGGTGTGAAGTTGAGTAAGACTCAAAACCCAACCATGGCGGAAAATAGAAAGAGAATGTAAAGTCATTCCCTATGCCTCAGTCATAGGTTCTATAAAGTATGCTATGCTGTGTACCAGACCTATTGTATACCTTGCTCTAAGTTTGGCAAGGGAGTACAATTTTCATCTAATAGTAGATCACTGGACAGCGGTCAAGAATATCCTTAGTGAGGACTAAGGAAATATTTCTCGATTATGGAGGTGATAAAAGAGCCCGTCGTAAAGAGTTACAACAGTGCAAGCTTTTACACCGATCCAGATGACTATAATTCTCAATCTGGAAACATATTGAAAGTGTGAGCAATTAGCTATAGTAGCTCCATGCAGAGCATTGTAGACATAGAATATTTGCAAAATACATACGGCTCTGAATGTGACAAACCCGTTGACTAAACTTCTCTCACGAGCAAAACATGATCACACCTTAGTACACTTTGGGTGTTAATCACATATCGATGTGAACTAGATTATTGACTGTAGTAAACCCTTTGGGCACTGGTCACATGACGATGTGAACTATGGGTGTTAATCACATGCAGATGTGAATATTAGTGTTAAATCACATGGTGATGTGAACTAGATTATTGACTCTAGTGCAAGTGGGAGACTGAAGGAAATATGCCCTAGAGGCAACAATAAAGTTATTATTTATTTCCTTATTTCATGATCAATGTTTATTATTCATGCTAGAATTGTATTAACCGGAAACATAATACATGTGTGAATACATAGACAAACATAGTGTCACTAGTATGCCTCTACTTGACTAGCTCGTTAATCAAAGATGGTTACGTTTCCTAACCATAGACATGAGTTGTAATTTGATTAACGGGATCACATCATTAGGAGAATGATGTGATTGACTTGACCCATTCCGTTAGCTTAGCACTTGATCGTTTAGTATGTTGCTATTGCTTTCTTCATGACTTATAAATGTTCCTATGACTATGAGATTATGCAACTTCCGTTTACCGGAGGAACACTTTGTGTGCTACTAAACGTCACAACGTAACTAGGTGATTATAAAGGTACTCTATAGGTGTCTCCGAAGATACTTGTTGGGTTGGCATATTTCGAGATTAGGATTTGTCACTCCGATTGTCGGAGAGGTATCGCTCGGCTCACTCGGTAATGCACATCACTATAAGCCTTGCAAGCATTGCAACTAATGAGTTAGTTGCGGGATGATGTATTACGGAACGAGTAAAGAGACTTGCCGGTAACGAGATTGAACTAGGTATTGAGATACCGACGGTCAAATCTCGGACAAGTAACATACTGATGACAAAGGGTTATGTTGTTATGCGGTTTGACCGATAAAGATCTTCGTAGAATATGTAGGAGCCAATATGAGCATCCAGGTTCCGCTATTGGTTATTGTCCGAAGACATGTCTCGGTCATGTCTACATAGTTCTCGAACCCGTAGGGTCCGCACGCTTAAAGTTAGATGACAGTTATATTATGAGTTTATGTGTTTTGATGTATCGAAGGTAGTTCGGAGTCCCAAATGAGATCGGGGACATGATGAGGAGTCTCGAAATGGTTGAGATGTAAAGATCGATATATTGGACGACTATATTCGGACTTCGGAAAGGTTCCGAGTGATTCGGGTATTTTTTGGAGTACCGGAGAGTTATGGGAATTCGCCGGGGAGTATATGGGCCTTATTGGGCCATACGGGAATAGAGGAGAGAGGCCAAAAGGAAGGAGGCCTGCGCCCCCCCCTCTGGTCCGAATTGGACAAGGGGTGTAGCCCCCTTTTCCTTCTCCCTCTCCTCCTCTTTCCTTCTCTCCTACTCCAACAAGGAAAGGAGGAGTCCTACTCCCGGTAGGAGTAGGACTCCCCCCTTGGCGCGCCCTCCTCCTTGGCCGGCCGCCTCCCCCATTGCTCCTTTATATACGGGGGCAGGGGGGCACCCCAAGACACAACAATTGATCCCTTGGATCTCTTAGCCGTGTGTGATGCCCCCCTCCACCATAGTCCACCTCGATAATATCGTAGCGGTGCTTAGACGAAGCCCTGCGTCGGTAGAACATCATCATCTTCACCACGCCATCGTCCTGACGGAACTCTCCCTCAAAGCTCGGCTGGATCGGAGTTCGAGGGACGTCATCGAGCTGAACGTGTGCTGAACTCGGAGGTGCCGTGCGTTCGGTACTTGATCGGTCGGATCGTGAAGACGTATGACTACATCAACCGCATTGTGCTAACGCTTCTGCTTTCGGTCTACGAGGGTATGTGGACGACACTCTCCCCTCTCGTTGCTATGCATCACCATGATCTTGCGTGTGCGTAGGATTTTTTTTGAAATTACTACGTTCCCCAACAACAGGATCATAGCTCTAGTGAGATCCCTAAAGAACCTGCCAGGTATTGGAGAACCTGCCCTCCAACGCAACAATGTAGAGATGGACGTGCTCGTCCTCCTCGCTGACAGGGTGACATACCACCTCCACGGGGTCCTCAAGCCTCCGCACCATCACTGGCCCACGCGACCGCCACCGAAGAAGGTTCGGGTCAATGACGGGCTGGCTCCTCACCAAGTTGCGCCTCCCGGAAGGTAGCACATCCCAGTACCAGCCCGGCGGAGCCCAGTCCCGGACATGGCCCCTCTGATCAAGTAGGCCTCCTCTGCCGAGTCGACGACGAGGATGCGGGATAGGCATCGTCGACGTCAATGCGGGAATAATTGCTTTAACAAAAAAGTAAACTAGTTCTATTAATTTTCATACTAAAAATAAAATAGTTGTATTAATTCAACTATTTCAACTAAGCACTTACTATAAATAAAAATATGCTAGTTCTTACTAAAATAAATTAGTTCTATTAATTTTGTTACTAAAAAACCTAGTTCTATGAATTCAACTAGTTCTTACTAAAAATAAACTAGTTCAACTAGTTCAACTATTTTTCTTACTAAAAATAAACTAGTTCTATTAATTCAACTAGTTCTTACTAAAAATAAACTAGTTCAACTAGTTCTATTAATTTTCTTACTAATTCTGTTAAACACTTACTAAAAACAGTAAAAAAGCTATATTGAATTTTTTCTCTAAACTTACTAAACACTATTGCCCTAGTTAAACCCTACTGCCCTAACCCTACTGCCCTAGTTCTTAAGCATCTACAAGTATTAACAAATTAGATGAACCCTACCTAGGTACTTAAGCATCTAAAACTACTTAAGCACCCATTGATGAATCCTAGGAATTTGTCCTAAAAACTAATTAAGCATCTACAACTACTGCCCTAATTAACATCTAGTTTACAATTAAGCATCTACAACTAATGCCCTAATTAGCATCGAATTTGATGAACCCTAACTAATTAGATGAACTCTAAAATTTGATGAACCCTAGGAACCCTAGCTAGGCGGATGTAGGGAAGGAGGAGAAGGAGGTGTAGGCGTGGTTACCTCGGGCGTCGGCGGAGTTAGGGAGCGGCCGAGGGAGGGGCACGTGGTGTCGAGGTCGGGTCTCAGGCGCGCGTCGGAGGGCGGTGATGTAGGGGGGCATCAAGGTCGGGGTCAGGGGCAGCATCAAGGGCATGCAGAGGGCGACGGGAGAGCGTGTGGCGGCCGACGGTGATGTAGGGCGACGACAGCAGCGACAACAGACAAGTTGGATTTGGGGGAAGTGGCCGTGGGGAAGAAGAACCACGTGCGGTTGAGTCAAAAGTAGCAGTAGCACGTTCCTGGAAAAGCGCTACTGCTACATTAGCTATAGCTAAGTTAGCTATATCGCTGGATGGCAACACACGCTACTACTAAGTTAGCTATAGCGCATGTGCTAAAAGCACGATGCTGCTACGCCTTTCTCCTTTATTTTTCTTTTTCATTTATTTTCATTCACATTTTCTTTTTTTTCCTTCCCATTTTTCTATTTCTTTCATTTTTATTTACTTTTCTATATGGTTTTCATTTTATTTTCCTTTCATTAGCAGTAGCGCTTTCCGCGTAAAACACGCTGCTACAACAATATTAGCAGCAACGCGCTTTGCTTAAGCTCGCTACTACTATTGGCAGCCTGGCGAGAACAGTAGGGGAATTTTAGTTGTAATGCTTCTACCATGAGACACGCTACTGCTACAAACTTAGCTACAGCGTGTTTGGTTGACGCGCGCTAGTGGTAAATTGTAGTAGCGCTTATTTTTGGCACGCGCTACTGGTAAGTTTCTGTGTATAAGGTTTTCCCTAGTAGTGATATCTACTTGATGAAACACAAGTCTGAAACATTTGAAAGTTCAAAGAATTTCAGAGTGAAGTGGAGAATCATCGTAACAAGAAAATAAAGTTTCTACGATCTAATCGTGGAGGCGAATATTTGAGTTGTGAGTTTGGCCTTCATTTAAAACAATGTGGAATTGTTTCACAACTCATGCCACCTCGAACACCACAGCGTAATGGTGTGTCCAAATGTCGTAGCCACACTTTATTAGATATATATGGTGCAATCTATGATGTTTCTTACCAATTTACCACTATCAATTTGGGATTATGCATTACAGACAGCCACATTCACGTTAAATAGGGCACCATCTAAATCCGTTGAGACGACACCATATGAACTATGGTTTGGCAAGAAACCTAAGCTTTTGTTTCTTAAAATTTGGGGTTGCGACACTTATGTCAAAAGCTTCAGCCTGATAATCTCGAACCCAAATCAGAGAAGTGCGTCTTCATAGGATACCCTAAGGAAACAATTGGGTACACCTTCTACGACAGATCCAAAGGCAAGATCTTTGTTGCCAAGAATGGAACAATTCTAGAGAAGGAGTTTTCTGGAAAAGAGTGAGTGGGAGGAAAGTAGAACTTGATGAGGTAATTATACCTTCTCTCAATTTGGAGAGTAGCACATCAGATAAATCCATTCCTGTGATGCGTATACCAACTAAAGAGGAAGCTAATGATGATGATCATGAAACTTTAGATCAAGTTACTACTAGACCTCGTACGTCGAACAGATCATGTTCCACACTAGAGTGGTGCAGTGATACTGTCCTGGAAGTCATGATTACTAGACCATGGCGAACCTACGAACTATGAAGAAGCTATGTTGAGCCCTGATTCTGATAGATGGCTTGAGGCCATGAAATCTGAGATAGGATCAATGTATGAGACTAAAGTGTGGACTTTGGTGGACTTGCCCGATGATCGGCAAGCCATTGAGAATAAATGGATCTTCAAGAAGAAGACAAATGCTGATGGTAATGTCACCATCTACAAAGATCGACTTATCACGAAAGGTTTTCGACAAGTTCAAGGGGTTGACTATGATGATACCTTCCCACCCATAGTGATGCTTAAGTCAGTCCAAATCATGTTAGCAATTGCCGCATTTTATAGCTATGAAATTTGGCAAATGGACATCAAAACATCATTCCTTAATGGATTTCTTAAAGAAGAGTTGTATATGATGCGACCAGAAGGTTTTGTTGATCCTAAAGGTGCTAACAAAGTGTGCAAACTCCAGCGATCCATCTATGGACTGGCACAAGCTTCTCGGAGTTGGAATATACGCTTTGATGAGGTGATCAAAGCATATGGTTTTATACAAACTTACGGTGAAGCCTGTATTTACATGAAAGTGAGTGGGAGCTCTGTAGCATTTCTGGTATTATATGTGGATGACATATTGTTGATTGGAAATGATATAGAATTTCTATATAGCATAAAAGGATACTTGAATAAGATTTTCAATGAAAGACCTCAGTGAAGTTGCTTATATATGGGGCATCAAGATTTATAGGGATAGAACAAGATGCTTAATAGGACTTTCACAAAGCACATACAATGATAAAGTTTTGAAGAAGTTCACAATGGATCAGTCAAAGAAAGGGTTCTTGCCTGTGTTACAAGGTGTGATGTTGAGTAAATACTCAAAACCCAACCACGGCATAAGATAGAGAATGAAAGTCATTTCCTAAGCCTCAGACATAGGTTCTATAAAGTATGCCATGTTGTGTACCAGACCAGTTGTGTACCTTTCCATGAGTTTGGCAAGGGGGTACAGTAGTGATCCAGGAGTAGATCACTACACTGGTCAAAATTATCCTTAGTTACCTAAGAAAGACTAAGGAGATATTTCTCGATTATGGAGGTGATGAAGAGTTCGTCGTAAAGGGTTACATCGATGCAAGCTTTGGCACTGATTCGGATGACTCTGAGTCTCAATCTAAATACATATTGCAAGTGGGAGCAATTAGCTAGAGTAGCTCCATACAGAGCATCGTAGACATAGAAATTTGCAAAATACATACATATCTGAATATGGAAGACCCGTTGACTAAACCTCTCTCACAAGAAAAACATGATCACACCTTAGTACTTTTTGAGTGTTAATCACATGGCGATGTGAACTAGATTATTGACTCTAGTAAACTCTTTGGGTGTTAGTCACATGGCGATGTGAACTATGGGTATTAATCACACGGCGATGTGAACTAGATTATTAACTCTAGTGCAAGTGGGAGACTGAAGGAAATATGCCCTAGAGGCAATAATAAAGTTGTTATTTTATATTTCCTTAGTCATGATAAAGGTTTATTATTCATGCTAGAATTGTATTGATCGGAAACTTAAATATATGTGTGAATACATAAACAAATACCGTGTCCCTAGTAAAGCCTCTACCAGACTAGCTCATTGATCAAAGATGGTTAAGGTTTCCAAACCATAGACATGTGTTGTCATTTGATAATGGGATCACATCATTAGGAGAATAATGTGATGGACAAGACCCATCCGTTAGCTTAGCATATTGATCGTTTAGTTTATTGCTATTGCTTTCTTCATGTCAAATACATATTCCTTCGATTATGAGATTATGCAACTCCCGGATACCGAAGGAATACCTTGTGTGCTATCAAAGGTCACACCATAACTGGGTGATCATAAAGATGCTATACAAGTATCTCTGAAGGTGTTTATTGAGTTGGCATCGATCAAGATTAGGATTCGTCACTCTAAGTATCGGAGAGGTATCTCTAGGCCCTCTCGCTAATACACATCATAAGCTTGCAAGCAAATGACTAAGGAGTTTAGTCACGAGGTGATGTATTACGGAACGAGTAAAGAGACTTGCCAGTAACGAGATTGAACTAGGTAAAGATACCAACGATCGAATCTCGGACAAGTAACATACCGATGGACAAAGGGAATTACGTTTGTTGTCATATTGGTTCGATCGATAAAGATCTTCTTAGAATATGTAGGAGCCAATATGGGCATCCAGGTTCCGCTATTGGTTATTGACCAGAGAGGTGTCTTGGTCATGTCTACATAGTTCTCGAACCTGTAGGGTCCTCATGCTTAACGTTCGTTGACGATATAGTATTATATGAGTTATGTGATTTGGTGACCGAATGTTATACGGAGTCCTGGATGAGATCACGGACATGACGAGGAGTCTCGAAATGGTTGAGATTTAAAGATTGATATATAGGACGATGGTATTCGGGCACCGAAAGTATTTCAGAGGGTACCAGGTACTTATCGGGTCACCGGAAAGGAGTTTCCGGCACCCCCGGCAAAGATATGGGCCTTATGGGCCAAGAGAGGGAACATACCAGCCCACAAGGAGCTGGTGCACCCCTATAGAGGCCGACCCTATGAGGAGGAGAAGCAAAAAGGGGAGGGAAAGGAAAGTGTGGAGTAGGACTTCCCCTTCCTTCCCTCTTCCCCCCTCTTTCCTTCCTCCTTCATACAAGGAAATAGGGGGGGGGGGCGTAGAAGGGCTGGAGCCCTAGGGCTAGTGGCCAGCCCCTTGGGGCGCACCCTGGCTGCCCTAGGCTGCCTCCCCTCCCCTCCAACCTATATATATGTGGGGAGGTGGCGCCACACAAGAACACAACATTGTCTTAGTCGTGTGCGGCGCCCCCGTCCATCATTTACTCCTTCAGTCATATTCTTGTAGTGCTTAGGGGAAGCCCTGCGGAGATCACATCACCATCACGGTTGATGTAGTCGAACTTTCAGAACGCGGTTCCCCTCTCATTGCTATGCATCTCCATGGAATATCATTGTGTGTGCATAGAATTTTTTTTGTTTTCCATGCAATGATTCCAGCACTTAGGGGGGGCCACAAAAACACTTTTCAACCGTCGCAACCTTTTGTACCTTTTGTGGCGATCTGCCGGATGGGGATTCAATCATGAAGGTCTTGTACATCAACCCTATTGCCCTTACGATAAAGCGTGAGTAGTTTACCTCAGACCTACGAGTCCATAGCTAGTAGCTAGATGGCTTGTTCTCTCTCTTTGATTCTCAATACCATGTTCTCCTCGATGTTATTGGAGATCTATCCGATGTAATCTTATTTTGCGGTGTGTTTGTGGAGATCTGATGAATTGTGGATTTATGATCAGATTATCTATGAATATTATTTGAATATTCTCTGAATTCTTATATGCATGATTTGATATCTTTGTATTTCTCTTTGAATTATCGGTTTGGTTTGGCCAACTAGATTGGTATTTCTTGCAATGGGAGAGGTGCTCAGTTTTGGGTTCAATCTTGTGTGATTTCACCCCGTGAAAAATTAGGGGTAGCGAGACACGTATTGTATTCCATCAAGGATGAAAACTTGCTTGAGTTTATACCTCTACATCATGTCATCTTACGTAACGCGTTACTCCGTTGTTTATGAACTTAATACTCTAGATGCATGCTAGATAGAGGTTGATGTGTGGAGCAATAGTAGTAGATGCAGGCAGGAGTCGGTCTACTTGACACGGACATGATTCCGATATGCATAATCATTGCCTTGGATGTCGTCATAACTTTGCACTTTTCTATCAATTGCTCGATAGTAATTTGTTCACCCATTGTATTATTTGTCTTCATGAGAGAAGCCTCTAGTGAAACCTATGGCCCCCGGGTCTATTTTCTATCATATTTGTTTCTGATCTACTATTTTGCAATCTTTTATTTCCAGATCTATAAACCGAAACAACCCAAAAATATTTAGTTATCTTTTATTTAGTTTTATCTATCTCTATCAGATCTCGCCTTTGCAGTTGACAGAAGGGATTGACAACCCCTTTATCGCATTGGGTGCAAGTGTTTGATTGTTTGTGCAGGTGCATAGATTGGGGACTTGCTTGTACCTCCTACTAGATTGATACCTTGGTTCTCTAACTGAGGGAAATACTTATCTCTACTTTGCTGCATCACCCATTCCTCTTCAAGGGAAAAACCAACACGAGCTCAAGAAGTAGCAGGAAGAATTTCTGGCGCCATTGCCGGGAGGTCTACATCAAGCCTACCAAGGACCCATCATAAACTCTCATCTCTTGCATTAAATTATTTTCCATTTGCCTCTCGTTTTCCTCTCCCCCACTTCTAAAACAATTTTCAGAAAAACACAAAAAGATTTGCCTTTTTATTCGCCCTTTTTCCATTCATCTTTTTTCGTTTGCTTTTTGGTTGCTCGTGTGTTAGATTGCTTGTCTCATCATGATGACTCAAGAGAATACCAAGTTGTGTGATTTTTCCAATACCAATAATAATGAATTTATTAGTACTCCGATTGCTCCCGCCACTAGTGCGGAATCTTATGAAATTAATGCCACTTTGTTGAATCTTGTTATGAAAGAACAATTTTCAGGCCTTCCTAGTGAAGATGCCGCATCCCATCTAAATACTTTCATTGAGTTGTGTGATATGCAAAAGAAGAAAGATGTGGATAATGATATTGTTTAATTGAATCTATTTGCGTTCTCACTTCGAGATAGAGCTAAAACTTGGTTTACATCTTTGCCTAAAAATAGTATTGAGTCATGGAACAAGTGTGAAGATGCTTTTATTTCCAAGTATTTTCGTTCCGCTAAGATCATCTCCCTCGGGAATGATATTATGAATTTTAAGCGACTTGATCATGATCAAGTTGCACAATCATGGGAGAGGATGAAATTGATGATAAGAAATTTCCCTATGCTTGGTTTGAGTTTATGGATGATTATACAAAAAATTTATGCCTGATTGAATTTTGCTTCTAGAAGTCTTTTAGATTCGGCTGCGGGAGGTACTTTTATGGAAATCACATTAGGAGAAGCTACTAAACTCCTAGATAATATTATGGCTCATTATTCTCAGTGGCACACCGAAAGATCCTCTACTATTAAAAAAGTGCATGCAGTTGAAGAAATTAATGTTTTGAGTGGAAAGATTGATGAGCTTTGATACGTCTCCAGCGTATCTATAATTTTTTATTATTCCATGCTATTATATTATCCATCTTGGATGTTTTATAGGCATTTATACGCTATTTTATATTATTTTTGGGACTAACCTATTAACCTAGAGCCCAGTGCCACTTTTTGTTTTTTTCTTGTTTTTGAGTTTTACAGAAAAGGAATATCAAACAGAGTCCAAATGAGCTGAAAATTTATGGTGATTTTTTATGGACCAGAAGAAGCCCCCGAAGAAAAAGAGTTGGGCCAGAAGAGTCCCGAGTCAACGACAAGGGTGGAGGGCGCGCCCCCCTACCTTTTCACTGACTCATGGACCCCCTGGCGTGAAACCGACGCCAAAAATTCCTATAAATCTACAAACCCCCAGAAAGAAACCTAGCTCGGGAGTTATGCCGCCGCAAGCCTCTAAAGCCATGAAAAACCAATTGGGAGTCTGTTCCAGCACCCCGTCAGAGGGGAAAACTATCACCGGTGGCCATCTTCGTCATCCCGACAGTCTCCATGATGATGAGGGAGTAGTTCATTCTCGGGGCTGAGGGTATGTACCAGTAGCTATGTATTTGATCTCTCTCTCTCTCTCTCTCTCTCTCTCTCTTGTGTTCTTGATTTGGCACGATCTTGATATACCGCGAGCTTTGTTATTATAGTTGGATCATATGGTGTTTCTCCCCCTCTACCTTCCTGTGATGAATTGAGTTTTACCTTTGAGGTTTCACTATTATCGGGTTGAATACTATTATGGATTTGAGAACACTTGATGTATGTCTTGCGTGGGATACCCATGGTGACAATGGGGTGTTCTATTGATTCACTTTATGTACGTTTTGGCACTCAACTCGCGATTTCCCAAGGTGACATTAGGGTAATCTATGCATAGGGGTTGATGCACGTTTTCGTCCTTGTTTCTCCGACAGAAATCTTGGGGCACTCTTTGAGGTTCTTTGTGTTGGATTGAATATTAAGAATCTGAAGTTGGTTGATGCATATCGTATAATTGACCCATGGATACTTGTGCTAACATTGGAGTATCTAGGTGACATTAGGGTTGATTGATGTGTGTCATATGGTGTTATTTTACTACGAACACTAGGGCTGTTTGTGACACTTATAGGAATAGCTC
The DNA here is from genome assembly GCA_021437245.1 of Aegilops speltoides. Classification (NCBI taxonomy): domain Eukaryota; kingdom Viridiplantae; phylum Streptophyta; class Magnoliopsida; order Poales; family Poaceae; genus Aegilops; species Aegilops speltoides. Next base: position 236,880,763 of record CM038141.1, read on the forward strand.
AATGGATTGATTGGAAAGAATAACTTTGAGGTGGTTTCATACCCTACAAGCAATTTCATCTTATGTTCTCTGCGAGAGGAGCTTCGGAGTGACTTTTGTCGCACGTTGCGGGATTGCCATATGATCTAATTATGTTATCATTGTTGAGAGAACTTGCACTAGTGAAAGTATGAACCCTAGGCCTTGTTATCATGCATTGCAATACCATTTTCGCTCACTTTTGTTACTTACTACCTTGCTGTTTTTAGACAAAAACCTATATCTACCATCCGTATTGCACTTGTATCACCATCCCTTCGCCGAACTAGTGCACCTATACAATTTACCATTGTATTGGGACACAAGAGACTCTTTATTATTAGGTTGCAGGGTTGTTTGAGAGAGACCATCTTCATCCTATGCCTACCACAGATTGATAAACCTTAGGTCATCCACTAGAGGGAAATTTGCTACTATCCTACAAAACTTTGCACCTGGAGGCCCAACAACGTCTACCAGGATAAAGTTGCGTAGTAGACATCAAGCTCTTTTCTGGCACCGTTGCCGGGGAGGCTAGGTAAGCGGCACTCACATCCCTTCAATGAAGCTCTTTTCTGGTGCTGTTGTCGGGGAGGTTAGTGCTTGAAGGCATATCTTTAGATCTTGCAATTGAATCTTTTAGTTTCTTGTTTTATCAGTTGTTTAGTCTATAAAAGAAAACTACAAAAAATAGAATTGAGGTTGCCTCATATGCTTCATCTTTTTAATGTCTTTCATGAAAATGATGGAAAGGAAAATTGTGCTCAAGTGTTAGAAGAAGAAGTCAATAAAATGTTTGGCATGAAATATTTGAATGATGAGCATGATTGCAATGTTGTTAGTATGAATTCTTTGAATATCCATGATGCATATATTCCTACAAGCTTGGGATGCTACGTCTGATGAAGATGAAATTTTTTGTCCCCCTAGTTTTGATGAGAATATTTGTTATGATGAAAGCATGCCTCCTATTTATGATGATTATAGTGAAACTAGGTTTGGAAGAGTGTCAACTTTAAGAAGTAATGATCCCACTATTTTGGAGGGTGTTGAATCTTATTGTTATGATTATGAAAGTGGATTTGGAGAGGTCATGACTATTTAGTGACAATCCACTATTTTGGAAGAGGTTCCAATTGATTATGAGATCAAAGTTGCTATCTATGATGATTATTGTGATGACATGTATGCTATAAATAATAATGATAACCATGAAACTTGTCATCATGATTTTAATTTTCAATTGGATTATGCCTCACATGATAGTTATTTTGTTGAGTTTGCTCCCACTACTATTCATCAGAATAAATTTGCTTATGTGGAGAGTAATAAAACTTCTATGCTTATGGATCATGAAAGTAATGCTTTATGTGATAGCTATATTGTTGAATTCATTCATGATGCTACTGAAAATTATTATGATGGAGGAATATATGCTTGTAGGAATTGCAATAATATCAAGTTTCCTCTCTATGTGTTTAAAGTTTTGAAGTCATGCTTGTTTTGCCTTCCTATGCTAGTTGATTCTTGCTCCCATAAATTTTTTGCTCACAAAATCCCTATGAATAGGAAGTGGGTTAGGCTTAAATGTGTTAGTCATATGCTTCACGATGCTCTATTTGTGTTTCAATTATTATCAGGAGACAACCCAATATTTACCCCTTATGTTTTTGAGTGTTCATATAATTAAGCTACTGTAGTGATCATGTTTTATAGCTTTTTTTCAATAAAGTGCCAAGTAAAGCCTTTGGGATAGTGTGGATGATAGTTGACTTGATTCTGTGCAAAAACAGAAACGTTTGCTTCCAGTCACTGAATTGTTTAAATTCACTAGAGCGCAATAAAATTCTGATTTTTTTTACACATTATTGATATACAACGTTTCTAGATTGTTCTAATTTTTCAGAATTTTTGGACTAACAGAAGTATGGTAGTTCACCAAATCATTACGGACTATTATGTTTTTGCAGATTCGGTTTTCAATGCATAGTTTGCTTGTTTTAGTGTTTCCATAGCTTACATTAAGTTATACAAATTGTGGAAATTATTAGGTATAGTAGGAATTGTGTGAGAACAACTATGAATCTTGTCTTGGCAGTACCAAAGTGAATGATTTGTCTTTATCATATTAACCCATCTCACGAAGTTCCGTTAAGTTTTGTGTGCTTGAAGTTTTCAAGTTTTGGGTGAGATATCTACATGAGGAGAATAAGGAGTGGAAAGACCCTAAGCTTGGGGATGCCCAAGGCACCCCAAGGTAATATTCAAGGAATTCCCAAGAAACTAATCTTGGGGATGCCCTGGAAGGCATCCCCTCTTTCATCTTCAACATTATTAGTAACCTCACTTGGAGCTATATTTCTATTCGTCACATGATATGAGTTTTGCTTGGAGTGTCATTTTTTTAGTTTGATTTGATTGCTTATTTAGTCCTAATATGATGGGCATCCAAGAGGGTATAATAAAAACTTTCATATAAAGTGCATTGAATACTATGAGAAGTTTGATTCCTTGTGATTGTTTTGAGATATGAAAATGGTGATATTAGAGTCATGCTAGTGACTAATTGTGGATTGTAGAAATACTTGTGTTAATGTTTGTGATTCCCGTAGCATGCACGTATGATGAACCGTTATGTAACGAAGTTGGAGCATAATTTATTTATTGATTGTCTTCCTTATGAGTGGCGGTTGGGGACGAGCGATGGTCTTTTCCTACCAATCTATCCCCTAGGAGCATGCGCGTAGTACTTTGTTTTGATGACTAATAGATTTTTGCAATAAGTATGTGAGTTCTTTATTACTAATGTTGAGTCCATGGATTATACGCACTCTCACCCTTCCACCATTGCTAGACTCTCTTGTGTCGTGCAAATTTCGCCGGTACCATACACCCACCATATGCCTTCCTCAAAACAACCACCATACCTACCTATTATGGCATGTCCATAGCCATTCTGAGATATATTGCCATGCAACTTTCCACCATTTTGTTTATTATGACACGCTTCATTATTGTCATATTTCTTTGCATGATCATGTAGTTGATATCATATTTGTGGCAAAGCCACCGTTTATAATTCTTTCATACATGTCACTCTTCATTCATCGCACATCCCGGTACACCGCTGGAGGCATTCATATAGAGTCATATTTTGTTTTAAGTATCGAGTTGAAATTCTTGAGTTGTAAATAAATAAAAGTGTGACGATCTTCATTACTAGAGCATTGTCCCATGTGAGGAAATGATGATGGAGACTATGATTCCCCCACAAGTTGGGATGAGACTCCGGATGAAAAAAAGGGGCAAAAAAAGAGAGATGGCCCTGAAAAATGAGAGAAAAGAGAGAAGCACTACTAGGAAAAGGGCTAAGATGGGATGGACACTAATGGCGCACCTGCCATGTGGTGCGCCATTAGTATAGACTAATGGCGCACCATGTTCAGGTGCGCCATTAGTGTGGAATACATTAATGGCGCACCAGGGACATGGTGCGCCACTACTGTTGTTTATTTTTTTTCTTTTTTTTTGCAAAACTACTAATGGCGCACCATTAGAGTAAATACTTTTTTTTATTTTTTTGCAAAACTTCTAATGGCGCACCAGAAGCAGGTGCGCCATTAGTAACCAGGGTCACTAATGGCGCATTTGCATACGGTGCGCCATTAGTACCAGGGTTACTATTTTTTTCTTAGTCCCAGGTTTCCTCACTCGATCGAGCCCCCGCCATCTGCCACCCACGCGCGCCCCACGCCACCCGCGCGCCCGCCGTCCGCCGCCTCCGTCCGCCGCCTCCGTCCGCCGCCTCCGTCCGCCGCCTCCGTCCGCCGCAGCCACCCACGCGCCCCCGCCGCCTCCCTCTCCCTTCCTCCCCCTCGAGCGCCGCCTCCTTCCTGAGCCCCACCTCTCCCGCGAGTGTCGCATCCCTCGCCTTCCTCCCATCCCACTGCCGACGACCGCACGGGGTGCAGTACGAGGAGGAGGACGGGATCCGTCCATTGCTTCTGACGGCCGCTTCCGCCGACGAGCCGGGCAGCCACACGCGCCCAGCTCGGCCGCCGCCGCCGCCTCCTCGTCTGCGTCACCGGTGCCGCCGGAGGACGACGTCTGCTCCGTCTGCCATGACCGCTTCCGGATCCCCTGCTAGGCCAACTGCTCCCACTTGTTCTGCGGTTCGTTCCCCACTCCTCCCTCCTCCCTCCCTTGATCCATCTCCAATGTTCCCCCTCCCTCCCAGGAAGTTTTGCCACAAATTGCATAGAGGCGTGAGTGTTCGGCCGGTCACGGGAAGCTGCTGCTCCTTCCCTTCGAGTGCTGGGAAGGGGGGCTCTGGATTGCTTAGAATTGCCGACGAGTGTCAGATTCGTTCGATTGTTCAGATCAATGGCGAGCTGCGGAGCCGTATGCCCAGATCGACAACTTGCCCTTGTTCTCTCCTAGTCTGTCTAGGACGTGCTTGCTCGAATTGATCCGAAATGAGGGTTTAGGGTGGTGTGATTTGCTTGGGGTGAAATATTGGAACTCATATAGTAGTATTACGAGATGACAGGGTAGTGGGTACTAGAATCTATCTGCACCACCTGTTTGATAACAAACAGGGTAGTGTCTACTAAAATGTGCACGACAGAAATATCTGTCATATTTCAAGATTGCTTCTCATTATCTGGAGAAATAGGATTTAAAACTGTTTCCTGCAAGTACTGGAGGCGATGAGCACATCCCCTTGTGCAGCCATTGTAGGAAATTCACCATGATTGCCGATATAACCATCATCTTTTTGTTGCGGGAAGATATAAGCATCATCTTGGCTCATCCAATGTCTGCTCACAGGGCCAAAAACAAAATCACATGTGTGCGTTCACGTTGAGTTCAGATTGTTTCCACCTGAAACAATGGATGAGTTGCTTTAAGAATTCCATATGCATCCTTGAATCTTGGTTGAATGATACTAATTATGATTTTAAGGACATGTGGCGCTAACTTTGTTCACTAAGAATAAGCAAGTTTGTCTGTCTTCTGTTTATAATCAATGTAATAGTAGATATTACCATAATCAGGGTAGGGTTTCATGGCTAGAAGATATATTGTTGTACAACAATTTGTTACAAATTGCATTTATTGGTATATGTACGCTAGTTTCGTCATATCAGGAGCTTAGGAACTTATCTTGACTAATTTATTATGGAAAGCTGTCAGAGCTCACTTCTAGAAATTAGCAATAGCAAAATGTGGTTAAGGTTTAAGGCATCCGGACTAAGCTTTGCGGCCTTTTATCTAATTTGTCATGCATTAATTATTATCATGAGAGCCATGATATCTTGTTTAGTGCATACACCATTCTTATTTTTTTCTATCCGTTGCTACCCCATCTGGTAATTAGTATATCATGCTACTTTCATCTATGGAAGTATGACTTGTCACTTCTACAAATCGAACCCATCATTTAGTTATGGACCAGTATAATATAATTTGCAGTGCTTGGCGTTGAGCAGCTAGCACTGCTGAATCTTAGCAGCAAAAGAGGCCAATTTGCAAATGTAAATTCTTAAGCATATGTTTTGGCATACAAGTATCTCTTTCTTCAAGACCGATAAATCAACTTGTGATGCTGCTGCTATACTACTTGGGAATTTCGTGATGCTGCTGCTGTACTACTTGGGAATTTTGTCAACTTGTGATGCTGTTGCTGTACCCTGAGAGGCGCTTGAGTTTGCCGGAATGTCGATTAACTTCCGTTTCGGCAAATTCGGGCACTCCATATGTCCTATTTTTAGCAAAAGGTCATGCTGAAATTTTTCCGCGAATTTTAGCATGACTGTAGGATCGGAAGTATGTCTAGAGGGGGGGTGATTAGACTACTTGACAACTTAAAAATTTTGCCTTTTGATTGGAGTAGTTCTTTAGCAAGTTCACAATGATAACCAAGTCAAGTATCACCCTACACATGCAATTCTAGAGTTGTGGCAGCGGAAAGTAAATTGCATGTATAGTAAATGAGAGGTGGAGAAGAGCAAACGCAATGGAGACACGGAGATTTTTTCTCGTGGTTCCGATAGGTGGTGCTATCGTCAATCCACGTTGATGGAGACTTCAACCCACGGAGGGTAACGGCCTGCATGAGTCCACGGAGGGCTCCACCCACGAAGGGTCCACGAAGAAGCAACCTTGTCTATGCCATCATGGCTTACGCCCACGGAGGACTAGCCTTACTCGGGGTAGATCTTCACGAAGTAGGCGATCTCCTTGCCCTTACAAACTCCTTGGTTCAACTCCACATCATGACGGAGGCTCCCAAGCGACACCTAACCAATCTAGGAGGCACCACCCTCCAAAAGGTAATAGATGGGGTTGGTGATGATGAACTCCTTGCTCTTGTGCTTCAAATGATAATCTCCCCAACACTCAACTCTCCTCACTGATTTGGCTGTGGTGGAGGAAGGGATTGAGTGGAAAGCAACTTGGAAAGACTAGAAATCAAGTTTCATATGGTGGGAGTGGAGCAACTTGATCTCAACACAAGGGTAGGTAGTTTTCTTCTCGAAATGTAAGGTAGGAGTGGTAGTTCTTTTCGATGGCTCTCTCCACGAATGAAGAGGAGGTGGAGGGTATTTATAGCCTCCACACAAAATCCAACCGTTACACACATTTGAGCAATCTCGGTCGGACCGAAGTTGACAACTCGGTGGGACCGAAAGTTCAAATCTTGTGAACGTTGGGATTTTCGTGGGACCGAAAATACAATCTCGGTTAGACCGATTCTTCCAAAGTCTAGGGTTTGCCAATCTCGGTGGGACCGACTTTCTCATCTCGGTGACACCGATTTGAGTCTGAAGGTTTCTGAAGCTTGGCAACACCAATTTCGAATGACCGAGTTTGGAATCGGAAAATCCGAGATTCTAGGGTTTTGGCTATATGGTGAGGTGGTTCATCTCGGTGTGGTGAGTTTGGAATCGGTGGGACCGAGATTACTTATGAGTTTATGTTGGAATGAAAGATTGCTGATTGTTTGAGAGATAAATCACTAAGCACTTTAGAGCAACCAGATCATCATCATAACCTCATCCCTTTTAATAGTATTGGCTTTCCTATGGACTCAATGTGATCTTGGATCACTAAACCAAAAATGGAGTCTTGAGCTTTTGCCAATGTTTTCCTTAGCATTTTGAGGGGTCCACATCATCGGTCATTGCCATTCCCATATCACCGAACTTTCGAAATATTCTCAAGAAATGATTAGTTCAATGATATATATGTTGTTATTAATTACCAAAACCACCGGGATTAGTTGCACTTTCAATCTCCCCTTTTGGTAATTGATGACAACATATAGATCAAAGCTTCGACAAATGATATAATCAATGAATAACCCGTCGCTTTGAGAAGTATGTGATAAGCAAGAGCTCCCCCTAAATTTGTGCATTATTTGAGATTTGCGTTTGAATGCAAATGCACAATCGATTAGGATCATGGGTTACTCTTCCATGTCACATACATCTTGGTGGAGCGCACAAAATGATAAGAATGAATACCATGCACCCAATCACCAAGACATGAGTAAGTGATCATACAAGATATGAATGGAATATGATAGACATCAAGCACACATTAAGCACGGTATGATCAAGCACTCATCAAGATAGAGCAAACGTAGCAAGCGTAGTATCAAACACACGGAGTATCTCAAAGAACTTAAAAAGAAGTATCTCAAGGAAAACCGCAAACGAAAGAGCAAAAACGAGCACTCTCTCTCTCGAAGCCCTATGATCTATACAATTTCTCCCCCTTTGGCAACAAGTTACCAAAAAGTTCGAAAGGTATAGAGCTAATCGTCACTCGGGACTCTGCTGGCGGCTCCCGTCTGCGTCGATGGAGTGGAGATGGCTGCATCTGCGAAAGCTTCTGCTGAAGTCTGTGGAGCTGGAGGAGTGGATACTGGAGCTGGTGCTGGAACTGACGGAGCTGTAGGAGGTGCTGATGTGGTAGCCCTGGGATCTGACACTGGAATAGCAGCTGATCTGGGCTTTGTGGGCACTGCAGCAGGCTGCTCATAGTCATCCTGGACCATGTCACCTTCCATCTCCTTCATAAGTTCTGCCTTCTCCTCTTAGCTTCCTCGATATCGCATCAAGCTTGTTGACGGTGACTGCACTTCATCGACTTTGACGTCGAGCATGGAACTTATCCTCAACGATCCTCTCAAGGCTCTCCGAGATTGCACTATTTGGCCAAAGCGTAGCTCAATTCTCTCGAGTGGCTTCAAGAAGTTGTTCGCAACACTCTTGGGCTTTCTGCTGCTTCCTTCTCGGCTTTAGCTTGTTTAGCGACTTCAGACTTAGCATGTCCTTCCACAGACGTGGGAGCATTCTCGATCATCACAATCTCGTTGTCCTCATGTTCAGCTGCAGTGGCAAGTGGGGTCTATCCAACGGTAGGTGTCCGTGCCAAACTTGGCATTAATGAGCATCTGAATATGCGGAGCAAACCCACACGACCTCTTTTGGTCAGCTGCTGTCCTCTTGATAGTCTCAACTATCAAGTCCATCACCTTAAAAGGTGTCTTCTGGTCTAGAATGTGCAGCATGTTGATAGAGTACCCTCTTATCATGCGGTGGTCCCCTGACTTAGGCATCAAAGTATGCCTCAGAATGGTATTGGTTGTTGGGAGACCTGCCTGAAGATAGTAGACTGATCCAAGCTTCCAAAACTCTACATCCTTCTCATCAACCTCATTATACATGTTCTTCATTGACTCGTGATTTTTCTTGAATGCCATACACATCAATGTCATCTTCCTTGAAACAGTGCATTCAGCAATGCTCTCCATTCTTCAATCAGAGACTGAAATCTACGCCTTCATCATCCATACAATCCTGCCATCTGGATAGAAGTGTGCGGTGGCATAGAATTGCATGATCATCTCATCGTTCCAGGCAGTCAGCTTCTGACCAACGAAATCTGCAATCCCACAAGCAGTGAAGCTCTCATGCACATGTGGGAAATAGTCTCGGTGCTCTTCACTGTCGATGTATTTCCAGTCAACATATCTTGTGTCAGCAACAATTGGCTTCTTGTCCATGAGTACTGTCTCATAAAAGTCTTGTTGCTCTCTTGTGTGGAATCTTGAGTCAACTGCTGTTCTTCTCCTGCTGGCATATGGATCTGTTTGCCTCCATAGCCTGAGTCCTTTGTCCTTTCTCTCCTTCATGTTTTCAGCTCGAGGATGAGCTTCATTATGAACTGGCAGTTTCTGTCTTAGCTTGAGCAGAACATGTGCCTCATCATCAGATTCTGCAGGTGGCACATTGTCCTTTTTCTTTTCTGAAGCTGGAATATTTCTCACAGTCTTTCTGGGCTTAGCAGCTGGTTTGGCTTGGGCTGCCTTTGCTGGAGCTGAAGCCTTAGCTTTAGGAGGTGCTCCTGCCCTGATGGCATCACCCATCAACTTCTGCTTCTGAGGTGGCTGAGGTGCTTCCTCATCAGAATCATCATCATCATCAGCAGTCTCTTCATGAACTTTCCTCTTCCTCTTGGAAGTCTTCTTGACCTTGCTGGAGGTTTCTTCCATACTGAGCTTCTGTGCAACAGAGGATTTCTTGACCTTGGTTGTGCCTTTCTTTGAATCTTTTCCTTGATAGCTCTTTGCAACCACTTGCCTTTTAGGCTTAGAGGTTATTTCCTCTTCAGCAATGAAATCTAAATCTTCCTCATCTGAGTTTCTCTTCCTCCTGGCCCTGGTGGCAGCAGCAGGCAGTCCACTTGGAGTGCTTCTCTCCCCATCATCTGAGAAACTGCTTGCTTCTGGACTTGTAGCTGCCTCTGGAATCTCAACTGGCATCTCGGACTGTTCGATTGTCACTTCTTCGAGACATGTCGACAACCTGTGAATAGAGTGGGTATGGGCGAATAGAAGAGTTATCACAAACTGCAGAGGATTTTGCAAAAGAATGAGTTCAAACTTTAGTTTTAGGTTTTCACAGAATACATGTCGGTCGACCGAAGTCTATTAATTCGGTGAAACCAAACGCCTAAGGCACCACATACACCACTTTCGGTTGGACCGAAATGGGTTTCGGTCTAGCCGAGACAGTTAGGGTTTCACTAAATCTTCACTTCGGTCTCACCGATTTGTACAACTCGGTTTCACCAAACGCGAAAGCAATGGCCAGAGGCCAAATCGGTCGATCCGAAAATGCAGAATCGGTCACACCGAGATGTGTTCGCGGAAACCTAACCCTAAAATTTTCACTCGAAATTTGTCCTATGATCTAAACAATTTGGATAGGGAAATCTCAAACTTGGCAAGAATCATGGCAATGCCTATCGTGCATAGAATCAGCGATTGAACACGAGAGGGATGAAGCTCACCCAATGCGGTGGAGCTTCACCACGGCGGCAACGGTGCGGTGCGAAGGACCGTTGACGGCGATGGAGACCATGGCGAGGCGCGACAAAGCGACGGCGGAGACGATCCGAGACCAAGGCGACGGCGCGAAGAGTTTTGAGGGCGAAGCGTTTGAAGAAGTAATCAACGCGCTCGTCCTCGAGTATATATACTCTTGGTTGTCGGTGGGACCGAAGTTACAAACTCGGTGGGACCGAGATGGTTAACTGCGTGCAGTTACACACATCGGTCACGCCGAAAATTGAAACTCGGTTTCACCGAGGTGAAAACCTAGATCAATCCAAGTGATCTCGGTCTGTCCGATTTGAGTATATCGGTTTGACCGAAAGTACTTAGAAGGTTTTGGAAGTTAGGCTTTTGACGGATCGGTGGCTCCGAGTGCTCCTCACTCGATGCGTCTCAGAAAAGTCTTGTTCAAAGTTTGTGATATAAGCATGAATAGAGTTTGAGACAAGAAAGCATAGATAGCTAGGGAAAAACTTAGGCATTCTTGTCCATCCATTTGGTCAAAAAGAAAGAAAACCATAAAGACCAAAGCAACAAATGGATGTCCTCGAATGGATAAAATCATGCATCCAACATGCTCACACAATAAGATAGCAAATGAAATATGTGTCAAACATGCACAAACAAAACACTATCAACTAGCACACAATTTGGCGATGACTAGGTCATCTATATATGAGTATATTGACTTAGGAGTCAAATGAGAACATTTGATCATAGGTCATACTCATCGTTTAAGCACAAGTGGGGTTACCACTTTTCCATAAAGCATTAATGTGTTCACATCATTAGGAGATGTTTTAGCTCATTTCTTTAGAGCAAAGCTCCCCCTTGATGTGAGAACCCCTTTTAAAGGGTCAAACTAACCTTGGGTTGTCGTTGAAGACTTCATGTAGATGTTGAAGATGTGGATGCTCAATGTTGATGAAGATCATCAAGAGTTGGGAGCAATCCTTTGGATTCGGGCACTTTCAATACCTACATGGGTTAGTCCCACAAGGAACAAACAAGAGTATCCATGGACATAGATTGAAGTACACAATTGATGATGTCCATGAAGGCAATGATTACCTTGTCCCTTGACTTACCAACATGAGGGTTTGTGACTCCATGAACTAGTGCAAGATGTGGAAGTTGATTGCACAAGTCCTTGCCAAAAGAATATGAGTGAAGTGTATTGGCGGAGTCACCTCAAGAACTCTCTAGTTCTTCTTCTTCGGGATCCACATCATCTTGATGGGAATCCTTGGGGTAGTTGTTGAGCTCGTTGAAGTAGAACTTGAAGTTGCCTTGGGAACCCACTTGACCATGGCCTTGGGTGCTTCAATGAATGCATCAATCTCCTCTTGAAGCTTGTCCTTGCCTTTTAGCTTGTGGTCTTGTGGTGGAAGGTCATCTTGTGCTTGTTCCTCATTGGAAGAAGTAGGATCATACTTCTTCTCTTGAGAGACAAACTTTGGAGTGGGATATTGACCTTCTTCCCATTCAACACCCTCGGCGTTGAACTTTCGCTCAAAACCAATTCCTTGATTCTTCGGTGTCTTCCTTGTTTGCGAACAATTTCCTCAAAGCTCTTGCTTCCGCAAGACTCTTGTAGACACCTTTCTCTATAATCCCTTTCAATAGACTATTTTCTTGCTCAAGTGAAACTTGGCTTGAAACATTGTTAGTGGAATCAAGAGAATTACTAGAAGTAACAACATTTGATTTAACATGATTATTGTTACTACTAGATGAAGAATTTTTCTTATGCTTGTCATGCTTAATTTTGATAGGTGGCAAGAAATTAGACAAGAGAAGTCGTTTGGCAAGATATGAAGAACTCTTCTTTCGAAGATCGTCATTGATAGCTTTTAGAAACTCATGTTCTTGCTCTAGATTGAGCTTCTCGAAGCGTAGCTTCTCATGAGATCTTAGGAGCTCTCTATGATCTTCTTGAGTTGTTTCATGAGCTAACTTAAGAGTGTTTAGTTCTTTAGTTAGACGCTCAATCTCCTTCATAGCATTGTCATTCGACTCATCTCGACTATAAAGACTACTAGCATGTTCATCATTACTAAGCTCACTAGATTTATCATGTAACAGCTCATCTTCACCAAGCAAGTCATCCTCATCACTATCAAAGTCAATAAATTCAGGATGTGATACCTTGGGGCCTTTTGCCATGAAGCATCTTCCAATTCCCTCATTTGGTGAATCAAATATGTCATAGGAGTTGGAGTTGGAGGATACGAGAGCAAGACCGCAACACCTTCATCTTGATCAGATTCGGAGTTGGAGTGATAGCTTCTTTCGGAGTGATTGTTTGAGTCGGAGCCGAAACCCATTCACCAACATGAGCTTGATGTTTACTTCTTGTGTAGCTCCTTGATGACTTGTCCTTCCTTTCCGAATCCTTGCTTCTCCGAGAGGATCTTCGCTCATAACGATCATCTTTACTCCTTCTCTCTTTCGAGGCGACTCTTCTCTTGAGCTTCTTCTTCTTGGAGATTCTTCTCTTCTCTTGTGGGGAGTCGAACACTCATTTGAGTAGTGTCCGGTCTTCCACAATTGTAGCAGTTTCGATCACGACTAGAAGATCTCCTTTCATCATATGATCTAGACTTTGAGCTTCTTTCCTTGCTTCTACTCTTGTAGAATTTGTTGAAGTTCTTCACCATTAGGCTTATCTCTTCATTGGAAACTAGCTTGTCACTTGAGGATGTGGGAGCTTCAATTGCAGCTTTGTAAGCACCACTAGACTTGTTGTGAAGCTCTTCCTTATCTTTAAGTGTCATCTCATGAGCAACAATCCTTCCAATGACTTCGGTAGGCTTGAGATCTTTGTAGTTTGGCATCATTTGGATCAAAGTGCACACGGTGTCATACTTTCCATCCAAAGCTCTGAGAATCTTCTTGATGATGAATCGGTCGGTCATTTCCTCGCTTCCTAAGCCTGCCATCTCATTGGTGATGAGAGCAAGCCTAGAGTACATTTCAGCGACTCCTTCACCTTCCTTCATCTTGAACTTGTCAAGCTGACCTTGAAGAACATCTAGCTTTGATTCCTTCACGGACTCGGTACCTTCGTGCATTTCGACCAAAGTATCCCAAATCTCTTTCGCATTCTCAAGACGGCTGATCTTGTTGAACTCCTCGGGACACAAAGCATTGAAGAGAATGTCACAAGCTTGAGCATTGTTACAGAACATCCGCAACTCATCCGCAGTGGCTTCGCGATCCGAACTTTTCCTTCCTCAAGAACTCACCTTGCAAGCCAACACAAATAATGCCCCATGCGGCAGGGTTATGTCCAAGAATATGCATTTTCATTTTATGCTTCCAACTAGCAAAGTTTGAACCATCAAAGTAAGGACCTCTACGAAAATTACCCTCACTAGACGCCATACTCTCCTAGGTTGTGAAACCAAGCTTATGGAGTCCAATGCAATGGAAACCAATCCAATGGAGACCAAAGCTCTGATACCACTTGTAGGATCGGAAGTATGTCTAGAGGGGGGGTGATTAGACTACTTGACAACTTAAAATTTAGCCTTTTGATTGGAGTAGTTCTTTAGCAAGTTCACAATGATAACCAAGTCAAGTATCACCCTACACATGCAATTCTAGAGTTGTGGCAGCGGAAAGTAAATTGCATGTATAGTAAATGAGAGGTGGAGAAGAGCAAACGCAATGGAGACACGGAGATTTTTCTCGTGGTTCCGATAGGTGGTGCTATCGTCAATCCACGTTGATGGAGACTTCAACCCACGGAGGGTAACGGCCATGAGTCCACGGAGGGCTCCACCCACGAAGGGTCCACGAAGAAGCAACCTTGTCTATGCCATCATGGCTTACGCCCACGGAGGACTAGCCTTACTGGGGTAGATCTTCACGAAGTAGGCGATCTCCTTGCCCTTACAAACTCCTTGGTTCAACTCCACATCATGACGGAGGCTCCCAAGCGACACCTAACCAATCTAGGAGGCACCACCTCCAAAAGGTAATAGATGGGGTTGGTGATGATGAACTCCTTGCTCTTGTGCTTCAAATGATAATCTCCCCAACACTCAACTCTCCTCACTGATTTGGCTGTGGTGGAGGAAGGGATTGAGTGGAAAGCAACTTGGAAAGACTAGAAATCAAGTTTCATATGGTGGGAGTGGAGCAACTTGATCTCAACACAAGGGTAGGTAGTTTTCTTCTCGAAATGTAAGGTAGGAGTGGTAGTTCTTTCGATGGCTCTCTCCACGAATGAAGAGGAGGTGGAGGGTATTTATAGCCTCCACACAAAATCCAACTGTTACACACATTTGAGCAATCTCGGTCGGACCGAAGTTGACAACTCGGTGGGACCGAAAGTTCAAATCTTGTGAACGTTGGGATTTTCGTGGGACCGAAAATACAATCTCGGTTAGACCGATTCTTCCAAAGTCTAGGGTTTGCCAATCTCGGTGGGACCGACTTTCTCATCTCGGTGACACCGATTTGAGTACGTATGTTCTGAAGCTTGGCAACACCAATTTCGAATGACCGAGTTTGGAATCGGAAAATCCGAGATTCTAGGGTTTTGGCTATATGGTCGAGGTGGTTCATCTCGGTGTGGTGAGTTTGGAATCGGTGGGACCGAGATTACTTATGAGTTTATGTTGGAATGAAAGATTGCTGATTGTTTGAGAGATAAATCACTAAGCACTTTAGAGCAACCAGATCATCATCATAACCTCATCCCCTTTTAATAGTATTGGCTTTCCTATGGACTCAATGTGATCTTGGATCACTAAACCAAAAATGGAGTCTTGAGCTTTTGCCAATGTTTTCCTTAGCATTTTGAGGGGTCCACATCATCAGTCATTGCCATTCCCATATCACCGAACTTTCTGAAATATTCTCAAGAAATGATTAGTTCAATGATATATATGTTGTTATTAATTACCAAAACCACCTGGGGATTAGTTGCACTTTCAATGACTTTGCTAAAAATAGGACATATGGGGTACTTGCGACTAATGCATGTTTTATGATATGTTGTAAGGGTACTAATTGGTCTCTTCTGCTGCTTATTAGAGATGGCAGGAAGCAGCCACCTTCGCTCTGCGACACAAGAAGATCTGAGTTGGATGCTTCCGAGTTCTTCAGTATCATACTTGGGACTTCAGTATCATCCATGACGCAGGTATATAAAACGAGAGATCTCCTTCACCCATCTCATTATGATATCTGTTGTTTGCTACATCACTCATTGTCCCAAACTACGAGGCTGCCGACAGCTTTTATGAACATCTTTGGGTGAAGATCCGCCAATAATGTGAAGCTGCGACAGCCGGCAGCGGGTTTCGCAGCATGGGATGTGGAGTTGGTGATCAAGGAGGGCCACATGTACTTGTCTCGTGGGTGGGAGAAGTTCTACCGCGCTCACGACTGCGGGTGGGGTACTTCCTTCTCTTCAGTACGACGACGACGCCACCATGCTCATCGTGAAGGTGTTCAACGCGACTATGTGTCGATGCGCTCGCCGACGATGATGATGCCAGACGCTCGCTTCTTCTTATTCCTCTACATTTGGCTTTGTCTCACAATCGATTGTTAACGGTCATTGTTGCATTTGGACAGTAATGGGAGCAGAAGAATGACATCGGCTACAGCCAAAGCAAAGCGGCGACTATGGCTGTAGCAAAAGCAACACCGATTATGGTTTTAGCGAAGCAAGCAATGATTCTGGCAGCAGATAGACAACAAGAAGGATGATCCGGACTGGAGTGCGGGAGAAGAGGAGCAGAGTGGGGATGAGGAGCTGCAGGATGACGATGGGCATCAGCCGAGGATGATCTAGCGCCGGTGGTGGTGACCAAGGGCAAGAGATGGTGGTGGTGACCATGGGCAAGAGATGGTGGTGGTGACCATGGGCAAGAGATGGAGGTGGCTGAGGATGACCTGGCGATGGTCGTGCCCGTCCTGCCTGAAGGTGGCCTCACGATGGTGGTGGTGCCTGACAATGACCACGCACCGGTGGTGGCGCCGGCGATCCCACAGCTGGGCGACATGACCATGCCAATTGTGGTAGAAGACTACATCCCACTGCCTCCACTGCCTCCACCGCCTCGCCGCTCTTGGCGCATCAGGCCGAGGAAGGAGAAGGAGAAGAACAATGCATGAGAACTGAACTTTGTCAGGTATGTCAGATCTCCGAAATGATATATATATATATACTTAGTTACCTATGTTATCTCTAATATGCTTAGTTTCCTATAGGTTAGCTTCATTTTACCTAAGTTGGCTCTAATATGCTAACTTAGAGCTTAATTATATGCTTAGTTTCCTATAGGTTAGCTCCAAAATAACTTATGTTAGCACAAAATGATCAAGTTTACATAATAAGCTTATAGTCTTTTTCTTATTCTTCTTCTTTTCCAAAATGACATAGGTTAGCTTCATTTTACCTAAGTTGGCTCTAATATACTAACTTAGAGCTTATATGCTTAGTTTCCTATAGGTTAGCTCCAAAATAACTTATGTTAGCACAAAATGATCAAGTTTACATAATAAGCTTATAGTCTTCTTCTTATTCTTCTTCTTTTCCAAAATGACATAGGTTAGCTTCATTTTACCTAAGTTGGCTCTAATATGCTAACTTAGAGCTTATGTGCTTAGTTTCCTATAGGTTAGCTCCAAAATAACTTATGTTAGCACAAAATGATCAAGTTTACATAATAAGCTTATAGTCTTCTTATTCTTCTTCTTTTCCAAAATTCTTCTTATTCTTCTTCCTTGTGTTCTTCTTCTTCTAGTATTCTTCTAGTCTTCTTCTTCTTCTTCTTCTTCTTCTTCTAACTTCTTGTTTATCATTTTGCAGATTTGATTTAATTCACGAAAGCTTGCATGGATGGAGTGCTTCTTTTCCATTTGTGTTTTCATTTTGTATCAATGTGAAACTTTTGTGAATTGATGGATAACGGTGTTGGATGAACAATGTGAAACTTTTGTAATATGTAACGATGGAACTATGTGTTGGCTATGTATGTATATATGATGGAACTTGTGTGTTGGCTATGATTGTTATATGGATGCTTGTTGTATATATATATGTGTTGGATATCTCATATGTGAAATAGTGACCTGAGATTAAGAAAAAAAATTAAAAAAATTGTTACTAATGGCAAGATTACCATGTGGTGCGCCATTAGTATAGCGTATTACTAGTGGCACATCAGGCAAAACTAATGGCGATCGCATGGTGCACCATTAGTATACCAGATACTAATGGCGCACCAGTGGTGCGCCGTTAGTAAAAAATACTAGTGGTGTGATACTAATGGCGCACCAGCAGTGCGCCATTAGTAGGCAAAACCGGTGCACCATTAGTAGGCAAAACCGGTGATATTTTGGAGGGTGTTGAATCTTATTGTTATGATTATGAAAGTGGATTTGGAGAGGTCATGACTATTTAGTGATAATCCACTATTTTGGAAGAGGTTCCAATTGATTATGAGATCAAAGTTGCTATCTATGATGATTATTGTGATGACATGTATGCTATAAATAATAATGATAACCATGAAACTTGTCATCATGATTTTAATTTTCAATTGGATTATGCCTCACATGATAGTTATTTTGTTGTGTTTGCTCCCACTACTATTCATGAGAATAAATTTGCTTATGTGGATAGTAATAAAACTTCTATGCTTATGGATCATGAGAGTAATGCTTTATGTGATAGCTATATTGTTGAATTCATTCATGATGCTACTGAAAATTATTATGATGGAGGAATATATGCTTGTAGGAATTGCAATAATATCAAGTTTCCTCTCTATGTGTTTAAAGTTTTGAAGTAATGCTTGTTTTGCCTTCCTATGCTAGTTGATTCTTGCTCCCATAAATTTTTTGCTCACAAAATCACTATGCATAGGAAGTGGGTTAGGCTTAAATGTGTTAGTCATATGCTTCACGATGCTCTATTTCTGTTTCAATTCTTATCTTTTATGTGAGCATCATTGAAATCATCATGCCTAGCTAAAAAAGACAATAAAGAAAAGCGCTTGTTGGGAGACAACCCAATATTTACCCTTAATGTTTTTGAGTGTTCATATAATTAAGCTACTGTAGTGATCATGTTTTATAGCTTTTTTTCAATAAAGTGCCAAGTAAAGCCTTTGGGATAGTGTAGATGATAGTTGACTTGATTCTGTGCAAAAACAGAAACGTTTGCTTCCAGTCACTGAATTGTTTAAATTCACTGGAGCGCAATAAAATTCTGATTTTTTTTACACATTATTGATATTAGAAGTTTCTAGATTGTCCTAATTTTTCAGAATTTTTGGACTAACAGAAGTATGGTAGTTCACCAGATCATTACGGACTATTATGTTTTTGTAGATTCGGTTTTCAATGCATAGTTTGCTTGTTTTAGTGTTTCCATAGCTTATATTAAGTTATACAATTGTGGAAATTATTAGGTACAGTAGGAATTGTGTGAGAACAACTATGAATCTTGTCTTGGCAGTACCAAAGTGAATGATTTGTCTTTATCATATTAACCCATCTCACGAAGTTCCGTTAAGTTTTGTGTGCTTGAAGTTTTCAAGTTTTGGGTGAGATATCTACATGAGGAGAATAAGGAGTGGAAAGACCCTAAGCTTGGGGATGCCCAAGGCACCCCAAGGTAATATTCAAGGAATACCCAAGCAACTAATCTTGGGGATGCCCTGGAAGGCATCCCCTCTTTCATCTTCAGCATTATTAGTAACCTCACTTGGAGCTATATTTCTATTCGTCACATGATATGAGTTTTGCTTGGAGCGTCATTTTTTTAGTTTGATTTGATTGCTTATTTAGTCCTAATATGAAGGGCATCCAAGAGGGTATAATAAAAACTTTCATATAAAGTGCATTGAATACTATGAGAAGTTTGATTCCTTGTGATTGTTTTGAGATATGAAAATGGTGATATTAGAGTCATGCTAGTGAGTAATTGTGGATTGTAGAAATACTTGTGTTAATGTTTGTGATTCCTGTAGCATGCACGTATGATGAACCGTTATGTAACGAAGTTGGAGCATAATTTATTTATTGATTGTCTTCCTTATGAGTGGCGGTCGGGGACGAGCGATGGTCTTTTCCTACCAATCTATCCCCTAGGAGCATGCGCGTAGTACTTTGTTTTGATGACTAATAGATTTTTGCAATAAGTATGTGAGTTCTTTATGACTAATGTTGAGTCCATGGATTATACGCACTCTCACCCTTCCACCATTGCTAGACTCTCTTGTGTCGTGCAAATTTCGCCGGTACCATACACCCACCATATGCCTTCCTCAAAACAGCCACCATACCTACCTATTATGGCATGTCCATAGCCATTCTGAGATATATTGCCATGCAAGTTTCCACCATTTTGTTTATTATGACATGCTTCATTATTGTCATATTTCTTTGCATGATCATGTAGTTGATATCATATTTGTGGCAAAGCCACCGTTCATAATTCTTTCATACATGTCACTCTTCATTCATCGCACATCCCGGTACACCGCTGGAGGCATTCATATAGAGTCATATTTTGTTTTAAGTATCAAGTTGTAATTCTTGAGTTGTAAATAAATAAAAGTGTGATGATCTTCATTACTAGAGCATTGTCCCATGTGAGGAAATGATGATGGAGACTATGATTCCCCCACAAGTCGGGATGTGACTCTGGATGAAAAAAAGAGGCAAAAAAAGAGAGATGGCCTAGAAAAATGAGAGAAAAGAGAGAAGGGGCAATGTTACTATCCTTTTCCCACACTTGTGCTTCAAAGTAACACCATGATCTTCATGACAGAGAGTCTACTATGTTGTCACTTTCATATACTAGTGGAATTTTTCATTATAGAACTTGGCTTGTATATTCCAATGATGGGCTTCCTCAAATGCCCTATTTCTTCATGAGCAAGCAAGTTGGATGCACACCCACTTAGTTTCTTTTTTGAGCTTTCATAAACTTATAGCTCTCGTGCATCCGTTGCATGGCAATCCCTAGTCACTCACATTGACATCTGTTGATGGTCATCTCCATAGCCCATTGATACGCCTAGTTGATGTGAGACTATCTCCTTCTTTTTGAATTCTCCACAACCACCATATTCCATTCAACCTATAGTGCTATGTCCATGGCTCGCGCTCATGTATTGCATGAAAGTTGAAAAAGTTCGAGAACATCAAAAGTATGAAACAATTTCTTGGCTTGTCATCGGGGTTGTGCATGATTTGAATATTTTGTGTGATGAAGATGGAGCACAGCCAAACTATATGATTTTGTGGGATAACTTTCTTTGGCCATGTTATTTTGAGAAGACATAATTGCCTTGTTAGTATGCTTGAAGTATTACTGTTTTTATGTCAATATTAAAATTTTGTTTTGAATCTTATGGATCTGAATATTCTTGCTACAATAGAGAAAATTACATGGAAAAATATGTTAGGTAGCGTTCCACATCAAAAATTCTGTTTTTATCATTTCCCTACTCGAGGACGAGCAGGAATTAAGCCTGGGGATGCTTGATACGTCTCCAACGTATCTATAATTTTTTATTGTTCCATGCTATTATATTATCCATCTTGGATGTTTTATATGCATTTATATGCTATTTTATATTATTTTTGTGTCATGGAAACGAACACCTATGGGATCACAAGAATCCCTTCTACGTTCGGTCGGGGGATTAGCTGCACGAAGAGCAGGTCTAGCAGTTAGCACGAGGGGATTTTACCCAGGTTCGGGTTGCAAAGATGCATAATACCCTAGTTCTGCTTGTCTTGATATATGTGTTCTTAAGCTTTTGAACTAGCTGCAGTGCATGCACGGTTCAAAAGACCGAATCCTCTCTCTGTATGCCTTGGGCCTCCTTTTATACATAAAGAGGTTGCCACAGTGGCACACAGGGCAAGCTATAGTGTGTGAGCTTATTGCTCGGCACCGTAGGACAAACACATTTAATGTGTTGCCTACGTGCCCTCTTACTTTATCGGGGACGACAACAGAAGCCATCCTGTCCGTCGCCGCTCCTCCTTACTTCCACACGCATCCAGGCTCACGAGGCATGTAGTGCCATGCTGGATAACTAACTGTTGTGTTGGCATGATGGCAGAGCCTCAACGAAGATCTGCATGCCGCCACGCAGGTGCCTGCTTAGTTTGCACACTGGTCATCGCACTGGAGTGGCGATGAGGTGGCGAACCCTTGCCGGGCGCTGTCCTGGCCGCGGCCCAGCAGTCGTCCCCGGCAAGGCTTGCCAGGGGGCTTCGTAGTCGTCCCCAGCAAGGGTCTTGCCGGGGGTCTTTGTCTTCGGATCCCATGTGGACCCATAGGCTATCAATCTATATGAGGATCTGCATGCACGTCCATTTTGCATCATGCTTTGATATTGATATTTATTGCATTATGGGCTGTTATTACTCATTATGTCACAATACTTATGCCTTTTCTCTCTTATTTTACAAGGTTTACACGAAGAGGAGAATGCCGCAATCGAATTTCGGGTGGAAAAGGAGCAAATATTAGGGACCTATTCTGCACAACTCCAAAAGTCCTGAAACTCCACAGAAATTATTTTTGGAATTAATAAAAAAATACTGAGCGAAGAAAATACCAGAGGGGGGCCACCCACCATCGACGAGGGTGGGGGGCGCGCCCTCCCCCCTAGGCGCGCCCCCTGCCTCATGGGCCACCCGGTAGGCCTCCGTGCCCATCTTTGGCTATATGAAGTCTTTCGCCCTGGAAAAAATTGCGAGGAAGCTTTCGGGACAAAACACCGCCGCACGAGGCGGAACCTTCGCAGAACCAATCTAGGGCTCTGGCGGAGCTGTTCTGCGGGGAAACATCCCTCCGGGAGGGGGAAATCGTCACCATCGTCATCACCATCGATCCTCTCATCGGGAGGGGGTCAATCTCCATCAACATCTTCACCAGCACCATCTCCTCTCAAACCCTAGTTCATCTCTTGTATCCGATCTTTGTCTCAAAGCCTCAGATTGGTACCTGTGGGTTGCTAGTAGTGTTGATTACTCCTTGTAGTGGATGCTAGTTGGTTTATTCCGTGGAAGATCATATGTTCAGATCCTATATGCATATTAATACCCCTTTGATTATGAACATGAATATGATTTGTGAGTAGTTACGTATGTTCCTGAGGACATGGGAGAAGTCTTGCTATAAGTAGTCATGTGAATTTGGTATTCGTTCGATATTTTGATAAGATGTATGTTTTCTTTCCTCTAGCGGTGTCATGTGAATGTTGACTACATGACACTTCACCATTATTTGGGCCTAGGGGAAGGCATTGGGAAGTAATAAGTAGATGGTAGGTTGCCAGAGTGACAGAAGCTTAAACCCTAGTTTATGCGTTACTTCATAAGGGGCTGATTTGGATCCATATGTTTCATGCTATTGTTAGGTTTACCTTAATTCTTCTTTCATAGTTGTGTATGCTTGCGAGAGTAGTTAATCATAAGTGGGATGCTTGTCCAAGGAAGGGCAGCACCCAAGCACTGGTCCACCCACATATCAGATTATCAAAGTAACGAACGTGAATCATATGAGCGTGATGAAAACTAGGTTGACGATAATTCCCATGTGTCCTCGGGAGCGTTTTCCTTCATATAAGATTTTTTCTAGTCTTGTCCTTTGCTACAAAAGGATTGGTCCATCTTGCTGCACCTTATTTACTTTTGTTACTTGTTACCCGTTACGAATTACCTTATCACAAAACTATCTGTTACTGATAATTCCAGTGCTTGCAGAGAATACCTTACTGAAAACCGCTTGTCATTTCCTTCTGCTCCTCGTTGGGTTCGACACTCTTACTTATCGAAAGGACTACGATAGATCCTCTACACTTGTGGGTCATCAAGACTCTTTTCTGGCACCGTTGCCGGGGAGTGAAGCGCCTTTGGTAAGGAAAAATTTATATAGTGTGCTGAAATTTACTATCACTTGTTACTATGGAAAGTAATCCTTTGAGGGGTTTGTTCAGGGTATCTTCACCCTGACCAGTAGAGCAAAGAGTTTCTCCTCAACCTACTGAACCTACTGAAAATGTTTACTTTGAAATTCCTTCAGGTATGATAGAGAAACTGCTAGCTAATCCTTTTACAGGAGATGGAACATTGCATCCAGATTTGCACCTAATCTATGTGGATGAAGTTTGTGGATTATTTAAGCTTGCAGGTATGCCCGAGGATGTTATCAAGAATAAGGTATTCCCTTTATCTTTGAAGGGAAAGGCATTGACATGGTTTAGGCTATGTTATGATATGGGATCATGGAACTAAAACCGATTGAAATTGGAATTTCATCAGAAGTTTTATCCTATGCATCTTGTTCATCGTGATCGTAATTATATATATAATTCTGGCCTTGCGAAGGAGAAAGCATCGCTCAAGCTTGGGGGAGGCTTAAGTCAATGTTATTTTCATGCCCCAATCATGAGCTCTCAAGATAAATTATTATTCAAATTTTTTAAGCTCGGCTTTCTCTCAACAATCGCTCCATGCTCGATGCTTATTGTACTGGCTCTTTCATGATGAAGACTATTGAATTCAAATGGGATTTATTGGAAAGAATTAAATGCAACTCGGAAGATTGGGATCTTGACGAAGGTAAGGAGTCATGTCTAACACCTAAGTTTGATTGTGTTAATTCTGTTATTGATACCGATGCTTTTCGTGAATTTAGCACTAAATATGGACTTGACTCTGACATAGTAGCTTCTTTCTGTGAATCATTTGCTACTCATGTTGACCTCCCTAAGGAGAAGTGGTTTAAATATAATCCTCCCATTGAAGTAAAAGTAGTTGCACCTATTAAAGTTGAAGAAAAGACTATCACTTATAATGATCCTATTGTTCCTACTACCTATATTGAGAAACCACCTTTCCCTGTTAGGATAAAGGATCATGCTAAAGCTTTAACTGTGGTTCGTAGGAGTAATACTAGAACACCTACACCACCTGAGCAAATTAAAGTTGAACCTAGTATTGCTATGATTAAAGATCTCTTGGCTGATAATATTGATGGGCATGTTATTTAATTATGTGATGAAGCTGCTAGAATTGCTAGACCCGATACCAAAAATAAACATAGACCTGTTGTAGGCATGCCTGTTATTTATGTTAAAATAGGAGATCATTGTTATCATGGCTTATGTGATATGGGTGCTAGTGCAAGTGAAATACATCATTCCTTATACAAAGAAATATGCATGATATTGCACCTGCTGAGATAGAAGAAATCAATGTTACAATTAAGCTTGCCAATAGAGATACTATTTCACCAGTTGGGATTGTTAGAGATGTTGAAGTCTTGTGTGGGAAAGTTAAATATCCTGCTGATTTTCTTGTTCTTGGCTCCCCACAAGATGACTTTTGTCCCATTATATTTGGTAGACCCTTCTTGAATACTGTTAATGCTAAGATAGACTGCAAAAAGGATATTGTTACGATTGGTTTAGGGGATATGTCTCATGACTTTAATTTTGCTAAATTTCATAGACAACCTCATGATAAAGAATTGCCCAGTAAGGATGAAATTATTGGTCTTGCTTCTATTGCCATGCCTCCTAATGATCCTTTAGAACAATATTTGCTAGACCATGAAAATGATATGTTTATGAATGAAAGAAGGGAGATAGATGAAGTATTCTTTAAACATGGACCTATTTTGAAACACAACTTGCCTGTTGAAATTCTAGGGGATCCTCCACCACCCAAGGGTGATCCCATGTTTGAGCTTAAACCAGTACCTGATACTCTTAAATATGCTTATCTTGATGAAAAGAAGTTATCTCGTGTTATTATTAGTGCTAACCTTTCAAAGCAGGAAGAGGAGAAGTTACTGAAAACTCCGAAGAAGCACCGTGCTGCTATTGGATATACTCTTGATGATCTTAAGGGCATTAGTCCCACTCTATGCCAACACAAAATAAAATTGGAGAAAGACGCCAAACCAGTTGTTGATCACCAACGATGGTTAAATCCTAAGAGAAATAAGTGGTAAGAAAAGAAATACTAAAGCTCCTGGAGGTAGGTATAATTTATCCCGTTGCTGATAGTCAGTGGGTAAGTCCTGTCCATTGTGTCCCTAAGTAGGGAGGTATTAGTGTCGTTCCTAATGATAAAGATGAGTTGATCCCGCAAAGAATTGTTACAGGTTATAAGATGGTAATTGATTTCCGCAAATTAAAAAAAGCTACTAAAAAGGGTCATTACCCTTTGCCTTTTACTGATCAAATGCTAGAAAGATTGTCCAAACATACACATTTTTGCTTTCTAGATGGTTACTCTGGTTTCTCTCAAATACCCGTGTCAAAAGTGGATCAAGAAAAGACCACTTTTACTTGCCCTTTCGGTACTTTTTCTTATAGACGTATGCCTTTTGGTTTATGTAATGCAGCTGCTACCTTTCAAAGATGCATGATGGCTATATTCTGACTTTTGTGAAAACATTGTTGAGGTTTTCATGGATGGTTTCTCCATTTATGGATCTTCTTTTGATGATTGCTTGAGCAACCTTGATCGAGTTTTGCAGAGGTGTGAAGAAACTAATCTTGTCTTGAATTGGGAAAAATGCCACTTTATGGTTAATGAAGGCATTGCCTTGGGGCATAAAATTTCTGAAAGAGGTACTGAAGTTGATAAAGCTAAAGTTGATGCTATTGAAAAGATGTTGTGTCCTAAAGACATTAATGGTATAAGAAGTTTCCTTGGTCATGCCGGTTTTTATGGGAGGTTTATTAAGGACTTCTCTAAAATTTCTAGTCCTCCGACTAATCTCTTACAAAAAGATATTTCTTTTGTCTTCGATGATGATTGTGTAGAAGCATTTGAAATACTTAAGAAAGCTTTGATTTCTGCACCTATTGTTCAACCACCTGATTGGAATTTACCCTTTGAAATTATGTGCGATGCTAGTGATTATGCTGTAGGTGCTATTCTAGGACAAAGAGTTGATAAGAAACTAAATGTTATTCAATATGCTAGTAAAACTCTAGACAACGCCCAGAGAAATTATGCTACTACTGAAGAAGAATTTTTAGCACTTGTATTTGCTTGTGATAAGTTTAGACCTTATATCGTTGACTCTAAAGTAACTGTTCACGCTGATCATGCTGCTATTAAATGTCTTATGGAAAAGAAAGATGCTAAACTTAGACTTATTAGATGGGTTCTCCTACTACAAGAATTTGATTTGCATATTATTCATAGAAAGGGAGCTGATAACCCCGTTGCAGACAACTTGTCTAGGTTAGAGAATGTTATTGATCACCCAGTACCTATTGATGATAGCTTTCCTGACGAACAATTAGCTGTCATAAATGCTTCTCGTACCGCCTAGTTTCACGTACCAGCAAAAGAAAAAGTTTTTCTATGATTTAAGACATTACTTCTGGGATGACCCACACCTTTATAAAGAAGGAGTAGATGGTGTTATTAGACGTTGTGTACCTGAGCATGAACATGAACAGATCCTACGCAAGTGTCACTCCGAGGCTAATGGAGGACACCACGCTGGAGATAGAACTGCGCATAAGGTATTGCAATCCGGTTTTTATCGGCCTACTCTCAAAGAATTGGTAATATTAGTAGACGTCAAGAAATACCTATGAATTATTCACTTGTTATTGAACCATTTGATGTTTGGGGCTTTGACTATATGGGACCGTCTCCTTCCTCTAATGGGTATACACATATTTTAGTTGTTGTTGATTACGTTACTAAGTGAGTAGAAGCTATTCCAACTAGTAGTGCTGATCATCACACTTCTATTAAGATGCTTAAAGAAGTTATTTTTCTGAGGTTTGGGGTCCCTAGATACCTAATGCCTGATGGTGGTTCACATTTTATTCATGGTGCTTTTCGTAAAATGCTTGCTAAGTATGATGTTAATCATGTAATTGCATCTCCATGTCTCGCACAGTCTAGTGGCCAAGTAGAACTGTGTAATAGAGAGCTTAAATTGATTTTGCAAAAGACTGTTAATAGATCTAGAAAGAATTGGTCCAAGAAACTTGATGATGCATTATGGGCTTATAGAACTGCATATAAAAATCCTATGGGTATGTCTCCATATAAAATGGTTTATGGAAAAGCATGTCACTTACCTCTCGAACTAGAACATAAGGCATATTGGGCCATTAAAGAGGTCAATTATGATTTCAAACTTGCCGGTGATAAGAGGTTATTTGACATTAGATCACTTTATGAATGGAGAACTCAAGCCTATGAGAATGCCAAACTGTTTAAAGAAAAAGTTAAAAGATGGCATGACAAAAGGATACAAAAATGTGAGTTTAATGTAGATGATTATGTGTTGCTTTTAAACTCCCATTAAAGATTTTTTGCAGGAAAACTCCTCTCTAAATGGGAAGGTCCTTACGTTATTGAGGAGGTCTATCGTTTCGGTGCCATAAAAATCAACAACTTCAAAGGCACAAATCCGAAGGTGGTGTACTGTCAAAGAATAAAACATTATATCTCAGGTAATCCCATAAATGTTGAAACCAATGTGATTGAAACCGTAACCCCGAAGGAATACATAAAGGACACTTTCCAGAACGTTTCAGACTCCGGAAAGGAATAGGTATGTGGTATGCTAAATAAACCGACTCCAAAACAGTTCTAATAGCAATTTTTTCTCCGTTTGGGATAATTAAGAAAATAATAAAATAATAAGTAGTCCAGGAAGGACACGAGGCGTCCACGAGGGTGGAGGGCGCGCCCTACCCTGCTAGGCGCGCCCCCTGCCTCATGGGCACCTCGTTTGCTCTCCGGACTCCATTTTCTTGCATGATACTTCTTGTGGTCGATAAAAATTCATTATCTAATCTCCCGAAGGTTTTGACCACCATACCACAACGAAATCCTCTGTGTTTGTTTTGAGTTATTTCTGCCACAGATTTGAGCAATATGTCATCCCAGGATTTGGAGGGAGAAAGCTATGTGGCTGATTACCTAGCAGACCCTAAGGTCTACAAGGACTTGAAGCATTATGGTTGGACCACTAAGGAAGAATAAGACTACGAGCCTAAGGGAAAGGAGCAGACAAGCTCAGATGATGATGAAGTTGCATTACCTCAACCTGGGGACATGCATGTGGAGTTTAGAAAGTCAAGCCTCCCTGATAGAGCAAAGAAACCTAAGATCGAGTTTATCCCTTTTCGTCTCTTGCAGGAGAATAAACAAGAACTATGCAAAAGGATATTAAGCGTTGAGCAGGAGATCGATGATATACAGGAGCAAAATTCCGTCCTCAAGCGCAAATTAAGGAAGAAGCCTACATCATCACAACTCCATCATCATCACCTCCGAAGAAGGAGACATAATCACATGGGTATGTGCACTCCCCTTGGCAACTGCCAAGCTTGGGGGAGGTGCCCCGGTATCGTATCACCATCACACTCCTATCTTTATTGTTTTTCTTAGTTTGATCATTTTGGTAATATGTTGATCTAGTAGAATAAAGTTTTAGAATGATCTAGTTTTTAGTTTTGCTTTATGATTAGTCTATGTAATCGAGTCCATGAGCTATATATAATAAAGATTAGTCTTGAGTCAAGGGCTTTGCTATCTTGCTATGATCTTGAGGGAATAAAAGTGTCGGATATCGGGTTCCGGCAAAACCCTTAAGGTTCGAACTCTAGGGTGCGCACGAAGATCTTCTCCCTACCGAAACATGCCCAAAACCTTGCTGCGATTCTAAGCTAGCACGATGAACAACACAAGAGACATAAGATTTATACAGGCTCGGGGCACCGTTGTGGTGTAATACCCTACTCCTGTGTGTGGCGTGGTGGATTGCCTCTTGGGCTGATGATGAATAGTACAAGGGAAGAACAGCCTCGCGAGGAGAGGTGTTCTTGTGGTGGTGGGTGTTCTGCTTCGGAAGAATTCAATCCCCTCCTACTGTGGTGGCTATCTCTATTTATAGAAGCCCTGGTCCTCTTCCCAAATATTGAGCGGGAAGGGAGCCAACAACGGCCATTTCGAAAGGGGATAGCTAGTACAAGCTATCCTGACTAAAGGTGGTCTTCGACTACAAAAGGCACTGGTGATGACGCCGTCTTGGGCTCCATGGTGACCTCCGTCCTGCCGCTCTGATGGTCTTGGTCTTGTTGCACCGATATGGAAACCTTTGCCTGATGCCTCGATACTCCGCGGCCGCGCTTGCCCCCTTTGCACCAAAGAGGAAACGAGGACACTGTGCAGCCTGGCACCCGCCTGGTGCCCGCCTGGTGTTGATCATCATGGCTTGCGTCATGAGAACCTTGCGATGTACTCCTTGCCTTGATCTCTCCGCCTCCTCGCGAGCCTGCCTGGTGAGGCCTCCCCTAAGGAGGCCTTGTGACGTCTGCCCCGCGAGGCTTGGACCCTCGCGGGGGTCTTGAACTTGGGTTTATGAAGACGGGTCGTACTGGGCCACTGCTGAGCCACGCTGCAGGCTGCAGGCAGGCAAGTCTGGGGACCCCCGTTCGCAGAACGCCGACTGTCGGTGTCAAAACCGGTGGATCTCGGGTAGGGGGTCCCGAACCGTGCGTCTAGGCGGATGGTAACAGGAGACGAGGGACACAATGTTTTTACCCAGGTTCAGGCCCTCTCGATGGAGGTAATACCCTACGCCCCGCTTGATTAATATTGATGATATGGGTAGTACAAGAGTAGATCTACCACGAGATCAATGAGGCTAAACCCTAGAAACTAGCCTATGGTATGACTGTTGAGATGTAATGTTGTGTCCTAAGGACTAAAGCCCTCCGGTTTATATAGACACCGGAGAGGCTAGGGTTACATGAGTCGGTTACAATGGTAGGAGATCTACATATCCGTATTGCCAAGCTTGCCTTCCACGCCAAGTAAAGTACCTTCCGGACACGAGCCGAGTCTTCAATCTTCTATCTTCGTAGTCCGGGAGTCCGGCGGATATTGATAGTCCGCTGTCCGGACACCCCTAGTCCAGACTCGCCAAGAGCCCGAACCAGTCTTCAATGACGATAAGTCCGGCGCGTATAATGTTCGGCATTGCAAGGCGGGTTCCTCCCTTGAATAATCCAGAGAAGATAATGAACACCAGGATAGTGTCCGGCTCTACAAAATAATTTCCACATGCCAAACGTAGAGAGAATAAAATACACACTTAATTCAATCTCACGACGATACGCAGCGTGATATCACACCGCAGCCAAGCCCTCGCTTGAATCATTTTTATTATTCCGCCAAAGACGCTTAGTGAAGTGGTTTCCTTGGCACGCCCCGTCAAGCGTAGATCGTGTTCCCTTTATTCCGGATCCTCATCAATACGTGCGTGGGTAACCCAACCGTTCCGTCGCACGCCTCCTCTATCGGCGAATCTCAAACGGTCACGAGACGACCCTTGGTATTATTTCCCTTTATAAGAGGACCAAGGCCTGTCCTTGTCTTTCAACCTCGCATGAATCTTTCCTCTGCTCCCGGCCCAACACCAAGAGCTTCAGACTCGAGCGCTTCGGATCCACAAAGAATGTCCGGCTCCGACCTCCAGGGCCGGTGGGTGCCCTCCTCCATCACGGAGGAGGACATATTGAAGCTGCGTGAGGCCAAGTACCTGGCCTATGAAGTTTCGCACAGGTTGCCTGCCCCTGGGCAGGACGTGCCAGCCCCCGAGCCCGGCGAATACGCTTTAAGATCTCACCTCCGTCGGGACTGGGCTTCCCGACAGATCCTTTCGTGAGGGGGCCTCGTTCTTCACGGGCTGGACTTCCACGACTTGGCTCCGAGTCCATCCTCCATATCTCGCATTTATCATTGTCTGCGAAGCCTTCCTCCGCTCATCCCCACTTCGCCTGTGGCTGAAAACATTTAAGGTGGAGCCAAGATGATCGGGGCGCAAGCGGAGTGTGGCGGGCGACCATAAGCAAGAAGGTCGATGCCACAGTGGCTCAAGGTTCCTTCCAAGAGGAACAGGATTGTGGCAGCAAGAGTGGTTCTACATCACCGCTCCAAGGGGCAAGAAGCGAAGCCGCCGCCTCCTTCCGCCGGGACCTCCACAAGAATCGATGTCGTGGGTCAACCAAGGGCTCAACTGGGGTCGCCCGAGGACGTGCCCGCACCGCAGGGCCGGATTCGAGACCTCCAAACAAGGGAGATCGGCCTGGTCAAGGTGATGCAAGTCATGCTAGTCAGGCACCTCCTACCTGCAAACGCCGCCCTCTCCGGCTATGGGAGTTCAATCCGAGGGACCTCGACTTCCAAAGATTTTATGGGCGCGACACCCATGGAGATGTACAAGCTGTTCTTGGACCGCAGTGGCGTGTCAGATTCGGCCGAGGACGCAGGCTTAAGCCGCGATCGCCGGATACTCAGGTAAGTAGCTCAAAGCTCGGACGTTTCTATCTCAGATGCCTTTCAAAAGATCATCTCCTCGACCCTTTTTTTTATTCTCTACAGGAATGGGTGGCGTGATCAAGGCTGATAAGGTGTCCGCCCCCTCCAGAGACCGTGACCGAGCCCGTGGCTGGTCGAATGTTGGAGGTTGCGCCCACGAGGGGGGCGACGGTGGAGATAAGGGAGCTAATACTTCGTCCAAAGGGGCGACTGAAGAGGAGGGAACCAAGGATCCCTCCCTTCAGAAGGAGAAGAGGACCGCCTCCGAAGATCCGGAGGTCCCAGCCCCTAAGCATGGGAAGAAATCCCCACCGGGGGGTCCGGCGTCCGGAGAGAATCCGGACGTGCAATCATCGCCCATGGACCAGCCCTCCAACGAGCCGTGAGCATGAAAGAGGAAGTTTAATGAGGAAGTACCTTCGTTTATGCTTCTGTAGGTAACCGAAATATTTATATCACAGTTTGAATTTGCAGCCGTCTCATATGAGTTCGTCCTCGGGGGATCTTCTTCCGGAGATGATGGAGAGCGATACGCCTCCGTCTGCCGCGCCGCCAGATGAGGCAAAGCGAGCCAAGTGTCGCCACGAGGGCGCCCCGAGTCCGAGGGGCCGAGGAGTTCAACACCCACCGAGTCCCGCCGAGAATCAAGAGCTTGCTTGAGAGGGCGTCCATTTCAGAAGATCACCGTGCGTTAATGCGTATGGTGATTGAAGGATTTCTGCTCGCTGAAAGCGGATTCGTGAGGCCGCCATGAGCTTGTGGCGGGATTTGAGGTATCTTGAAAATGGCGCACTTTGTTTTTAACAGTTGTGCATATGAAAATGCGCCTGATAGATAGTAGCCTCGAGACTCGGTAGGTTGTCGAAGACGACAGCGCATCGAGGATCGAAAATCTAAATGTCTCGGTAATGAATACTGCCGTTTCGCACATGTGTGGCGGATATCGGGGCCAGCCGAATCGATCGGTTGCGGATCGAGTCAAGAATCGACATGGCAGAATCCGACATAGCACTTGTCAATCAGCGACTTGACGAGTCGCAAGGTAAATAAATTCTCCGTAGCCGCTTTTATTGAGTGGGTTAAAGCCCTCCTCGATAAGTTATATGCTGTTTATGCAGCATAAAGGCTGTGGAGAGACTTCTGTGCCAAGCTTGCACAAGCTAAGGAGCAAGCTCGAAGGAGTGATGCGGTTGCGAGGGCGGCCGAGGAGTTGAAGGCGAAAAGGCGCGACCGCCTAAGTAGGCGGAGGTGGCCGAATTGGCCAAGAATTTAAAGGATGCTACCGACAGTAGCGAGGCTCTTGAAAAGGAGCGCCTATCGGAGCGGGAAGACCTGAAGAAAGCCACCGCCGAGGCCAAGGATGCCCGCTCTGCAATGCGGGCTATGAAGGAGGAGCTGCGCCAAGCCGGAGAAATCACGGCTGGGAAGCCGTTTCTTATGCGTCGCCGGTTTATGGATGCCAAGTATGCTAAATTTGAAAAGCAGTGGAGTTCGGAGGATCCTTACATGGACTTGGCTGCGAGTGCGGCTGACGCCGTTAAGCACTTCCGAGCCATGGGGATCACGAGGTGGAAGAGTTATATTGACTCAATTCCATAGTCCGGATCGCCTCTTCCTCTGTCGGACAAAGTTGGCGAATGGGCGAACTGAATAGACTGTCGGGCTGGCTATGATCGACATCGTGGCCCATGTGTGGCCGAGAGAGGTCCAAGGCGACGAGCTACTTGCCATCGCAGCAGTTCCTTGGGGCGGTGCCGCATATCAAGGAGATGAAGCGGTCGGCCTGCATCGAGGGCGCGGATGGCTCGCCCGTAAAGGCGACCGTCCGAGATGGATGCCACCGCTGTTGCGCCAGGTTCGATGGGAACCGACTTCGCCAACATTATTTCGGGAAGTTATGCGGCGTCAGATAATAGAGTCGCAGTGTGCTCAAGAATGTAATGTTCAATTGAACGCATTAACTTGTTTATCAATGATTATAGTATGAATGCTTTTTATACTTGTGCTTTCAAGTAGTAATACTTCTCCTTGCGGCCGTTTAAGTATACTTGTGTATAACCTGAAAGATGCGATCTTGACTTCAACCCCTTGCACAAGGTGCTGGGTGTTCGCAAAATAGCGCTTTTTCACACTTTAATCCGACGCCTCGGTCCTGTTATAAGGAGGTGGTAGCGAGAGAACGAGGCAATCGGACTATAATGCTTTATCTCTTTCACTTAGCCAATGGAGCTCGAGGGTGGGGCTACGATATAGCCCTAATGGCACCGCACATCTCCGGATTCGTGCGTATGTGCCTGACCGAAGCGGCCCTTCACAAAGCGGGAATTCTAAACATTCCGTAGTCGATCAAGTGGTGACAGACTCGCTATATCATGACGGTCGGTTTCGGCTTTCATCGAGGTGCTCGCCACCGAACCGGGCACAATCGCAGAGTTCTCCGGTGCCGCGTTAGCGGTGATACTGAACGAAGGCAGCAAAACAGAGGAGCCGGGCAAACCCAACATTTGACCAAAGACATGATTCGAGCTGATGCATATAGTGCCCAACTTGAGACGCCGAACACTCCCTAAGGTGATCGGACTTTATGATAACGGGCAGAATTATGCCCTAAGCCCCTTGTGTCCGTGCACGGCATTGTCTTTCGACGCGCCAATGCCAAGCGGCCAGCTCGCCTCAGCTATAGGAAGAAGCCGAGGCGATTTAGCAACAAGAGACAAGAATAAAAAGGTCTACGAGGGTCTTAATCAAAAGAATCCTTGCGACGGGTCCCTACCGCACGCTCATACCTGTGTCTCCGCAGCCGTTATCTCGGGTACGCACGTTGTTCATCTCAGAGGAAAGAGAGGAACATTTCCAAAACAGTTCGTGCGAAAATAATGCAAAATGATAAGTGCAAATAATTAAAGCTAGGTTTATATGAAACCGCTGTGAGTTGTAGCGCGCAGCCCCTTATGAAAGGGTATGCGGCTAGGGAGCCCCTAGCTCGCTGAGTCCGGATTAAATCTATCCGAATCCGGGGTCTTTAAGTGACCCTCGCCTTTGAAATGGTGCCATGTGGACCGGCATCTTAAGTGTAAGAGACGCAGAATGCGGTATGGCGTTGAAGGCACAAAAGCCTTTCGTCCTAATAGTGCTTGATGTTCACTTTTGAATGGGACGATATGGAAAATTAACTTTTCCGTCGAAAATTGTTCGTGATCCAACACGACTTGAGTAATATCAAGCTGTGCACTTGGCGAAGGGCTGGCGTAACTCCTTTGAAGGAAGTGCGGCTGTGTCGGATTTTGGTAGGGTCTATCCCCATCCGACGGATTGTGTTTGAATATAGCAGGTTTAAGTCACGCCTCCGCCCATTAGGACGTTTGTGAATTGTAGTCCGTCTATTATCGGATTCAATATCAGGGGAGTCCGTCCCGCGGTTCGAACACTTTTAGAATAATCCCGGTGGTCGAAAGTGATTGGTTTTGACATCCAATCTCTATGGTTTGCTGGGCTGGACCGTGTGAAGCTCTTTTTAGAAAGTGCCCGACTGTTTTCCGTGTCCTCACATGAAGTGAGTTTATCGCTTTGACCCCTTGTGGGAAAGTCTTTTGTTTTCGGTGCCCTGCTGGCGGGTTTATCTTCTTCGCTGACGCGCCGAGCCTTATGTTCGGCGCTTAGTCGGCGGACTATTTGAAAACCCAACAATCCTCGTGGGTGTGATTTGCGAGCCTTCGGGGTCTTGTGGATTTGACATATCCGACCCGAATTTTGTGTAGGTTGGACAGTTCGTCATTTGCGTCCTTGATGGGTTGAGCTTTATTATTCGCCGTGAGCTTTTAAACCGGCGTTAATCGCCGTGCTTTTGGGCTTTTTCTTTATTCGGTATTTGTTCTTTTTTCGCTACCGTGATTTTCCGCTTTCCATCTCTTATCTCGGATGTACTTGGGTTGTGGGTGCGCTTCTTGCCAACCAGCTGTCCTCTCTCGCGCAAAAGCGGGTCATGAGGCTTGTTAATGCGGTCATTGTCCTCGGTTTCTCTTGACCGAGGTGTCTGGCGAGCCATTCGTCTCGGACATTGTGCTTAAAAGCTGCTAAGGCTTGGCGTCCGGACGATCGACTATTTGGTTCTTTTGGTAAGGAACCTGTTCCTGAATTTCGCTACCGACTCTCCGGGCTGTTGAGTTATGTGACTTAGGTCATCTCATCCGGAGGCGGACATAAGTCCCTTGAAAATTTGCTCTAAACTCCTCGAGCTCTTCCCAACTTCCAACAGCATTTTCGGGAGGCTTTTGAGCCAATGACGGGCTGGCCCTTTGAGCTTGAGGGTAGATATTTTATGGCGTGGAGATCATCTCCTCCGCCATGTGTATGTGCGAGATATAGTCTTCTATCCGCACTCCGTGGTCTGTTGTTCCATCATAGGCTTCTATGTTTATGGGTTTAAACCCTGGGAATTCATGATCCAAAGACTCGTCGGTGAAGCATAATGGGTGTGCGGCGCCCCTGTACTTGTACGTGCCGCTATCGTCGGACACTTGACGTGTTCCTTTGCTTATTGGGGCTTTCCTTTTGGGTCCGTAGATGGACCTGGCTGGGCCATTTGACGGTGGGGGCTTTATGGCCTCTTCGTCGAATTCTAGGAGCAGCTTGCGCTTGGGGTAGCTCTTCGATTGGTGGCTGTTGTCGTGTTTGTCTGCGGTTTTGAGCACTTTGCTCCATCTTATCCGGAGCGCGTCTTCCGCTGTGTTGAGCTTCCGTTTTCCTTCTTGAGCTTCTTGTCTGTAGCGATGAGCCTGCGCTTACAAAGATCTTGTTCGACGGGCTCTTCGAGTTCGTCGTCATTGGGGCTTGATTCGTCCTCGGAGGGAGGTACATAGTTGTGATCCTCAACCTTTTCTTCTGCCGCCCTTTCGTGAGGGCTTGCTTCTACATCCTCCTTCGCTGAGTCTTGCTAGAGGGGTTTGTCTTCGGCACTCTCCGGAGTGTTATTGTCTCCCGTGCCGGATTCTCCATTCTTGTTGTGGCGGGATTTAGAGCGGCGCCACGACGCCGTGGCGTTTAGGCTGCTTCTTCAAAGAATCTTCCTCCACTGCTTTTCGCCATCCCTTCCTTTGGGGTATCCACCATGTAGACGTCGATGACGAGGTGGCCTTCCGGTGTCTCGTGGGCGCTGGGTCTCGATCGTCTCCGCATCATCGCCCATAGCGCCGATGTCCTCGAGTCGTAGTCTAGCATGTCGGTTAGATCCTCGACAGTGGCTACAAAGTGGGTGGTGGGTGGGCTCAATTTCTTCGCCGTCCGAACTCCAACCGCCCCGCCATAGTCCGCCAGGATTCTCCCGATAGCGAGAGGTGCTTGAGGAATTCAGGATATCGCCAAAAGGTGAGTGTTGAAAGATGTCCGCGGCGGTGAATTCCATAACCGCGCCTAATCTGGCTTAATTGTCGGGCGCTGGAGGCCCGAGTCCGCGAGGAGTCCGCCGCGGGATCACGAAGTTTCGCAAGGACAAAATCGGTATTCGCTCCATCGCCGTAGATTTTGAAGCCCCGGGCGGATTCGAAAAGGGCCACCAAAGCACCGTCCGCGGCGAGCTAGATCATGCCCATCGTTGCGGTAAAGGCGCGCTGGCTGTCGTGGCTCGAGTCCGTCGAAGATCAAGTCTCCGCGTCATCGGCCGTGAAGTTTAGGCTTCGAATCGACGACAGCAGGGGCGAAGCTGATCTGCTCCATATGGCCAAGAGAATTGGCCCGCAGACAAAGCCGCCGAACGTAAGATCTGTCCGGGAGAAAAGCCTCATCCCGACAGCGTTGAAGGTTGAAGATGCCATCGAGCCTATCGGTGACGACAAAGAGGAACTCTCAATGAAAGCACCAATGTCGTGTCAAAACCGGCGGATCTCGGGTAGGGGTCCCGAATCTCGTGCGCCTAGGTGGATGGTAACAGAGACGAGGGACACAATGTTTTACCTGTGTTCGTGCCCTCTCGATGGAGGTAATACCCACGCCCCGCTTGATTAATATTGATGATATGGGTAGTACAAGAGTAGATCTACCACGAGATCAATGAGGCTAAACCCTAGAAGCTAGCCTATGGTATGATTGTTGAGATGTAATGTTGTGTCCTACGGACTAAAGCCCTCCGGTTTATATAGACACCGAGAGGCTAGGGTTACAGAGTCGGTTACAATGGTAGGAGATCTACATATCCGTATTGCCAAGCTTGCCTTCCACGCCAAGTAAAGTACCTTCCGGACACGAGCCGGAGTCTTCAATCTTCTATCTTCGTAGTCTGGGAGTCCGGCGGATATTGATAGTCCGGCTGTCCGGACACCCCCTAGTCCAGGACTCCCTCACCGACAGTAGCCCCCGGGCCCAAGGTGCGCTCGGACATGGCTTAGCAGTGAAGCCAAAGGGCAAGTGCGGAACGCCGCGGGCCCCAATAGCCTGCGGCCTTGGTCGCCGCGTGGCGGTTGATTGGACGTGGGTGTCTCCGCTTCCCCATGCTGCCAGGGCAACTGCCCGATTTGACGAGTCCCTCCTGCATGCAAAAAGAGTCATGATTACCTGCGATCATGGAGGCTGACGGTTGGCCTCCCTTGGGCTATAAATGGGGAGGGGCGAATGCCCCCGTTGCACATCTCTCCTTCCTCCGCCTGCTTCTTCTTCCTCCTCGCTCCGTTTGTTTGCAGCGTCCCATGGCGCCCGTGAAGAGGTTCTCGGACGCGGAGATGCGGAAGGCTCACCAGGAAGGGCCTGGCTCTCCCCCGCCCAAGCGCGGCCGCGGACGTCCTCGCAAGTATCCCACGACTCCCGACGTGGCTCTTCGTGGTCGCGGTGGTGGCCCTTCATGCGATGGTGGCCGCCCGTATCGAGGCAGCCCAGTCGGTGGAGGAAGGCGTGCCGTGGCTATGTGGCCTCCCTGGCCGCGCTTTCACTCGGCAGGGGTGCTGCCGAAGTTTGTTGTGTTGTCGGACAACCCGGCCGGCGACTGGATCCAGCTCCCCCGTTTCTTCATCGGCGAACTGCCGGCCGCTGCCCCCGGTGGACTATGGCTGCAGGCAGACGGCTGTTGCAGCAGGGCCTCCTGGATCATGGTGGAGATCTCCATCGCCGGGGCTAGCAGAAGTTTGCCCGCGCGCGTGGCCTGGGCCAGCGGTGCAACCTCCACTTCAAGTACGTCAGCGGCGCGACCCTCTATGTGAGGGTGTTCGGAGAAGATGGCCGCCGTGTGGGGTGCTACCCTGAAGACGATGACGGTGACGGGGTGCTCTTCCTTGGCGACGGCTGTGACGAGGGCGAAGGCGAACCGACTCCCGGCGGCGACCGCAGCTCGCCGAGCTTCAGCGGTTCCTCCTCTGGCAACAACTCCTCCAGCGGTGGCCGCGACGAGCCACCGCAACTGCTTCGAGGGTGGTAGCGGGTCGTCCCGCCGCCGCGCCCCGGTGAAGCTCGAGGTGGAGTTTGATTGAGCTCAGGAGGACGACACAGATTCCTTCTTGTGAGCCGCACGCTGTTTTATTTTGTTTTTCTTCTTTCCTACATTGAGAGAGAAGTATGGAGCCCCGTGGGGGTGTGCAACAGACTATGATCTCCTAATTATCGTGCTACACTTATTGTCCCTGCGATGTGTGATGGTGTCGTGGTTATGTGCCTTCATGTAGGAACAACTTAGCTCGTTACATTTGCAGTAGTTTCCGTCTCGCGAGATGCCTGCTTGAGGCCTCGCTGGGCGTTGTAAGAGCTGCAAAAATCTGTTGCGAGAATCATTTCCAAACCTTAGTCACGAGGGTTGCCGGCCATGGACTGGTGCTTTGTGTCGCGATGCCCGAGGGGCATGGACCGGGAGGGGTGCTCCCGCTGTGAGCTTGAACGAGGGAGCCTCGTGAAAACCAGATGAGAAAGGGCTCACGAGGGTGCCCGCGCAGCCCCCTCATGAGGTTGCGAGAGAGAGAGAGAGAGACAGAGCGAGCCAGACAAAAGCCGAAAACAGAGAACAGGGGCAGAAGACGGCAAACAACACTAGAAGCAACTTCAATAAGTTTCAAACAAGGGAGAACAAGCCAACTGCGGAAAGCAAATGAAAAGCCGCGTCCGACACCTAGTCTAGTCTTCGACGTCTTCTCACCAGTGCAGAGCTAAGTGCTGCCACTGGGCGTGGGCGGGATCCCTTGAGGTCCGAGGGCGGCACACCGGAGACTCCGGGGCGTGTTACAGCCCTAACTCATTATTATGTGAGAGTGTCACGGGCGGCGAGCTTCACAGGCACCGGGCCTTCTTCATGGGCACTGGGACTTTCTTTGGGTGGGGAGCTTCACAGGCACCGAGCCTTCTTCACATGCACTGGGCCTTTCTTCAAGGGTAGAACTTCTGGAGGTGCTGAATGTTCCAAGCATTTGGAATGGGCACCCCTTCCTGAGTCTCCAGGCGCGCGGCGCCAGGCCTGAAAACATGAACAACCTTGAACGTGCCCTCCCACATGGGCGAGAGCTTATGCAGCCCTTCCCTGGAGAGCACCCACCTGAGCACAAGGTCACCTACCTCGAGAGTCCTGGGGCGGATGTTGAGGCAATGATATACTGCAAAGCCCGCCGGTATCTTGCCGCCAGAATGGCTGGCTTCGACGGTGCTCCTCCCCCAACACGAGGTCCATCCCCCGCATGGCATCCTGTTGTGCTTCATCAAATGCTAGGACCCATGCGGAGTGACGCCTAACCTCGTGAGGGAGGACCGCCTCTTCTCCGTAGATGAGGAAGAACAGGGTCTCGCCAGTCGACTTGGTGGCGGTAGTGCGGAAGGACCACAACACGGACTGGAGCTCGTCGTACCAGCCCCTGCCGCAGGCCTCCAACTTCTTCTTGAAGGTCCTGGTTTTGAGGCCGTTCAAGACCTCTGTGTTGGCGTGTTCGGCCTGGCCGTTACTCCGGGGGTGTGCCACCGAAGCGTAGCATATATGCGTTCCAAGGTTAGAACAATATGTTTTGAAGAGATTGCTGGTGAACTGCAAACCGTTGTCGGTGATGATGTGATTAGGGATCCCGAATTTGCTCATGAGGCCCTTGATGAACTTGACTGCAGAGCCAACTGGGATGGTGCGGACGGCTTCCACCTCCGCCCACTTGGTGAACTTGTCGATGGCGACGTAGAGGTAGTGATAGCCCCCAGGCGCTCAAGGAAACGGGTCCAAGATATCCATCCCCCAGACCACGAACAGCCACAAGAGTGGGATGGTATGCAGGCCCTGAGCTGGCTGATGGATCTGCTTGGCATGGAATTGGCACGCTTCGCAAGCCTTCACCAGCTCAATTGCGTCGTTGAGTGCCGTGGGCCAGTAGAACCCGCTGTGAAACGCCTTGCCGACAAGGGTCCGTGATGATGAGTGGTGTCTGCAATCTCCTCCGTGTATGTCAGCCAAGAATTCCTTCCCCTGTTCCCTAGAGATGCATCGCAGGGAAACATCATTTGGCTGCTTTCGGTAGAGCTCTCCGTCTTGGATGCAGTAGGCTGTGGCCTGCCGGGCCATGCGTTCCGCGTCCTCCTCTTTTCCTGGCAGCGTCCCTTGCATCAGGTAGTCCTTGAATTCCATGGTCCAGCACCCCTCCTGAGGCTCCAGCGCCAAGAGCAAGCGCGCTCCCGAGGTCGGGCCAGAGGCCGTGGCTCCTGTGGCAGGTGGCTGAGGGATTTCCTCCCGGGCTTGTGCTATGCTTGATAGTGAAGGCACTGTCGATGGCTTGAAGAGTCGTTCCTCAAAAACGCCAGGCTCCTGAGGCAACCACCTGGATGCCCTTCTGGCGATGTCATCAGCCTCTTGATTGGTGCCGCGGGGCACATGCTACAACTCTAGCCCCCAAAACTGCTTTTCCATCCTGCGCACCGCCGCAAGATACGCTTCCATGTGCTCGTCCTTCGGCTGGTACACCTTGTTGGAGAAGTTGACGAGGAGCTGTGAATCACCCTTGATGATTAGGCACTTTACCCCCAATGCTGCTGCAGCTTTCAAGCCTGCTATGAGGCCCTCGTATTCTGCTATGTTGTTGGAGACCTTCTCGGCATGCTGGAAATAGAGCTGCACGGCGTAATATAGCTTGTCCTGAGTGGGGGATATAAGCACTGCGCCAGCCCCGGCGCCATGTCGCGAGAATGCTCCATCGAAGTACATGACCCAGCTGTCCGGCGCCTCACTTCCCAGGGAAAGTGACCGATCTTCGCCTGCTTCGAGCCCTGGCGCCTCTGTCATTCTGCCACAAAATCTGCAAGTGCGGCTCCCTTGACGACCCTGGTTGTGCTGAATTCCAACTGAAACACTTGCAACTCGATGTTCCATTCAGCGACCCTTCCAGCGGAGTTGGGGCTCCTGAGTACCCTTTCCAACGGGTAGGCAGAGATGACCTTGATGGGGTGACCTTGAAAGTAGTGCCGTAGCTTTCGCGAGGCCACCAATAGCGCGAGCAAGAGTTTCTAAGACATGGGGTATCGTGCCCTTGTCTCCCGCAGCACCGTGCTGACGAAATACACCGGATGCTCGACGAGGGTGGGTGTGCTGACGAGGTCCATGCCCTCAGGAGGGTTAGGCGCCTCCTGAGACGACGGAGCCCCCAGCACCTGGCTGCCTGGTGAGGCCTCTGCAGCCCTGGGGGCGTACTCCTGTTGAGGCTGGTTTCCATCCGCCGAGGCCGTGGTCTTCGCGAGGCCTTCTTGGTCTTGTGCTGTCGCGGCCGGGACCGTGGCCCGTCGTGATGCAGCCTTGACCTGGCGCTCTTCCTGAACCGCCACTAGAGCTGCACTAGAGGAGTAGGCTGTGGTGGCGAGGTAGGACACTAGGGGCTCGAGAGGACGCGGTGCCACCATCACGTGAGGGCTGGTTAGGTACTTCTTGAGGTCTTGAAATGCTTGGTTGGCCTCATGTGTCCATTCGAATGGGCCCTTCTTCTTCATCAGCTTGAAGAAAGGCAAGGCGCGCTCCCCCAGCTTGGAGATGAAGCATCCCAGTGCCGTCACGCGTCCGGCAAGCTTCTGCATGGGTTTGAAGTGGACCCATGTCTTCGATTGCCTTGACCTTTTCTGGGTTGGCCTCGATCCCTCTATGGGACACGAGGAAGCCCAGAAGCTTTCCCGAAGGAACGCCAAAGACGCACTTCTACGGGTTGAGCAGCAGGTCCACTTCACGAAAGCTCGCAAAGGTCTCTTCCAGGTCTTGGATCAAGGTCTTCGCCTCCCGAGACTTCACCACAATGTCGTCGACGTAAGACTCGGTGTTTCTCCTGAGCTGCCGGCCCAAGGCAATGTGCATCAGTCGCTTGAAGGTTGCGCCCGCGTTGCGCAACCCGAATGGCATGCAGGTGTAGCAGTACACCCCGCATGGGGTCGGGAAGGCCGTCTTCTCCATGTCTTCTACTGCCATCTTGATCTGGTGATAGCCCAAAAATGCATCCAGGAAACACAGCAGGTTGCACTCGACGGTGGAGTCGACAATTTGGTTGATGCGAGGAGTGGGAACGGGTCTTGAGGGCAGGCCTTGTTGAGGTTGGTGAAGTCGACACACATGCGCTCCTTCCCTTCCTTTTTTGGCGCAACAACAGGGTTTGCTTGCCATTCGGGGTAGCGAACCTTGCAAAAAACACATGCTGCCTCTAGCTTGTGGGTTTCTTGGATGATGAAGGCTTGCTTCTCGGTAGACTGCCGCCTTGCCTTCTGCTTCACGGGGTGTACATTGGGGCATACATTCAAGTGATGCTCAATCACCTACCTTGGGACCCCCGCTAGCTGCTTGGGTTCCCATGCAAACACTTCCTTGTTCGAGCGCAGGAATTTCACCAGTGCCTCCTCCTGGTCGGGGTCGAGATTGGCACCTATGGTGAAGGTGGCGCTGGAGGATCCATCCACGTCAACTGGTACTTTCTTGGTTTCTGCTTTGTCCTGGGTGAACAACTGCTTCTTCTTGGTCGGCGCAGCCCCCTTGGCCTTGGAGGTGTCAGTGCCGGCAGGCTGCGTTGCCGCGGCTGTCTTGAGGGCGAGCTTGAGCGCCATCAGAGCATCCTTGGTATCCCAGCTACGATGAGGATGTCGCTGCTCCCGGGCATCTTCATGAGGTTGTAGGCCGGATGGGTTGCTGCCATGAACTGGGCCAAGACGGGGTAGCCGAGGATGGCATTGTACAGGAGGCCGATGTGGGTGAGGGACTCCTGGACTAGGGGGTGTCCGGATAGCCGGACTATCATCGTCAGCCGGACTCCAAGACTATGAAGATACAAGATTGAAGACTTCGTCCCGTGTCTGGATAGGACTTTCCTTGGCGTGGAAGGCAAGCTTGGCGATACGGATATGTAGATCTCCTACCATTGTAACCGACTCTGTGTAACCCTAGCTCTCCGTGTCTATATAAACAGAGGGTTTTTAGTCCATGTGATTTAATAACCATTACAACAATCGACCATAGGCTAGCTTCTAGGGTTTAGCCTCCTTGATCTCGTGGTAGATCCACTCTTGTACTACCCATATCATCAATATCAATCAAGCAGAGTAGGGTTTACCTCCATCGAGAGGACCGAACTCGGTAGAAACATCGTGTCCCTTCTCTCCCGTTACCATCCGCCTAGACGCACAGCGGGACCCCTACCCGAGATCCGCTGGTTTTGACAATCGACATTGGTGCTTTCATTGAGAGTTCCTCCGTGTCGCCACCGATAGGCTTGATGGCTTCTTCAATCAACAATAACGCAGTCCTGTATGCAGAATAATCTCCCCGACAGATCTTCGTGTTCGGGCGGTTTGCGATCGCGGGCCAATTCACTTGGCCATCCGAGCAGATCGAAGCTACGCCTCGACATCATGTCGATTTGAAGCCTAAACTTCACGGCTAACATCCGCGGAGATTTGATCTTCGATGGATTCGAGCCACGCCCGAAGCGTGCCGTGACCGCTCATGATGGGTATGATCTAGCTCGCCACGGATAGTGCCTTGAGGTCAAGACACGAATCCGCCCGACCC
The DNA here is from genome assembly GCA_021437245.1 of Aegilops speltoides. Lineage (NCBI taxonomy): Eukaryota > Viridiplantae > Streptophyta > Magnoliopsida > Poales > Poaceae > Aegilops > Aegilops speltoides. The sequence continues at coordinate 236,925,528 of CM038141.1, forward strand.
ATAGTTCGGAGCCGATCGCGCAGACGAGGACAAGTGGCCGGACACCGCCTCGGGAGCTGCAACTTCTACGGCGATGGAGTCGAATACTGACCTTGTCCCTTACAAAGCTCGTGACTCCGAGGTGCCGGATTCCTTGCCGGACTCCAAACCTCCTACGCCCCTACCAATCGAATCCGATTGGGCGCCGATCATGGAATTCACCGCTGCGACATCTTTCAAGACTCGCCTTTGGCGACATCCTCAACTCATCAAGCATCTTCGTTATCGAGAACCCGCCGATCGCGGTCGATGGTTGGGATGCGGATGACAAAGAAATTCAGAGCCCACCCACCACCCACTTTGTAGCCACTGTCGACGATCTAACTGACATGCTAGACTACGACTCCGAAGACATCGACGGTATGGACGACGATGCCGGAGACTGCCAAGAACCAGCGCCTACCGAGCACTGGAAGGCCACCCCAACCCATGATGTATATATGGTGGACACCCCAAAAGGAAGCGATAACGAGGAACAACGGGACGCGGCAAAGGATAATTCCACCGACAAACAACGAAAACGGCGACGCAGACGCTGCCCTAAGTCCCGCCTCGAGAAACACATCACTCCTAACGACCCAGCAATAGAGCAGGGCAAACCAGTGGACGACAAACATGCAACCAAGCAACCATCCGAGCAGGACGAATAGGATAATCAATCCATGCCCGGCGAAAACAACAGCCCAGACGACCTCACGCCGGACACACCACCGGAGCATAAGAACCTTCACAAAAGACTTGTCGCCACTGCAAGAAGTCTGAAAAAGGAAAAACGGAAGCTCAAAACAGCGGAAGACATACTCAGAATGAGGTGGAGCAAAGTACTCAAGACCACGGACAAATATGGCAATAGCCACCAAACAAAGAGCTACCCGGCGTTAAGCTGCTGCCAGATTGACGAGGAGGCCATAGAGCCCCACAACAAAAGCAAAGAGGCCACTGGCCGGATAGACGCACAGATGACAGTGCCAAAGCGACAAGCGGCACCGCACACAAGACGACACACGATCTCACAAAACAGATGGCCCGATCAGGTCCATTTATGGGCCAAAAAGAGGGCCCCAGAAGCAACACAACACGCCACATGCTTGAAGATAATGGCACGCTTAATATGGGCGCCAGACACCCACTATGTTTCACCGATGAGGTGCCGGATCATGAATTTCCAGCGGATTCAAACCCGTAAACATAGAGGCATACGACGGAACAATGCACTTTGAGTCTGGATTGAGGATTACATATGCACATACACATGGCTAGACGAGATGATCTCCACGCCATAAAATATCTACCCTCAAGCTCAAAGGGCCAGCTCGGCATTGGCTCAAAAGCCTCCCGTAAAATACTCTGGAAGTTGGGAAGAGCTCGAGGACGCTTAGAGCAAATTTTCAAGGGACTTATGTCCGACCTCCGATGCGCACGATTTAAGTCACATAACTCAACAGCCCGGAGAGTCACAAGAAATTCGAACATGTTTCTTACCAAAAAGAACCAAATAGTCGACTGTCCGGACGCCGAAGCCTTAGCAGCTTTTAAACATAATGTCCGAGATGAATGGCTCGCCAGACACCTCGGGCAAGAGAAGCCAAGAACTATGGCCGTGCTAACAAGCCTCATGACCCGCTTTTGCGCAGGGGAGGACAGCTGGCTAGCAAGATGCAGCACCAGCAAACCGAGTACATCCGAGATCAGAGATGGAAACGGAAAATCACGGCGCAGAAAGGACCAGCGCCGAAATAAAGAAAAAAGCCCAAAGAATACGACGGTCAATGTCGGATTCAAAAGCTCGCGGCCGAACAACAAAACGCTGCCTCTTAAGGACAACAGTGAAGAGCTATCCAACTTAAACAAAATTTTGGATCGGATATGTCAAATCCACAGCACCTCCGGAAGGCCTACAAACCATACCCACCGAGATTGTTGGGTCTTCAAACAGTCCGGCCGACTGAATGTCGAACACAAGGAGCTTGACGCGCCAAGCAAGGATGATGACGAACCCCACCAGCAGAGCGCCGGAAAACAGGAGACTTTCCCACAAGAAGTCAAAATAGTAAACTCACTTCATGTGATAACACGGAACAACAATGCGGCACCCGCCAAAGTAGGTGTCGCACGGCCCACCCCAGCGGAACCCCGAGATTGGATGTCAAAACCAATTACTTTCACCACCGACTATTCCGTACATTCAAACGCAGGATGGCTTGCTCTGATATTGGATCCTATAATTGATGGACTAGAATTTACACAAGTCCTGATGGACGGCGGCAGTGATTTAAACCTGCTATATCCGGAGACAATCCGCAAGTTGGGGATAGACCTTACTAAAATTCGACATAGCCGCACTTCCTTCAAAGGAGTGACGCCAGGCCCTCACGCCAAGTGCACGGGCTCCTTACTACTAGAAGTTGTGTTCGGGTCACCCGACAACTTCCGACGCGAAAAGCTAATCTTTTATGTCGCCCCATTCAAAAGTAGCCATCAAGCACTATTGGGACGTGAAGCTTTTGTCCGCTTTAATGCAATACCACACTACGCGTCTCTTACACTTAAAATGCCCGGTCCACGCTGCATCATCTCATTAAAAGGTCGTTAAGACCCCGGACACGGCTAGACGAGTCCGCATAAATAAGCTAGGGCTTTCTAGCTGCACACCCTTTACAAGGGCTGTGCGTATGAGCTAATATAAGCTCAGCCTTTATTCATTCATTCATATTTCATTTTTAATTCATTTTTGCACAATTACTTTTCAAACTAAGTTCCTCTCTTTACAGATGAACAAGTGTGTTACACCCATCCAGATACAAGACAACGGAGACACAGCGCAGACGCGCAAGAGGGACCCGCTGCAAGGATTCTTTTAGATTAAGACCTTATGTAAACCTTTTTATCGCCTCTTGTTGTTATATATGCCCTGGTTTTTCATTATAACCAGAGAGGAGACCGACATTTTGGCATCGGCTGCTGCCAGAGGACCTTGCGGTACCGACACTAGGGGCTTAGGGCATTGTTCTCGCCCGCTGTCATAAAGACCGAATACCTTAGGGAGTGTTCTCGATCTCGAGTTAGGCCTTATATGCATCAGCTCCGAATCATGTCTTTGGTCAAATGTTGGGTTTGCCCGGCCCCGCTCTTCTGCTGCCTTTACGCTCCATATCATCGGCTAACGCGCACCAGGAGAACTATCTGCGATTGTGCCCGGTTCGCCGGGTGAGCACCTCAAGAGAGAAAGCCAAAACCGATCGTTATGATACAGCGAGACTGGTCAACCACTCGATCGACTACCGAATGTTTAGAATTCTCCGCTTGACGAAGGACCATTTCGGTCAGCACATACGCCCCGAATTCGAGAACGCGGTGCCCCTAGGGGCTATATCGTAGCCCCACCGTCAATTCCTATGGCTAAGTGAAAGTGATAAAGCATTATAGTCCGTTGCCTCGCTTGCTACGCTACCACCTCCTTCACAGACCGAGACGCTGGATTAAGTGTGAAAATGAGCTATTTTTGCGAACACCCCGCACCTTGTGCGTAGGGGGGGCCGACGATCGCCATCTTTCAAAGTTATACACAAGTATACATTAACGGCCGCACAGGAGAGATTTCAATACTTGAACGCACAAGTACAAAAAGCGCTTATATTATAAACATCGTTTTATAAATCATAAAGTTCATTTGAACACAACATTTTTTGAGCACTGCGACTCTATTACACGAGCACCACGCAAAACTTCCCCAAAATAGTGCTCGACGGGTAACCGGCTCTCGTCCGAACCCTGGGTCGCAACAGCGGTGGCATCCATCTCGGTCCAGTGTGTCTTGCAGGCCGACCTCTTCATCGCCTTGATATGCGGCCCCGCCCCAAGGAATTGCTGTAATAAGCCAAAATAACTCTTTGGCTTGGGCCTACCCGCCAGACATGAGCCACGATATCGGTCATGGCGAGTCCGGAAAGTCTATTCAGCTCAGCCCACTCGGCCAACCGATCGGTCAGCGGGAGTGAACGCTCCGGACTATGGAATTGAGACCAAAAAAGCTCTTCCGTCTCATGATCCTTCTGACTCCGGAAGTGCACAACAGCATCTGTCGCACTCGCCGCTAAGTCCATATACGGATCCTCCGGACCCCACAGCTGGCCGAGCTGAGCATACTTCGGATCTGTAAACCGCCTGTGCAGTAGAAAGGGCTTGCGAGCCACAATATCTCCGGCCTGGCGCAGCTCCTCCTTTATAGCCCCCATTGCAGAGCGGGCATCCTCGGCTTCAGCGGTGGCCTTCTTCAGGCCTTCTTGCTCCGCTCGGCGTTCTTTTTCAAGAACCTCATAGTGGTCGGTAATATCTTTCAACTTCACGGCCATTTCGGCCATCTCCTCCCTGCTTTGGCAGTGAGCAGCCTTCTCGCTTTCTAGCTCTTCTAGCCCTCGAGGCAGCCGCGATCACTCCTTCTGGCCTGCTCCTTGGTTCGAGCAAGTTCGGCCCGAAGGCTCTCCACAGCAGCGGCACCATCTGCATTGAGCACACATGTTGTAAGGAGTGGGCTTCGGCTCCCTTACTAGGTGACCACAGAGAAAAAACATACCTTGTGACTCGTCAAGTCGCTTATTGACCAGCGCGATGTCCGCATCCGCAACGTCAAGTTGCCGCTTTAGTTCGGCAACTCCATCAGTCTGGCTGGCCACCGGACTATCCGCCACCTGCATGGGAAAGGCGAAAATCATTACCTGCGATTTCGATCCTCGGCACGCTGTCGCTCTCGACAACCTACCGAGTCTCAGGGGCTACTATCTATACAGGGCGCACTTTGTATGCCAAACTGTCAAAAGGTATGTCATTTTTTGCGTACCTCAAACCCCACTAGCAAGCTTCTGACGGCATCATGCAACCCGCCTTTGGCGGACGAAATCCTTCCAATCACCATACTCATCAATGTACGGTGATCTTCTGAGATAGACACCCTCTCAAGCAGACCCTTCAGCTCCCCCGGCCGTACACCATCCGGTGCCAAACTCTTCGCCCCGCTCGCTCGGGATACCTCCGCGATGACACCTCGTGTTCGCCCGCCTACCGATGGTGCAGCGGATGGAGGCGTCTCGCTCTCCACCATATCCGGACAAAGGTCCCCCGAAGACGAGATCATCTGAGAAGGACGGAGATCCGAACTACAAGGTAAACCTTTGGTTATCCTCAGAAGCAAAAATAGGGATGTCTCTTATTACAGAACCCCCTTTTTTCTACTTACAACTCGCTAGAGGGCTGGTTTCTTAGAGGAGATAGTGCGGCCGGGGCCTCCCCGGACGCAGGACCCTCTGGCGAAGATCTCTTCCCCCGTTTCGAGGCCTTGGCCTCCGAATTTTCGGAAGCAGTCCTCTTCTCCCCTTGGAGGGAGGGATTCTCGATCCCCCCTTCCTCAAATGCCTCCTTGGTCAAGGCGCAACCTTCAGCATCCTGGCCAGCACGGGATCCGGCACGATCTCCGGAAGGGGGGCCAAACACCGTATCAGTTTTGCTTGCGCTATCCACTCCTATTCAAAGAGATGATGGGTTAAAAGGCAAATTCAAGAAGGCATAAACAAATGATGTGTTCAGACGTTAGGCCACTTACCCGAGTATCCGGCGATTGAAGCTTAGGCCGAATCTCGGTCAATTCGGACACATTTCTTGTGATCCGAAGAACAATTTATACATCTCCACGGGTGTCGTACCCATGAAATGTTGGAGAGCTCGCGGCCCCTCGGATTGAACTCCCACAGACGGAGGGGGCGACGCTTGAAGGGCAGGAGGCGTTGAATCAGCGTAACCTGCATCACCATCACCAGACTGATCTCCCTCTCTTGGAGGTCTCGAATCCGCCTCGCAGAGGGGTACATCCTTGACAGCCCCCACCGAGCCCTTGGTTGACCCACGACATCAGCCACTGTGGAGGTCCTGAGCTAAAGATGGGCAGCGGCTTCGCTGTCTGCCCCTAGGAGCGGTGATATAGAACCACTCCTGCCACAAGCCGAGCTCCTCCTGAAAAGATCCCTTGGGCCATGGAGCATCGGCCCTTTTGCTTATAATCGCCCCGCCGCATTCAGCTTGACGCCCCTCGGTCATCTTCGGCTCCATGTTGAAGGTCTTGAGCCACAAACCAAAGTGGGGAGTGATGCGGAGGAAGGCCTCGCAGACGATAACGAATGAGGAAATATGGAGGATGGACTCCGGAGCCAGGTCATGGAATTCCAACCCGTAGTAGAACATGAGCCCTCTCACAAAAGGATCCGTCGGGAAGCCTAAACCCCGACGGAGGTGGGACACGAACACAACGCTCTCACCGGGCTCGGGAGTAGGAATGACTTGCCCTTTGGCAGGCAACCTATGCAAAATCTCGTAGGTTAAGTACCTAGCTTCTCGCAGCTTTAGCATGTCCTCTTCCGTGACGGAGGAGGGCATCCACCGGCCCTGCAGGCCGGAGCCGGACATTGTTGAAGGTCCGAAGCGCTCGAATCTAGGGCTCTTGGTGTTGGAACTCGGGGCAAGGAGCAGATTCGATTGAGGATTGAAGAAAAGAAATGAGCCTTGGTCCCATTATAAAGGGGGAGAATACCAAGAGCCATCCTCGTGACTGCTTGGGGACTCACCCGATAGAGGGCGGGCGACGGCACGATTGGGTTACCCACGTCCGTATTGATAAGAATCCTCGAATAAGGGGAACACGATCTCGCTTCGACAAGACGTGCTAAGGAAACCATTGCTAAACGCTACCGAGGTGGTATGATAAAAACGATTCAAATAAAGGCTTGGTGGTGGTATGACGTCATGCCACAAAATACGCCGCCAGATTGAACTTGTGTACATATTATTCTCTACAAGAAATGTGGAATTCATTTTGCAGAGCCGACACTATCCTCGGGCGCTCACAATCTTCTATGAGTTATTCGAGGAGGAACCCGCCTTGCAATGCCGAACAATATGCGCACGACTCATCGTCATTGAAGCCTGGTTCAGGCTACCGAGGAGTCCTCGACTAGGGGTGTCCGGATAGCCTCGACTATCATCGTCACCGACTCCAAGACTATGAAGATACAAGATTGAAGACTTCGCCCCGTGTCCGGATGGGACTTTCCTTGGCATGGAAGGCAAGCTTGGCGATACGGATATGTAGATCTCCTACCATTGTAACCGACTCAGGTAACCCTAGCCCTCTCCAAAGGTCTATATAAACCGGAGGGTTTTAGTCCATAGGACGAATAACCATTACAACAATCGCACCATAGGCTAGCTTCTAGGTTTATCCTCCTTGATCTCGTGGTAGATCCACTCTTGTACTACCCATATCATCAATATCAATCAAGCAGAGTAGGTGAGGAGTCCTCGACTAGGAGGTGTCCAGGACAACCGGACTATCAATATCCGCCGGACTCCAAGACTACGAAGATACAAGATTGAAGATTCCGCTCAGGTCCGGATGGTACTTTCCTTGGCGTGGAAGGCAAGCTTGGCAATACGGATATGTAGATCTCCTACCATTGTAACCGACTCTGTAACTCCTAGCCTCCTCCGTGTCTAGATAAACCGAGGGCTTTAGTCCGTAGGACAACATACATCTCAACAATCATACCATAGGCTAGCTTTTAGGGTTTAGCCTCCTTGATCTCGTGGTAGATCTACTCTTGTACTACCCATATCATCAATATTAATCAAGCAGGACGTAGGGTTTTACCTCCATTGAGAGGGCCCGAACCTGGGTAAAAACATTGTGTCCCTTGTCTCCTGTTACCATCCGCCTAGACGCATAGTTCGGGACCCCCTACCCGAGATCCGCCGGTTTTGACACTGACATTGGTGCTTTCATTGAGAGTTCCTCGTGTCGTCACCGATAGGCTTGGATGGCATCTTCAACCAGCAACGTGTCCAGTGGTGAGACTTTTCTCCCGGACAGATCTTCAGATTCGGGCGGCCTTCAGATCAAGGGCCAATTCACTTGGCCATCCGAGCAGATCGAAGCTACGCCTGGCCGTCAGTCAAATTTGGAAGCTTAAACTTCACGGCCAATGTCCGCAGAGACTTGATCTTCGACGGACTCGAGCCACAGCCGAGCGCGCCGCACTGTGACGATGGGCATGATCTAGCTCGCCAACCGGTCAAAGGCCTTTGTGGCCGCAACAGATCCGCCGCCATTATCCCGGAGCGGATCGCCCAGATCGAGGGCCGATGGATAGACGCCGCCCTGGGGGCTTCAACATCCACGGCGATGGAGCCGAACACCTATCTTGTCCCCGGCGAAACTCGTGATTCCGAGGCGCCGGACTCCTCGCCGGACTCCTAACCTCCCGCGCCCCTACTAATCGATCCGGATTGGGCGCCGGTTATGGAATTCACCGCCGCGGACACCTTCCAACACTCGCCTTTTGGTGATGTCCTGAATTCACTAAAGCATCTCTCTCTATCAGGAGAGTCCTGGCCGGACTATGGCCAGGATGGTTGGGGTACGGACGACAAAGAAATTCAGAGCCCACCCACCACCCACTTTGTAGCCACTGTCGAGGATTTAACCGACATGCTAGACTTCGACTCCGACGACATCGACGCTTATGGACGATGATGCCGGAGATTTAACAGGAGCCAGCGCCACAGGCACCGAAGACCACCTCGCCATACTGACATATACATGGTGGACACCCCAAAAAGACGGGATGGCGAAGAAGCAGCGGAGGCAGATTCTCTAAAGAAGCAGCCCAAACGCCGATGTCAGCGGCGCCGCTCTAAATCCCGCCACAGCAAGAATGGAGATTCCGGCACGGGAGATAATAATACTCCGGAGAGCGCCGAAGACAATCCCCTCCAGCAAGATTCAGCACAGGAGGATGCAGAAGCAAGCCCCCACGAGAGGACGACAAACGAAGGGGTTGAGGATGATAACTATATGCCTCCCTCCAAAGACGAAGCAAGCCTCAACGATGATGAATTCGTCGTACCTGAGGATCCCGTCGAACAGGAGCGCTTCAAGCGCAGGCTTGTTGCCATAGAAAACAGCCTAAAGAAAAAGCAGCAACAGCTTCAAGCTGATCAAGACCTGCTGGACGATCGATGGACCGAGGTCCTCGCGGCCGAAGAGTATAAACTCGAACGCCCCTCCAAAAGTTACCCAAGACGCAAGGTGCTCCCCCGATTAGAGGAGGAAGCGACATACCTCCATCACCAACAAGACGATATGGCTCGATCGACCACCCCGTGGTCGTGACATGAGAGGCATCCAGCCTCCAACCAAGACTGCACTCCCGCATCGCCTCCAAAAGTACGGCCAAGAGGGAACGCTACGGACTTGCGAGACATATTGAGGACAAGGCAAGGCAATGCAGATCCATCTACGGATCACGTGGGCGCCCTACGACCCACGATTTAATACCGCGGGCCGATATAATGACCCCGCCGGGCCAACACAGCGAGACAGCGCCTTCGAGCTACGCGCCGCGATATCGCCAATACAGGCGCCGCACACCCGTTATGCTTCATCGACGAAGTAATGGATCATCGATCCTCAAGGGTTTAAACCAGAACATCGAATCTTACGATGGCACAATAGACCCCGCAGTGGATCAAGACTATCTTCTCCACATCCATATGGCCCGGTGATGATCTCCATGCCATCAAGTACCTTCCACTCAAGCTTAAAGGACCAGCTCGGCATTGGCTAAACAGCTTGCCCGCAGAGTCAATTGGTGTTGGGAGGACCTCGAAGCCGCGATTCCTGACAACTTCCAGGCACATATATGTGCACCACCGACGCCGATGACCTAAGCCACATTATTCAGCAGCCAGACGAATCGCCGCATAATTCTCGACACGGTTCTGATGAAGAAAACCAAATCGTTGATTGTCCGGATGCAGAGGCCCTTGCAGCCTTCACACATAACATCCGGGACGAATGGCTAGCCCGGCACCTGGGGCAGGAAAAGCTGAAATCCATGGCAGCCCTCACATCGTTAATAGCCCGCAGCAACAATCTCCGTGAAAATTCCGCAGTCCGGATACCAAGGACAACAACGCAGGTGACGCCGGTTAAAAAAAGCGCGATTAACGGCGACGATAAGGAGGATACGGCAGTCAATGCCGGATTCCGAGGCTCTAAACCCGTCGCCGAAGAAGCCATTTAAAAGAACCACTCCGGTCCGCTCCAATCTGACCGAATACTTGACCGCCAGCGATACATGGCACCTCCGAAAGCGAGCTAACCACACCAATAGGGATTGTTGGGTGTTCAAGGGCCGCAAGTTAATTGCGAAAACAATGACAAGGCTAAATAGCGACGACGAGGAAGAGACCCGCCACGAACAATAGAGGATGTATGGTTTTCCCCACAAGTGCGGACGGTGAATATGATATACGCGACCCATATACCCAAGAGGGAGAGGAAGCACGACCACGGACGCCTATGCGATGGAGCCAGCCGCCTAAAGTTCAACCCATGGTCCTCTCGCCCGATCACTTTCGATCGAAGAGACCATCCGACCAGCATACGCCATGGCGGATTCGCCGCATTGGTTTTAGACCCAATCGCCGATGGGTTCCACTCACGAGAGTCCCGATGGACGGCGATAGCAGCCTGAACTCGCTTTATCAGATACAAGGCGCAAAATGGGCATAGACCCATCAAGGATTAAACCTACAAAGACAAACTTTAAAGGTGTCATACCAGAGTGGAAGCCAATCGCACAGTGCTCACCACACCGAAGTGGTCTTCGGATCCCTGATAATTTCCGAGCGAAGAGCTAATCTTCGACATAGTCCCGCTCAAGCGGCTATCACGCTCGCTTTCGGACGAACCGCGCTTGTAAAATTTAACGCGGTGCCGCATTATGCATACCTAAATCTCAAGATGCCGGGCCCTCGTGAGTCATCACGGTCAATGGGAATACGGAACGCTCCTCCGAACGGAGGAACATACAAGCGGCTCTCGCGCGAAGTACGAGTAGCCTTCTAAGGCAATTCTCAAGTCCGCAGCTTAAAAGGCCGGACACATCAAAGCGCCCAGAGCAATGCCAACCAAGACCACCGGCGCGATCGAGCATCGCCAGAGTAATGCGGCCCTCAGCCTCGCCCACAAGATGATCGCAAGAATAACACTCGCAGACATCATTACGCTTTGGAGATACCATGGGCGCAGGAAAGGGGCATGATCATAATGGACCTAGAGTGCGGCTCGACCACACCAGGGGCTCACACGAGTGCCCCCCTTCTTTTTATTTTTATTTTTATTTTTCTTCTTCTTTATGTACACGTGGACTCGTTAACTGTAAGCCCCTGTCCGTGGGCTTAACCCGCCGAACTCATGATGCAACAAGTCAGGACTAAAGAAGGTCATGACGAATATTCAAATTCGCTTCTACTAGCAGACTTTCTTTCATAAATAATGCAGCACCTCTTTATTGCAATTGCATTATCTTTTTATATATATGTTCATTACATGACATCTTGCACCCAGATATTTTGGTACGCCGAATACGCCAGGGCTTCGCTCCCAAATTATGGTGTGATAAAGTCCTAACACTTTCACAAGTGCGGCACCTCGAACTTATAGCATTATATGAATCGCTCGAATCATGTCTTGGGTCAATAGTTGGGTTTGCCCTGCCCCACGCTTTGGTGCCTTACGCCTGCTCGCTCGGCTAAGGTGGCACTGGGAGAACCATCGCGATTATGCCTGGTTGAGCCGGGTTAACGCCTGGAGAAAGCTAAACCGACCGGCATGATAAGGCGAGAGACTGGTCGCTGTTCAAGAGGTTTTTTCGTCCTTAAAGACTCACACCGCCGAGCGAAGTTCCGATAATGTCCGACGAAGGCGGATAGCGCCCGGATTCGGTCTTCCGAATACCAGGGCTTCACCGAAATTTAAAATTATAGAATTCTATGGCTAAGTGAGAGTGTTCAAGCATTATAAGTCCGGCCATTTTGTTCGTTGTGTTGAGCGCCCCTAGATGGACCCAAAATGGGAACAAGAGTGCTCAAGTTTATCCCGAGCACCCCAAAGACTTGTGGCTTGGGGTCAAGCCAACGACTTGCCATCTCTCGATTTTATAAACGGCCGCATGTAAGGTAATATTTTAAATTAAACAAGCGTTGCTCATGGCGCATACGAACGAAGTTTTCAGCGCAGGATAAATATACAATGAGTTCACTCAAAATTACATTTCGAGCACTCATCCGCAATATCGCAGGCTCCCTTCAGACAATTTTATAATACTTCTCCGCGCGGCGATACTCCTTTGCCCGGGCGGTGGGTCCGTGAGAAGCTTCTCCGCATCCAATTTGCCCCATTGCACCTTTTGCGGGCAAGGGCACGACGAGCGCCTTCAATACAAAGTGGAGCGCTTGACTACATCCAGCCTAGGGCATGCATCCACCAGCCACGCGACTAGGCCAAAGTAGCTCCTGTGCATGGCTCGTCTGTGCCACACCGGACTATGAGGCCCTTCATGGCCTCCTCGCCTACCTTAGGAGTTCGACCACTGCTTCACCTGGTCGCTTGGGGGCACTGGATGGCCGGCCTCAAAGATAATCGAGACCGAAGACCTTCTCCGCCGAGCCCTCCTCGCCACGGTAGAATGCGGCGGCATCGACGACCACGTGGCAGATCTTCAAACGCCTCGAGGGCTCCGACCGGGTAAGTGTCGTAGTTCACACTAACATGCCTCGCTCTGCATGAAAAATGCCTTACCCGCCGCTATCTTCTTTATGTCCTCAACTTCCGAAGGGCCTTACGGGCCTCGCCTTGGCAGACTTGGCACTTTCGAGAGCCGAGGCAAGCTCGGATTCTCGAAGTCTTGAGTCACGCCCAAACTCTCATGCTTTTCCATGAGAGCCCGGAGCTCTTGCCAACTTCCGCCACGGTGCCTCTTGCTTTTCTCGCTCAGCCTGCCGTGGTCAGATTATGCTCGTCAGGACACGGCATCCTTCGTGGCTGCCACCTCGTTAGTGGCCCCTGCAATACACATATTATCCTTGTTAATTTCACTTGCAACCAAATCCTTTTTCAGAAGGTACTTATTCAAAGAAGTGTTACTCACCCTCTTTTTCCTCGAGCTGCTTTTCGCATGGCCGAGCTCTTGCTCGACCGCCGAGGTCCTTCTTCAGACATCAACCTCCGCCGTTAAAGCGGCAGAGGCCAAGAGCGCAGCCCGCAAACCCATATTGACATATTTTTAGCAACCCTACGATATCTTGTTAGATACTCAGTCCGCTTTTCTTTCCAACACCAAACCGAGCATCGTGGGCTACCGTCTATGCGGTATTACATTACATAATTTTAACTTCTACCTCAAAGCCTGTTAGAAGGCTGCTACAAAGCTTCGATCACCCCGCTTTAGCGAGCTGAACCTTTTCAATCACCGCACTCATAATAGTGCGGTGTTCTTCCTCGATGGAAACGCCTTTAAGCGCCCAACAGGTTATCCGGCGCCCGGTTGGACGGAGGCCGCCGGGTCCGTTGTCCTGCCCTTCTTTCGAGGGCAGCTGTTCGACTCGAACCACTGCGGTTCCGACGAGAGTCCGCACAAAGTCCGGAGGTCGCCGACGGCGCCCGAGCCTCCTCCGATGGGTCCTCTTGGGATCCCACCTCGGCCCTCGCCGGGCGGCAGGTAGAGGCAATCGATGGAATTCACATCCGACGAGGCTAAGGACCCGCCGATGAGTCGGGAGATCATCCTGGCCGGACTACGGACGATTAATGCAGCGTTAGAAGGATACTACGCGACGTAAAAGAAATTACACATCAAGGATCCGGATACTTACGATCCTCGCCGGACGCTCGCCCTTGAGGCCACTCGCCTCGCCGACGCTGATGTTGGCGAACTGTCCGGGGATAGTTCTCCCCTCTTGACCCTTCGCCCCGATTGGGGAAGCTCTTCCTCTTCTTCTCTCCTCCTTAGAGAGAGTACCTCCTCCTCGCCTTGAGGAGGAGTCCTCGCCGCCGTCCGACGCCGACATGGAACTCTTCGAGTCCCCATGGCCACCTTCTGGCCTTCTTCTCTTCGGCACCACGTGCGGTGCCGAACCAGCAGTCTCCGCGGCTGGCGCCCACTGGTCTTCGCATGGGAGCCGGGCTGATGAGCAGCTTGGCCTTCTCCATCCATTCCTGCCAAAGGAAGAGGCAGATTAAAACCTCACTAGAGTCAATCTAATTACCACAAGTGTCCCGTAAGGGGTTGAATCACTTACCTCGCTGGCCGGAGACGGCGAGCTGAATCTGCGGTTCGGTCGTGCATGCGGGGCTTGGCGCCTTGAACAAGACCTCCAGCGCCTTCGTAAGTTGTATCAAGAGCTCGCTTAGCGCTCGGTGCTGTTCCGGATTGAACTCCCACAAATTAAATGCCCGTTTGGCATGGGAGGATCCGCCGGATGAGCATGACTTGACCACGCCGACGAGCCTCGAGCCTATTGCTCACCATCTTCTTGATGCAGGCTCGAGTCCGTCACCTCCATCGGATTGCCCCACCGCAAGCCCTTCTTTCCGGTGAGGTGAGCTGCGGGGATACCAGATCTGAACTCGGGGCCGCCGCCTATGTGGGTTTGCGCTGCTCGGTGATGTAGAACCACCCCGATTGCCACCCCTTGACGGAGTCCACGGCCCTTCGAGTTAAGGACGTTGGGCAATTTGCCCAACATGGCGCCTCCAAGATTCCGCTTATGCGTTCTTCACAACCTTCGCTTGACGTTGAAGGTCTTGAGCCACAGTCAAGTGGGGCTGGATGCAGAGGAAGGCCTCGCACACGACGATAAACGCTGAGATATTGAGGATAAAGTTTGGCGCCAGATCATGGAAATCCAGGCCGTAGTAAAACATGAGCCCCTGACAAATGGATGGAGCGGAAGCCCAAATCCGCGGAGGAAGTGGGGAGGAAGATGACCTCTCATGAGGCCCAGGGGTAGGGATGAGCTGCCCCTCGTCGGGCAGCCGATGCGCGCGATATCGCCGAAATGTATCCGGCGCCAAGAAGCTTGGTGATGTCCTCCTCCTTAGCGGTGGAGGCTAACCATTTACCTCCCGCCCGACATATTCGGAGAAGGTCGAGGCGAGATGCGCGAGCTCAAGCGCTGGAGCTTGAGTTCGCAGGATGGATAAGCAAAGGAGGAAGAAGGCGAGGTGAGAAGGTGAATCCTTATCCCTTATATATAGGCGACAAAACTATGCGCCCCTCACCGCCTGGTAAAACTCGCTATCTCCCAAGCGCCACCATCAATGGCGCGTTGGGTTACCCACGCACGATTGATGAGGATCCCGAATAAGGGGACACGATCTCCGCTCGACAAGACGTGTTAAGGAAACCGCTTCGCTAAACGCGGCCGAGGTGGTATAGTAAAAACAATTCAAACAAAGGCTTGGTAGCGGTGTGATGTCACGCCGCATAATACGCCGCAGATTGAACTAAGTGTACATTTTATTCTCTACGGTGGAATGTGGAATTTATTTTGCAGAGCCGACACTATCCTGGGGTTCACAATCTTCTCGGATTATTCAAGGAGGAACCCGCCTTGCAATGCCGAACATTATGCGCGCCGGACTTATCGTCATTGAAGACTGGTTCAGGGCTACCGAGGAGTCCTCGACTAGGGGTGTCCGGACAGCCGGACTATCAATATCCGCCGGACTCCAAGACTACTTAAGATACAAGATTGAAGACTCGGCTTGTGTCCGGATGGTACTTTCCTTGGCGGAAGGCAAGCTTGGCAATACGGATATGTAGATCTCCTACCATTGTAACCGACTCTGGTAATCCCTAGCCTCCTCCGTGTCTATATAAACCGGAGGGCTTTAGGTCCGTAGGACAACATACATCTCAACAATCATACCATAGGCTAGCTTTTAGGGTTTAGCCTCGCTTGATCTCGTGGTAGATCTACTTGTACTACCCATATCATCAATATTAATCAAGCAGGACGTAGGGTTTTACCTCCATCGAGAGGGCCCGAACCTGGGTAAAAACATTGTGTCCCTTGTCTCCTGTTAGCATCCGCCTAGACGCACAGTTCGGGACCCCCTACCCGAGATCCGCCAATTTTGAGACCGACAGTAGGGTTTTACCTCCATCGAGAGGGCCCGAACCTGGGTAAAAACATCGTGTCCCTTGTCTCCTGTTACCATCCGCCTAGGCGCACAGCTCGGGACCCCCTACCCAAGATACGGCGGTTTTGACACCAACAATGCCGGCAGAGCATCCTTGGTATCCCAGCTACGGTGAGGATGTCGCTGCTCCCGGGCATCTTCATGAGGTTGTAGGCCGGATGGGTTGCTGCCATGAACTGGGCCAAGGCGGGGTAGCCGAGGATGGCATTGTACAGGAGGCCGATGTGGGTGATGTCGAAGTTGACCAGCTCCGTGCGGAAGTTGTCGTGGGTGCCGAAGGTCAGAGGGAGGCGGATCTGCCCCAGGGAGCTGGAGGAACCGCCTCCGACGCCCGAGAAGGGCTTGCTGGGTTGGAGTTGTTCCAGCAGTACATGGATGAGGCTGAAGGCCTCCACCGAGAGCACGCTGAGGCCGGCACCACCGTCGGTGAGGGTCCTGGTGACAACCACCTGGCAGATGGTGGGCGTGCAAAGCACTGGGAGCACACCCGAGCAGGCGGAGTTGACGGGGTGATCGTCCGAGTCGAAGGTCAGATCGGCCTTGGGTGCCGCCCAACCCGGAAGAGCTCCCTGCCGCATGAGGGCGGCGCCAATCTGGCAGACGGACGGCTTGCTGTGGCGGCCCGAGGGTGGCGCCTGCGAGCCGTCCAGGAGAGCTGCGATGACCGGGGGCGCCAGCGCAGTGTAGTGGGTGAGGAAGAGGTTGCGCAGCTCTTCCCAGGAGGCCACAGAAAATGTTGGCAGGTGGAGCATCCAAACGCGCGGGACGCTGGTGAGGGCCATGGGAAACCAGTTGGCCATGACCTTGCCGTCGCCTCCGGCCTTGAGGACGGCCTCTTCATATGCCACCTGGAAAGCCAGCGGGTCCGCCGCGCCGTTGTAGCGCGGCGGTATCTCTGGCTTGAACTTGTGCGGCCACTACACCTGCCGCAAGGCGGGGGCCAAGGCTCGGAGCCCTTTGGCCCCAGCGCTTGCATCGGCCGCCGGAGCCGGTGGCGCATTATCCGCCATGAGGGCGAAGCGCGGTGTTGGTGGAGGGCGGGTCGACGGAAGGGAGAGCTCTGGCGCACCCCTACCTAGCGCGCCAAATGTCGGATATCGGGTTCCGACAAAACCCTTAAGGTTCAAACTCTGGGGTACACAGGAAGATCTTCTCCCTACCGAAACACGCCCAAAACCTCACCATGATTCTAAGCTAGCACGATGAACAACACAAGAGACACAAGATTTATACAGGTTCGGGGCACCGTTGTGGTGCAATACCCTACTCCTGTGTGTGGTGTGGTGGATTGCCTCTTGGGCTGATGATGAACAGTACAAGGGAAGAACAGCCTCGCGAGGAGAGGTGTTCTTGTGGTGGTGGGTGTTCTGCTTCGGAAAAATTTGATCCCATCCTACTGTGGTAGCTATCTCTATTTATAGAGGCCCTGGTCCTCTTCCCAAATATTGAGTGGTATGGGAGCCAACAACGGGCATTTCGAAAGGGGACAACCAGTACAAGCTATCCTGACTAAAGGTGATCTTCGACTGCCAAAGGCACTGGTGATGACGCCGTCTTGGGCTCCATGGTGACCTCCATCCTGCCGCTCTGCTGGTCTTGGTCTCGTTGCATAGATATGGAAACCTTTGCCTGATGCCTCAAGATTCAAGACCAAGACTTGCCCCTTTGCACCAAAGAGGAACGGGGACATCAAGAGCCTCTGGCGCCCGCCTGGTCTTGATCGTCATGGCTTGCGTCATGAGCACCTTGCGAGGTACTCCTTGCCTTGATCTCTCCGCCTACTCGTGAGCCTGCCTGGTGAGGCCGCCCTTGAGGAGGCCTTGTGTCATCCGCCCCGCGAGGGTCTTGAACTTGGGTCGATGAAGACGGGCCGTACTGGGCCACTGCTGAGCCATGCTGTAGGCCGCAGGCAGGCAAGTCTGGGGACCCCCGTTCCCAGAACGCCGACAAAAATAAAAAGAAAGAATAAAAAGAAACAAAGAGATCATATGGATCTTATGGAGAGTAATGACTTCACATATTAAGAGTATGATGAATAAAAGTTGTTGAGAGTTTGCAAACATACTTTTTATCATCGTTGCAATTAATAGGAAGTAATAAATAAAGAGAGGTTCTCACATATAAATATGCTATCTTGGACACCTTTTATGATTGTGAGCACTCACTAAAATATGACATGCTAAAGAGTTGATGTTGGACAAGGAAGACAGCGTAATGGGTTATGTTTACTTATATCCGAAATAAAGTATATTGTCATGGATCATCCAACATGTTGAGTTTGCCTTTCCCTCTCATGCTATCCAAATTCTTTGCACCAAGTAGAGATACTACTTGTGCTCCCAAATATCCTTAAACCCAGTTTTGCCATGAGAGTCCACCATATCTACCCATGGATTGAGTAAGATACTTCAAGTAAGTTGTCATTGTTGCAAGCAATAAAAATTGCTCTTTAAATATGTATGATTTATTAGTGTGGGAGAAAATAAGCTTTATACGTTCTTGTGATGTGGACGAAATAAAAGCGACGGATTGCATAATAAAGGTCCATATCACAAGTGGCAATATAAAGTGATGTTCTTTTGCATTAAGATTTTGTGCATCCAACCCTAAAAGCAAATGACAACCTCTTCTTCCCTCTGCGAAGGGCCTATCTTTTATTTTTGTCTTATACCTTCATTCAAGGGTCATGGTGATTGTCGGTGTCAAAACCGGCGGATCTCGGGTAGGGGGTCCCGAACTATGCGTCTAAGGCTAATGATAACAGGAGGCGGGGGACACAATGTTTACCCAGGTTCGGGCCCTTTCTATGAAGGTAATACCCTACTTCCTACTTGATTGATCTTGATGATATGAGTATTAAAAGAGTTGATCTACCACGAGATCGTAGATGCTAACCCTAGAAGCTAGCCTATGATTATGATTGTTCTTGTCCTACAGACTAACCCTCCGGTTTATATAGACACCGAAGGGGGCTAGGGTTACAACAGAGTCGGTTACAGAGAAGGAAATCTACATATCCAAATTGCCAAGCTTGCCTTCCACGCAAAGGAGAGTCCCGCCCGGACACGGGACGAAGTCTTCAGTCTTGTATCTTCATAGTCCAACAGTCCGGCATAAGTATATAGTTCGGCTGTCCGAGGACCCCCTAATCCAGGACTCCCTCAGTAGCCCCTGAACCAGGCTTCAATGACGATGAGTCCGGCGCACTGATTGTCTTCGGCATTGCAAGGTGGGTTCCTTCTCCGAATACTTCAAAGAAGATCTTGAGCACAAGAATCATGTCCAGCTCTGCAAAACAATTTCCACATACCACCGTAGAGAGCACAATATTCCACAAGTCTAATTTGCTGACAACTTTTCATAGCGTGATATCACGCCGTGGCCCGGTCATTATTTGAACCATTTTTCTCAACCTGCTGCTGCACATCTTGCGAGGCGGTTTCATAGGCACGTCTTGTCGAAGCAGAGATCATGTCCCCTTCTCACGGGATACTCATTAATACGGGTGTGGGTAACCCAACCGCGCCATTAATCATGGCGCTTGGGGGATAAGCGAGTTTCCAGGGCAAGGGGGAGGTGTTGGATCCCTGCTGCCTTTATAAGGAGATAAGGACTCCCCTTTTTCACCCACGCCTTCTTCCTATGCCCATCTATTCTCTCTCACTCGAGCTCCAGCGCCCAAGCATTCGTCTTCTCCACCCACAAAGGACCTCCGAAAATGTCCGGATCTGGAGCAGGAGGCAAGTGGACGGCCTCTATTGTCTAGGAGAAGGATATCAAGAAACATCGGGAGGCCAGGTATCTGGCCAACAAAATCAGCCATCATCTCCCGACGGCGGGATAGATCGTCCCTACTCCGGAACCCCACGAGAGGGTTGTATTCCTCCCTCACTTTGTCTGCGGGCTAGGGTTTCTCCACCCGCTCGTTCGAGGCATTATGTATTACTACGGGATCGATTTTCATGATCTATCCCCCAATTCCTTCCTCAACATATCGACATTCATCGTCATGTGCGAGGCCTTTCTCCACATCTCGCCACACTTTGGCTTATGGCTGAAGATTTTCAATGTGAAGACCAAGGTAGTGAGCGGTGAGCACGCTGAGTGCGGAGGAGCCATGGTGAGCAAGATGCCCAAAGTCACATGGCCATCAGGTACCTTCAATGATTCCATCAAAGGGTGGCAACAACAGTGGTTCTATGTCACTGAGCCACGCGGCACAAAATGGGCCGCAACTCCCGAATTCCGATCCGGGGCTTCACTGCGGCTTATGTCCTGGCCCAAGAAGGGCCTGAACTGGTCTTCGCCCGACAAGTTGTCAGTGCTCCAGACGCGCGTCAAGGGTATGGAAGACAAGAATATCAAACTTTTCAATGTAGTCCAGGTGATGTTGGTTCGCCGGATTCTCCCTTGCCTACACAGGGCTTGCCATTTATGGGAGTACGACCCGGTCAAGCACCAGACCCTACTAGGGTTCTTCGACTCATCACACGAAGACATCTGGAAAGTGCTTTTTAAGTCTGGCAAATTGTGGCCGGACTCAGCCGAGGACCGCGGGTATCAACTGTCCCGCCCTGCAAGGTCAGTAAGTCTCCGTATGTTGGCAAGTCACATGCTTTATCTGTATAATCCAAGGGAAACACTCAATGTATTTTTCCACAACTCTCCTAGGACTGGACGAAGAAGGCAGGGCAGATCTGCTGCCCGGCCCTGTTGTCAGAAGAACCAGCCGGCCCACTTCTGACGAAGATGCTGGTCCCGGCACCTTACAAGGGGCCAAATAAGAAAACCGAGACAGAGGTTAAAGAGACCATGGGCGGCCGTCGTCGCCGAGGCACTTCAGACACAGTATCCGAAGACTCCGAGGCCCGCTCTTCCTCTAAGGAGGACGAGGAAGAGGAGGAAAGCCAATCCCCCCAGTGAGGGGAATAAAGAAAAGGACAGCCTCGTAACACTTGGAGGCTGAGTCGCCTAAGAAGGGAAAAACTCCCCTTCTAGAGGATCCACCACTCCTACCGACAGCAGCCCGGAGTGGGATCCCAGGGTCCAGCCCCTGGTGAAATTGTGAGTATATAAAATCCGGACACGTTCGGGCATCCAGGCTCACTGTTGTATGACGTTTAATCATTGAGCCACACTTGTTTTGCAGTCCGGCGAGGTCCCGCACCGAACAATCCTCATCGGAGGATTTACTGGGCTCGGATGCTATGGACAGCGGGACACCCCCGAAGGCCCCCTCCCCAAAACACGTGAACGACACCAAGGCATCGTCCCAGAGGGACCCAGGCCAAGGAGGGGGTGAAAATACCGTCAAGGCGGCGCCAGGGGTCAAACTTCGGTGGCCGGACACACGGGAGAAAAGGCTCCCATGGACACCGACGGAGGGGGCTATCTTGAATTTGGCCCCCAGCCATACACAATTCCGGAGACCGATACGACTCCAGAATCATGTAGGCAGTCTCGCTCGACGGAAGGGGGTGCGTCTGTTCCACCGACAACCTCTGCCCAACCAAAGGTGCCGGATACATTATCAGCGGCGCTGAATAGTGCCTCCATCATTGAAGAACACCGTACCCTTATGGGTGCGGTGATTGAGAAGATTCAGTCCGCTGAGAGCGGGCTGAATGAAGCTTGCATCAGCCTTATAACGGGCTTTGAGGTATGTTCTATGGTTTCAAAGAGTGTTATAGTATAGGTAGTAGCCCCGATACATCGCTCGTGTTCAAAGAAAGAACCGCATGCAGGATCAAATACATGTTCGCAGGAGACTCCTTTATGGCACCTCTCCTCTTTTTTTATAAGTAAGGCCTATAGCGATCGCCACCTCTCGACTGCGTGAAAGTCTCCTGATCAAGCAGAAGTCTAGAGGGCCGAAGAAGAACTTGGCCAATTGAAAAAGCAGTTGGAGGATAACCAAGGTATGCAATAAACCTTGTTTGCGTTCAGCGCGAATGAATAATTGAGTATCATGAAAATATTTTAATGATGTGCTCTAGGGACGACGGCCGAAGTCGAGGGTCTTAAGAAGGTTGTGGCCGAGGCCAAGAAGAAGGCAGCCGCAGAGCAGGCTCTTTGCGAAAAGCACGGGGCCAGGACTATTGAAGCTAAGCAAGAGCTCCAAGAGGCCATGAAGAAATGCGAGACCTTGGAGCAGAGTTTAACGGAGAAATAATCCGAACTCACCAAGGCTCGTCAAGCCACACGCGATGCCCGGGGGGAAGCCCAAGGCGCCCTGCAGGAAATCCAGGAGGCGAGGAAGATCGCGGTGGGTAAGGCCTTTTCTATGTAAAGTGTCGGGACCCCGACTCATAAGTCGTGATCACCGAATGCACGTGTACAGTTGTCGGTGTACTAAGGTAGGGGTACCCTAGTACCCCAACTTGTGCACGGCAAAATAGCCTCCCCATGCGTGGTTTACTATGTGCTTGCCGGAAACCATTCCCCGCCAATATCAAGCCATTCAAGAACAAAGTATACAAGATGAAGATCGAGACCCGCAAGAGGAGCTTGCCGAAGGCCGCTCTGTGCTCAAGATTACATCACCACGCAAGGCCTCGGGCGAGAAGAGCTCGCCGGGAGAGTAGAAGATTACATCATAGAAGACACGCCTCGGCGCTTATACGCCCCGCAAGGGCCCGGGAGCGGTAGTTACAGAGCCCGACAAGCTCCCGGCCCGCAAGATCAAGACCCCGCAAGGTACTTTGCCGAGAGCTGCGCTGTGTGCTCGCGACTCCATATCCGCCCACGCGCTGCCTCCGGGCCTCTCAGAGACGCTGCAGGGCGGATGGTCAGGCAGCCTGGGGTGCGGTGGCACTCCACGGTGATGGATCCATCGCCGCAAGGCGACGGAGACGCAAGAGCGGAGCTTTTTGAGTCGACGGCGACGGCATTAAATGCCCTTGTCCCCATCACAAAGTAGGTAGAAACCATCGCTCGCTAATCGTAGCTCCACCGCTTCCGTGACTGCTCCAACTACCACCTCTTTTACATTTTTACCCTTTCTCCTACGCTGACACCTGTCCGGTGACCCCTTGCACTATAAAAGGAGGCCCATGCACAACGAGGGGGTTCTTGCCGTTCGGTTCGCTGGTTGATTCACTCACACACCACACCACCATACGCCGCATTCTTGAGCAAGATCAAATACAAACACAAAGCAGCAGAGGGTTTTACGCGACCATCGCGCCCGGCTGGGTAAAAGACCGCCCGCGTGCATCGCCTCGATCTGCTCTTCAGGCCTCCTCCGCCTCGCATCAAGACAGACGACGGGGCCCTCCGCCCCATAGGTGCTCGCGCGGCGGGTTCTCCTCCGCCCGACATCTTTGGCGCACCTGTAAGGCGCGAGGTTGTGCGGACCTGATCCGCATTCGCTGGCGCGTTTTTCATCAACCTCTCCGGCCACAAGAACTTCATCGACAATCGCGCTTATGGCCCCAAGACGAGGGCCTCGAGGGTTGCAGACTCGCTCGCGTTTCACCCGCCGCCACCGGAGCTAACGGTGGGCGGAGGAGACGCTGCCGAAGGGTGGTTGCCGGCGAGGGCGCCGCCGCGCCACCGGATCAGGGGACAGACGGATGACCACGCCGTCTCCGTGGATCCACGCCCATCTCAGCAAGACGACGACTCAAAGAGCGCCATACCACGGGAGGTGGTATCCGCCATCGGAGCGTGGACGCACCGGAGGCTCGTGGGATGTTCTGCATCACCGCCCGCACACAGTAAAGCGAAGGCGCCGGGCAGGACCCGCCTTCTAACACCGCGAGTCCGAAAGGCCCCGCCTCGCACCGCCGCTTCCCGCTTCTCCACTTCGCAGAAGCGCCACAAGAGCGCAATGCTCTCGACTTCTCCAGAGCGGACAAGGCCGAGGACCGAGGGCTACCATCGAGCCTGGTCGCCGCCAACAACGACCGTTTACAGCAGCCGGTGGCCTCACGGCCGCTGCAAGTCGAGAAAACGGCGGCGGCGGCGATAAGACCGGGCAACCACCGCGGCACTCCCCGCCGCGAAGCGAAAGACGCCCGCCGAATAATGCCGACGACGGCTCCACGGCGCGCCGGATCCGCGGGCTCGCCGATCAGCGCCAGTCCTCGACGATCGGCGCATAAGAAGACGCCGACCACGATCGAGCGCCGCCGAGAAACTCGGGCGATAATCGACCAGAGTGCCGGAGACCGCTGACGCTACGCCCGCGTGAGCCAGGCGACTTGTCAGACGCTGCAGGCTGTCCGCTGCTCACCCGTGAGCTGCGACGCGGCCCAAAGGGCTCCAAACATGAAGAATTTCAAGCCCGACGCATCGGAGAAGTACGACGGCAAGACGCACTCGAATTCCTTAGTGTCTACACCATTGCGTGCAGGCTGCGGGGCGCGACGAGAAGATTCGGGCGACCATTTCCCGCCGTGCTTAGGCCAAACGCTCGCTCTTGGCTTATGCACTTGCCGGAAGGCTCCATTTCTTCTTGGGCAGACTTTGCCATCGCTTTGTCGGGCGCCTTTCCGGGCGCCACAAACCCCACGCCGAGAGCGATTCCACATTTTGGCCCGTATGAAGGAGAGTCCCCGCGCAGTACATCCAACGCCAGCCGTGTGAAAGACAACATCCTCGACGTCCACCCCGCCGCGGTTATCAGCGCGCTCCACCGAACGCGCGAACCGCCGATGCGTGAAGAGATGGCGGCGACCAAGATTCGATGTCAGCGAGCTTTATGCTTTGGCCGATAAATGCGTACAGAAGAGGGAGGAGGCTCTCGGGAGGATGTGGCGCAGAGGAAGCGACTCGGACGACGCCGCCCGAAGCAAAGAAGCGCGGCGGAACAATCAGAAGAAAAACAAGGAAGAGGTGCTTTGCCGAGAAGTCCGCAAGGAAGCTCCCGCCAAGCAAACACAGTGCTGGCGACTTAAGCAAGGAGCCTGCCTCGGGCGGCGGCCGACAAGGTGACGGCCCCGCAAGCAATCTTGCAAAATCCACCGCACTAAGGGCCACGATCTCTACATCGAAGCGGCCGACTATCTCGTCGAACAACAAAAAGCTGCGTACGAGAGGCGCGACAAGGAGAGGGCCCAAGGTGGCGGAGGAGAACCGAGCAAGAAGCGGCCGTTCAATAGTCGGGGAGGACACCTCGGCAAGGCCAAGCGGCGGCAAGTTGACCGACCTTCCCGGAGCCGCGACAAGGATGAAGAAGACAACGACGGAGACATGGAGGATGAGGATGACAGCGAGCAGGAGTTCCAGAAGGCCACGGAGGTCCCAGGCGCCGACGGTGGCGCCATCGCACACCTCCCACCGCCACCAAAGCAAGGTACGTGAAGTGAATGCAGCGGAGCCGCCTCAGAGTCGCAAGAAGTTCTCAAATGGTCCAAAGCACGCCCATCATTTTTGATCTTGAGGATCACCGACCGCACCACCGCTGGTCGGGTGCTTGCC
Source organism: Aegilops speltoides (assembly GCA_021437245.1). Classification (NCBI taxonomy): domain Eukaryota; kingdom Viridiplantae; phylum Streptophyta; class Magnoliopsida; order Poales; family Poaceae; genus Aegilops; species Aegilops speltoides. Next base: position 236,951,083 of record CM038141.1, read on the forward strand.
GATGCTGGTCTCGCCCACCATCCGCAACCTCAAGGTCACCAAAATGTTGGTTGACGGCGGGCCGGGCTGAACTTGATTTCCTCGCTGTAATCAAGAAACCCAAATTCCAGATGGCGAGCTCAAGAGACCGGTTCTTTCAAGGAATCAACCCGGACGGAGCAAGCCCAAGGAAAGATCACCGCCGTGACCTTTGGCGGGAGCTCAATTTCAGGATCGAGCGCATCACTTTCGACGTCGCCGATATTCCGCCATACAACGGAATACTCGGTCCCCGCCTCGCCAAGTTCATGGCAGCTTCCCATTATGCTATTAACGTGCTTAAGATGCCGGGGCCGATAAGCGCCATCACCGCCCACGGCGACAAGAAAGATGCGCTTATCCGCACCGACAAGATCTCTACCGGATGCGGCAGCGCGCCGACAAGGATACACTTGCCGCTGAAGCTCCCGGGGAAGAAGACGAAGACTAAGTCCGCAAATGCTCCGGGCCCACTCCGCAACCACACCTCTTCGAGTGCTGCGCTGTTGCCGAGGACGCCCCGCCGAGCTCCACCGCAAGAGTAAAAGGGAATGGCTGCTCCGCCGCAACCAAGAAGGTGTCCGCCAGGAGGACGGCACCGTGGTACCTTCACCATCGCCACGCTGACAAAGAATAGGAAAGCGCCTGCTGCCTTTTCCTCGGGCGTAATGTCGATGTGTTTGCATGGCAACCATCCGACATCCCCGTGTTCCTGTGAAGGTAATTGAGCACAAGCTTGCCGCTTGCCCTCATGCGCGCCGTCTACAAGCAAAAAGTGAGGAAGCAAGCCGTGGAGCGCCAAGAATTCATCAGCGAAGAAATCAAGAAGCTAGAGGCAGCAGGCCTAGTTAGGGGTGTGATCCATCCGACGTGGTTAGCAAACCCAGTCGTCGTGCGCAAGGCCAACGGGAAATGGAGGCTGTGTATAGACTTCACCGATGTAAATAAAGCATGTCCCAAGGATCCATTCCCTTGCCGCCAAGACGACTGCCGATTGTTGACTCCACCGCCGGATGTGAGCTACTTTGCTTTCTTGATGCATACTCAAAGCTATCACCAGATCTTTATGGCCAAAGAGGATGAAGAGAAGATCGCGCTTATCACTCCATGTGGCACCTATTGCTTCATACGCATGCCATTTGGACTGAAGAATGCAGGTCAACATTTGCAAGGGTAGTGTATACGCTTTTGAACCACGATCCACGTAAATGTAGAGGCTACATGGATGATATCGTGGTGAAGAGCAAGAGCAAGGACACGCTGATTCAAGATTTGGAAGAGACATTTCAGAACTCGCAAGAAGATACATTTTAAGTTGAACCCCGAGAAGTGCGATTTGGAGTGCCCTCCGCAAGCTTCTCGGTTCTTTGTGTCGCAGAGGGGATTGAAGCCAACCCCGACAAGATTAAAGCCATTGAGCAGATCAAGCCCAAGCGAGTCAAGGATGTCAAGACTCAAGCAGGTTGTGTGGCTGCCCTCGTGAGGTTCATTTCAAAGTTCAGAGCGCGCCTACCTTTCTTCAAAATCTTGAAGAAGGCAGGCCCCATGAAGTGGACTCCGAAGCGGAGACAAGACTGCAAGATTTGAAACGGTACCTATCCTCCACCCCAATACTTGTCGCACCTAGACCACAGAGAAGTTGTCTGTACCTAGCGGCAACCAACCAAGTGGTTAGTGCTGCGCTAGTAGCGGAGAGGAGTCCGACGAGGAGGCTACACCACCGCAAGCGGGTCCAATGACAAGGTGGGGCTGTCGACAAGCCTGCCCCGACAAGGACAACTCAAGCAGGAACAGATGAGGTGCGGAAAGATGGTGCAGCGCCAAGGTATTTTGTAAGCCCTTCCGTGGGGCTAGGTCAAGGTACTGTGTAAAAGTTGCTGCCTCCTCATGGCCTCGAGAAAGCTCGCGCCATTACTTCCAGTGCACACGAGATAACAAGGGTCACTCGCTTCACCAAGAGGATATTGCACAACCCTGAAGCAACAGCAGATCGCTGAGTGGGCACCGGAGCTGTCGAGCTTTGGACTCAAGTTTGAAAGTACTTCAACCATACAGAGCCGGGCTTTGGCAGAATTATAGCAGTAATGGACCCCAACACCGATGAAGAAGTCCAAGAAACAAGTACACCCGCCCAAGAAGCGACAAGTGAATGGGTAATGTACTTTGATGGTGCTCTTCGCTGCAAGGCGCCGGTCAGCGGCGTGGTACTCATCGCGCCCACCGGAGAACACCTCAAGTACGTTATCCAGATGCACTTCCCAAGGGAACAAGCGACAAACAACACTGCTGAATATGAAGGTTTGCTCGCCGGTCTCAGGATTGCGGCCGAACTTGGGATCAGGAAGTTGATTGTGCGGGGAGATTCTCAGTTGGTGGTCCGGCAAGTAAACAAAAGCTACCAGAGCCCTTTGATGGAAGCTTATGTCGATGAAGTGAGGAAGCTTGAGGAGCGCTTTGAGGGCTTGCAGATGGAGCACGTCCCGAGAGCTCAGAATGAAATCGCAGATGGCCTTTCAAAGTGTGCCATGAAGTTACTCAGGAACCGTGGACCTTCTTGCTCAAGCTGACTCAACCATCCGCCACGCCATCAATTGGACAGTCCAAGAAAAGAAAGTTGGTCTCCGGCGACTACTTGCGGGCGGCCTCCCCGAGGCCGCCGCCAAAGTCCCCAAGATCAACGCACTGAACGCCGAGGAACAGTTTGCTCCGCAGATCCTCGATCTGCACAGCTTGAAGCAATTGTTCCCGACAAGCCTCGCCCGGCGAGCTTGCCGGGAACCTTCAGCCCGCAGAGCCAGGGTCCTTGCAGAGAAGCTCAGTTCTCGCAGCGCCCTCATGCCTTTTAGTCCTTGCCGCCGAGCCCCAAGCTCCGCATGGGCGCAGCAGATCGTCTGCTTTTGCAACCGGAGAACTTCCCGACGACCCGGAAGAAATAGAAAAGATAACCAGACAGTCAAGTATGTACCAGTTCGTGGACAACGAGCTGTACTGAAGAAGGCTCAATGGTGTCAGACTAAAGTGCATCTCCGTGGAAGATGGATGAAGTTGCTGGCAGAGATACACGGAGGCATATATGCCACCACATTGCGTTAAGGGCGCTTTGCCGAAAGCTTCCCAAGCAAGGGTTCTTTGGCAAGAAGCCCTCCAAGATGCAACCGCACTAGTAACCAAGTGTGAAGCGTGCGCCCATGCAAAGTTGATTCATCACCACTCAAGCTCTCCAAACAATCCTTTATCCTGGCCTTCTCGGTCCGGGGCTCGATATCTCGGCCCTTCCCCTGTTGTTGGGGCTTTGAGTACTTGTACGTAGTAATCGACAAGTTCACAAAGTGGCCAAGTGGAGCCAAGGAGAAAGGTGACAAAGACAACCAGCAGTCAAGTTCTTCAGTCGATTGTGTGTTTCGATCCCTAACAGGATTATCACCGATAACGGTACACAATTCACTAGTCGCACCTTCATGCAAGACGCCCAAGACCTTGGCGCCAAGGTCTGCTTCGCTCGCTGCTCACCCAAGGAGCAACGGTCAAGCGAAGAGGGCCATGCTGAAGTGCTGCGCGACTCAAGACAAGAACTTTCGACAGGCCGCGAAAAGCGGAAGAAATTGATAGAGGAGCTGCCGGCGTTTCTTGGTCAATCGAACGACGCCGAATCGAGCCATCGGACAGACACCTTTTGCTCTAGTCTATGGAGCGAAGCAGTTCTCCCCACGGAACTCAGATACGGATCTCCTCGAAGTGCTCGCTATGATGAGCTCGAGCAAGAGCAACCGCGCAAGATGACGATTGTCCTCGAGGAGGGACGCCCCAGCTGCAGACGAGCTGCTCGATACCAGCAAGCCTTGTGCCGCTACCATAGCCGCAAGGTCAAAGCCAGAGTCTCGAGGAAGGCGACTTGTTCTTCGGGCGGTTCAGTCCGCCAAGAATTCCAACAAGTTGATGCCGAGGTGGGAAGGCCCTTATCGGTGAGACAAGTCACGAGGCCCGGCGTCGTCCTCCCGAGACCAAGAAGGCTTACCGTGAGCAACTCTCGAACATAGAGCATCTTCGCAAGTTTCACCCATAAGGCGCGGGGTTGCCGTGGACCGCGCCCGCAACCACCTTTTGTACAAGCTTTGCCATTGTTGCATGTAACCTTTGTACAAAGCCGGGCGCAGACCCGCATCAAGAAAGTTTCGTGTTTTGCGCTATTTGCCTTTTCCCATGCTTTTCTTTTGCTATTTGCATGAGTTATTTGGCATCTTTCAGACGACACACATATCCGCAAGCAATAGCACGCCGAAGGCCATATGCTTGTTTCCTTCTTTCTTTCCTTGTCTCTAAGAAGAGACGCTCCTCGCGCACAAGTTTGCCGGGGGAAGGAAATGGAGGATGAACCAAGTGCTGTTCAAGAAAGAGAAGCTTGCCTTGAGAATGCATAGATCACTTAAAGCTAAGTTATCAGGATTTGAGCAGCTCAAAATTTTAAATTTTAAGTTGCCTTCCTTGAGCAGCTCAAAATTTTAAATTTTAAGTTGCCTTCCTTGAACAACCACACTTTGTATGGAAAACTTGTGCTCGGAGGAACTCTACCGGATAGCCGCACCCTTATCTTGTTTTCGAGCACGCCAACGATTTAAGTGAGCTGCGACAAAGTGTTGCGCCTTGTTTCGCTTTTCGAGTCCGCCAGCAAGCTAAGCATTTACGACATAGCCACGGCAAGGTTACTTGCCGATAAGATCTTGGCAGCAGGCTGCTTCGAAGTTCGCACTCAATACCATGCAAGGGCCTTTGCCGCAAATCTGCTAGAAGCATAAGGTTGAAACATACAAAGTTGAGGATCGTAACAAGGGAGATAACATCGTGCATCTCATTGATCAAAATAAAGGTAATATCTTACAAGGAATAACTTGTCGCGATGACTAACGAGTTCATAACAACCTATGCAGCGACAAAAGAGATAAAGATAATAGAGGCCTAGTCTACACGGTCGCCCTCCATCCTGGAGATCTTGTTCACTTTAGCAATGATGTGGGCGACCTGCTCCTTCAAAGCCTCCATGTTCGCCGGCCGGCAAGCCGCGAAGAACGCTGGTGAGGTTTATGCCGGATTGCGGTATACAATCTTCGCCAAGACGCTTCCATGGTTCCTCACAAGACAGCCGGCGAAGTCTCCTCGGCAAGTTGCACGGGATCTTCTCCCGCAGATTTGCAAGGGCCGCGATCCCTCAAGAAGAGGCTGAGCTTACCGTGAGCGAGGTTTGATCCGGGAGTAGATGAGATGCTCCAGCCAGCGCCAAAGCTCCTGGTCAATGGCGACGCAGAAGATACCAAGTCCTCGGTCCATATCTCGACGATACGACGGAAATCCTCGGCTGCTTTGTTGGCGCTGCCACTAAGGTTCGCTCCTCGGAGCTCCTCCTTCAACTTGGTCTCCCGATCCCGGCAGCAAGCGAGTCCTCAAACAGAGACTTTCAGCTCAAGATCCTCGACGGAGTCCTTATGCACCTTCAACTCGCCGCCTTCTCGGAAAGACGCTACTGAGTTCCGAGTTGGTGTGGGCATCCTTCGCGCTCCGTGATGAGCTGCAACCCGCCTCGCCGCTTTCAAGAACTCCTCCAGCTACGCCGACCTTGGTGGCAAGCTCCTGGCGGTTTCACTGCAGCCGCGCGCTCTTCGCCTTCTTCCTTCCGCCAAGGGCCTGTTCTCGGCGGCAAGGTCTTCCTCGTGGACGCCGAGGTTGACCTTCCGCCGGATGAGTTCTCCTTCTCCGACAGCTCCACCTCGGGCGAGCCGCTGTCGCTCTTGGCCTCGCCTTCTCCAAAGAACCACTCTTCATACTCCCGGCGAAGTCGCCACGCTCCGCCACTTCATGGAGAGCAGCCTGATTGGCGGCGCTGAGCTCCGCCCGCTCCATCTCTCGGCGGCCTTGGCGGCGAGGGCCTCCCTCGAAGCAAGTTACCGTCTGCCCGGGTAGGGGCCAGGAGCTGGTGAAGCAACCTCCTCCTCGGGCCCGCCTCCGCCGGGCCCTCGACGATCTTCAAGCCTGCTGGAGGCGAGGACCTCCCCATCAAAGGCCTCATGGCCCGCTGGAGCTTCGCGACGAGGAACCCCACGCCACCGGATGAAGACGCTGGGGCTTCTAAGTAGTAGCGGGCCGCCTTCTCCGGCGGACGGGTCGGCGACCGGGCGCAGACTTGATGCTCCCGCCGCCGCCCGGCGGGCGGTCGCGGTCGCCTCTCCCCGCCACAAGGCTCATGTCGAGCGGGCTTCGCACATAGGGTCCGGCGTTTCCGCTGGCCTCCTCGACGACGAGGCGCGCCGCCGCCACTAAGACGCCCTCCTCCTCCTCAATGACGACTTCCGCTTCCATCTGCTTCGGGGAGGAGGAGGATCTAGAAGAAGAAGAAAAAGCAAAAGAAGTTCAAGCAAATATCCAAAAGAGACAACGCTAAGAAGACAAAGTTGCGTAACCTACCTTGGCGGACGCTGCAACAAGCGGGCTCTCTTGCCGGGAACCTCCTTAGCGGAGTGGCCGCCGCCGGGCTGCTCGCTTGGCGGGTACTCGCCTTTGGCGGAGTACCGCCTCGGGCGGACGCCTTGCCGGGAGTCCAACCTGGCGGGGATGGAGGGACTGCCGGCCTCGAGGGCGACCGGATGCTCCCCGCCACGCGGCTCCATCTCGCACAAGTCAAGACAAACACGCCAAGATATTGGAACAAGACGAATCTCCAGACGCGCCCGGCAAGCGAAGCGGGACCCAGACTTACGCTGGGGCTGCGCTGGGCTGCTCCTCGACAGCGCTGGTCCGCAAGCTTGGCTCCTAGCACGCCCCTGCCGCCCGCGCAGGCGAAGTCGTCCACGACTTCGACCACGGGCACCTTGGCCTTTCGCGGCGCCGGACCAAAGTCCGAAATCAACACAAGAAACAAGATTAGCATCAACAATAATCAAGGCGAAATTTAAGAAGATGAAGATCTCGGCACTTATTTCCTGTTCCTCGCTCGTCGTTTCGCCAAGGCGGAGAAATCATACTCCACCTGGGTCGGCCGGGCGCAAGGAGCAGGAGGCGGCGCCTTCGGCGCTTATGGCGGTCCTCGGGCTGGGGCGGCGACCCAGCCTCGCGGGCAGCCGGGACCCGAGAAGCGGACGGAGCCGCCGCTCCGCTCCGAGAAGACTCTGTCCGCCGGCGCCGACCTGCGGGCGCTTTTTGCCGGGCTCGTGGCATGAAGTCGCCTCGCCGCTGGTGCACCGTCGCCTCGGCGCAGCTTGACTTCCGGAAGCTTAGCGCTGCCCGGGCGAGCTGGTAGTTGCCGGGGCTCTGCGACTCGCTCCTGCCGCAGCCTTGCAGAGGCGCTCGCTGGAGAACGCTTAGGGCTTGCCCGGGCGGAGGTCTCGACGACGAGGAGAGGTCGCCCACGTAGCCAGGACTCCGCCGGAGCCCTCGGCGGCCTCGGCGCTCCTCTTCCTCCTCCTCCCGGCTAGCTCGCTGGACCCAGCACTCCTGATCGGGCTCTGCCTCCTCGGGCGCCTCCGCTCCCTCCGCGCTTCGCTTCTGCTGCGCTTGCCTCCCGGCAGCGCCACCTTCACGCGCCTCGCCACGATTCGGGATCCTGAGTGCCTCTGGGGAGGGACCCCGCGAGCGTGCGGAGGAAGTTGCAGCGTCTGCAGATCTCCGCCGCTCCGCTTGGCAGGACTCCTCCTCAGCCTCCTCAAGACATAGTAGAACTCTCCGCCAAGGCCTGCGGCACGCCTCTTCGCCCGAGAAGCTATGTACGCGAAGCTCCTCGGTCCGTGGTGTCCCGTGTCAGCCTCGGTCTGCGTTCCTTGTTCTTCGCCACCTCCTCAAGGTTGTCGGAAGTTGAGGACGCCTATTGGCTCGGGCGAATCCATGTGCGCCCACGCCGCGGCGAAGCCGCCGCGGGCATCATGGCAAGGAGGCGATCCCGAAGCTGTGCTGCGCAGAGGGGCACCACTCCCCGGGAGGTCTGAACCACTCTGATGGGCCGAGTCATATTTGAAGAGTTCCCTGACCATCCCCTCACTCCAAATACGTGAAGTTGAAGTTCAGCCCGGCGCAGCTCATGATATCCTCGCGCCGCCGCATTCTCTGTGCCGCCTTTTCTGTCTTGAAGAGGGGCACGCGGGCGGAGGAAGTCTGCGCCTACCTCTCGAACGGACAGCTTCGCTTCTCAAGACGAAGAATCCGATGAGGGCAACGCCGAGCTTGATATCGTCCGAATCCAGCTCGCTTCAGCCTTCCGCCCAAGACGATGGTGCCAGCGCGCGCGGTGAAGGCTGTGGCTCGCCTCTTCGACGATCCAGCACCAGCCGGCACGCCACTCTTCCCACTTGCCGCGAGCTCCCCGGCAAGCACGACTCTTCAAGTTCAAACGAAACCCAAGAAATCCTCCGGAGGGGGGAGCCGGCTCGCTCTAGGAGTAAAGAAGTGCCTGAACAGCGCCACGTTTGGGTGTATCCCTATGAAGTTTCGACATGTAGCGAAAAACCGCCATTGTGAGGATGGCGCTGGGGTGAAGTCAAGAAGGTGGAAGCCGATGTGTGCATAATGTCGCAGAAGAAATCAGAAAAGGGGGACAAAGACCGCAGTGGAAGAAGGCTGCGAAGAAATAGTACCCGCCAGGATAGTTGTCCATGGTGGCGGCGGATGAGCTCGTCCGAGGATGCGCCGTGGTCTTCTTGGCCTGCAATGTAATATTTGCCCCAGAGTTCCTGCACGCCGAGCCACGGCGGAAGACGACGCTGCCTGCCTCCGCATGACTGGCGAAGCTTTGCCGCTGCTCTGATTTCCTTCTTGGTCTTTCTCCGCTTCCCCTTCTTCCCGGTCTTGGGGCCATGGCGGAGGCGGCGGCGAGAAGGAGGACGAAGAATCGGCGGCGCCAGCAGACGCAAGAGACGGCGGAGGAGATGCGGAGGCGAGCGCAAAAAGGATCTCTCGGAGGAGGAAGAAGAAGCAATGAAAGCGAAGGAGGGAACCGCTACCGCTTCTCTCGTTTTTATGGGGAAGTGGGGGCGCCCGCTTCTTCTCATTAAAGAACGTGGGCACGCCCCATCCCACGACGCCAAGAATCGACGCTGCGGCTGTTGCACGGGAGGCGGCAGAGGCGGAAGTGGATTCGGCACGCCAGGCCTCGTGGTGCCTGCAGATCAGCTTTTGGCCTCGCCCAACAGCGCCGGCACTGCAGTGTGGCCCAGGTTCTGGAGCTCTGCCGGTGTACTAAGGTAGGGGTACCCTAGTACACCAACTTGTGCACGGGCAGTCGCAGCTCCCCGCGGCAGGGTTTACCATGTGCTTGCCGGAAACCATTCCTGCTCAATATCAAGCCATTCAAGAACAAAGTATACAAGATGAAGATCGAGACCCCGCAAGAGGAGCTTGCCGAAGGCTGCTCTGTGCTCAAGATTACATCACTCACGCGAAGGCCCTGGCGAGAAGAGCTCGCCGGGAGACTAGAAGATTACATCAGAGAAGACACGCCGGGCGCTTATACGCCCCGCAAGGGCCCGGGAGCGGCAAGTTACGAGCCCGACAAGCTCCGGGCCCCGAAGATCAAGACCGCAAGGTACTTGCCGAGAGAGCTGCGCTGCAGTTCCGACTCCAGCTCATCCGCCCACGCCGCCTCTAGGGCCTCTCCAGAGACGCGGGCGGATGGCTGTGCAGCCCGGGGTGCGGTGGCACTCCACGGTGATGGATCCATCGCTGCAAGGCACGGAGACGCAAGAGCGGGAGCTTTTGAGTCGACGCGCGACGGGCATTAAATGCCCTTGTCCCCCATCACAAAGTAGGTAGAAACCATCTGCTCAAGCATTGTAGCTCCACTCGCTCCTCAAGACTGCTCCAACTACCACCTCTTTACATTTTTACCCCTTTCTCCACGCTGACACCGCCGTGACCCCTTGCACTATAAAAGGAGGCCCATGCACAACGAGGGGGTTCGTTCGGTTCGGTTCGCTGGTTCGATTCACTCGACACACCACACCACCATACGCCGCATTCTTGAGCAAGATCAAATACAAACACAAAGCAGCAAGAGGGTTTTATGCACCATCGCGTCCGGCCGGGTAAAAGACCGCCTGCTGCATCGCTCGATCTGCTCTCTCAGGCTCTCCTCCGCCTCGCATCAAGACAGATTTAAGGCCCTCCGCCCCATAGGTGCTCGCAAGGGCGGGTCTCCCTCCGCCTCGACAACAGTGATCCCAGAGATCAATGCTCATCGAACACACGTAAGCTGAATAACAAGAGTCTTTCATCCTACATACCAGATATACAAGTAAGACCATTATGGTCGAGTCTTGAGTATAACATCGCGAACGGAAATCTTCGCCGATAACTTGGACCCATGCCATCTGCCTTAACCCTACAGCATTCTCGACCGGAAACGCCCTAGCTCTCATGTTCGCCATCAAGTGTTCTTCATCACATCCTCGCTTCTTTCATGCCCTCGCCAATAAAATAACCAGTGGCAAGCCAATGAGTACTTTGAATATACTCGCAAGCAACCCATGTTTTGGTTCAAGATGTAACAATGCATGATATAGGTAAATTTTTGCAGAAAGCTAGTTTTGAGTGCAATGACATGTTCAACAACTTGTAAGACATGCATCAAGAGAATTCAAGTAACCATGAGGACAGGTTACAGATATCAACATAAATAGAGCGAGCACCAACCCAACTCAATCATGTCAAGTCCCTTGACTTGACCCAAGTCATTTTATCAACACACACACATGGTTTGTAAACATGTGGACGTAGCTCAAGAGCGGTTACCCAACTGTCCTTGACCGTGGACACGGCTATTCGAATAGTTTTACACTCTGCAGAGGTTGCACACTGCATCCACAAGATCCGGGAACTCGTCGTCATCCACTAATTCGCGATACCTCAAGTACCCGGGTAAGCACCGATCACTACCTTTCCCTAGACGACACTAACATGGAGTCCACTGATTGGTAGTAACCCCATGCCCAACATTTCACATCATAAAGTTGTGGAGCCTCGCCCCATATTCATCACATACCACAAGCATGGGGTACCAACGGTGTGTCCTGCCCCTGTGAAACAATCATGGCCGCCCTACTCGGCACGCATTCGCCCCGAGAGAGAGCACCAACTCTCCCTCGCCACTAGTAATGCGGGCTCCAAGCTAGTATCGACCTAGGTAATCAATAATGCCCTTTCCCATATAAGGGTAGAGTGGTTGCGCATGTAAGGTTGGAATAACGGTCGCAACTTAAACCAATCCGTTTTGAAAACAACACACACTTGCCTCGGTACACCACTTCGTCATCAAGTGGCTACCCAACTCATCGTCTCCCCCCGGGCATAAGTGGCACCCGGTGGGGTTTTTGAAAAGTCTTTTGAAAATACTTTGTCTCCATCACCATGCATATTCCCGTCCCTTTTTGCGTAGCATCTACTTTAGCATCCTATCTACTCCCACCGTCATAACCCTCATAAGAAGGTAGGGTCATGCACAATGCAAGTATCAACAAGGAAGTACGGTGGCAAACCATCAAAGTGGATACCACCTCATCATGATTCCGTTGCAACAACAATATGGTGCTATATGACAAGCATAAAAAGGTTTCATAGACATGGTCAAAGGGCTGCTTGCCTGGTTCATCAGAGTCTTGAAATCTTCTGGTCCTTGTCAAGTACTCCGTCTACTTCGTCAACTAACATCGGAAACAAACACAATAAGCAACACAACAAGGCAAAACTAAAAGTGCTCTAAAAATATGAAGTTGACTTTTCCAGGATACCTCTGGTCATATGAGGAATGACCAGAGTGATTTCATTGGAAGTGGATCAATGGATATTTCTAAACATTTCAATATGATGGAATCAAGGGTTTTATGGATTTGCCAGAAGTGTACAGAAGTATATTTTTGGAAAATGAGCAAAGGCACCCATTTAACAAAGGATGATTTTAGAAGCATCTAGGAATTGGTTTCACTAGATTTGGAGTTGAGATGATTTTCCTATGAATTTGCAAAGTTGGCTATATATAAAGAAATAGACCATTATTTGAGGTGATACAGAAAGTATTAGTAAAAATGTTCAAAAACTAAGTTTTGAACTTATAGACATCTAGGATTTTGAATCATAGAATTTGGATCAAAAATGGGCTCTCTGTGACTTTCTAAAGTTCATCACAGAAATAGGAAAAATATGGTTTGGTAAATATTTGTGAAGGAAAGGTCTCTGGAAAAATGTGCATGTTGCATCACCAGGTAGATCATGATTTATAGTCACTAGAAATTTGAATCATCAAATTTGGAGTCCATTTGAATTGTTTATGGATTTTACAAGTCTATAGAAAAAGAAAAAGGAGAGGGATCTACCTAAATGGGCCGGATCTGGGCGGCGGCGGCGCCAAGACTGGCGAGGCATAGCGGGCAGCAGACCGGGCCGCCCACATACACGGCCAAGACGGGGGCGACAGTGACGCCGTCGGCGCCCGCTCGAATACGCGATTTGCCTCGTGGAGACGGCTCCTCAAGAAGACGCGGTCCATTTAACCTGCATGGGCCCGCCTCGTGGTCACCGACACGCTGGGCCCATCGGTCGGGTTCATCCTCAACCTCCCGCCGAACAGCGCAGGCAGAGGGGCGGCGGCCGACGCGTGCTTGCGGTGCCACAGGCCACCGTTTCCGGTGAGCTAGCCACCGGCGTGCTCAGGGGGTCCGGCTGCGTATAACCATGGGTGGCACGGTCGCCTAGGGGCACCGGGTAGAGCAGGGCGTCGCCCGCGGCGGACGAGGCTGACGGCCATTTTCGGCCACGAGCGCGTGGCATTCCCGGGGACGAACGACGGTGATGGAGGGCCTCGAGGTGGTGGTATGAGGGTACTGGAGTGGCTAGCGAGAGAGGAGAGGCTCGAGATAGCCCGGATTTAGGTGAAGCCCGACGGCGGCGCTCTGGCCGTTGTGATGGATGGAGGGCACGGGAGCAAGAATGAGTTGGCCGAGACGGTTGCTGGGAGGGAGAGAGTGCCAAAGGAGTAGAGAGGGGGCTCGGGGGTGGCCTTAAATAGCCGCCCCGTAGCTGACGGTGGACGCGGCACATGGGTGGCGACGGCAACGGCTCGGGAGGCCAGGAGAGAGGCCGAGGGGCTGTCTACGGCGTCCGTGGGAGTTTAGTGGGGCGCCAGGAAGAGAGAGGAGGAGCGGGGCAAGGCTCTGGTACTCGCGCGTGCGAGGCCGAGCATTGGCCGAGCCGGGCGGATCTGGGCACGCGCGGCATGGGCAAGACAGAGGGGGGAAGGAGGGGGCTAGCGCGGTGGCGTGTTGCGGACGTCGAGGCACCTCGAGTGGCGCGAGGGGGAGGCCCGAGGCGGTCGGGGGACGCGGCGTCAACAGTCGAACGCCTGCCAGCACTCAGAAAGCATGCAAATGGCCGCACAGCGGCTTTAGCGCAAGCACTCCAAGGCCCACTTGTGTCTGGTGGTTGCAGGGGGGAGTAAAGAATGTGGATATGGCATTGGATGCCCTGCTGATCCACTGGAGTGAGGAGGGAGGTTGAGAGAGAGAGAAATGGTGCTGACCAGAGAGGGAAAAAGAGATTTTCACCCCCATCATCATGGCTCCTCGGGCAAGGAAAGATGCAGGGGTTAGAGGAGGACCAGATGGTGCTGTGGGAGAAAGATTAGCTCATGGAGATTAGTGGAAATGGCCAGAACATGCATTTTGAATTTCTGCCAGAAAGTGTTTGATGGTGGTTTGGGCAAGCAAATGGATTCCAAATGATATGAAGATTAATAGGATCAAGTGTCATATAGAAATGGGGTTGATCACCAATTTGGAGCTCATTTGGAGGAAGCTGACAATGCAACTTTGGTAAACCCTAGAAATTAGCAGAAATGAACTTGTGCAGATCCAGTTGAGTAAATCACTTCTCCTTGATGCACCACTTGGTGTGGTGGCCTCATTTGGTCATGTGATCATGCTCACAAAAGTTGGGGTCAAGGAGAGAAAGTTGGTAATACAAAGTTGTTCAAATTTGGTTCTGGACAGGAAGGGTTTTGGGGCACTTGATCAAGTTAACTTGTTCTCCAACTTGTGCCATTTGGTCTAGATGAATTATTAGACCATTTGAGAATGTTCACAAGGTTTGAGGACATTTGGACATGTTTGGCAATGTAAAGTTGCTCAAACTTCAAAATGGACAGGAATGGTTTTGAGGGGGTTCCATGGGGTTATGCTATTCTCCATGGCATGATAGTTGTCAAGATCATCACACATATCATATGTGACATGCTAGAATTTTCTTGGAATTTTTGGAGAATATTTCCTTTATAAATATTTCAAAAGCTTGAAATATCCAGAAAGGGTTTTTGAGCGATTTGACCAATATTTTGAACATTACCATCTGTTGAAACTCTTATATATGGGCAATATATGTCCACTGAGTTTCCCTAGATTCTTCCCAAATATTTTTAAAATAATAGAATAATTTTTCCCTGTTAAAGACCATTTCTGGCCTTAAGAAAAAGCTTTTAAATAAAATCGGAAAATAACTTTTAAAATTATATTTTTTTGGTTTATGGGAGTCCTACATCTAATAGGTTTCAAATATACCTTTCGAAATATTTTTCACAACCCAAATCAAGTACTTGCAGTGCAAATCTCAATTCAGGGGTTTTTGGAAAACTACTTTTTGAAAATACTATTTGGCCAAATTATTTTTGTAAGAAATTATTTTTATGTCCTATACACATGGCATGATCATTGGTCAAGGTTTTTGGATCAAGGGTAAGGAGTATAAGGGTTGGAGAATTTATTTGATCTTTACAGCACTTGCAAACAACAGACAAAATCCAATCAAGGCAAAGTCCAAAACACTCAAAAAAATTTTGTCAAACCACATTTTATCATGATTTATCATTTTAAGTGTTGTGCCATGAAAATCAGGGTGTGACATAAAGCAAATATTTGAAGGGAGAAAATCACGTTACTAATTTGAATTCGGATTTCTCCAGGGGTATTTGTGGAATAGCATATCTGATGCCGCACAATTCTACCGAGCCGAAGAAAGGAGCACTACGGAGAAGCTCTTTTGGTCATAGTATCTTGTGCTACAGTATCCAGTGCCCTTTGCCGATCAACTGAAGCAGCTGATCGAACTGCATAAGGCGGCCGAACTAGCCATGAAGGATTTAGTTATCCGGCTATGGCCTACCGAGCCGATTCCCAACAGCTACTTCGGGCTCGTGAAGCGGCTTGTGAGTGCCTACCCTCGACTTGAAGTCATCAAGCGATCGGTCTGTATGGAGGGTGCGCGAATGGCCTTCGCAAACGCGAAGGTGCACTGGGCGAAGATGGATGCTGAAAAGCTGATGACCGAAGGACCGTCGGAGGGGAAGGAGCACCGCAAGCCCGAGTTATATTATGATAGTGTCCTGAAAGGATCTCGCCTTGTGGCAGAGTAATGCGCCAAGGACATTATATTCCCATGAATACATTCATGTTGTCCTATGTAATGTTTGAACAAGGTCATTTAAATGATATAATGCCTGTTATTTGAAAATTTTACCTCATGTGCGGCCATTTTGTATATATTAATCCTGATAGTTGGCCAATCGTCAGCTTCTGCCCCCACGTAGGAAGTACAGGGGTGTTCGGGATAAACCTGTGCACTCTTTACCCCATTTTTGTGTCCTTGAAGGAGGTGTTCAGCGCAACGAACCAGGCACTCGGACTATAAGTCTTTATCACCCTCACTTAGCCATAGGAGTTTGACAAAAGAAAGGTAGGCGCAGCCCCTTGTGTTCGGAAGACCGCACTAGGGGCTCTATAAGCGCCTGATCAAAAAAAAAGCCGATCCATCGCATGATGCATTGGGTATCGCATAATGCGGAAGAAATCCTTAAAGATTTGGTAACCTCTCGAACAGCTGACTAGCTCTCGCCGTATCATGACAGTTAGTTTTCGGCTTTCTCTACTGAGGCGCTCGTCCGGAAGAACCGGGACACAGTCGTAGTACTTCTCCCTTTACTATCCTAGCCGATATAGCAGAACGTAGGGTAGCAAGGATAGGAGCCGGGCAACCCAACTATTGACCCAAGACATGATTCGGAGCCGATGCATATAATGCTATAAGTTCGAGGTGCCGAACGACCATGAAGGTCTTCGGACTTTATTGCCGTATTATGGGTACAACGAGGCCCATGGCATGTTAAGGCATATCGTAGTGTACGGATGCCAGTTGACAAAGAGTGTCGATAAGAAACAACAGCAAGTAAACATCATATAAAGCCACATGTTGTAATTGAATAATACGTCGATGCGTACAAGTACAAGTAATGTGATAAAAAGAAATATGACTTTGGAACCTACTGAGACCAGGCGGGCTAGGCTGTCTGCTGATCCGAGTTGTAATCAGATGGTCATCGAGGGGAATATCTAAGGATTCCCTTACGTGTTCGAGCCGTTTCCCTCTGTGGTATATTCGTGCCCTCATGGGTCTGGCCACCATGTCGCTAGTTATGGCCTATACAAAAGTGGACCTGCCAAGAAAATACAAAAAATGTTTGTGTGGCATAGAGCGGTTAAGCCGTACTGTGTGGCCTATCCTATTTTTGCCTCCGTCTACCGCCGGAGTGTTTAATTGAGCTCTTGACGAGCTGGGCTATCCTACCGCGAAGTAGTTCGGACTCTTTTGACGATGTCCGGAAGCTTGGCTGTCGACCTAAGGTTCGATTGAAAGATGCCACTCTGTGCTTCTACTGTTAAGGCGGCGGTGTGCTCTTCGGCACGGAGGGAGCGTTCGTCCTTGCCATTAACTATTATGACGCCGCGCGGACCGGGCATCTTGAGATTAAGGTAGGCATAATGTGGCACCGCGTTGAATCGAGCAAACGCGGTTCGTCCGAGCAATGCATGATAGCTGCTGGGAAAAGGGACGATGTCAAAGATTAACTCTTCGTTGTGGTAATTATCCGGTGGTCCAAAGACCACCTCCAGAGTGATGGAGCCTGTACAACGGGCCTCCACACCTGGTATAACACCTTTAAAGGTGGTTTTAGTGGGTTTGATCATTCAAGGATCGATACCCATCTTTGCGATCAGGTCCTCGACACAAAGACAGGTTCAGGCTGCTGCCTCCGTCCATAAGGACTCGTGTGAGGTGGAATCCGTCAATTATTGGATCAAGGATTAGTGCAGCTGAGCCGCCCTGACGGGTATTGGCCAGACGATCCTTGCGGTCAAAGGTGATCGATTAGGACGACCATGGGTTGAATTTTGGGGCGACTGGCTCCATCGCGTAGATGTCCCTAAGTGTGCGCCTCCGCTCCCGCTTGGGAATGTGGGTGGCGTTTATCATGTTCACCATTTTCATTTGCGAGGGAAACTTCTTTTGCCCTCCTATGTTCGGTGGCCGGGGCTCCTCGTCGTCTTCATCGCTTTGCGACCCCATCTCCTTATTTTCGGCACCTAACCTGCTGGCTTGAAGACCCAACATTCTCTGTTGGTATGATTGGCTGGTGTTCCTGGGGTGCCGTGAATTTGGCATGGACGGTCGAGTATTCGGTCCAGACTGGACGTTCCCGGACTGTTTCTTTTGAATTGTTTCTTCCTTTGACTGGTATTAGAGCCGCTGAATCCGGCATTAACGGTCGTCACTTCGGCGTTGTCGCCATTATTTCGACGCTTGTGTTTGCTGCGTTGGTGCTTGCCGTTGTTCTCTCTTGGTTCAGAAGTCCCAGGCTTGCTTGAGACGATGTTGCTGCGAGCTAGCCAGCTGTACTCTCCGGTCATGAGTTTCGTAAGGGCTGCCATGGATTTCGGCTTCTCTTGGCCAAGGTGTCGGGCAAGCCACTCATCACGGATGCTGTGCTTAAAGGCCGCTAGGGCTTCGGCATCCGGACAGTAGACAATTTGGTTCTTTTTAGTTAGGAACCAAGTACAGAATTTCCTGGCTGACTCTCCAGGCTGTTGGGTTATGTGACTTAAGTCATCAGCATCCGGTGGTCGCACATAAGTGCCCTGGAAGTTGTCCAGGAATGCGTCTTCCAGGTTCTCCCAACTGCCAATGGAGTTTGCCGGCAGACTATTCAGCCAATGCCGAGCCGGTCCCTTGAGTTTTAGTGGGAGGTATTTGATGGCATGTAGATCATCATCGCGGGCCATGTGAATGTGGAGAAGGAACTCTTTGATCCATACCGTGGGGTCTGTTGTCCCATCATATGGTTTGATGTTCATGAGCTTGAACCCTTCTGGGAATTCATGCTCCATTACTTCGTCAGTGAGGCATAGGGGGTGTGCGGCGCCTCTATGCCGGGCTACATTACGACACAGTTCAGATGACTCTGGTCTGCTGTATTCGGCTCGGTCATATTTGTATTTAGTATATCCGGCATGAAGGTCATCGCCACGCATTGGTGTGCACCCCCGTGATCCGTAGATCGATCTTGACTGTCCTGCTTTGTTTTCCAATTCATCTCGCAGGTCATGCGTATAGCTGAGGGAGTCCTGGATTAGGGGGTCCTCACACAGCCGGACTATGTACTTGTGCCGCACTGTTGGACTCTAAAGATACAAGATTGAAGACTTCGTCCTGTGTCCGGGTGGGACTCTCCTTTGTGTGGAAGGCAAGCTTGGCTATTCGGATATGAAGATTTACTTCTCCGTAACCGACTCTGTGTAACCCTAGTCCCCTCCGGTGTCTATATAAACCGGAGGGTTTAGTCCATAGGATAAGAACAATCATAATCATAGGCTAGCTTCTAGGGTTTAGCCTGTATGATCTCATGGTAGATCAACTCTTGTAGTACTCATATCATCAAGGTCAATCAAGCAGGAAGTAGGGTATTCCCTCCATAGAGAGGGCCTGAACCTGGGTAAACATTGTGTCCCCCGCCTCCTGTTACCATTAGCCTTAGACGCACAGTTCGGGACCCCCTACCCGAGATCAGCCGGTTTTGACAGCGACATTGGTGCTTTCATTGAGAGTTCCACCGTGTCGTCACCATAAGGCTTGATGGCTCCTTCAATCATCCACAACGATGCGATCCAGGCTGAGGTTTTCCTCCCCAGGCAGATTTTCGTACTCGGTGGCTTCGCACTGCGGGCCAACTCGCTTGGCCATCTGGAGCAGATCGATAGCTACGCCCCTGGTCATCAGGTTAGGTTTGGAAGCCTGAACTACACCGCCGACATCCGCGAAGACTTGATCTTCGACGGATTCTAGCCCATGAGAGGTGTGCCAAATAGGCACGATGAGCATGACTTAGATCTGCTATCGGACGGTGTTCGGGAGATCACACCTGCAGCTGCCCCGGCCTTAGATCCGTAGCAGATCGTGCCCTCCGAGAATGGGTGGATAGACCCTGCCACAGAGGCTGCACAATCATCGGCAATAGAGCCGAACACAGACTTCGCCTCCAATGAGGTCTGTGTCATCGGACCCTCGGACTCATCTGTGGCCATAAGCTCCAAACCGCGCGCATTCATGCCAATCAAACCTGATCGGGTACCAATCATGGAGTTTACCTCCACGGATATCTTTCAGCACTCACCCTTGGGCTTCATGCTGAATTCGTTGAAATCTCTCTCCTTGTCAGGAGACTCCTGGCCGAACTATGTCCGACTTGAGTGGGAAGCGGAGGACGAAGAAATTCGTTTCCCACCCACCACCCACTTGATAGTCACTGTCGATGACTTAACCGACATGCTTGATTTCGACCCTGAAGACATCGACGGTATGGATGACGACGCCGGAGAAGAACAGGAGCCACCGCCCACGGGGCGCTGGACAGCCACCTCATCATATCATATATATATGGTGGACACGCCCAAAGGAAGCAATAGCGACGAGGCAACGGAGGATAATCCCCTCGAGAAGCAATCTAAGCGCCGGCGGCGCCGCTCTAAGCCCCGCCATAGAAAAAATGGCGATACTGGCACAAGAGACAATAGCACTTCGGATGGTGCCGAAGACGAAAACAATCCCGCCCAGCCAAGCTTCGAGAAAGCCGAACGGGATGATGGGCAAACTAGCCCTAATGAACATGCAATAGATGGAGACTTGGAGGATGACAATTACATGCCCCTCTCCGAAGACAAGATGAGCCTTGGCGACGACGAATTTATCGTACCAGAGGATCCCGTCGAGTAGGAGCGCTTCAAGCACCGACTTATAGCCACTGCAAAAAGCCTGAAGAAAAAGCAGCAACAGCTTCAAGATGATCAAGATCTGCTAACTGATAGATGGACTGAGGTCCTAGCAGCTGAGGAATACGGACTCGAGCGCCCAACTAAAAGCTACCCGAAGCGCAGGTCGTTACCTCAATTTGAGGAGAAGGCACCAGAGCCTACACTACCAGCGCAGGATGCGGCTGACCGGCCACCTTGTGGCCAAGACAGAGCGGCTTATCAGGCCGAACACCAGCCCGCACCCTGTCGCCAATCAAACAAAAACACGAAGGCCCGGGGCTACACGCAGGACCTGCGAGACGTGTTGGAAAACAAAGCAGGACAGTCAAGATCGATCTACAGATCACGGGGGTGCGCCCCAATGCGTGACGATGACCGCCACGCCGAATATACTAAATACAAATCCGGTCGGGTCGAATACAACAGACCAGACTCATCTGAACTGCGTCGTGATATAGCCCGGCATAGAGGCGCCGCACACCCCCCATGCTTCACTGATGAAGTAACGGAGCATGAATTCCCAAAAGGGTTTAAGCCCGTGAATATCGAGCCCTACGATGGGACTACAAACCCCGCGGTATGGATAGAAGATTTCCTTCTCCACATTCACATGGCCCGCGGGGATGATCTACATGCCATCAAATACCTCCCACTAAAACTCAAGGGACCGGCTCGGCATTGGCTGAATAGTTTGCCGGCAAACTCCATTGGAAGTTGGGAGAACCTGGAAGACACATTCTTGGATAACTTCCAGGGCAATTATGTGCTACCACCGGTTGCTGATGATTTAAGTCACATAACCCAACAGCCTGGAGAGTCATCCAGGATATTCTGGACTCGGTTCCTAACTAAAAAGAACCAAATAGTCGATTGTCCGGATGCCGAAGCCCTAGCGGCCTTTAAGCATAACATCCGTGACGAGTGGCTTGCCTGACACCTCGGCCAAGAGAAGCCGAAGACCATGGCAGCCCTCACGACACTCATGACCCACTTTTGTGTGGGCGAGGATAGCTGGTTGGCTCGTAGCAACAGCAAAGTAAGCAATCCTGGCACCTCAGACGCCAGAGATAGCAACGGCAAGCCCTGACGCAATAAACACAAGCGTCGCAATCATGGTGATAACGCCGAAGACACGGCCTTCAATGCCGGATTCAGTGGCTCTAAGTCCGGTCAACGAAAAAAGCCATTCAAAAGGAACAATCCGGGCCCGTCCAGTCTGGACCGTATACTCGACCGTCCATGCCAAATTCATGGCACCCCAGGAACAACAGCCAATCATACCAACAGAGAATGCCGGGTCTTCAAACAAGCCGGCAGGTCAGGTGCCGAAAACAAGGAGAAGGGGTCTCAAAGCAATGACGACGAGGAGCCCTGGTCACCGAACACAGGAGGGCAAAAGAAATTTAGCCTGCAAATCAAAACGGAGAACATGATAAACGCCACCCACATTCCCAAGCTGGAACGGATGTGCACTTTTAGGGATGTCCATGCAACGAAGCCAGTCGCCCCAAAATATAACCTATGGACGATCATCTTTGACCGTACGGATCGTCCGGCCATTACCAGTCAAGGAAATTCAGCTGCACTAGTCCTTAACCCAATAATATACGGATTCCACCTCACACGAGTCCTTATGGACGGAGGCAGCAGTCTAAACCTGCTGTATCAGGACACAGTGCGCAAGATGGGTATCGGTCCTTCAATGATCAAGCCCACTAAAACCACCTTTCAAGGTGTTATACCAGGTGTGGAGGCCCGTTGTACAGGTTCCATCGCTCTGGAGGTAGTCTTCGGATCACCGGACAATTACCGTACCGAAGAGTTAATCTTCGACATCGTCCCTTTTCGCAATAACTAACATGCACTGCTTGGACGAACCGCGTTTGCTCGATTCAACGCGGTGCCACATTATGCCTACCTTAAGCTCAAGATGCCCGGTCCGCGCGGCGTCATAACAGTTAATGGCAAGGCCAAACGCTCCCTCCGCGCCGAAGAAGGCACCACCGCCTTTACAGTAGAAGCGATGAGTGGCATCTTTCACTCGAACCTCGATTCGACGGCCAAGCTCCCAGACACAGTCAAGGGAGTCTGAACTACTTCACTGTAGGATAGCCCGGCTCGTCAGGAGCTCAATTAAACCGTCCGGCAATAGACGGAGGCAAAGCTAGGATAGGCCACATAATGCGGCTTAACCGCTCCAGGGCACACAAACATCTTTTTGCACTTCCTTTGCAGGTCCACTTTTTGTGTAGGCCATCACTGGTGCATGGCGACCAGACGCTCGAAGGAACGAATACACACAAAAGGGAAATAGCTCAAACGCGTAAGGGAATCCTTAGATATTCCCCTTGATGATCTTTTGATTATTACCCGGATCCGGACACGGCTTCCCTCCCCCGTCACAGCAGGTTCTGAAGTCATATTTCCTTTTATCACACTATTTTGTACTCATACACATCGACGTATTATTCAAATTGCAATATGTGGCTTTATATGACGCTTACTTGCTGCTCCTTTTTATTGATATCATTTGTCAAATGGCATCCGTACACTATGATATGCCTTAATATGCCAGGGGCCTCGTTGTACCCATAATACGAGAGTGAAGTCCAAAACCCTCACGATCATTCGGCACCCCAAACTTATAGCATTTTATGCATCGGCCCCGAATCATGTCTTGGGTCAATAGTTGGGTTAGCCCGGCTCCCGTGTTTTGCTACCTTACGTTCCGCTCTATCGGCTAAGGTGGCACCGGGAGAACTACTGCGATTGTGCCCTGGTTCATCTGGATGAGCACCTCAGTAGAGAAAGCCGAAACCTGACTGTCATGATACGGCGAGAGCTGGTCAGTTGTTCGAGAGGTTGCAAAATCTTTAAGGATTTGTTCCGCATTATGAGATAACTAATGCGGCAAGCGATGGATCGGCTTTTCTTCCGATCAGGTGCCGATAGAGCCCCTAGTGCGGTATTCCGAACACCAGGGGCTGCGCCTACCTTCCTTTTGTCAAACTCCTATGGCTAAGTGAGAGTGATACAGCCTTATAGTCCGATTGCCTAGTTCGTTGCGCCGAACACCTCCTTCAAGGACTCAAAAACTGGGGTAAAGAGTGCTTAGGTTCATCCCGAACACCCCCGTACTTCCTACATGGGGGCAGAAGCTGACGACTGGCCAACTCTCAGTATTAATATATAAAACAGCCGCACAGGAGGAAAAACTTTCAAATAACAGGCAATAAATAATAAAAATGACCTTGTTCAGCATTACATAGAACAACATGATTGTATTCATGGGAATATAATGTCCTTGGTGCATTGCTCCGCCACAAGGCGGGATCCTTTCAGGACACTATCATTGTATAACTCGGGATTGTGGTGCTCCTTCCCCTCCGGCGGTCCTTCGGTCATCAGCTTTTCAGCATCCATCTTCGCCTTGATGCACCTTGGCATGGCGAAGGCCATCGCACCACCTCCATACAGACCGACCGCTTGATGACTTCAAGTCAAGGGCAGGCACTCACAAGCTGCTTCACGAGCCCAAAGTAGCTGCTTGGAATCGACTCGATAGGCCATAGCCGGGTAATCAAATCCTTCATGGCTAGTTCGGCCGCCTTATGCAGTTTGATCATCTGTTTCAGTTGATTGACAAAAGGCACTAGATACACCAGCGCCAGATACTGCGACCAAAGAGCTTCTTCATAGTACTCCTTTCCTTGGCTCGACAGAATTGTGCGGCATCAGATATGCTGCGTGGCAGCTCCACAAATACCCCTTGAGGAATCGGAACTCAAATTAGTAAAACGTGATCTTCTCCCTTCAAATACCTGCTTTGCATAGAAAAAGCCTTACCCACTGTGATCTTCCTCGCCTCCAGGATTTCCTGTAGGGTGCCTTGGGCTTCCCCCCGGGCATCGCGTGTGGCTTGATGAGCCTGGGTGAGTTCGGATTCTTTCTCTGTTAAACTCGGCGCCAAGGCTTCACATTTCTTCAAAGCCTCTTGGAGCTCTTGCTCAGCTTCAATAACCATGGCCTCGTGCTTCTCACGAAGGGCCTGCTCTGTGGTTGTCTTTTTCTCGGCCTCAGCCGGAGACTTCTTAAGAGCCTCGACTTCGGTCATCGCCCCTAGAGCACACCATAAAAATATTTTTGTCATACTAACTTCTTCATTCGCGCTGAATGCGAACAAGGTTTTCGCATACCTTGGTTATCCTCCAACTTCTTCTCCACTCGTCCGAGTTCTTCCTCGGCCCGCTCCAGACATTGCTTCAGTCTGGACACTTCCGCAGTATGAGAGGCGGCATTCGCTATAGACGCCTGCTTATAAAAAGAGAGGGAGAGATGCCATAAAGTGAGTCTCCTGCGAACATATATTTGATCCTCTGTCCGGTTCTTTCTTTCACCGAACAGTGTATCCGGGGCTACTACCTATACTATTGCACCTTTGAAACCTCACAAAACATACCTCAAAGCCCATTATAAGGCTGATGCAGGCTTCATTCAGCCCACTCTCAGTAGACTGAATCTTCTCAATCACCGCACCCATAAGGGCACGGTGTTCTTCAACGATGGAGGCGCTCTTCAGCGCCGTAGACAAAGTATCTGGCACCTCTGGTTGGGCAGAGGTTGCCGGTGGAATAGGTGCGCCCCCTGCAGTCGAGGGAGGTTGCCTGCCTGATTCCGGAGCCATGTCGGTCTCCAGAACTGTATCCGGCTGGTGGCCAAATTCGAGATAACCCCCGTCGTCGATGTCCAGGGGGGCCTTTTCTCCCGTGTGTCCGGCCCCTGGAGTTTGACCTCTTGGCGCCGCCTTCACGATCCTTCCCTCCCCTTCTTGGCCTAGGTCCCCCTGGGACGATGCCTCGGTGTCGTTCACATGTTTTTGGAAAGGGGCCTTCGGGGGTGTCCTGCTGTCCATAGCATCCGAGCCCAGTAAATCCTCCGATGAGGATTGCTTGATGCGGGACCTCACCGGACTTCAAAAAGTATTGCTCGATAATTAAAAGATCATGCCATAGTGAGCCTGGATGCGCAAGCGTGTTCGGCTTTTATATACTCACGAGTTCACCAAGGGCTGGGCCCTGGGATCCCACTCCAGGCTGCTGTCGGAAGCGGCAGTGGACTCCTCCGGAAGAGGAGTTTTTCCCTTCTTAGGCGACTCATCCTCCAAGGATGTGGAGGCCGTCCTTTTCTTTCTTCCCCTTGCTGGGGATTGGTTTTCCTCCTCTTCCTCATCCTCTCCAGACAAGGAGCGTGCATCAGAATCTTCCGATATTGTGTCCGAAGTGCCGCGGCGACGAAGGCCACCCCTGGTCTCTTTAGTCTCCTTCCCGGCCTTCTTCTTCGGCGCCTTGTAAGGCGCCGGGACCAACATCTTCGTCAGAAGTGGGCCGGCTGGTTCTTCTGGCAGTGGGGCCGGACAGTAGATCCACCCCACCTTCTTCGTCCAGCCCTAGGAGAGTTGTGGAAAACACATTAAGCATTTCCCTCGGGTTTTGCAAATAAAACATGTGACTTGCCAACATACAATGACTTACCGAACTTGCAGGACAGGACAGTTGGTACCCGCGGTCCTTGGCTGAGTCCGGCCATGATTTGTCAGACTTAAAGAGCACCTTCCAGATGTCCTTGTGCGAGGACCAAAGAACTCCAGCACGGTCTGGTGCTTGGCCAGGTCGAATTCCCACAAATTGCAGGCCCTGTGTTGGCAAGGAAGAATCTGGCGAACTAACATCACCTGGACTACATTTACAAGTTTGATATTCTTGTCTTCCATATCCTTGACGCGTCGGTTCAAGCCCTTCTTGGGCCAGGACGTAAGCCGCAGGGGAGTTCCGGATCAGAATTTGGGAGCTGCGGCCCATTTCGCGCCGCGTGGCTTAGTGACGTAGAACCACTGCTGTTGCCACCCTTTGACGGAATCATTGAAAGTACCTGATGGCCATGTGACGTTGGGCATCTTGTTGACCAAGGCACCTCCGCACTCCGCGTGCTCGCCGCTCACCACCTTGGGCTTCACATTAAAAATCTTCAGCCATAAGCCAAAGTGTGCGACATGCGGAGAAAGGCCTCGCACAAGACGATGAATGTCGAGATGTTGAGAAAGGAATTTGGGGATATATCATGCAAATCGATCCCGTAGTAGTACATGACGCCGCGAACGAATGGGTGAAGGGGAAACCCTAACCCGCGGACAAAGTGAGGGAGGAATATAACCCTCTTGTGGGGTTCCGGGGTTGGGACGATCTGTCCCGCCGTCGGGAGACGATGGCTGATTTTCTTGTCCAGATACCCGGCCTCCCGAAGCTTTTTGATATCCTTCTCCCGGACGGTAGAGGCCATCCACTTGCCTCCTGCTCCGGATCCGGATATTTTCGAAGGGCCTTTTTGGGCGAAGAAGACGAACGCCTGGGTGTTGGAGCTCGAGTGAGACGGAATGGATGAGTAGAGGAAGGGGTGAAAAAGGGGAGTCCTTATCTCCTTATAAAGGCAGCAGGGATCCTGCGCCTCCCCACTTGCCCGGTAAACTCGCTTATTCCCCAAGTGTTGCGTAGATGGCGCGGTTGGGATACCCATACCCGTATTGATGAGAATCCCGTGATAAGGGGACACGATCTTTGCTTCGACAAGACGTGCTAATAAAACCGCCTCGCAAGATGCGTAGTAGCAGGTTGAGAAAAATGGTTCGAATAATGACTGAGCCGCAGCGTGATGTCACGCTGTGAAGAAGTTGTCAGCAGATTAGACCTGTGGAATATTGTGCTCTCTACGGTGGTACGTGAAATTTGTTTTGCAGAGACGGACACGATCCTTGTGTTCAAAATCTTCTATGGAGTATTCAGAGAAGGAACCCGCCTTGCAATGCCGAAGACAATCTGCGCGCCAGACTCATCGTCATTGAAGCCTGGTTCAGGGGCTACTGAGGGAGTCCTAGATTAAGGGGTCCTCGGACAGCTGGACTATGTACTTGTGCCGGACTGTTGGACTCTGAAGATACAAGATTGAAGACTTCGTCCCGTGTCCAGGTGGGAATCTCCTTTGCGTGGAAGGCAAGCTTGGCTATTCGGATATGAAGATTTCCTTCTCTGTAACCGACTCTGTGTAACCCTAGCCCCCTCCGGTGTGTATGTAAACCGGAGGGTTTAGTCCGTATGACAAGAAGAATCATAATCATAGGCTAGCTTCTAGGGTTTAGCCTCTACGATCTCGTGGTAGATCAACTGTTGTAATACTCATATCATCAAGATCAACCAAGCAGGAAGTAGGGTATTACCTCCATAGAGAGGGCCCGAACCTGGGTAAACATTGTGTTCCCCGCCTCCTGTTACCATTAGCCTTAGACGCATAGTTCGGGACCCCCTACCCGATATCCGCCGGTTTTGACACCGACAATAGCCCCAGGCCTTAGTCCATCTGTCAGTTAGCAGATCTTGATCAGCTTGGAGCTGCTACTGTTTTTTCTTTAGGCTCTTTGTAGTGGCTATAAGCCGGCGCTTGAAGCACTCCTGCTCGTCGGGATCCTCAGGAATGATAAATTCTTTGTCGCTGAGGCTCATCTCGTCTTCGGAGAGGGGCATGTAATTGTCATCCTCCGAGTCTCCATCTATTGTCTGTTCGTCAGGGCTAGCTTGCCCATCCTCCTGTCCAGTCTGCTCGAAGCTTGGCTGGTTGGGATTGTCTTCGTCTTCGGCATCATCCGGAGTGCTATTGTCTCTTTTGCCGGTATCGTTGTTTTTGATATGGCGGTATTTAGAACGGCGCCGCCGACGTCGGTGCGTTGGTTGCATCTTAAGAGGATCACCCTCCGTTGCGTCCCTTTGACCCTTGCCATTGTCTTCTTTGGGTGTGTCCACCATATAAATATCATATGATGAGGTGGCAGTCCAGCACCCTGTGGGCGGTGGTTCCTGTTCTTCTCCGGCATCGTCGTCCATACCATCGATGTCTTCGGAGTCGAAATCAAGCATGTCGGTTAAGTCATTGACAGTGGCTATTAAATGGGTGGTGGGTGGGCAACAAATTTCTTTGTCGTCCGCTTCCCACTCAAGCCGGACATAGTTCGGACAAGAGTCTCCTGACAGGGAGAGAGATTTTAATGAGTTTAGCACGTCGCCCAAGGGCGAGTGCCGAAAGATATACGTGGAGCTAAACTCCATGATCGGTGCCCAGTCAGATCCGATGGGCACAGATGCACGCGGTTTGGAGCCTATGGTCGGAGACGAGTCCGAGGGTCCGATGATATAGGTCTCCTTGGAAGTGAGACGTGTGTTCGGCTCTATCGCCGCTGAGTGTGTGGCCTCCGTGGCGGGGTCCATCCACCCATCCTTGGATGGCACGATCTGCTCTGGATTTAAAGCCAGGGCAGTTGCAGGTGCGAACTCCTGAACACTGTCCGATGGTCGATCTAGGTCATGCATGTTGCTACTATGGGGTGCACCTGTCATGGGCTCGAACCCGTCGAAGATCAAGTCTCCGCGGATGTCGGCAGTGTAGTTCAAGCTTCCAAGCTTGACCTAATGACTAGGGGCGTAGCTATCGATCTGCTCCAAATGGCCAAGCGAGTTGGCCCGCAGTGCGAAGCCGCCGAAAATGAAGATCTGTCTGAGGAGGAAAACCTCACCCTGGACCGCATCACTGTAGACGATTGAAGGAGCCATCAAGCCTTATGGTGACGACACAGTGGAACTCTCAATGAAAGCACCAATGTCGGTGTCAAAACCAGCGGATCTCGGGTAGGGGGTCCCGAAGTATGTGTCTAGGGCTAATGGTAACAGGAGGCGGGGGACACAATGTTTACCCAGGTTCGGGCCCTCTCTATGGAGGTATACCCTACTTCCTGCTTGATTGATCTTGATGATATGAGTATTACAAGAGTTGATCTACCAGGAGATCATAGAGGCTAACCCTAGAAGCTAGCCTATGATTATGATTGTTCTTGTCCTACGGACTAAACCCTCCGGTTTATATAGACATCGGAGGGGCTAGGAGTTCTAACAGAGTCGGTTCTGAGAGAAGAAATCTACATATCCGAATTGCCAAGCTTGCCTTCCACGCAAAGGAGAGTCCCACCCGGACACGAGACGAAGTCTTCAGTCTCGTATCTTCATAGTCCAACAGTCCGGCATAAGCATATAGTCCGGCTGTCCGAGGAGCCCCTAATCCAGGACTCCCTCATTGATCTTCATCTTTCCTTTTTACATTTTATCCTTTGGCAAGCACATTGTGTTGGAAAGATCCTGATATATATATCCAATTGGATGTAAGAAAGCATGAACTATTATTGTTGAATTACCCTTGAGGTAAAAGGTTGGGAGGCAACACTATAAGCCCCTATCTTTCTCTATGTCTGATTAAAACTTCATACCCATAAGTATTGCGTGAGTGTTAGCAATTGTGAAAGACTAAATGATAGTTGAGTATGTGGACTTGCTGAAAAGCTCTTACATTGACTCTTTCCGATGTTATGATAAATTGCAATTGCTTCAATGACTGAGATTATAGTTTGTTAGTTTTCAATGAAGTTTCTGATTCATACTTGACATTGTGAATAGATTGTTACTTTAGTGTAAGAAATCATATGACAATATTTATATATGTTGCTATTATAAGAATGATCATGATGCCCTCATGTCCGTATTTTATTTTATCGACACCTCTATCTCTTAACATGTGGACAAATTTTCCGATATTGGCTTCCGCTTGAGAACAAGTGAGGTCTAAGCTTGGGTGAGTTGATACGTCCATTTTGCATCATGCTTTGATATTGACATTTATTGCATTATGGGTTGTTATTACTCAATATGTCACAATACTTATGACTTTTCTCTCTTATTTTAGAAGGTTTACACGAAGAGGGAGAATGCCGGCAGCTGGAATTCTGGGCTGGAAAAGGAGCAAATATTAGAGACCTATTCTGCACAACTCCAAAAGTCCTGAAACTCCACGGAAGTTATTTTTGGAATTAATAAAAAATATTGAGCGAAGAAAATACCAGAGGGGGGCCACCCACCATCCACGAGTGTGGGTGGCGCGCCCTACCCCCTAGGCACGCCCCCTGCCTCGTGGGCCACCTGGCAGGTCTCCGGTGCCCATCTTTGGCTATATGAAGTCTTCCGCCCTGGGAAAAATCACGAGGAAGCTTTCGGGACGAAATACCGCCGCCACAAGGCGGAACCTTGGCGGAACCAATCTAGGGCTCCGACGGAGCTGTTCTGCCGGGGAAACATCCCTCCGGGAGGGCGAAATCGTCACCATCCTCATCACCATCGATCCTCTCATAGGGAGGGGCTCAATCTCCATCATCATCTTCACCAGCACCATCTCCTATCAAACCCTAGTTCATCTCTTGTATCTGTTCTTTGTCTCAAAGCCTCAGATTGGTACCTATGGGTTGCTAGTAGTGTTGATTACTCCTTGTAGTGGATGCTAGTTGGTTTATTCGGTGGAAGATCATATGTTCATATCGTATATGCATATAAATACCCCTCAGATTATGAAATGAATATGATTTGTGAGTAGTTACGTTTGTCCCTGAGGACATGGGAGAAGTCTTGCTATAAGTAGTCATGTGAATTTGGTATTCGTTCGATATTTTGATAAGATGTATGTTGTCTTTCCTCTAGCGGTGTCATGTGAACGTCGACTACATGACACTTCACCATTATTTGGGCCTAGGGGAAGGCATTGGGAAGTAATAAGTAGATGATGGGTTGCTAGAGTGACAGAAGCTTAAACCCTAGTATATGTGTTACTTCGTAAGGGGCTGATTTGGATCCATATGTTTCATGGTATTCTTAGGTTTACCTTAATTCTTCTTTCGTTGTTGTGGATGCTTGCGAGAGTAGTTAATCATAAATGTGATGCTTGTCCAAGGAAGGGCAGCACCCAAGCACCGGTCCACCCACATATCATATTATCAAAGTAATGAACGCGAATCATATGAGCGTGATGAAAACTAGCTTGACGATAATTCCCATGTCTCCTTGGGAGCGTTTTCCTTCATATAAGAATTTGTCCAGGCTTGTCCTTTGCTACAAAAAGGATTGGGCCACCTTACTGCACCTTATTTACTTTTGTTACTTGTTACCTGTTATGAATTACCTTATCACAAAACTATCTGTTACCGATAATTTTAGTGCTTGCAGAGTATACCTTATTGAAAACCACTTGTCATTTCCTTCTGCTCCTCGTTGGGTTCGACACTCTTACTTATCGAAAGGACTACGACAGATCCCCTACACTCGTGGGTCATCACTACCATGCATGCGTTCTCAGACCTTGGTCTTAACATTGTCGATGGTGTCAAAACTCTCAGCTTCAAGGGTGATGGGCTAGCTGGTGCTGTGCAGGTCCCCCGGCAAGGGCGTTGCCGGGGGAGGTCCAGCTCGCCTTCTGGCCCTTGTTCCTCGAGTATCTGTCTTGGTGGTCTTTGCATTTTTACCTTCTGCTGCCCTGCCGGGCCCGGCCATAGGCGTGGCTATAACTGCCCGTGCACAACTAAGGGGTATAGAAAGAACCCATACTTTTGTACACCGACAGGAGTCCTCGGGCCTGGGCCACACGTGAGCTCAAGGAATAGTTGGGACAGGCCCAAAGCAGTGTGTGGGCACGCATGGCAGAAACTTAATCTTCCATGATCTCTCCTTCAGTTGCGCTTCCCCACGATCCGCGTCGAGTGTGTGATGTGGAGGTCGCGCGTGGGATGGGCATGGCACACATGCGTCACCCCGCAGTAAATGGTAAAGAGGTGGCCCGCGCCTTCCCCTAAAAAAAGGGAAATCCGCAGGGGTACTGCTCATTTACCCTCTCTGCTTCTCCCAATCTTGGAACTTCCGTTCCCCTCTTCTTCCCCAAATCCAAACCAGCGCTCTCACCCTCGCTCTCCACCGCCATGCTTTCATTGCTTCTGACCCCCTGCTTTTTCCCAGCCGCCATGGCGCCCAAAGTGAGCAAGGCCAAGGGAGTGGCCAAGGCCGCCGCGGGGAAGGAGGTGTCGGAGAACGAGTTGGTGAAGTTGCAGAAGAAGCACGCCCTCTTTGTCTCATCGATTGACGCGCTCAAGCTCAGGGACCAGTTTGGTGCCTATGGGGGAGGGAGACGATGGGGCATCCCGCCACGGTAGTCATCCCCGCCCCCTTTGCAAAGCTTGGTCCGAAAACTTATCCCGTCTTTGTTGACTATTTTTTCCTGCGGCCTCTGCCCCCCTCTCTCTGACTTCTTCAATGACATGATGCACACATTTGGCTTTCTCCTTCTTGATTTCACGCCAAATGCTATGGCGTGCATGGCGTTCTTCGCCCATCTTTGTGAGGGTTTTGCCGGGGTCCATCCCAACACGGCACTCTTTCGCCATTACTTCAACCCCCATATCCAGCCATGGGATGCTGTTTCTGGATGCGTTACTTGGATTCCCAGGGCTTCGAGCAAAGGTGTGTACCCGGAGGGAGGCCAGAAGGAGCGATGGGATGAATGGCGGGGCCGGTGGTGCTGGATTGTGGAGGAGGACCCACAACCGTTTTGCGAGGTTCATTAGAGTCTGCCGGTCTGCGGCAATGATTGGAGTGATCTCGACCTCGACGACAAGAAGCTCACGGTCGCCACCGTTAGAATTCACCGCCTTGTCTCCATCGGCCTCACACTGGAGATGATTGGGGCTGACTTCATCCACCGCCGTATTGCCCCTTTGCACCATAAGGGGAGGCCGACCTAGGATTTCAAGAATGCAACAGATATCATGAGGCTCTGCCCTGGCCTGAAGCATAACTTCATGGTGATGCAACATGCATCTGTCTGCCAGAGTCTCTTTCAGCTCAAAGTCAACGAGGACGGCA
Source organism: Aegilops speltoides (assembly GCA_021437245.1). Classification (NCBI taxonomy): domain Eukaryota; kingdom Viridiplantae; phylum Streptophyta; class Magnoliopsida; order Poales; family Poaceae; genus Aegilops; species Aegilops speltoides. The sequence goes on from CM038141.1 coordinate 236,984,078, forward strand.
ACGCTGAGAGGACCGGCAAGGTCCGCAAAAACCGGCAAGACCGGCCACCCGTTCAGGTTGCCGGGCGGGGTGCACCAATTGAGCAACAACTCTAGCCTGACTGACATCATTTCTATGATGCCAGTCTTCAACGCCCTTGGCCTGGACCCCACCTGGGCCGAGCGAGAGGCGGAGTTGGTGCAGCAGTTCTTCGACAACTTGTCGGAGGGCACCGTCCGCGCTGATCCAGAGCTTATCCGCCCCACCACCGACGAAGAGGTGGCATATATTGCCGCCAGGGCAGATGAGGCAGCACTTGTTGCGGAGGCCGGCAGCCACGACACCGTGGTGGACGAGGTTGAAGAAGCTAAAGAGGAGAGGAGATTCCTTGAACGGACGGGGCTGTTGGGAAGCCGCTGGAGCTGCCGTGGCGCCCCCTTGTCAAGAGGCGGTGAAGAGTCGGTGAGGAGGAGGGTCTGCAGCGGACGACCTGTGCAGCCCAAAGAAAAGCGTGTGCTCTGATGGGCCAGCTCGGTGAGCCAGCCAGTCCTGCGAGGGCGCATAGCGACAAAGGATCAGCGCAGCCCATGCGCTAGACGAGGTGTGCGGTCACGGAAGCGGTGGAAAAGGCCGCGACAACAAAGAGAGCCGCATCTGCTGCCTCCTCCTTGACCAAACGCGCCGCCGCTTCTTCCTCGTCCAGGCGTGCAAGGACCCTATCCCTTCCCCTGCGAGCACCATCCCAATGGCCGACTATGACCTTGGGTCTTTCAGCCCGAGGAGGAATAGGAGAGCATAGGAGGAGGACGAGTAAGCTCTTCGCTTCCCTATCCATTCTCTGATTTCTCATTTGAATTGCTTCATGTTGGCTTGATTTCAGCGCTATAGGGACATGGAGACACTGGCTCAGATGGCGGCGAAGAGAGCCAGGGGCTCGATGAGTGAAGAAACCCCGACAAGCACTCCTTGTTTGTCAGGGACAGTCTTCATCAGCCCGGAGTCCAGCCCCCAGCGTAGCCCCCACTCCAACCCCCAATGTAAGTTTGTTACCTATTTTTTGCTGGCGGGCGTTGGAGCACGTATCTTCATTGCTGATCTTGCCAGGTCCACAGGAGGGGAGCAGCAGCAGGAGGAGACACTAGGGGCTATATCCTATTATTATTAGTGCTAACCTTTCAGAACATGAAGAAGAAAGATTATTGAAAGTTCTAAGGAAGCACAAAGCTGCTATTGGATATACTCTGGATGATCTTAAGGGCATTAGTCCCACTCTATGTCAGCACAAGATTAATATGGAACCTGATGCTAAACCCGTTGTTGATCACCAACGTCAGTTAAATCCGAAAATGAAATAAGGGGTAAGAACAGAAATATTGAAACTTCTGGAAGCAGGTATAATCTATCCTATAGCTGATAGTAGATGGGTAACTCATGTTCATTGTGTCCCCAAGAAGGGAGGTATTACCGTTGTTCCTAATGATAAGAATGAGCTTATTCGACAAAGAATTGTCACGGGCTATAGAATGGTAATTGATTATAGAAAATTAAATAAAGCTACTGGAAAAGATCATTACCCTTTGCCTTTTATTGATCAAATGTTAGAAATACTATCTAAGCACACACATTTTTGCTTCCTTGATGGATACTCTGGCTTTTCACAAATACCTGTTTTACAATATGATCAAGTAAAGACCACTTTTACTTGTCCTTTTGGAACATTTGCTTATAGACGCATGCCTTTCGGTTTATGTAATGCACCTGCTACCTTTCAAAGATGTATGACTTCTATATTCTTCGATTTTTGTGAAAGATTGTTGAGGTTTTTATGGATGACTTTTCTGTTTATTGGAAGTCTTTTGATGATTGCTTAACCAATCTTGATCGGGTTTTGTAGAGATGTGAACAAACAAATCTTGTCTTGAATTGGGAGAAGTGCCACTTTATGGTCAATGAAGGTATTGTCTTGGGCCACAAAATTTCTGAAAGAGGCATTGAGGCAGACAAAGCCAGGCTGAAGCAATTGAAAAAATGCCATGTCCTAAAGATATCAAAGGCATTCGTAGTTTCCTTGGTCATGCTGTGTCGGGGCGTCGCTCTCTCTGTGGCCTCGAGCACCTATGGGGCACGGGGGCCCTTACAGTTCAACAAGGGAGGAGGGCGTCTGTGAGCAGATCGAGGTCGGCAGCTGGGAGGCAGGCAATTTTACCCAACCGGGGCTCTCAGGAGAGATAATACCCCTACTTACGCTTTGTGTTTGTTATTTGATCTTGCTCGGCGTGCGGCGTATGGTGGTGTCCGGTATCGAATGGATCGAACCCCTTCTACGTGCGCATGGGCCTCCCTTTTATAGTCTGAAGGGGGCACCCACAGGTGGCAGCGTAGGAAGAGGGGGTAGAAAGGTAAAATCGCAGGTTGGTACAACAGTGCACAACAGTGCCCCTACCTAACTTTGATGGCAGGGGACAAGGGCATTAAATGCCCGTCTGGTCGCCTCAACAGTGTAAAGAAACGACCGTTAGGTGAACCACCGGTTGCCACGATGGCGCCTCCGTCAGCTCCGTTTTCCACCTCGCTCCGCATGGCTGCGTAGTGCCTCGCCACGTGCCCTTGGGATGGCCTTGTAATGACACGTTGCTGGGTGCGCTGGAGTTTGGGTGGCAGCCTTGCGCTGCAAGTGCCTTGCCGCGACCCTTCTCTTGTTGTGCGGCAAGCTTGCGGCCGTCGGCCTCTTGGACGCTGCTGAGGCGCCATGACAAGCCTTCCTGGTGATGCCTTGGTTGGTCTTCCGGCAAGCTCTTCTCTGCCGGGGCCTTCGTTCTTGGTTAGTACTTTGTTCTTGAATGGCAGTAATAAGGAGCGGTGGAGGGCCTTGGCGGGCGCCAGCAAGCCTTGCCGCGAGGTGCTCTGTTGCCGTGACAAGATTCGAGTACTTGAGGTACCCCTACTTTAGTACACCGGCAGAGCCCCGAACTGGGCCATACACAGTGCCGCGGCGTTGTTGGGCCAGGCCCAAAGCAAATCTGCGCACGCAGCGTGGCATGGGTCCGCACAGAATCGGGCTCCGTGCCCACCGCGCCCTCCATAATGGCACCACGTCGATTGCGGCGTCGTGGGAGGAATCGTGGGTGGGCGGCGATCTTTAAGGCATCCACCCGTGATCACGGTGCGAGGCAAGGTTACTTCACCCGTCGCTCGGCCCGCCGCCACCACGGCTCTCATGCGTGGGGGGTCGTGGGCGGCGAAGGTGGGAGACCGAGCCGTCACGGGCGAAGATGGCGAGTCAGCCCCGCTCCTCTGCCCTCCTCGCTCCCTGATTGGCTGAGCGGGGCGGCCGAGCCCCCCACCTCGCCCTTTAAAAAGGGCGGAAGGGAAGCACAATAGTCTCGCACTTCCTCTTCTTCCTTCGTCTCCAACTCCCGCTACCCTTCCCCCCATCAGCCATGGAGGGAGGGAATCCTGGTCCTTCAACGGTGGCAGCGAGGGTTGCCTCCAGGCAGCAGCGCCTCTCCCTATCCTGCGCGGCTTGCGGAGCCGGCGAGGGGAAGAGGGAGGGGCGAGGCCATGACGCAGGTCGTGGGCGTGGTCGGGCGCTCGGGAGAGGCGGCGGGCGTCGCCACCCGTCTCCGCCGGCGGCTCCTTTCCTCGAGGCAGTCCACACCGGGGACAACCCCTGGGAGTTCTTCGTCAAGCTGCGTCGAGCACCTCGTCGCCGTCTCCGACTCCCGGCCCCGTTTGCGAGCGCGATGGAACCGGACCCGCCCGAGATGTTGGAGTTGCGCATGAGGGGCTGCGGGATCAGCGGCACTCGAGTTAGTGTTGTATCCCCAGCCCCCGGCGTGATGTACTTCGATTGAGGGTGGAAGACGTTCGCCCGCATCCACAGCTTGACGGCGGGGTTTACCCTCCATTTCAAGTTAATGGAGGGCGACCTTCTCGCCGTCAAGGTCTTGGGACTCGGCACCGGGCGAGATCTTGTGTGGACAGCTCCTCGATAGCGAAGGCCCCTCCTCGGCGAGAGTAGCGAGGAGGGAGCGGCAGCGACGACGAGGACGGCGGGTCCGACTAGGCGTCGGACGCTGCCTCATGGCGCCACCGGCGACTCCCATCATCCGGTCGCGGCCTTCGAACTCCCCGGCCGTCTCCTTGGGCGGCTGGCGTGAGGGAGGCTGCGAGAAGAAGGAAGAGGGGTGGCGGCAAGGCCGTCGGAGTACGAGGGCGAGGTGCCCGACGGCAGGCTTGACGTCCCGCCGCCCCGTCTTCAAGCTCTGCCTCCGGCGCCTCCGTCTCCGCCAAGCTCCTGGCCGACCCCCGGGAAGTTCTCTTGGTGTCTTCTGGCGCCTGTAGCTCTCCTAGGCGCCCCTTTTGCCCTCCCCGGCAAGCTTCTCTTGCCGGGGCCTCCTTGACCTACCTCCTGCAGAGAGAAACAGGAGAGGGATTACGGGCATCTTACCTTTTAATTTGTAAGCCTTCGGGCCTTAGCTGTATTTAAAACCTGTAATCCTCTCTATCATGTTTTTCATCCTCTATGGAGTTGTACTAAACTGGGGTGTTTTTAATGAAAAGAGGGGAGCGCTTGCCAGATTAAGTCCTTTACTCGATTTTGTGCCTTGTATTTTCCCACCCTACGCTTTCAGGGAACTTGCCGGCGAAAACGCACGTGCTGAGTGCGGAACGTTAGCAGCCCGCTGGAGGTGTTGCTTCCGGCAAGAAACCTTGTCGGGCCAGTTGCAGTGCGCTTGTGTTGTTGAGCGGACTCGGAAACAAATCAAGGGCGCAACTTGGCCGCGACTCGGCTCCTCCGTGCACAGGCTTCTTTTTACAAGGCACACTCGTTCAAGGACGCGGCTCCGCCTCCCTCAGTCCATAAGAGGGTGCATGATGAGGGATGAAAAACTTATCTGGCGCCGCAGCCCCCGGCCGCTCTAGCTTGCCGGGGAGAAATCTTGGCATTTGCAGCCCCCGGCAACTCTAGCTCCGCCAAGACCCAGGTGCCGGTGCGCCTTCCTTTGCCCTTGTCGCCGATGTTGCGGCTTCCGGAGATCCTGGCCCACAACGAAAGAATTCCGGCACTTGCATTCCTCAGCGAGGCTAGCTTGCCGGGGCCCCTGCGCCAGCGCACCCTTCGGGCTTCTCCTTGTCACTGTTATTACAGCCACGAAAATAGCTGAGACAGTGTTGTAATAAGTTTATTATTTATTATTATTATTATTATTATTTTTGGCGTGACTTTGTAAAGCGACGCCATGCTTTGCCCTTCGTATGTTTATACTCTACACTCTTTAGGGAACTTGCCGGTGCTAACACACTTGCTGAGTGCAGAACATCAGCAGCCCGCTGGCGGTGTTGCCTCCGGCAAGAAACCTTCTCGGGTTGGTTGCGGCAAGACTTGTATTGTTGGCGGACTCGAAACAAACCAAGGGCTTAACTCAACCACAAGTCGGTTCCTCCGCCGCACAAGTTTCTCATACGAAGGATGCCCCACGGCAAGGCTTGCTACGCTACGCCCTCTGCCGCTATATCCCTTGTGCGCTTTTTAACCCCACGCTTCTAGGGAACTTGCGGCGCTAACACACTTCTTTGAGTCGCGGAACATCAGCAGCCTTCTTTGGCGGTGTTGTATCCGGCAAGAAACCTTCTCGGGCAGTTGTAGCGCACTTGTATTGTTGAGCGGACTCGAAACAAAGCAAGGACTAACTTAACCCCGAGTTGGTTCCTCCGCGCAGGTTTTTCGTACAAAGGATGAACGCCGAGGGACATAACACAAGGTCATAGGACTAAAAAGTGCTATGTACAAAAGCTTGGGTGACTTAGCTTTTCTGTCTTCAGCGATCCGCCGAGGCTGTGCTTCTTCCCTGATCTCCCCCCTTGTATGTTTTCATCCTCACGCTTTCAGGGAACCCCTCGGCGCAAACACACTTGCTGAGCGCAGGACATCAGCAGCCCGCTGGCGGTGTTGCCTCCGGCGTGAAGAACTCGTCGGGCTGGTTGCGGTGTGTTTTTATCGTTGAGCGGACTCGAAACGGATCAATGGCGCAACCTAACCACGATTCGACCCCTCTGCGCTCGGGTTCTTCATAAAAGGTATGGACTTTCAGGGAGCACAACTCAAAAGTTCGAAGCTTAGCAGCTTTTTTTGCCTCATCGGCTGGCAGAGCTCGATGGCGCGTCCTCGACAGCAGCGCGGCACTCCGGAGAGGCGGGCTTGCCGGAGCGAGCACCAGAGCCGTTCTTGCCGGGCTTAGTCTTTGGTTGGTCTGCCTTTTGCCTTCTCGCACTTGACGGTGGAGCTCGATGGTGCGTCCTCGACGGCAGCGTAGCACTCCGGGGAGGTGTGCTTGCCGGAGTGGGCATCAGAGCTATCCTTGCCGGACTTGGCTTTCTTCTTCCCCCGGGGAGCTTCAGCGGCAAGTGGCTCGCGCTCTGCTGCGTCGCTGCTTCCGGTAGATCTTGTCGGCGATATGAGTGCATCCTCTTGTCGCCTTGGACAGAAATGACACTCATCGGGCCAGGCATCTTGAGCACATTGTACGCGTAGTGAGAGGCCGCCATGAATTTGGCGAGCGCGGGTCGGTCGAGTATTCCATTGTAGGGTAATGGGATATCAGCCACGTCGAACGTGACCCTCTCAGTCCTGAAGTTCAGTTCGCTGCCGAACGTCACTGGCAATGTGATCTTCCCCTTGGGCTTGCTCCTTCCCGGATTTATCCTTTGAAAGGTGTCGGTTTCTTCAAGCTCGCTGTCGGGGATCTAGAGCTTCTTGAGTACTGCGGAGGAAATTAGGTTCAGGCCGGCCCCGCCGTCGACCAACATCTTCGTGACCTTGATGTTGCGGATTGTTGGTGAGACCAACATCGGCAAGCACCCGACCGCAGCGACGCGGTCAGGGTGGTCCTCAACGTCAAAGACGATGGGCCTGCCGGACCACCTCAGAGGCTTGCACGCCTCGACGGATGGCTCCGCGGCATTTACCTCTCGCACCCACTGCTTGAGTTGGCGGTGCGAGGTGTGCAGAGAGGCGCTGCCGTCGATGCACAACACCTTTGTTGCCTTCTGAAACTCCTGGTCATTAGTCTCGTCTTCCTCCATCTCATCATCCTCATCTTCATCTTCGTCCTTGTCGCGGCCGCGGGGAGGCCTGTCTCCTTGCCGTGGCTTGGCCTTGCCGCGGTGCCCTCCCCGGGCGGGAAGCTTCTTGCCGGATCCTCCGCCACCTCCCTGGGCTCTCTCCTTATCGCAGCTTCAGATTCGCTTTACGTAGCTCGCCATCTGCTCCACTTTCTTGCAGGTTTGGAGATCGTGGCCCTTGGTGCGGTGGATCTTGCAATATCGCTTGCCGGAGCCATCCTGCTTGTCGGCGGCTACGACGGCCTCGCCGGAGTCATCGGCTTTGGCCTTGTCGGAACTGCCTTCGTTGCCGGAATGCTCAACGGATAGCACATCCTTAGCCTTTCTCTTCCTGTTGTTCCGCCTCCGGCTCTTCCTCGCCGGGGCGGCGTCCTCACTGTCAGATACTTCTGCTCCTGCAACCTCTCCGGGGATTTTCCTTCCCTCCTCAGCCCATGCACACTTGTCGGCCAGAGCGTAGAGCTCGCTGACATCTCTGATCTTGCAGATCGCCATCTCCTCCCTCATCCTGCGGTTACGCACGTTCTGATGAAACGCGCTGATAACCGCGGCAGGGTGGACGTCTGGGATGTTGCGCTGCACTTGGCTGAATCTTTGTATGTATCTGCGCAGGGGCTCCCCCTCCTTCTGGACGAGCAAGTGGAGGTCACTCTCCGGGCCATGAGGCTTGTGGCCACCCGTGAAGGCGCCGACAAACTAATGGCACAGGTCCGCCCATGAAGAGATGGAGCCGTCCGGCAAGTGCATGAGCCAAGATCTGACGTTAGGCTTGAGTACCAGCGGGAAGTAGTTGGCGAGGATCTTCTCGTCGCGCTTCGCAGCCTGCACCGCGATGGTGTAGATGCCGAGGAACTCCGATGGGTGTATCCTGCCGTCGCATTTCTCGCACGCGTCGCTTGAAGTTCTTGGTTTTAGCCCATCGACTTGCCGCGAGCTTCATGGTGAACGCAGGGCAGCTCGCGTCTGACGGCAAGTCGCTGGTTCTTGGTGCATGCATCGCCGACGGCGGGCCAGCCGCGCTGGTCGATTGACGTCGCGCTTCTCTCGGCGCTTCGATGCGGTGCGGCGTCTTCGTGTTGCCGTTCCTAGAGAACGTGGCGCTGATCACGGCGAGTCCGCTGGGTCCGACGACGCGTGGAGTCGGCGTCGGGGTTGGTCCGCGAAGTGGCGATCTTGGCCTTCGGGTTGGGAGTGCACGGAGGTGGCTTTCAGCCGTTTTGTCGGCGTTGGCTTGCGCTGGGCGCTTTGCCGAGGCCTCGACACGCTTCGATCGCCGGGGTTTGTCGCCGTTAAGCGGCCGGCGAGGTGTAAATGGTCATCCTCGATCGTCGATCTTGTGCGGCGCGGAGGGTGATCTAGAAGCAGGTGGGCTCGCCAGCGCTTCTCTGCTGTCTTGGGTGGCGGTGGTGACAAGCGGCGCGAGAGCGAGATGTCCTCGGACTCCCAACTGGATTGGGAGGAGCAACACTCGTCCAGGCGATCAGACCTCACTCGCGCCAAAGATCTTTGGCGGCTGCGCTGGCCTCGAACGCCCCGCGACCCACCAGCTGGCCTTGCTCCAACGCAAGCACGGTGCTAGGAGCACTGGGCGCTGTTGACCTTGCACCTCTGGGAAGGGTGCGGCGCTCGCGTCGCCCGCCGACGCTATGGGCCTTGTTCTTGGATCTGGTGACGATCGCGCCCCACCGCCGGCGCCCGCTCCTCGCCGGCGTTCACTCCACCGCCGCTTGCTCGGCGGTGGTGGTGGAATTGATGTAGACGCGAACAGCCACCTCCGAGCTTCTTCTTGGTGGCATGTTGACGATAGCGTTGATGTAGCGCGGAGACCGGATCGATGCTCACGACTCGACACTCCCCTACCTGGCGCGCCAAAGATGTCGGGGCGTCGCTCTCTCTGTGGCCTCGAGCACCTATGGGGCACGGGGCCCTTCCGAATTCGGCAAGGGAGCGGAGGGCGTGCGCAGAGCAGATCGAGGTCGAGCGCGCGAGGGAGACGGGCAATTTTTACCCAGCTTCGGGGCTCTCCGGAGAGATAATGCCCCTATTGCTGCTTTGTGTTTGTTATTTGATCTTGCTCGAGCGCGGCGTATGATGGTGGTGTCACGGGTATCAATGGATCGAACCCCTTCTACGCGCATGGGCCTCCCTTTATAGTCTCGAAGGGGCACCCAGGTGGCAGCGAGGGAAGAGGGGGTAGAAAGGTAAAATCGCAGGTTGGTACAACAAGGCACAACAAGGTGCCCCTACCTAACTCGACGCAGGTGACAAGGGCATTAAATGCCCGTCTGAGTCGCCTACTTGATGTAAAGAAACGACCGTTAGGTGAACCACCGTTGCCACGATGGCGCCTCCGTCACTCCGCTTGCCACCTCGCCCGCATGGCTGCGTAGTGCCTCGCCACGTGCCCTTGGGATGGCCTTGTGATGACACGTCGCTGGGTGCGCTGGAGTTTGGGTGGCAGCCTTGCCGCGGCAAGTGCCTTGCCGCGACCCTTCTCTTGTTGTGCCGGCAAGCTTGCCGGCCGTCGGGCCTTGCCGGGACGCGCGGGGCGCCGCGGCAAGCCTTCTGGTGATGCCTTGGTTGGTCTTCCCGGCAAGCTCTTCTTGTCGGGGCCTTCGTTTTCTTGGTTAGTACTTTGTTCTTGAATGGCAGTAATAAGGAACGGTGGCGGGCCTTGGCAGGCGCCCGGCAAGCCTTGCCGCGGGGTGTCGCGATTGCCGTCAGACAAGTTCGGGGTACTGAGGTACCCCTACTTTAGTACACCGATAGGAGCCCCCGGGCCTAGGCCATACACGGTGCCGAGCGTTGTTGGGCCAGGCCCAAAACAGTGCACGGGCACGCGTGGCCTGGGTCCGCACAGAATCGGGCTCCGTGCCCACCGCGCTCCCCCGCAACGGCACGCGTCGATTGCGGCGTCGTGGGAGGGAATCGTGGGTGGAGCGTGCAATCTTTAAGGCATCCACCCCCGTGATCACGGTGCAGGGCAAGGTTACTTCACCCGTCGCTCCGGCTCCGCTTTTTCGCCACGCGGCTCTCATGCATGGGGGGTCGTGGGCGGCGAAGGTGGGAGACCGAGCCGTCACGGGCAAAGATGGCGAGTCGGCCCCACTCCTCTGCCCTCCTCGCTCCCTGATTGGCTGAGCGGGGCGGCCGAGCCCCCCACCTCGCCCTTTAAAAAGGGCGGAAGGGGAGCACAATAGTCTCGCACTTCCTCTTCTTCCTTCGTCTCCAACTCCCGCTACTCTTCCCCCCATTTGCCATGGAGGGAGGGAATCCTGGTCCTTCAACGGTGGCAGCGAGGGTTGCCTCCAGGCAGCGCGCCTCTCCCTATCCTGCGCCTGCGGCGGCGGAGCCGGCCGAGAGGGGAAGAGGGAGGGGGCGAGGCCGCGGACGAGCTCGTGGACATGGTCGGAGCGCTCGGGGGAGAGGCGGCCGGGGTGATGCGCCACCCCCGTCTCCGCCGATGGCTCCTTTCCTCGAGGCGGTCCACACCGGGGACGACCCCTGGGAGTTCTTCGTCAAGCTGCGTCGAGCACCTCGTCGCCGTCTCCGACTCCCGGCCCCGTTTGCGAGCGCGATGGAACCGGACCCGCCGAGATGTTGGAGTTTAAGATGAGGGGCTGCGGATCAGCGGCACTTCGAGTTAGTGTCGATCCCAGCCCCAGCGTGATGTACTTCGATCGAGGGTGGAAGACGTTCACCGCATCCACAGCTTGACGGCGGGGTTTACCCTCCATTTCAAGTTAATGGAGGCGACCTTCTCGCCGTCAAGGTCTTCGGGACTCCGGCACCCGGGCGAGATCTTGTGTGGACAGCTCCTCGATAGCAAAGGCCCCTCCTCGAGCGAGAGTGACGAGGAGGGGAGCGACAGGACGACGAGGACGGCGGGTCCGATTAGGCGTCGGACGCTGCTCACAAGGCCACCGGCGACCCCATCATCCGGTCGCTGCCTTCGAACTCCCGGGCCGTCTCCTTGGGCGGTTGGCGAGGGAGGCTGCGAGAAGAGGAAGAGGGTGGCGGCAAGGCCGTCAAGTCGAATCACGAGGCGAGGTGCCCTCGACAGCGTGCTGATGTCCCGCCGCCCCGTCTTCAAGCTCTGCCTCCGGCGCCTCCGTCTCCGCCAAGCTCCTGGCCGGCCCCCGGGAAGTTCTCTTGGTGTCTTCTGGTGCCCGTAGCTCTCCTAGGCGCCCCTTTTGCCCTCCCCGGCAAGCTTCTCTTGCCGGGGCCTCCTTGACCTACCTCCTGAAGAGAGAAACAAGAGAGGGATTACGGGCATCTTATCTTTTAATTTGTAAGCCTTCGGGCCTTAGCTGTATTTAAAACCTGTAATCCTCTCTATCATGTTTTTCATCCTCTATGGACTTGTACTAAACTGGGGTGTTTTTTAATGAAAAGAGGGGAGCGCTTGCCAGATTAAGTCCTTTACTCAATTTTGTGCCTTGTATTTTCCCACCCTACGCTTTCAGGGAACTTGCGCGAAAAACACGATGTCGAAAGTCGGAACGTCAAGCAACCAGCTGGCGGTGTTGCTTCGGCAAGAAACCTTGTCGGGCCATTGCTGAAGGCGCTTGTGTTGTTGAGCGGACTCGGAAACAAATCAAGGGCGCAACTTGGCCGCGACTCGGCTCTTCCGCGCACAGGCTTATTTTTACAAGGCACACTCGTTCAAGGACGCGGCTCCGCCTCCCTCAGTCCATAAGAGGGTGCATGATGAGGGATGAAAAACTTATCTGGCGCCGCAGCCCCCGGCGGCTCTAGCTTGCCGGGGAGAAATCTTGGCATTTGCAGCCCCCGGCAACTCTGGCTCCGCCAAGACCCAGGTGCCGGTGCGCCTTCCTTTGCCCTTGTCGCTGATGTTGCGGCTTTCGGAGATCCTGGCCCGCAACGAAAGAATTCCGGCACTTGCAGTCCTCAGCGAGGCTAGCTTGCGGGGCCCTAAGGCTAGCGCGCCTTCGGCTTCTCCTTGTCACTGTTATTACAGCCACGAAAATAGCTGAGACAGTGCTGTAATAAGTTTATTATTATTTATTATTATTATTATTATTATTTTTTTTGGCGTGACTTTGTAAAGTTACGCCATGCTTTGCCCTTCGTATGTTTATACTCTACGCTCTTTAGGGAACTTGCCGGCGCTAACACACTTGCTGAGTGCGGAACATCAGGAGCCCGCTGGCTGTGTTGCCTCCGGCAAGAAACCTTCTCGGGTTGGTTGCACAAGACTTGTATTGTTGAGCGGACTCGAAACAAACCAAGGGCGAACTCAACCACGAGTCGGTTCCTCCGCGCACAAGTTTCTCATCTGAAGGACGCCCACGGCAAGGCTTGCTATGTTACGCCTCTACTTCGCTATATTCCTTGTCGTTTTTAACCCCACGCTTCTAGGAACTTGCCGGCGCTAACACACTTGCTGAAAGCGGAACATCAGCAGCTCTGCTGGCGGTGTTGTATCCGCAAGAAACCTTCGGCTAGCTAGTAACAAGACTTGTATTGTTGAGCGGACTCGAAACAAAGCAAGGACGCAACTTAACCCCGATTTGGTTCCTTCGCGCACAAGTTTTTCGTACAAAGGATGAACGCTCGAGGGACATAACACAAGGTCATAGGACTAAAAATTGCTCTGTACAAAAGCTTGGGTGACTTAGCTTTTCTGTCTTCAGCGATCCGCCGAGGCTGTGCTTCTTCCCTGATCATCCCCCTTGTATGTTTTCATCCTCACACTTTCAGGGAACCCCTCGGTGCAAACACACTTGCTGAGCGCAGGACATCAGCAGCCCGCTGGCGGTGTTGCCTCCGGCGGGAAGAACTCGTTGGGCTGGTTGCGGTGTGTTTTTGTCGTTGAGCGGACTCGAAACGGATCAATGGCGCAACCTAACCACGATTCGACCCCTCTGCGCTTGGGTTCTTCATACAAGGTATGGACTTTCAGGGAGCACAACTCAAAAGTTTGAAGCTTAGCAGCTTTTTTTACCTCATCGGCTGGCAGAGCTCAATGGCGCGTCGTCGACAGCAGTGCGGCACTCCGGAGAGGCGGGCTTGCCGGAGCGAGCACCAGAGCCGTTCTTGCCGGGCTTAGTCTTTGGTTGGTCTGCCTTTTGCCTTCTCGCACTTGCCGGTGGAGCTCGATGGTGCGTCCTCGACGGCAGCGCAGCACTCCGGGGAGGTGTGCTTGCCGGAGTGGGCATCAGAGCTATCCTTGCCGGACTTGGCTTTCTTCTTCCCCCAGGGAGCTTCAGCGGCAAGTGGCTCGCGCTCTGCTGCGGCTGCTGCTTCCCGGTAGATCTTGTCGGTGCATATGAGTGCATCCCTCTTGTCGCCTTGGATAGAAATGACACTCATCGGGCCAGGCGTCTTGAGCACATTGTAAGCGTAGTGAGAGGCCGCCATGAATTTGGCGAGCGCGGGTCGGCCGAGTATTCCATTGTAGGGTAATGGGATATCAGCCACGTCGAACGTGACCCTCTCAGTCCTGAAGTTCAGTTCGCTGCCGAACGTCACTGGCAATGTGATCTTCCCCTTGGGCTTGCTCCTTCCCGGATTTATCCCTTGAAAGGTGCCGGTTTCTTCAAGCTCGTTGTCGGGGATCTGGAGCTTCTTGAGTACTGCGGAGGAAATTAGGTTCAGGCCGGCCCCGCCGTCGACCAACATCTTCGTGACCTTGATGTTGCGGATTGCTGGTGAGACCAACATCGGCAAGCACCCGACCGCAGCGACGCGGTCAGGGTGGTCCTCAACGTCAAAGACGATGGGCGTGCCGGACCACCTCAGAGGCTTGCGCGCCTCGACGGATGGCTCCGCGGCATTTACCTCTCGCACCCACTGCTTGAGTTGGCGGTGCGAGGTGTGCAGAGAGGCGCCGTCGTCGATGCACAACACCTTTGTTGCCTTCTGAAACTCCTGGTCATCAGTCTCGTCTTCCTCCATCTCATCATCCTCATCTTCATCTTCGTCCTTGTCGCGGCCGCGGGGAGGCCTGTCTCCTTGCCGTGGCTTGGCCTTGCTGCAGTGCCCTCCCGGGTGGGAAGCTTCTTGCGGATCCTCCGCCACCTCCTGGGCTCTCTCCTTATCGCGCGCCAGATTCGCTTTTCAGTAGTTCGCCATCTGCTCCACTTTCTTGCAGGTTTGGAGATCGTGGCCCTTGGTGCGGTGGATCTTGCAATGTCGCTTGCCGGAGCCATCCTGCTTGTCGGCGGCTACGACGGCCTCGCCGGAGTCATCGGCTTTGGCCTTGTCGGAACTGCCTCCGTTGCCGGAATGCTCAACGGCTAGCACATCCTTAGCCTTTCTCTTCCTATTGTTCCGCCTCCGGCTCTAACTCGCCGGGGCGGCGTCCTCACTGTCAGATCCTTCTGCTCCTGCAACCTCTCCGGGGATTTTCCTTCCCTCCTCAGCCCGTGCACACTTGTCGGCCAGAGCGTAGAGCTCGCTGACATCTCTGATCTTGCACATCGCCATCTCCTCCCTCATCCTGCGCGTTACGCGACGTTTCGATGAAACGCGCCGATAACGCGCGGGGTGGACGTCCGGGATGTTGCGCCGCACTGGCTGAATCTTTGTATGTATTCTGCTAGGGCTCCCCCTCCTTATGGGCGAGCAAGTGGAGGTCACTCTCCTGGCCATGAGGCTTGTGGCCACCCGTGAAGGCGCCGACAAACCGATGGCACAGTCCGCCCATGAAGAGATGGAGCCGTCACGGCAAGTGCATGAGCCAAGATCGACGTTAGGCTTGAGTACCGGCGGGAAGTAGTTGGCGAGATCTTCTCGTCGCGCCCCCGCAGCCTGCACCGCGATGGTGTAGATCTTGAGGAACTCCGACGGTGTATCCTGCCGTCGTACTTCTCGCACGCCTCGCTTGAAGTTCTTGGTTTTGGGCCATGGACTTGCCGCAGCTCGCTGGTGAACGCAGGGCAGCCTGCAGCGACGGCAAGTCGCTGGTTCTCGGTGCGTGCACATCGACGGCGGGCCAGCCCAGCGCTGGTCGATTGACGTCGCGCTTCTCTCCGGCGCGATGCGAAAAGTCGCGGCGTCTTCGTGTTGCCGTTCACGGAGAACGTGGTGCTGATCACGGTGAGTCCAGCGGGTCCGGACGACGCGGTGGAGTCGGCGTCGGGTTGGTCCGGCGGTGGCGATCTTAGCCTTCGGGTTGGGAGTGCACGGAGGTGGCACCCCAGCGTCTTGTCGGCGTTGGCTTGCGCTGGGCGCCTGCCGGGCCTCGACACGCCGGTTGCCGGGTTTATCGCCGTTAAGCGGCCGGCGAGGTTGTAAATGGTCATCCTCCATCGTCGATCTTGTGCGGCGCCGGAGGGTAGTCTAGAAGCAGCTGGGCTCGGGCCGGCGCTTCCTCTGCTGTCTTGGGTGGCGGTGGCGACGAGCGGCGCGAGGAGCGGGATGTGCTCGGACTCCCAACTGGATTGGGAGGAGCAACACCTCGTCCGGGCGACCGTACCTCACTCGCGCCCGACATGTCGGGCGCACGCTAACCTCGAACGCCCCGCGACCCACCAGCTTGGCCTTGCTCCAACGCAAGCACGGTGCTAGGAGCACCGGGGCGCTGTGACCTTGCACCTCCGGGAAGGGTGCGGCGTCGCACCGCCGCCGACGCTTGCGGGGCCTTGTTCTTGGATCTGGTGACAACGCGCGTCCCACCGTCGGCGCCCGCTCCTCCGCCGGCGTCCACTCCACCGCCTGCTTGCTCCGGCGGTGGTGGTGGAATTGATGTAGACGGAGCGGCCACCTCCGAAGGCTTCTTCTTCGTGGCATGTTGACGATGAGCGTTGATGTAGCGCAGCGTGGAGACCGGATCAGATGCTCACGACCTCGACGCTCCCCTACCTGGCGCGCCAAAGATGTCGGGGCGTCGCTCTCTCTGTGGCCTCAAGCACTTATGGGGCACGGGGGCCCCTTCTGGTTCGGCAAGGGAGCGGAGGGCGTGCGCAGAGCAGATCGAGGTCGGCAGCGGGGAGACGGGCAATTTTACCCAACTTCGGGCTCTCCGGAGATAATACCCCTCATGCTGCTTTGTGTTTGTTATTTGATCTTGCTCGAGCGTGCGGCGTATCTGGTGTCTGGGTATCGAATGGATCGAACCCCTTCTACGTGCGCATGGGCCTCCCTTTTATAGTCTGAAGGGGGCACCCACAGGTGGCAGCGTAGGAAGAGGGGTAGAAAGGTAAAATCGCAGGTTGGTACAATAGTGCACAACAGTGCCCCTACCTAACTCTGACGGCAGGGGACAAGGGCATTAAATGCCCGTCTGGTCGCCCCAACAGTGTAAAGAAACGACCCTTAGGTGAACCACCGGTTGCCACGATGGCGCCTCCGTCAGCTCCGTTTACCACCTCGCTCCGCATGGCTGCGTAGTGCCTCGCCACGTGCCCTTGGGATGGCCTTGTGATGACACGTCGCTGGGTGCGCTGGAGTTTGGGTGGCAGCCTTGCCACGGAAAGTGCCTTGCCGCGGCCCTTCTCTTGTTGTCTTGGCAAGCTTGTTGCCGTCGCTGCCTTGCCGGACGCCAGCTGGGCGCGCGGCAAGCCTTCCGTGATGCCTTGGTTGGTCTTCCCGGCAAGCTCTTCTTGCCGGGGCCTTCGTTTTCTTGGTTAGTACTTTGTTCTTGAATGGCAGTAATAAGGAACGGTGGAGGGCCTAGGCGGGCGCCCGGCAAGCCTTGCCGCGGGGTGCTGCGACTGCCCGTGCACAAGTTCGGGGTACTGAGGTACCCCTACTTTAGTACACCGACATGGTGATTTCTATAGAAGGTTTATCAAAGACTTTTCTATAATTTCTAGGCCTCTTACTAATCTTTCGCAAAAGGATATTCCCTTTGTGTTTGATGATTATTGTATGGAAGCCTTTAAAACACTAAAGAAAGCCTTAATTACTGCACCTGTTGTTCAACCACCTGATTGGAACTTTCCTTTTGAGATTATGTGTGATGCTAGTGATTGTGTTGTTGGTGCTGTTCTAGGACAAAGAGTTGATAAGAAACTAAATGTTATTCATTATGCTAGGAAAACTCTAGAGAATGCTCAATGAAACTATGCTACTACTAAAAAAGAATTCTTCGCAGTGGTGTTTGCTTGTGATAAATTCAGATCTTACATTGCTGATTCTAAAGTAATTGTCCACACCGATAATGCTGCTATAAAATATCTTATAGAAAAGAAAGATGATAAACCCAGACTCATTAGGTGGGTTCTTCTGCTACAAGAATTTGATTTGCATATTACTGATAGGAAAGGAGCAGAGAACCCCGTAGCTGATAACTTGTCTAGGCTTGAAAATATTCTTAATGACCCACAACCAATTAATGATAGCTTCCCTGATGAACAACTAGCTACAATAAATGTTTCTCATAGTACACAAGGGTATGCTGACTATGCTAACTATATTGTTGCTAAATACATACCACCTAGCTTCACATACAAACAAAAGAAAAATTCTTCTATGACTTAAGAAATTACTTTTGGGATGACCCACATCTTTGTAAAGAAGGAGTAGATGGTATTATTAGACATTGTGTACCTAAGCATGAACAGGAACAAATCCTACGGAAATGTCACTCCTAAGCTTATGGAGGACATCATGTGGGAGATAGAACCGCTCATAAGGTATTGCAATCTGGTTTTTATTGGCCTACTCTCTTCAAGGATGTCCGTAAGTTTGTCTCATCTTGTGATGAATGCCAAAGAATAGGTAATATTGGTAAGCGTCAAGAAATGCCTATGAATTATTCACTTGTTGTTGAACCATTTGATGTTTGGGGATTTGACTTTATGGGACCTTTTCCTTCCTCTAATGGGTATACACATATTTTGGTTGCTATTGATTATGTTACTAAATGGGTAGAAGCTATTCCAACCAGTAGTGCTGATCACAACACCTCTATTAAAATGCTTAAGGAAGTTATTTTTCCAAGGTTTGGAGTCCCTAGATATTTAATGACTAATAGTGGTTCACACTTCATTCATGGTGCTTTCTGTAAGATGCTTGCTAAGTATGATGTTAATCATAGAATTGCTTCACCTTATGATCCTCAGTCTAGTGGTCAAGTTGAACTTAGAAATAGAGAAATAAAATTAATCTTACAAAAGACTGTTAATAGGTCCCGGAAGAATTGGTCTAAGAAATTAGATGATGCACTTTGGGCTTATAGAACAGCCTACAAAAATCTTATTGGTATGTCTCCATATAAATGGTATATGGAAAAGCTTGTCACTTACCTCTTGAGTTAGAACATAAAGCATTTTGGGCAATAAAATAACTCAATTATGATTTCAAATTTGCTGGGGAAAAGAGGTTATTTGATATTAGCTCATTAGATGAATGGAGAACCCAGGCTTATGAAAATGCTAAGTTATTAAAAAAAGGTTAAAAAGATGACATGACAAAAGAATCCAAAAGCGTGAGTTCAAAGTAGGAGAATATGTTGTTTTGTACAACTCTCGTTTCAGGTTCTTTGCAGGAAAACTCCTCTCCAAATGGGAAGGACCATATGTCATCAAGGAGGTCTATCGTTCCAGAGCTATCAAAATAAATAATGTTGAAGGGACTAACCCGAAGGTTGTCAATGGGCAACGAATAAAGCACTTTATCTCAGGTATGCCCATTAATGTTGAAAGCAATGTTATCCAAACTTTGACACCGGAAGAACACATAAAAGAGTCCTTCCGGAACACTCCAGAATCGTGAAAATAAGGAGGTACGAGATACGGTAAGTAAACGGACTCCAAAAAATCTGCAAAAATATTTTTTGTCAGTTTTGGAATATTTAGAAAATTAGGAAAATAAGAAACTTCCAGGAAAGTGACCTGGTGGGCATGATACACCAGGGCACGCCAGGCTTGCCTTGCGCGCCCAGGTGCGTTATGCCCACCTCGGGTACTTTCCGGTCTCCATTTTTCTTCTGTTCTGCTTGTTCCCCAATTTTTAAAAAAAATATATACCTCCCGTACCTGTTAACCTCCGTATCGTGGAGAAATCTACTGTTTTCTTTTCTTGCTGTTTCGGTCAGATCTGTTGAGCCAGGCATCATGTCTTCTCCCCCCTCTGATCGTATGGAAGAAGATGCTTGGTTGACGAAGATCGAGCTGAAGAGAGAAGACCCCGTTGGAGCAGCTAAGGAGGACAAGAGCAAGGAGGCACCCGGAGATCAAGTGCAGATGAACGAGCAAGCATTGCCCGCTGATGAGGAAGAGGAAGATATCCTTGAACCCTACTATGATCATCTTAGCCCCGTTGAGATTGCAGCCTTCAGGATCATCAATACGGTTCATAATCAAAATAAGTATCTCAATCGTGAAAATATTTTGCACATGGAGCACATCGCTTCCCTACAGAGAGTCATCTGAAGATTGGAGAGCCACTTGATCCTCAAAGACTAGGGTGCATCTACTTCATCACCACCATCTTCTTCATCACCACCAAAAGAAAACTGAGTATTGGGTATGGACACTCCCCTTGGCTTTCGCCAAGCTTGAGGGAGGTGCCCCGGTATCATATCAATCTCCACCATCTTTTGCCTTTATTTTCTTAGTTCGATCAATCGTTATCTTTTGCTATTAGATGAATAAAAGTTTAGTTCGATCCTTTCTTTGTGTGAGTTTGCTTAGTGATCAATCCTTGTAATCGAGTGTGAGATATAATAAAATTTAGTTTGGGTTTTTCCTTCTTTACTTTCTTGCTGCAATAAAAAGAAAGGAAATAAAAAGAAAGATCATACGCTAATCTTATGGTGAGTGATGACATTACATAAGGAAAAGTAGAAGTAGAAAATTTTATTGTAGATTGACAAACATAGCATTGGTCAATGATGCAGCACATGAAAGAATTAATAAGGGAAGAGAAGATTCACATGTAAATATACTATCATGCAAATCTTTTGTGATTATGAGCACCCATCAGAATATTATATGCCAAAATTGTAGAAGTTGGACAAGGAAGACAACCTAATGATTTATGTTTGTTCATATTCACATAGAAGTCATATTGTCATAGATCCTTCAACATGTGGTGCTTGCCCCTATCTTTGCTAGCCAAAAATTCCGCACTAAGTAGAGATACTACTTGTGCATCTAAAATCCTTAACCCCTATCTTGTTTGAGAGTCGACCATACCTACCTATGGATTGAGTAAGATCCTTCAAGTAAGTTGTCATCGGTGCAAAAAGGGCAATAAAAATTGCTTATAAAAATGTGACAACATTTAGTGTAAGGGAAAATTGAGCGTTGCACGAACTTGTGATGGTGAATAATAAAAGAGACAGACTGCATAATAAAGGTTGCCATCACAAGGGGCAATATAACGTGACGTTCTCTTGCACTAAGGGGTTGAGCATACAAACAAAAATCGCATGGAAACCTCTGCTTCCCTTTGCGAAGGGTCTATCTTTTACGTTCATGTATGCGGTGAGTGTTAGTAATCATACAAGACTAAATGATGGTTGAGTATGTGGACTTGTCTAAAAGCTCCGATACGTGACCCTTCCTGAAAAGATGATGAATTGTAGGTGCAAAGTTGACTGAGAACATAGATTGTTGGTTTATAGTAGAGTTTATGCTTTATACTTCAATTTCGTGATGAATTGTCACTTGTTCATAAGAAGTCTATGACAAAAAGTTCTATAATAAAAGTTTATATTAAAGTTTGTTGCTGTTATAATAAGTCACATGATGCTACTATGTCGGTATTTTTGTTTTTATCAACACCTCTCTCTCTCTAAGCTTGTGTACATGTTTTTCGATTTTAGTTTTTTGCTTGAGTACAAGCGAGGTCTAAGCTTTGGGGAGTTGATACATTCATTTTGCATCATGTTTTTCTACTATTATTTATGTTGTTTTATTGTATAATAATGCTTTTTGGAGTAATTCTAATGCCTTTTCTCTCATAATATGCAAGGTATGCACCAAGGGGAGAATTCAGCACCGAATCTGGACCTGAAAAAGCTACGTCAAGCTACCTATTCTGCACAACTCCAAATGAGCTGAAACTCCCCGAGGACTTTTTATGGAATATTTAAGGAATATTGGAGCAAATAAGTTCCAGTGAAGGGCCACCAGAGGCACAACCACACAGGCGCGCCAGAGGCCCAGCGCTCGGTGGTGCCGCCTCCTCAGCCCACCTCTAGTGCCCATCTTCTGGTAAGTCATTTTGACCTAGAAAAAAATATGGAGAGGACATTCGGGACGAAGCGTCACTGCCTCGAGGCGGAACTTGGGCAGGAGCACTTTTGCCCTCCGGTGGAGCGATTTCGCTAGGGGAACTTCCGTCCCAGAGGGGGAAATCATCGTCATCATCATCACCAACAACTCTCCCATGTTGGGGAGGGTTGTCTTCATCAACATCTTCACAGCACCAACTCCTCTCAAACCCTAGTTCATCTCTTGTGTTCAATCTTTGTATCAAAACTATAGATTGGTGCCCATGGGTGACTAGTAGTGTTGATTACATCTTGTAGTTGATTACTATATGGTTTATTTGGTGGAAGATTATATGTTATGATCCATTATGCTATTCAATGCCCCTATGATCTTGAGCATGTTTATCATTTGTGAGTAGTTACTTTCGTTCTTGAGGTCATGGGAGAAATCATGTTGCAAGTAATCATGTGAACTTGATATGTGTTCGATATTTTGATGGTATGTATGTTGCCATTCTCTTAGTGGTGTCATGTGAACGTCGACTACATGACACTTCACCATATTTGGGCCTAAGGGAATGCATTGTGGAGTATTTATTAGATGGTGGGTTGCGAGAGTGATAGAAGCTTAAACCCCAGTTTATGCGCTATTCCATAAGGGACCGATTGGATCCAAAAGATTAATGCTATGGTTAGAATTTATTATTAATACTTTTATCATAGTTGCGGATGCTTGCGAGAGGGTTAATCATAAGTAGGAGGTTTGTTCAAGTAAGAACAGCACCTAAGCACCGGTCCACTCACATATCAAATTATCAAAGTACCGAACACGAATTAAGCCAACATGATGAAAGTGACTAGATGAAATTCCCGTGTACCCTCAAGAACACTTTGCTTATCATAGGAAACCGTTTTGGCCTGTCCTTTGCCTCAAAAGGATTGGGCTACCTTGCTGCACTTTTTCTACTACTATTGTTAGTTGCTTGTTACAAATTATCTTGCTATCAAACTACTCCATGACTTACAATTTTAGCACTTGCAGACATTACCTTGCTGGAAACCACTTGTCATTTCCTTCTGCTCCTCGTTGGGTTCGACACTCTTACTTATCAAAAAGGATACAATTGACCCCATATACTTGTGGATCATCACAGCCCTATAAAAAAGGATGGGCTAATGAGTTTTGTGTCGACCGAATATATAAACCGGGTATGTCTTCGGAAAGATAAATACTTACCGGAGTGGCCGGATTCGTGGCATTAAGGCCGACGTCTTTGGTCTCCGTGGGCCAGCTCTTCTGCGCCTTGAAGAGAAGCTTCCACGTTCCCTCATGCGTGGTGCCGAGGAAATGTTGCAAAGTCCACGGCTCCTCTGGCTTGAACTCCCACATGGGGGAAGCGCGGCACTGGCAGGGGAGGATGCGGTGGAAGAGCATGATTTGAACCACGTTGGTTAGACCAATGTTTTTCCCCAGCATGTTGGTGATTCGCATTTGCAGCGTCTGCACCTCTGTGTGAGACCCCCAGTCGTGGCCCTTCGCGGTCCAGGAGACGAGCCTCATGGGGGGTCCGGATCTGAATTCCAGAATTGCCGCCCACTTATTGTAGCGCAGCTCAGTGATATAGAACCACTCCTGTTGCCAGATCTTGACGGTCTCCATGAAGGCCCCCTTGGGTCACATGGTATTGGGCAGCTTGCTGATCATAGCTCCGCCGCAGTCCGCATGCTGACTGTCGACCACCTTCAGGTTCACGTTGAAGACCTTGATCCACAGGCTGAAGTGTGGGTGGATGCGGAGGAGAGCCTCACACACGACGATGAACACTGAGATGTGGAGGAAAGAGTTCGGGGCTAGATCATTTAAATCTAGCCCCTGGTAGTACATGAGTCAACGGACGAATGGGTGGAGTGGAAAACCTAACCCTCTAAGGAAATGAGGAAGGAAGACGGCCCACTCGCCGGGCTCCGGGGTGGGAATGACTTGAACCTTGGGGGGGGAGCCTGTGCGCGATGTTGGCGGCAAGGTATCCCGCACTCCGAAGATCTTTTATATCCTTCTCCATGACGGAGGAGGCCTCCCACTTGCCTTTGGAATCGGATCCGGCCATGGTCGGAGGAGGTGTGGTGGTGGTGATAAAGAGAGAGACATTTTGGGCACTGAGAGCATGGGATATTGGAAGGCGGACAAGGCTGGAAGGCGTGGGGAGGAAAAGAGAAATTTATTGCCCTCTTATAGGTGGTAAAAATGCCAACCATCCCCCCACTTGCGCCTTGAAGGTCGCCTATTCCCAATAAAAGCGTGCGCCGTAAACAGTTGGA
Organism: Aegilops speltoides; assembly: GCA_021437245.1. Taxonomy (NCBI): domain Eukaryota; kingdom Viridiplantae; phylum Streptophyta; class Magnoliopsida; order Poales; family Poaceae; genus Aegilops; species Aegilops speltoides. The sequence goes on from CM038141.1 coordinate 237,007,632, forward strand.
TTACCCAAATTCTATTGATGAGCAATCCCGTATTAAGTGGGCACGATCTCTATTTTGAGGGGACGGGCCAATGGGGCAGGGCCTCGAAACACAAAACGCGGGGTGTGAAAACGGTTCAAAACATCGAAGGGTCAAGTCTGACGCTTCTCCAAGAAAGTTGTCAGTAAAAGACACTATTCGTATATTTATATCCTGCCTTCACGGCTAAGGGTTGTGCTCATTATGAAAAGCTGGATACAATTCTTTTACGGAGGAAAGCCGATGTGTACTGTTTATGGAACCCGCCTTGCAATGCCAAAGACAATCTACATGCCGAACACGTCATCGAAGACTGGTTCAGGAGCTATTGTGGGAGTCCTGGACTAGGGGGTCCTCAGGCGTCCGATCTATTAGATACGGGCCGGACTGATGGGCCATCAAGATACAAGACAAAAGATCACCTCTCGTGTCCAGAAAGGGACTCCTGTATGCGTGGATGGCAAGTATAGGTGTCCGAATATGTTATTTCCTTTCTGTTAAACAGACTTTGTACAACCCTAAGCCCCTCCGATGTCTATATAAACCGGAGGGTTAGTTAAGAGGCAGGAACACAACTTTGCTAGGCTACCCAATCTAGGGTTAGCCAACTTGATCTCGTGGTAGATCAACTCTTGTAACTCCAATACCCTTCGGATATAATCAAGCAGGAGTAGGGTTTTACCTCCATTAAGAGGGGTCGAACCTGGGTAAACACTGTGTCCTTTGTCCATAGTTATCTTCGGTCCTCAGACATACAGATTGGGCCCCCCTACCCGAGATCTGCCGGTTTCGACACCGACACATAACATTCCCCAAAAGCAAAGACTTGAGAAGGCGTATAGAACAAGCTAGTGTACCTGTAAAGAGCCGTTGCTGAGTTTTAGAAAAAACAGAGACGTGCTCCTTTAGCTGGTTCGAATCCAAACCAAGACTATGACTATATATAGTGATATGGTACTTTGCAAGTAATGCAACTGACATATCCAACGTTCGCTTCTCCTCTTCTCTAGTTACTCTGCCTATCATCAGAAGCTCCGGCCATAGCAACCATGTCCGCTGGTGGCTCGTCCACCTGCTCTTCAGCAGGCAACAACCAGATATGCGCCAAGTCACACGCGTACCATCCCCTGTGGGTCTCATCACACCCCCACCGGCACACTCATCGCAGCCGGTTGCTCATTGCAACCCGCTACCGTTGGTGTGGTGCCTGACGATGCCATAGACCTAGGGTAGGGGCATAGGCATGACCTATACGCCCTACCCAAGGTCACTACCCTAGAAGCAAAGACATTCAAAGAACAACAGAGAGTATCAAAAGAAGTCGTCGAGTGCAATCCACTCGACTAGTCATCTCACTCGGGTACCCCTCCCTCCTGATATCACTCGACCAAGACAAAGCCATTTGACCATACGAGAAACCACTCGACCTAAAGAAGACTAGGAGTCACTCAAGACAGAAACGGTTAGACATTCACTCCGTAGTCTTAAAGGTCATTAAATACACTTTATAGGTGGCATTATAAGTAACACCCTGTCTTAATGTACATTGAACCCCTGTAACGGAGGTGGCTGGGGTCCTGGCGCACTCTATATAAGCCACCCCCTCCTCTGGGACAAGGGTTTGCACCCCCTGTAACACACACACCCATATTCCAGTCGACCGACTTAGGGCACTGAGATGTAGGGCTTTTACCTTCTCCGAGAGGGGCATGAACTCGTAAAACTTGTGTGTACAACCTCGCCGTAGCTAGGGCCTTGCCTCCTCATATGTACCACCTATTCTTACTATCAGACTTAATACCACGATAGTTGGTGCCCACCGTGGGGCAAAGCATCTTAGCAACTTCCAGAGAAGTTGCATTTTCTCCGATCTTCATCAACATGGTTTTTGGCGGCGGTTTGGTCGTAGGCCGCGAGTGCCGACTTGGCGCGCTCACTTTCGTCGCCGACGACTCCGGCTGGCTCCAGGAGGCCCCCCTCGACGTCGAGGCTCTCCTGATCCGTGGTTCGTCGCACTTCTGTGTGAGTGCCTTTAGCGTCCTCCTTCGGCAGCCGTCGACCCCTTATCAGTCGGTCCTCGCATTATCTTCTCACTCTGCTGGATGCCGCCGCAAGTGGTCTAGTCGATCACGGCTCCAGCGGTGGGTGAAGCATACAGTGGATCGTCAGGCGTCCACCCCCCAAGTCACGGCGATCGAGCCCGACGTATTTCACCGCGGTTCAGTCAACCTATCGACTGATTTCGCAGACACATTTTTTGAGAGCGGGAGTTGTGACCCCGCGGCAGAAGTCCTTATGGTCGACTCCCATTTCAGCTCACCTGGTTTTCGTCGCAGTGGCAGCAACGATGGCGCTGACGGCCCATCATTCGGCCATGAGGAGTATCAACCCGAACCTCTTAGCTCATATCAGAGGGCGGAGCTACACCACCGCAACGTGGAGGCTCTCCAGACCCCCATCATAGGGGAAACCGCTGAGGCTCGTGCCTTGGAGGAAGTGCGCCTGGCCACGCTGGATGAGCGCACTCGTTTGGAGAATCTCCAACATTATCTCGACGAACGTGCCCGTCTACTGATCCCTGAGTGTAGTTGACGTCCGCGACAGTTGTTTCCACCGGAAACTCAGGTATTCCGCACACCAATCCAGAATCTTGCAGCTGTTGCGTGTATCGCGCAGTCCATTCAACCGTCCCGTTCAGAGGCCAGAAGAGGCTTGGAATAGATCAGGGCGCTGCTGATGTCTACTATGCAACCTTCTTCTTGTAGACGTTGTTGGGCCTCCAAGTGAAGAGGTTTGTAGGATAGTAGCAAATTTCCCTCAAGTGGATGACCTAAGGTTTATCAATCCGTGGGAGGCATAGGTTGAAGATGGTCTCTCTCAAGCAACCCTGCAACCAAATAACAAAGAGTCTCTTGTGTCCCCAACACACCCAATACAATGGTAAATTGTATAGGTGCACTAGTTCGGCGAAGAGATGGTGATACAAGTGTAATAGGAATGGTAGATATAGGTATTTGTAATCTGAAAATATAAAAATAGCAAGGTAACTAATGATAAAAGTGAGCGTAACGGTATTGCAATGGTAGGAAACAAGGCCTAGGGTTCATACTTTCACTAGTGCAAGATCTCTCAACAATAATGACATACTTGGATCATATAACTATCCCTCAACATGCAACAAAGAGTCACTCCAAAGTCACTAATTGTGGATAACAAACGAAGAGATTATGGAAGGGCACGGAACAACCTCAAAGTTATCCTTTCTGATCAATCTATTCAAGAGTCCGTAGTAGAATAACACGAAGCTATTCTTTCCATTCGATCTATCATAGAGTTCGTACTAGAATAGCACCTTAAGACACAAATCAACAAAAACCCTAATGTCACCTAGATACTCCAATGTCACCTCAAGTATCCGTGGGCCTGATTATACGATATGCATCACACAATCTCAGATTCATCTATTCAACCAACACAAAGTACTTCAAATAGTGCCCCAAAGATTCTACCGGAGAGTCAAGCCAAAAATGTGTGCCAACCATTATGCATAAGTTCATTGAACCCGCAAGTTGATCACAAAAACATACATCAAGTAGATCACGTGAATATCCCATTGTCACCACAGATAGGCACGACAAGACATACATCAAGTGTTCTGAAATCCTTAAAGACTCAATCTGACAAGAAAACTTCAAAGGGAAAACTCAATCCATTACAAGAGAGTAGAGGGGGAGATAGCAAAGCTCGCGATACATCAAGATCATGCCAAATCAAGCACGCGCGAGAGAGAGATCAAACACATAGCTACTGGTACATACCCTCAGCCCCAAGGGTGAAATACTCCCTCCTCGTCATGTAGAGCGCCGGGATGATGAAGATGGCCACCGGTGAGGGATCCCCCCTCCGGCAGGGTGCCGGAACGGGCTCCCGAGAGGTTTTTGGTGGCTTCAGAGGCTTGCGGCGCTGGAACTCCCGATCTAGGTTATTTTCTGGAGGTTTCAGTATTTATAGGAATTTTTAGCGTCGGTGTCATGTCAAGGGGATCTCCGAGTTGTCCACGAAGCAGGGGGCGTGCCCAGGGGGGTAGGGCTCGCCCTCCACCCTCGTGGATGGCTTGGGACTCTTCTGGCCCAACTCTTTTAATCCGGGGGCTTCTTTTGGTCCATAAAAATCTTCAAAATTTGGCACGTCCATTGGACTCCATTTGGTATTCCTTTTCTCTAGAACTCAAAAACTAGGAAAAAACAGAAACTGGCCCTGGGCTCTAGGTTAATAGGTTAGACCCAATGTCGGGGCGTATCTCTGTGGCCTCGAGCACCTATGGGGCACTGGGGGCCCCTTCTAGTCCGGCAAGGGAGCGGAGGGCGTGCGCAGAGCAGATCGAGGTCAAGCGCGCGGGGGAGACGGGCAATTTTTACCTAGCTTCGGGGCTCTCCGGAGAGATAAAACCCCTACTGCTGCTTTGGTGATTGTATTCGATCTTGCTCGAGTATGCGAGCGTATGGTGGTGCTGTGGGTGTCGAATGAACCAAACCCCTTCTACGTGCGCATGGGCCTCCCTTTTATAGTCTGAAGGGGGTACCCACAGGTGGCAGCGTAGGAAGAGGGGGTAGAAAGGTAAAAACGCAGGTTGGTACAACAACAGACAACAAAGGCCCTACCTAAATGACGGCAGGGACAAGGGCATTAAATACCGTCTGGTCGCTCCAACAGTGTAAAGAAACGACCGTTAGGTGAGCCACCGGTTGCCACGATGGCACCACTGTCAGCTCCGTTTGCCACCTCGCTCCGCATGGCTGTGTAGTGCCTCGCCACGTGCCCTTGGGATGGCCTTGTGATGACACGTCGCCGAGTGCGCTGGAGTTTGGGTGGCAGCCTTGCCGCAGCAAGTGCCTTGCCGCGACCCTTTTCTTGTTGTGCCGGCAAGCTTGCCGGCCGCCGGGCCTTGCCGGGGCACGCGGGGTGCCGCGGCAAGTCTTCTCGTGATGCCCTGGTTGGCCTTCCCGGCAAGCTCCTCTTGCCGGGGCCTTCGTGTTCTTGGCTAGTACTTTGTTCTTGAATGGCAGTAATAAAGAATGGTGGAGGGCCTTGGCGGGCGCCCGGCAAGCCTTGCCGCGGGGAGCTGCGACTGCCCGTGCACAAGTTCGGGGTACTAAGGTACCTCTACTTTAGTACACCGACAGGAGCCCCCGGGCCTGGGCCATACACGGTGCCGAGCGTTGTTGGGCCAGGCCCAAAACAGTGCACGGGCACGCGTGGGCTGGGTCCGCATAGAATTGGGCTCCTTGTCATCAAGGCCTCAAGAACGCACGCTGCCGATTGCGGCGTCGTGGGAGACGTGGGTGGCGGGTGCGATCTTCAAGGCGCCCACCCCCGTGATCACTGGGCAGGGCGAGGTCACTTCATCCGTCGCCCCGTCTCCGCTTTTTCGCCACGCGGCTCCCATGCGCGGGGGGTCGTGGGCGGCGAAGGTGGAAGACTAGGCCGTCACGGGCGGAGATGGTGGGTCGGCCCCGCTCTTCTGCCCCCCTCGTGCCCTAATTGGTTGAGAGGGGCGGCCGAGCCCCCACCTTGCTCCTTTAAGAAGGGTAGAAGGGGAGCGCAAAAATCCCGCACTCCATCACCTTCCTCTTCCTTCATCTTCCGTTACTCTTCCTCCCATCTGCCATGGAGGGAGGGAATCCTGGTCCTTCTTCGGTGGCGGCGAGGGTCGCCACCAGGCAGCGCGCCTCTCCCTATCCTGCGCCTGCGGCGGCGGAGCCGGCCGTGAGGGGAAGAGGGAGGGCGAGGCATGACGAGGTCGGGAGCTTCTGGGAGAGGCGGCCGGGCGGCGCCACCCCGCCTCCGCCGGGCAGCTCCTCCTCGAGGCGGTCCACACCGGGACGACCACAGGAGTTCTTCATCAAGCTGCGCCGAGCACCTCGTCGCCGCCTCCGGCTGCCGGCCCCGTTCGCGAGCGCGATGGAACCGGATCCGCCCGAGATGTTGGAGTTGCGCATGAGGGGCTGCGGGATCAGCGGCACTCGAGCGAAGGCCAGATCCCCAGCCCCCGGCGTGATGTACTTCGACCGAGGGTGGAAGACGTCGCCAGATCCACAGCTTGACGGCGGGTTTACCTCCATTTTAAGTTAATGGAGGGCGACCTTCGCCGTCAAGGTCTTCGGGACTCCGCACCCGGCGAGATGTCTGTGTGGACAGCTCCTCCGATAGCAAAGGCCCCTCCTCGAGCGAGAGTGACGAGGAGGGGTGCGACAACGACGACGAGGATGGAGGGTCCGACTAGGCGTCGGTCGCTGCCTCGTGCGCCACCGGCGACCCAATCATCCGGGTCGCCGGCCTTCTAAACTCCCCGGGGCCGTCTCCTTGGGCGGCTGGCGTAGGGAGGCTGCGGAAGAGGAAGAGGGGCGGCGGCAAGGCCGTCAAGTCGGAGTACGAGGGCGAGGAGCCCTCGACAGCGTGCTGACGTCCCGCTGCCCCGTCCTCAAGCTCTGCCTCCGGCGCCTCCGTCTCCGCCAAGCTCCTGGCCGGCCCCCGGGAAGTTCTCTTGGTGTCTTCTGGCACCCGTAGCTCACCTAGGCGCCCCTTTTGTCCTCCCCGGCAAGCTTCTCTTGCCGGGGCCTCTTTGACCTACCTCCTGAACAGAGAAACAGGAGAGGGATTACGGGCATCTTATCTTTCATTTTGTAAGCCTTTGGGCCTTAGCTGTATTTAAAATCTGTAATCCTCTCTATCATGTTTTTCATCCTCTATGGACTTGTACTAAGCTGGGATGTTTTTTTAATGAAAAGAGGGGAACGCTGTTTGACCAAGTCCTTTACTTGATTTTGTGCCTTGTGCGCTCCCACCCCACGCTTCTAGGGACTTGCCGGGCGAACACACTTATCGAAAAGGGACATCAGCAGCCCGCTGGCGGTGTTGCTTCCGGCAAGCAACCTTGTCGGGCCAGTTGCGGCGCGCTTGCGTTGTTGAGCGGACTCGGAAACAAACCAAGGGCGCAACTTGGCCGCGACTCGGCTCCTCCGCGCACGGGTTTTACAAGACACGCTCGCTCAAGGATGCGCCCCGCCGCCCCACGCCCACAAGAGGATGCATGACGAGGATGAAAAACTTATCTCGACCAGAGCCCCGCGATCTTAGCTTGTCGGGAGGAACCACGCCTTCGCAGCCCCCGCAACTCTGGCTCCGGCAAGACCCAGGTGCTGGTGCACCTTCTTCTGCCCCTGTCGCCGACGTCGCGGCCTCCGGGGGCCCTGGCCCGTCGCGAAGGAACTTTGGCACTTGCAGCCCCCAGTGAAGCTGGCTTGCCGGGGCCCGCACGCCAGCGCGCCCCTCTAGCTTCTCCTTGTCGCTGTGATTGTAGCCACGAAAATAACTGAGACAGTGTTGTAATAAGCTATGTCTTTTTTTTTATGGTGCGACTCTGCAACGCGATGCCATGCTTTGTCCTTCGTATGTTTACACTCTACGCTTCTAGGGAACTTGCCGGTGCTAACACACTTGCTGAGTGCGGAACATCAGCAGCCCGCTGGCGGTGTTGTTTCCGGCAAGAAACCTTCTCGGGCCAGTGGCAGCGCACTTGAATTGTCGAGCGGACTCGAAACAAGTCAAGGACGCAACTCAGCCGCGAAGTTAGTTCCTCCGCCGCACAAGTTTTCATAAAGGTCGCCCCATGGCAAGGCTTGCTACGTTACGCCTCTACCCGTTGTATCCTCAGACGCTTTTAACCCCACGCTTCTAGGAACTTGCGGCGCTAACACACTTGCTGAGTGCGGGACATCAGCAGCTTGCTGGTGGTGTTGTATCCGCAAGAAACCTTCTCGGGCCGATTGCGGCGACTTATATTGTTGAGCGGACTCGAAACAAAGCAAGGACGCAACTTAACCCCGAAGTTGGTTCCTCTGCGCATGTGTTTTTCGTACAAAGGATAAACGCCGAGGGACATAACACAAGGCTATAGGACTAAAAAGTGCTCTGTACAAAAGCTCGGGTGACTTAGCTTTTCCGTCTTCAGCAATCCAGCGGGGCTGTGTTTCTTCCCTGATTTCGGCCCCCCCTTGTATGTTTTCTTCCTCACGCTGGGAACCTTGGCGAAACACGCTTGCTGGCGCGCAGACATCAGCAGTTCAGCGGTGGTGTTGCCTCCGGTGGGAAGAACTCGTCGGGCTGGTTGCGGTGTGCTTTTACCGTCGAGCGGACTCGAAGCGGATCGATGGCGCAACCTAAACATGATTCGACCCCTCTGCGCTCGGGTTCTTCATACAAGGTATGGACTCTCAGGGAGCACAACTCTGCTCATCGTCCGGCAGAGCTCGATGGCGCGTCCTCGACGGCAGTGCGGCACTCCGGAGAGGCGGGCTTGCCGGAGTAAGCGCCAGAGCCGTTCCCGCCGGGCTTAGTCTTTGGTTGGTCTGCCTTTGCCCTCTCGCACTTGCCGGTGGAGCTCGATGGTGCCTCCTCGACGGCAGCGCAGCACTCCGGGGAGGTGCGCTTGCCGGAGTGGGCATCAGAGCTATCCTTGCCGGACTTGGCTTTCTTCTTCCCCCGGGGAGCTTCAGCGGCAAGTGGCTCGCGCTCTGCGCGCCGCTTGCTTCCGGTAGATCTTGTCGGCGCAGATGAGCGCATCCTCTTGTCGCCTTGGACAGAGATAACACTCATCGGACCGGGCATCTTGAGCACATTGTATGCGAGGAGAGGCCGCCATGAACTTGGCGAAAAGTGGTCGGCCGAGTATCCCGTTGTAGGGTAAGGGGATATCAGCCACATCGAACATGACCCTCTCAGTCCTGAAGTTCAGTTCGCTGCCGAACGTCACTGGCAATGTGATCTTCCCCTTTGGCTTGCTCCTTCCCGGATTTATTCCTTGAAAGGCACCAGTTTCTTCGAGCTCGCTGTCGGGGATCTAGAGCTTCTTGAGCACTGCAGAGGAAATCAAGTTCAGGCCGGCCCCGCCGTCAACCAGCATCTTCGTGACCTTGAGGTTGCGAATTGTTGGTGAAACCAACATCGGCAAACACCCGACCGCAGTGATGCGATCAGGGTGGTCCTCAACGTCGAAGACGATGGGCGTGCTAGACCACTTCAGAGGCCTGCGTGCCTCGACGGACGGCTCCGCCAGATTCACTTCGCACCCACCGCTTGAGTTGGCGGTGCGAGGTGTGTAGGAGGCGCCGCCGTCGATGCACAACACTTGTCGCCTTCGAAACTCTTGATCGCGGCCTCATCTTCCTCCATCTCTTCATCCTCATCTTCATCTTCGCCCTTGTCGCGCCGCTGGAAGGCTCGTCTCCTGCCGCGGCATAGCCTTGCCGCGGTGCCCTCCCAGGCGGGAAGCTTCTTGCCGGATCCTCCGCCACCTCCTCGGGTTTTCCTTATCGCGCGCCATACCCAGCTTTTTGCAGCTCCGCCATCCGCTCTACTTTTTGCAGGTTTGGAGGTCATGGCCTTTGGTGCGGTGGATCTTGCAATAACGCTTGCCGGAACCATCCTGCTTGTCGGCGGCTGCTACAGCCTCGCCGGAGTCGTCGGTTTTGGCCTTGTCGGAGCCGCCTCTGTTGCCGGAATGCTCAACAGCTAGTACATCCTTAGCTTTTCTCTTCCTATTGTTCCACCTCCGGTTCTTCCTTGCCGGGGCGGCATCCTCACTGTCAGATCCTTCTGCTCCGGCATCCTCTCCGGGGATTTTCCTCCCCTCCTCAGCCCGTGCACACTTGTCGGCCAGAGCGTAGAGCTCGCTGACATCTTTGATCTTGCACATCGCCATCTCCTCCCTCATCCTGCGGTTACGCACGTTCTGATGAAACGCGCTGATAACCGCGGCAGGGTGGACGTCTGGGATGTTGCGCTGCACCTTGCTGAATCTTTGTATGTACTCCCCCTCCTTCTGGACGAGCAAGTGGAGGTCGCTCTCCTGGCCATGAGGCTCGTGGCCACCCGTGAAGGCGCCGACAAACTGATGACACAGGTCCGCCCATGAAGAGATGGAGCCGTCCGGCAAGTGCATGAGCCAAGATCGACGTTGGGCTTGAGTACCGGCGGAAGTAGTTGGCAAGGATCTTCTCGTCGCGCCCTCCGCAGCCTGCATCGCGATGGTATAGATGCCGAGGAACTCCGATGGGTGTATCCTGCCATCGCACTTCTCGCACGCGTCGCTTGAAGTTCTTGGTTTTGGGCCATCGACTTGCCGCAGCTCGCGGTGAACGCAGGGCAACTCGCCGCGCACGCAAGTCGCTGGTTCTCCGGTGCGGCTTGCCGACAGGCAGTGGGCCCAGTAGCGCTGGTCGATTGACGCGCGCTTCTCCGCACTCAATGCGAAAAGAAGCGTCTTCGTGTTGCTGTTCTTGGAGGACGTGGCGTTGATCGCGGCGAAGTTCGCGGGTCCGACGACGCGTGGAGTCGCCGCCGGGTTGGTCCGCGAGCTGGCGATCTTGGCCTTCGGGCTGGGAGTGCACGGAGGTGGCACCCCAGCCGTCTTGTCGGCGTCGGTTTGCGCGCTGGCGCTTTGCCGGGCCTCGATACGCCGGTCGCTGGGTTTGTCGCCGTTGGCGGCCGATGAGGCTGATATGGTCATCCTCCAGTCGTCGATCTTGTGCGGCGCCGGAGGGTAGTCTAGAAGCAGCTGGGCTCGGGCCAGTGCTTCCTCTGCTGTCTTGGGTGGCGGTGGTGATGAACGGCGCGAGGAGCGGGATGTGCTCGGACTCCCAACTGGATTGGGATGTGCAACACCCCGTCCGGGCGACCGTACCTCGCTCGTGCCAGCATGCGGGCGTGCATGCTGACCTCGAGCGTCCCGCGACCCACCAGCTTGGCCTTGTTCCAATGCGAGCACGGTGCTAGGAGCACCGGGGCGTTGTTGACCTTGCACCTCCTGGGAAGGGTGCGGTGTCTGCACGGTCGCCGACGCTTGCGGGGCCTTGTTTTTGGATCTGGTGACGACGCGAGACCCACCGGCGGCGCCCGCTCCTCCACCGGTGTCCACTCCACCGCCCGTTTGCTCCAGCGGTGGTGGCGGAATCGATGTAGACGGAGCGGCCACCTCCGAAGGCTTCTTCTTCGATGGCATGTTGATGAAGATCTTGAAGTAGCGCGCGCGGAGACCGGATCAGATGCTCACGACCTCGACGCCCCCCTATCTGGCGCGCCAAAGATGTCGGGGCGTATCTCTGTGGCCTCGAGCACCTATGGGGCACTGGGGGGCCCCTTCTAGTCCGGCAAGGGAGCGGAGGGCGTGCGCAGAGCAGATCGAGGTCAAGCGCGCGGGGGAGACGGGCAATTTTTACCCAGCTTCGGGGCTCTCCGGAGAGATAAAACCCCTACTGCTGCTTTGGTGATTGTATTCGATCTTGCTCGAGTATGCGAGCGTATGGTGGTGATGTGGGTGCCGAATGAACCGAACCCCTTCTACGTGCGCATGGGCCTCCCTTTTATAGTCTGAAGGGGGTACCCATAGGTGGCAGCGTAGGAAGAGGGGGTAGAAAGGTAAAAACACAGGTTGGAACAATAAGCAGACAACAAAGTGCCCCTACCTAACTCGACGGCGGGGGACAAGGGCATTAAATGCCCGTCTGGTCGCTCCAACAAAGGTAAAGAAACGATCATAGGTGAGCCACGGTTGCCACGATGGCGCCTCTGTCAGCTCCGTTTGCCACCTCCGCCCGCATGGCTGTGTAGTGCCTCGCCACGCGCCCTTGGGATGGCCTTGTGATGACACGTCGCCGGGTGCGCTGGAGTTTGGTGGCAGCCTTGCGCGGCAAGTGCCTTGCCATGACCCTTTTCTTGTTGTGCCGGCAAGCTTGCGGCGCTGGCCTGCCGGGCGCGTGGGCGCGCGCAAGTCTTCCGTGATGCTCTGGTATGGCCTTCCCGCAAGCTCCTCTTGCCGGGCCTTCGTGTTCTTGGCTAGTACTTTGTTCTTGAATGGCAGTAATAAAAATGGTGGAGGGCCTTGGATGGCGCCCGGCAAGCCTTGTGCTGGGAGTCTGCGATCGCCCGCAGACAAGTTCGGGGTACTAAGGTACCCTACTTTAGTACAGCGACACCCAAAAAATCATATAAAATGGCATATAAACACATATAAAACATCCTAGATGGATAATATAATAGCATGGAACAATAAAAAATTATAGATACCTTGGAGACGTATCAAGCATCCCCAAGCTTAATTCCTGCTCGTCGCCGAGTAGGTAAATGATAAAAACGGAATTTTTGGTGCGGAATGCTACCTAACATAATTTTCAATATAATTCTCTTTATTGTGGCATGAATGTTCAGATCCAAAAGATTCAAGATAAAAGTTTAATATTGACATAAAAATAGTAATACTTCAAGCATGCTAACCAAGCAGTTTATGTCTTATCAAAATAGCATAGCCAAAGAAAGCTTATCCCTACAAAATTAGATAGTTTGGCCATGCTTCATTTTCGTCACACAAAATGCTCTCATCATGCACAGCCCCGGTTTTAGCCAAGCAATTGGTACATACTTTTTAACGAGCTTCAACTTTTTAACCCTCGCGTAAGCCATGGATATAGCACTATGGGTGGAATAGAATATGATGATGGAGGTTGTGTGGAGAAGACAAAAAAGGAGAAAGTCTCACATTGACGCGGCTAATCAACGGGCTATGCAGGTGCCCATTAATAGATATCAATGTGAGTGGGTAGGGATTGCCATGCAACGGATGCACTAGAGCTATAAATATATGAAAGCTTAACAAGAGAAACTAAGTGGGTGTGCATCCAACTTGCTTGCTTACGAAGACCTAGGGAATTTTGAGGAAGCCCATCATTGGAATATAAAAGCCAAGTTCTATAATGAAAAATTCCCACTAGTATATGAAAGTGACAACATCGGAGACTCTCTATCATGAAGATCATGGTGCTACTTTGAAGCACAAGTGTGGTAAAAGGATAGTAGCATTGTCCCGTCCCTCTTTTTCTCTCATATTTTTCTTTTTTTCTTTCTTTTTTTTATTTGGCCTTTCTCCTTTTTTATTTGGCCTTCTTTTTTTTAAAAAAAGTCCAAAGTCTTATCCCGACTTGTGGGGGAATCATAGTCTCCATCATCCTTTCCTCACTTGGGACAATGCTCTAATAATGAAGATCATCACACTTCTATTTACTTACAACACAAGAAGAACAAAAACATGACTCTATGTGAATGCCTCCGCCGGTGTACCGGGATATGCACTGAACCAAGAGTGACATGTATGAAAAAATATGGAGGTGGCCTTGCCACAAATACAATGTCATCTACATGATCATGCAAAGAGCAATATGACAATGATGGGGTGTGTCATAATAAATGGAACAGTGGAAAGTTGCATGGCAATATATCTCGGAATGGCTATGGAAATGCCATAATAGGTAGGTATGGTGGCTGTTTTGTGGAAGGTAAATGGTGGGTACATAATACCAGCGAAAGTTGCGCGACATAATAGAGGCTAGCAATGGTGGAAGGGTGAGAGTGCGTATAATCCATGGACTCACATTAATCATAAAGAACTCGTATACTTATTGCAAAAGTTTACTTGCCCTCAAAGCAAAGTACTACTATGCATGCTCCTAGGGGAAGGGTTGGTAGGAGTTAACCATCGTGCGATCCCGACCTCCACACATAAGGAAGACAATTAAAAGAGCACCCCATGCAACAAATTTGTCACACAACTTTTACCATACGTGCATGATACAGGACTCCCAACTTCAACACAAGTATTTCTCAATTTCATAATTACCCAACTAGAATGACTCTAACATTACCACCTTTATATCTCAAAACAATTATCAAGCATAAAATTGATCATAGTGTCTAATGCACTTTCTATGATAGTTTTTATTATACCCAACTTGGATGCCCACCATTCTAGGGACAATTTTATAACCATAGAAAATACCATGCTGTTCTAAAAGACTCTCAAAATAATATAAGTGAAGCATGAGAGATCAATAATTTCTACAAAATTAAGCCACCCCGTGCTCTAAAAAGATATAAGTGAAGCACTAGAGCAAAAATTGTCTAGCTCAAAAGATATAAGGGAAGCACATAGAGTATTCTAATAAATTCCGAATCATGTGTGTCTCTCCCAAAAGGTGTGTAAAAGGATGATTGTGGTAAACTAAAAAGCAAAGACTCATATCAGACAAGACGCTCCAAGCAAAACACATATCATGTGGTGAATAAAAATATAGCTCCAAGTAAAGTTACCGATAGACGAAGACGAAAGAGGGGATGCCTTCCGGGGCATCCCCAAGCTTTGGCTCTTGGTTGTCCTTGAATATTACCTTGGGGTGCCTTGGGCATCCCCAAGCTTAGGCTCTTGCCACTCCTTATTCCATAGTCCATCGAATCTTTACCCAAAACCTGAAAACTTCACAACACAAAACTTAACAGAAAACTCGTAAGCTCTGTTAGTATAAGAAAATAAATCACCACTTAGGTACTGTTGTGAAATCATTATAAATTCATATTGGTGTAATATCTACTGTATTCCAACTTCTCTATGGTTCATACCCTCCGATAGTACTCATAGATTCATCAAAATATGCAAACAACACATAGAAAACAGAATCTGTCAAAAACAGAACAGTCTGTAGTAATCTGTATCAAACGTATACTTCTGGAACTCCAAAAATCCTACCAAATTAGGAAAACCCTGAGACATTTGAGTAAAAATCCAGAGCAAAAAGTATCAGATAAAAAGCACGTGTATGTGAATTATCAAAACTAATTTACTGAGCGCAAAAGTTTCTGATTTTCACCAGGATCAACACAACTATCACCGTAAGCTATCCTAAAGGTCTTACTTGGCACTTTATTTAAACAAAGATATAAAACATGATTACTACAGTAGCATAATCATGTGAATACACAAAAACAGTACGGGTAAATATTGGGTTGTCTCCCATCAAGCGCTTTTCTTTAATGCCTTTTTAGCTAGGCATGATGATGACAATGATGCTCACATAAAAGATAAGAATTGAAACATAACGGGAGCATCATGAAGCATATGACTAGCACATTTAAGCCTAACCCACTTCCTATGCATAGGGATTTTGTGAGCAAACAACTTATGGGAACAATAATCAACTAGCATAGGAAGGCAAAACAAGCATAACTTTAAAACTTTAAGCACATAGAGAGGAAACTTGATATTATTGCAATTCCTACAAGCATATATTCCTCCCTCATAATAATTTTCAGTAGCATCATGAATTAATTCAATAATATAACTATCAAATAAAACATTCTTTTCATGAGCCAAAAGCATAGAATTTTTATTACTCTGCACATAAGCAAATTTCTTCAAATGAATAGTAGTGGGAGCATACTCAACAAAATAACTATCATGTGAAGCATAATCCAATTGAAAATTAAAATCATGATGACCAGTTTCATGGTTATCCTTATTCTTTATAGCATACGTGTCATCACAATAATCATCATAAATAGGAGGCATGCTTTCATCATAATAAATTTGCTCATCAAAACTTGGGGGACAAAAAATATCATATTCATCGAACATAGCATCCCCAAGCTTGTGGCTTTGCACATCATTAGCATCATGTATATTCAAAGAATTCATACTAGTAACATTGCAATCATGCTCATCATACAAATATTTAGTGCCAAACATTTTAATGCATTCTTCTTCTAGCAATTGAGCACAATTACTGGAATCCTTATTTTCACGAAAGAAATTAAAAAGATGAAGCATATGAGGCACCCTCAATTCCATTTTTTGTAGTTTTCTTTTATATACTAAACTAGTGATAAAACAAGAAACTAAAAGATTCGGTTGCAAGATCTAAAGATATACCTTCCAGCACACACCTCCCCGGCAACGGCGCCAGAAAAGAGCTTGATGTATATTACGCAACCTTATTCTTGTAGACGTTGTTGGGCCTCCATGTGGAGAGGTTTGTAGGACAGTAGGAAATTTCCCTCAAGTGGATAACCTAAGGTTTATCAATCCGTGGGAGGCGTAGTTTGAAGATGGTCTCTCTCAAGCAACCCTGCAACCAAATAAAAAAGAGTCTCTTGTGTCCCCAACACACCCAATACAATGGTAAATTGTATAGGTGCATTAGTTCGGCGAAGAGATGGTGATACAAGTGCAATATGGATGGTAGATATAGGTATTTGTAATCTGAAAATATAAAAACAGCAAGGTAACTAATGATAAAAGTGAGTGTAAACGGTTCGCAACCCCTCTAACACACACGCCCATATTCCAGTCGACCGACTCAGGGCACCGAGACGTAGGGTTTTACCTCCTCCGAGAGGGGCCTGAACTCGTAAAACTCGTGTGTACAACCTCGCCGTAGCTAGGGCCTCGCCTCCTCATACGTACCCCCTATTCTTACTGTCAGACTTAGTACCACGACAGTTGGCACCCACCATGGGGCAAAGCAGCAACTTCCGGCAAGGTTGCATTTTCTCCGATCTTCATCAACATGGTTTTCGGCAGCGGTTTGGTCGTAGGCCTCGAGTTCTGACTCGGCGCGCTAACTTTTGTCGCCAACGACTCCGTCTGGGTCTAGGAGGCCCCCCTCGACATCGAGGCTCTCCCGATCCGTGGTTCATCGCACTTCCGTGCGAGTTCCTGCGGCGTCCTCCTTCGGCAGCCGTCGACCCCATATCAGTCGGTCCTCACGTCGTCTTCTCACTCTGCTGGATGCCGCCACAAGCGGTCTGGTCGATCGCGGCTCCAGTTAGGGATGGCAATGGGTCGGGTTTGGGGTGGGTGGAGCTGGTCCAAATCCAACCCATGACCCATCTTCCTACCCTCTTCCCATCCACCAAATTATCCATGGGCACAACTTGTGCCCATGCCCAAACCCGCTGGATACCCACATACCCATGGAGCTCCATGGGCATAGAAAAGTCAGCATGAAGCCTTCCCAAAGATAAAATTAACTCATTAGCATTCACTCAAAAATGTCAACATAAGGTACATGCATAATTAGGCAACAATTAATACGATGAGTCCTTAAGTGTGACATACCATAGGTTGATTCTGCAGCATATAGATTATGGCACCAGTTGCATATTGCATGCCATTTCCCATTGATTCGTTCTTTCTATTGTCACTTGCATATGGCCCCACATGTCATACGGGTATCCATTGGATATCCATGGAGCACAAACTACAACCGTTCCCAACCCGACTGTTTGTGGGTATCCATATCCATGGACCCATGGGCAGAAATGCGCTCCATACCCTTGCCCAACCGGGTCGGGTATCCATGGATATCCAGATCCATGGATAAAATTGCCATCCCTAGCTCCAGTGGTGGGTGAAGCACGCGGTGGCTCGTCAGGCGTCCACCCCCAAGTCACGGCGATCGAGCCCGACATATTTCACTGTGGTTCAGTCGACCTGTCGACTGATTTTGCAAACACATTTTCGAGAGCGGGAGTTGTGACCCCGCGGCAGAAGTCCTTATGGTCGAATCCCATCACCTGGTTTTCATTGCAGTGGCGACAATGGTGGCGGCGACGGCCCGTCATTCGGCCATGAGGAGTATCAGCCCCAACCTCTCAGCTCGCAGCAAAGGGAGGAGCTACACCGCCGCAAAGTGGAGGCTCTCCAGACCCCCATCATAGGGGAAACCGCCGAGGCTCGCGCCTTGGAGGCAGTGCGCCTGGCCACGCTGGCTGAACGCTCAATGAACGTGCCCGTCGACTTATCCCCGAGTCCAGTTGACGTCCGCGATAGTTGTTTCCACCGGAAACTCAGGTATTCCAAACACCGATCCAGAATCTTGCAGTTGTTGCGCATATCGCAGAGTCCATTCAACCGTCCCGTTCAGAGGCTGGAAGAGGCTTGGAACAGATCAGGGCGCTGCTGATGTCTACTACGCAACCTTCTTCTTGTAGACGTTGTTGGGCCTCCAAGTGCAGAGGTTTGTAGGACAGTCGCAAATTTCCCTCAAGTGGATGACCTAAGGTTTATCAATCTGTGGGAGGCGTAGGTTGAAGATGGTTTCTCTCAAGCAACCCTGCAACCAAATAACAAAGAGTCTCTTGTGTCCCCAACACACCCAATACAATGGTAAATTGTATAGGTGCACTAGTTCCGCGAAGAGATGGTGATACAAGTGCAATATGGATGGTAGATATAGGTATTTGTAATCTGAAAATATAAAAACAGCAAGTTACGTAATGATAAAAGTGAGCGTAAATGGTATTGCAATGGTAGGAAACAAGGCCTAGGGTTCATACTTCCACGAGTGCAAGTTCTCTCAACAATAATAACATACTTGGATCATATAACTATCCCTCAACATGCAACAAAGAGTCACTCCAAAGTCACTAATAGGGGAGAACAAACGAAGAGATTATGGTAGGGTACGGAACCACCTCAAAGTTATCCTTTCTGATCGATTTATTCAAGAGTCTGTAGTAAAATAACACAAAGCTATTCTTTCCGTTTGATCTATCATAGAGTTCGTACTAGAATAGCACCTTAAGACACAAATCGACCAAAACCCTAATGTCACATAGATACTCCAATGTCACCTCGAGTATCCGTGGGCATGATTATACGATATGCATCACACAATCTCAGATTCATCTATTCAACCAACACAAAGTACTTCAAAGAGTGCCCCAAAGTTTCTACCGGAGGGTCAAGACGAAAACGTGTGCCAACCCCTATGCATAATTTCATTGAGCCCGCAAGTTGATCACCAAAACATACATCAAGTAGATCACGTGAATATCCCATTGTCACCACAGATAGGCACGAAAAGACATACATCAAGTGTTCTCAAATCCTTAAAGACTCAATCCGACAAGACAACTTCAAAGGGAAAACTCAATCCATTACAAGAGAGCAGAGGGGGAGAAACATCATAAGATCCAACTATAATAGCAAAGCTCTCGGTACATCAAGATCGTGCCAAATCAAGAACGCGACACATAGCTACTGGTACATACCCTCAGCCCCGAGGGTGAACTACTCCCTTCTCGTCATGGAGAGCGCCGGGATGATGAAGATGGCCACCGGTGAGGGATCCTCCCTTCGGCAGGGTGCTGGAACAGGCTCCCGAGAGTTTTTGGTGGCTACAGAGGCTTCAGTATTTATAGGAATTTTTGGCGTCGGTCTCACGTCAAGGGGGTCTCCGAGTCATCCACGAGGCAGGGGGCGCGCCTAGGGGGTAGGGCTCGCCCTCCACCCTCGTGGACGGATCGAGACTCTTCTGGCCCAACTCTTATACTCCGGGTGCTTCTTTTGGTCCATAAAAAATCGTCAAAAATTGGCACGTCAATTGGACTCCGTTTGGTATTCCTTTTCTGTGGAACTCAAAAACAAGGAAAAAACAGAAACTGGCACTGGGCTCTAGGTTAATAGGTTTGTCCCAAAGATCATATAAAATAGCATATAAATGCATATAAAACATACTAGATGGATAATATAATAGCATGGAACAATAAAAAATTATAGATACGTTGGAGACGATCAACCGCCGAGGAGCGGAGACCGTAACTCGCCGTGTCCCGGTCGCATGAATGTAATCCACAAGCAGATCAAGAAGGGCGAGACACCATTCAGTAGGCATACAGTCCAGGGTCACATTTGTGACGTGAAGGTCATGATCACCGCTGAGATCGGCACCTAGGAAGAGCTCATGGAGAGTATGATCGTGAGTACGCCCACGACAACCACCGTCGAGCGCCTTTGCCCCTTCCGAGGGACGGGTCATATGTGCCCCAGTGGTACGATGATAGGCGTCTGTATGGAAATGACCGCAGAGTTCCAGTCAACCCAACAGAGCCTGGCTTCGACGCAAGGTCAGTCCTTGTTCAGGGTTTGGTCGACCGGAACAGAGCATACAGAGAAGGGCTGGATAGAGACAGGCCCAGTTGAAGCAGGGTCCATGTTTCTGGCCCTGAGTGTTTTGGAAGAGCCATCAGAGCCGTTGAGATCCCTCACAACTTCAGATTGGCGACTGGCATTAGTAAGTTCACAGGAGAATCAAAGCCTAGCACTTGGCTTGAAGACTATCGAGTGGCGATGCACATTGGTGGCGGCAGCGATGAGGTGGCCATGAAGCACCTCCCTCTGATGCTTGAAGGTTCTGCAAGGGCCTAGCTGAATAAGCTGGCCCCCAGGAGCATTTTGAGTTGGGATGAGTTGGCCCGGGTGTTTACAAGAACATTTGAGGGCGCCTGCAAGAGACCCGCTGGTCTGCCAGAATTGCAGCATTGCGTGCAGAAACCGAATGAAACCTTGAGAGATTATATCCAGAGATGGATCACTCTGCACCACACAGTGGAGAATGTGTCAGATCACCAAGCAGTCTGTGCCTTTAAGGAAGGCGTTCGCTACAGAGAGCTCAAACTAAAGTCCGGTCGGACCAGAGCTATGTCTCTGGCTCGGATGATCGAGATTTCCACCAAATATGCTAACGGCGAAGAAGAAGACCGACTCAGGAGTGGTAAGAACAGACCAGCCGCCCAGGAAACCGGAGGAGGAAATTCCAGTCGGCAGCAGAAGCGAAAGGCTGAGGCAGCAAGCCCTACCAAGGCAGTAGTTTTGAATCAAGGAAAGTTCAACGAGAAGCCCAAAGGGCCTTGGATCCCTAAGAAAGTGAAGGATCAAGCAGGTAATGATGTGATGGATTTGCCGTGTCATATTCACACCAAAAAGGATGAGGAGGGGAACCTGATTCTCCCCAAGCATATGACTCGTCAATGTCGACTCCTAATCCAGAGCTTCCGAGAAAGCCAACCTAGTGAAAAGGACAAAGAGTCCGATAAGGAGGAAGACAAAGACGATGATGCTGGTTACCCCAATGTTAATACCACCTTGGTGATTTTTGCTGATCTCGAGAGCAAAAGTCGATTGAAAGTCATTAACAGAGAGGTGAACATGGTTGCTCCGGCAACACCAAAGTATTCGACCAGTCCGACCACCCGCCATGCGTTGCTACCCCTGGGCAGCAAGCGTTGGTGGTCGACCTAGTCATTGGGGGCACCCGACTGACCAAGGTTTTCATGGATGGTGGCAGTGGTCTGAATATCCTGTACGCTGAGGCCCTCAAAGGAATGGGCATTCTGATGTCCAAGCTCAGCGAGAGCAACATGCGATTCCATGGAGTCATCCCAGGAAAGAAAGCCGACTCACTCAGTCAGATCACTCTTGACGTGGTTTTCGGTGATGAGAAGAATTACCGCAAGGAAAAGTTGACGTTTGAGGTAGTGAATTTCCAAAGTGCCTATCATGCCATTTTGGGAAGCTTCATGGCTCGACCGTGTTATGTGTACCTCAAGATGAAGATGCCTGGGCCCCAAGGCACGATAATGGTCTTAAGGATGGTGCGAAGATAGCAGATGAGCAGATGGCAATGTAGAGTTCCACGAGTACCAGAAGACTGCAGATCCGAGTGATTTGCTACGTGCCAAGAGGCCTGCCTCAGAGTCCGCATTTCAGTAGGCCGGCGAGACCAAGCCAGTCCACATTCACCCGACTGACCCCAATGCTGCTCCAACCCATATCCCAACGACACTCGATAACAAATTGGAAGAAGAGCTCATCCAGTTCCTCCGTGAAAACTGGGACATCTTTGCATGGAAGCCATCTGACATGCCAGGTGTACCTAGGGGACTGGCTGAGCACCATTTGTGAGTCGGCCCAAAGGCAAAATCCGTTAAGGAACATCTCCGTCAGTCCGTCGCGGAGAAAAGAAAGGCGGTTGGCGAGGAGGTGGCTTGGCTTCTGGCTGCTGAGTTCATCTGCAAGATATACCACTCCAAGTGGCTCGCCAATGTCGTTATGGTCCCCAATAAAGATAAATCACTTTGAATGTGTATTAACTTCAAGCACATCAATCGGGCCTGCCCAAAAGATCATTTTCATCTGCCATGCATCGACCAGATAGTCGAGTCAACTACGGGATGTGAGCGTCTATCCTTTTTGGATGCTTATTCCGGGTACCATCAGATCCGACTGTATGGACCCGACGATATAAAGACAACTTTCATCACCCCGTTTGGGTGTTTTTGCTAGGTTACTTTGCCCTTTGGCCTCAAGAATGCTGGTGCCACATTCATGCGCATGATTAAGAAGTACCTTCTCACTCAAATCAGTCGGAATGTGGAAGCATACATGTATGACATAGTGGTTAAGTCACGCAAAGGTTCCGACCTACTGACTGACCTCACTGAAACCTTTGCCAACTTAAGAAGATATGATATCGAGCTCAATCCATCGAAGTGCACATTCAGAGTTCCTGGCAGAAAGTTACTCGGTTTTCTTGTTTCCGAACAAGGAATTGACCTGAATCTAGAGATGATTGGCACAATCCTTCGAATGAAGCGCCCAATGCATGTGCACAATGTTCAGAAGCTTTCCGGTTGTTTGGCCGCATTGAGTTGATTCATCTCACGCCTCGGTGAAAAGGCACTGCCTCTTTACCGACTGGTGAAGAAGTCTGACAAGTTTGAGTGGAATGACGAAGCTGAAGCAGCATTTGAAGAGCTCAAAGCCCTGCTCTCCACCCAGCCGGTGCTTGCTGCTCCAGTTAGCAAGGAGCCTTTACTGCTTTATATCTCATCCATAGGACAGGTTGTTAGTACAGTGCTCACAGTCGAGCGGGAAGAAGAAGGCAAAAGCCTTCAAAGATCAGCGCCCTGTGTATTACATTTCAGAAGTCTTGACCCTGTCCAAGCAGAGATACCCTCATTATTAGAAGCTTGTTTATGGGATTTACTTGACCACGAATAAAGTTGCACACTATTTCTCTGATCATTCAGTTTTAGTCGTCAGTGACGCTCCATTGTTAGAAATTCTGAATAACAGAGATGCAACTAGTCGAGTGGCAAAATGGGCGATTGAACTCCTTCCTTTAGTTATCAAGTTTGAGGCAAAGAAGGCCATCAAGTCTTAAGCAATTGCAGATTTCCTTGCAGAGTGGATAGAACAACAGCAGCTGACTCAGATTCAGTCGGAACATTGGACCATGTTCTTTGATGGATCCAAGATGTTGAATGGCTCTGGTGCAGGAGTGGTTTTAGTGTCCCCACGAGGAGACAAGATCAGTTATGTCCTCTAGATCCACTTTGATTCTTTGAACAATGAAGCTGAGTATGAGGCACTATTGTATGGGTTGCTTATGTCTATTTCACTCGGTGTCCAGCACTTGATGGTCTACGACGACTCAGACTTAGTGGTTAATCAAGTAATGAAGGAATGGGACATCAGGAGTCTAGCAATGACCGGTTATTGCAATGCAGTGATAAAGCTAGAGAATAAATTTGAGGGGTTAGAGCTCCACCACATACCACGAATAAAGAATCAAGCTGCTGATGATCTGGCGAAGATAGATTCCACTTGGAAGCCTATCCCCAGCAACGTGTTCTTGGAGCATCTCCACACCCTGTCAGTACAAGTATATCCCTTCAAGGAAGAGCCTGCACAACCAATAAGTTCAACTGACCCTACTAAGATTGAGGTTCCAGCTGTGGTCGATTTGATCACAAAAATCTTGGTGGTCACGCCCGATTGGACGGTACCATACATCGCGTAAATTCTCAGGCAGGAGCTCCCAGAGGATGAGGATGATGCTTGCCAGATAGTCCGTCGATCCAAAGCCTTCACCGTGATAAAAGGACAGCTTTACAGAGAAAGTGTCACAGGAGTGGCTCAACGCTATATCACCCCGGAAGAAGGTCGAATGATCCTAAATGATATCCACTCGGGGACCTATGGTCACCATGCGTCCTCTCAGACCATCATGTCCAAAGAATACCGAGCGGGATTCTATTGGCCTTGAGCAAATGAGATGACAAAAGATATAGTCAACAAGTGCGCGGGTTGCCAGTTCTACTCCAACATGTCCCACAAGCCTGCGTCTGCCTTGAAAACTATTCCACTCATCTGGCCGTTTAGAGTTTGGGGGTTGGATATGGTTGGACCCTTCATGACTGGCAGAAGTGGCTTCACTCATTTGCTTGTAGCAGTCGACAAGTTCACTAAGTGGATCAAAGCCAAGCCCATCAAAAATCCTGACTCAAGCACTGTCGTCAGTTTCATCAAGGAGTTGATATTCAGATATGGAGTTCCTCACAACCTTGTCATAGATAACGGCTCCGACTTTGATTCTGATGAGTTCAAGGCATTCTGTGCGTCCCAAGGCACTCGGGTCAACTATGCATTCGTTGCACACCCGCAGTCGAATGGGCAAGCAGAAAGGGCGAATGGTTTGATCCTTCAAGGGTTAAAACCCTGACTGATGCGCGACCTCAAGCACGCTGCTAGAGCTTGGGTGATTGAGTTACCATCCGTCCTATGGGGGCTGAGAACGACGTTGAACCGGTCGACCAACTGAACCCCTTTCTTCCTGGTGTATGGCGCCGAGGTTGTGCTTCCGAGTGACTTACTACACAATGCCCCCGAGTGGAACTTTTCTCAGAAGCTGAAGCGAAGCAGGCACGCGAAGATGCAGTTGATCTCCTAGAAGAGGAACGCGAGATGGCTTTGATTCGGTTGACCATCTATCAGCAAGATCTATGTCGATTCCATGCCCGTAATGTCAGAGGTCGAGCATTTCAGGAAGGAGACGTTGTGCTCCGAGTGGATCAGAAACGGACTCACAAGCTTGCTCTAGCCTGGGAAGGTCCCTTCGTCATCACCAAGGTGCTTCACAATAGAGCGTACCACATCTACAACGTAGCCAAGAATATGGACGAGCCACGTGCATGGAATGCAAAGCTGCTTCATCCTTTTAATACCTAAAATCACTCGACCCGACGAGTTGTAATAAAAGTACTTCAGCTTGCTTACCAAAGGCAAGATTTTTACAGTATCTTAATGATTGATCCCCTATAATCATTTGTGTCCGAATCCCCAATGGGTGGCTTAGCCGCAAACCTGATTCACCTAAGTTAAAAAACACTCCGAGTGGAGAGCAATCCTCGCACTCGGGGGCTTAGCTGCGACCCGTACTCGCCTAAGTTAAAAAACAATCCGAGTGGAGAGCAATCCTCCCACTCGGGGGTTAGCTGCGACTCCGTACTCGCCTAAGTTAAAAAACATTCCGAGTGGAGAGCAATCCTCCCACTCGGGGGCTTAGCTGCGATCCTGTACTCGCCTAAGTTAAAAAAACATTCCGAGTGGAGAGCAATCCTCCCACTCGGGGGCTTAGCGGCGACCCCGTACTCTCCTAAGTTAAAAAAACATTCCGAGTGGAGAGCAATCCTCCCATTCGTGGGCTTAGCTGCGACCCTGTACTTGCCTAAGTTAAAACATATTTTGAGTGGAGAGCAATCCTCCCACTCGGAGGCTTAGCTGCGACCATGTACTCACCTAAGTTGAAAACATTCCGAGTGGAGAGCAATCCTCCCACTCGGAGGCTTAGCCGTGACCCCGTACTCGCCTAAGTTAAAAAACATTCGAAGTGGAGAGCAACCCTACCACTCAGAGGCTTAGCTGCGACCCCGTACTCGCCTAAGTTAAAAAATACTCCGAGTGGAGAGCAATCCTCTCACTCGGGGGCTTAGCCACGACCCCGTACTCGCCTAAGTTAAAAACATTCCGAGTGGAGAGCAATCCTCCCACTCGGGGGCTTCCCGTACTCGCCTAAGTTGAAAACATTATGAGTAGAGAGCAATCCTCCCACTCGGAGGCTTAGCCGTGACCCCGTACTCGCCTAAGTTAAAAAACATTTCGAGTGGAGAGAAATCCTCCCGCTCGGAGGCTTAGCCGCGACCCCGTACTTGGCTAAGTTAAAAAACACTCCGAGTGGAGAGCAATCCTCTCACTCGGGGGCTTAGCCGCGACCCCTTACTCGCATAAGTTAAAATACACTCTGAGTGGAGAGCAATCCTCTCACCCGGGTGCTTAGCCGCGTACTCGCCTAAGTTAAAAACATTCCGAGTGGAGAGCAATCCTCCCACTGGGGGGCTTAGCTGCGACCCCGTACTCGCCTAAGTCGCAAAGGTCCTCTGAGCTACATCACAAGTACAATGTACGCTCCATCCCGATCCGCAAGGACGATGAGGTGTCGATTGAATACATCGTCAAAGCTGCACCACGAGTACAATATACGATTCATCCCGATCCACATGGATGACGAGGTGTCGATTGAACACAGCGTCAGAGCTGCGCCACAAGTACAATGTACGCTCCATCCCGATCCGTAAAAACGAAGAGGTGTCGATTGAACACATCATTTGAGCCATTCGACGAAAGGTGAAAAGATCAAGTTCACTCGAAATAGAAAGACATTCAAAAGCGATAAAGGAAAAGCCATCGTATTCAAGGGAAACCAAGTTCAGATAAAGCCCGCAAAAGTTCAAAACCGCAATGGGCAGAAGTACTCATGCATCAAGCCTGAAAGAATTAAATGGTTACATAACCACTCGACATTCCGAGGCAAATAAAGGTGGGGCATAATGTTTGTTCACTCGAAAGGAGGAGGACTTGCTGGATTGCAAAAGCTGTCAAGGTCGATGCTGTCTGCGATGCGAGTGGCGGCGTCAAGGAAAGTGTCGATAAAGGACTATAAGCTGAGCTTCTTGGTGTTGGCAACCTTGAGAGCCTCCAGCTTGTCCTCTCTGACGTCCTTGCAGTGCACTCGGACCAACGACAGAGCAACATCGGCGCCACAATGAGCAGATGACTTCTTCCATTCCCGCACTCGACTAGGGATTTGATTTAGTCGAGTCATCAGAGACTCGAGATCCTGTGAGAGTTCGGCCTGAGGCCAGAGTTCAGCATCAATCCGCGTCATTGCCACCTTCAAACGAGCGAGATAATCCATAGCACTGTCCAGATGAGACTCTAATCGCAGCACATTCATTGCAATGTCATCTTTGACAGGAGAGTTTATGGGGTCGAAGTCTTGAAAAAGTTCTGCTTCGAAGTCTTGACAAAGTTCTGCACAGTCAAAAAGTAGCGAGTAGATAGTTTAACAAGGCGTGACAGTCAACATCAACAAATCAGTCGAACAAAAGGAAATACCTTCAAGCTTCAAGACCAACTTCGCAGTGAGCTGCCCCAGATAAGCCTCCAATTTGCCCTTCTTGACCTTGAGACTTCCAACATCGTCAGTCAAGCTTTCCTTGTCCTTCTTCAGCCACACAACCTCCTGGTTGGCTTCATTAACGGCTGTATTCAACTTGGAGTTCTCCTCTTCCAACTTGTTGAATGAGGCCAACATCTTGTCAGCGAGTGCCATTTTCTCTCGCGCCTCCTTCTGAGTGCGGCAAGGTCTTGATTCTTCTTCTCCAGAGCCTGCTTCATTTTCTCTAAAGAAATAACATTCTTCGGACGAGCTTGGAGTTAATGGTTTTCACTACGCACATCTGTTCGAGTGGAGTTACTCAGTTCAAAAAGACTAAAGAAAAGAGAGAGAGAGAGTCATAAGCAGGACAGTCAATGGATTGTTACCTCCCATGGTAGCCGCTTCGTCCTGGGCCTTCTTGAGATTCTTCTTGGCCAGCTCGAGATCAAAGTTAAGGCTGATCTGCTACTTCTCCAGTTCGGAAAATTCGGCTCCAAGATCACAAGACTTTTGTAGTTAGCAAATAAGATATGTCAGTCGACGGAAACAAAAGTCAATCACAGCAAAAATTGCTCTAAGACTACAGCCGAATCAAACATTCAACAGTAGTCTCGGGGTCTACACCCAGTGGGTGCACTTGGGGTGCCCCCACTGGCCCAGTTTTACACTCGGGATAGTCTGCCCAACGTGAGTAAAAAAACAGATTCTCAGTCCCAGCCGACTACCAGCAGTCGACCATGGTCTCGGGGACTACACCCAGTGGGTGCACTCTACGGCCCCCACTAGTCCAGTTTTATACTCAACTTAACCTAGTCGATTAAAGTGCAAGAACTATTCAACACTAAAACAGAACACACAGTGGGTGACTGGATGCGAAATGCAGACCTATGATAGACGCACATAAAAGGTTCCAAAGCACTCATCCAAGGACACCTTACAGACAATGAAGCAACAATTGCAACTACCACTAGTCAACAGATCAGTCGGAAACTAACTAACCTTGACGTTGACTTGCAGAGTGGTGCTGGCATTGTAAGCAACCTGACTGGCCTCGTGCACCACCTTCATCTGCTCCATCACGAGGTTTACCTGGATAAGGGTCTCCCTGGCGGCACTCATCGGGTCGTCTGGAGTGTGATAGGCAGCGAAGAGCGATGATGGCAGTGCAGTCGGAGCGGTCACTAGATCTGAAGCATGGAGTTGTGCGTGCGTAGCAGAGACCTGAGCAGTCGACCCCGAAGGACGGTCAGTCGACAGTGGATTGGCAAAGTTAACACTTGTCCGAGCGAGATCTCTGGATCGTTGGAGCACCTTCTCTGGAGCCGAGGTCGACTGAGGCACCTGACCCTCAGCCGTCCTCCCGCTTGAGGCCCTGCCCCTCCTTCTCCTCTCTTTCAGAGGCACTTCTTCCTCATCATCCGGAAGCTCAATGACATCCCGCGGAGCTGCAACAAAAAGAAACCACAAGAGTTTAGTCGACCAACAACCCTGTGAGCAGAACAAATTCAAGATGGCAAGAGCATACCAGCTTTGGAGGTAGCCGCGTCATCAGCCTCCTCATCACCCGGGGCCTTGTCAACATCCATGGAGGTCGCAGAAGTTGTTGCACTGAAAAGTTTATAAACCATTTGGTCAAAGTAGAAGTATGAGTCGGTAGAAGAAAACGCAAAAATATAGTACACTCACCCAGAGGCAACAGGAACGTCCATCTTGATCTCGGGCAAGGTCTTCCGAGACTTCGAAGGGGCGACCTTCTCTGTTGGCTCCGGAGTCAGAGTCCGAGTGCGCTTTTGTGCTTGCGTACTCGGAGCCACAGTCTTGCCACACCCACCTGCCGGATCTTGGAGTTGCTTGGATCGACGCTCTATGCAAGGTGGTGAGTCGACTACCTCTTCGTCATCCGCACTT
This sequence comes from Aegilops speltoides, assembly GCA_021437245.1. Lineage (NCBI taxonomy): Eukaryota > Viridiplantae > Streptophyta > Magnoliopsida > Poales > Poaceae > Aegilops > Aegilops speltoides. The sequence continues at coordinate 237,036,560 of CM038141.1, forward strand.
CCTCATCGTCATCTTCTGGAGATTGCCACTCGCCGCTCTCTTCTGCGCTGTCCTCTCCCTCCTGGTCTTGCTCCAGGGCTTGTTCACCATTGGGCATTGAGTACATCTCAATATATACCTACAAGACAAGAAATCAATCAAACATCAGTCGGATTCAGAAACAATTATAAGATAGATTGAAGTACACTTGGTAGCAAGAATCAGACCTTGTCCGGCTGGTTGTTAGTGTCGAATGGATCGACTCTCTTGGCTCCCCTGGGGTTGTCCTGGTTCCCGGCAATGCCCTTCAGCCACAGGGCCACAATATCATCTGTAACCTCCTCTGGGTAAACCCGAGCGGTGTCGTTAGCACCCGAGTACATCCACATTGGGTGGTCACGAGCTTGGAGCGGCTGGATGCATCGACCGAGAAACACCTCCAACAAGTCCATGCCAGTTACACCCTGAAGGACCAACTGGACTACTCTCTCGACCAACATGTCTGTCTCTACTTTCTCCGCTGCAGTCACGATCAGTGAAGAAGGCTGTTGGGCACGATCTAGGGTCAAAGGGGGAAGACCGGTCGACTGAGCGGGGGTCGCAACATCCTGGCAATAGAACCTGGTCGACTGCTAGCCCCTGACCCACTCAGGAAGTGTCATGGTAGGGAAAGTGCTCCTCTTCCTCATATGGATCCCTAGACCCCCGCACATCTGGATCACGTGCGTCCTCTCATCACTCGAATTTGCCTTCTTCACGGTCTGGGGGCGAATTGTGAAGATGTGTTTGAAGAGACCCCAGTGCGGTCGACAACCCAGAAAGTTCTCACACATGGACACAAACGCGACAAGATAGGTGATGGTGTTGGGAGATAAGTGGTGAAGTTGGGCACTGAAAAAGTTCAAGAAGCCCCAGAAAAAATGATGTGGAGGAAGGGAGAAGCCACAGTCGACATGGGTAGCAAGGAGGACACCCTCACCCGACCGCGGCTGAGGCTCTGTCTCCCCCTCCGGCAGCCTCTCGGCCCCAACAGCAATCAAACCGGAGGCGGCCAGCTCCTCCAGATCCTCTGGCCGGAGCGAAGATCGGATCCAATCGCCCTGGATCCAGCCCGGCGGCAACGCGGACCTCGACGACGACCCCCAATTCATCTTCTTGCCTTTTGCCGCCCCTGTCGCCTTTTTCACATGCTCCAGCGCCGCCGTCTTGTCCTTCACCATTGTGGCGGGGCGACAGCATCGAGGGCGAAGGAAAAAGATGAAGTGGAGAAGTGGAGAAGGAAGAAGGAGAATGAAGGCGCACAGTGCAGACGCCTTGGCCCCGATGCCTTTTAAGGACCCACTTCCGAGTGGCTGACGTGTGGACCCGAGCAATCCTGTCAAATCCCGCAACGGTCGTGCACCGGGTACATGGTGAAAAAGGTGGCGCAGAAATCGAGGCACCCGTGTCTATCCATCCCGCTTACTACGGCGCGCTCCGCCTCCCTCGCTTCCCCAAATTTTCGACTCCTGTGAGATCTGGGATACGCAGTAACCAATCGCGCCAAAGATTTCACATCAGAGTAACACTCGACGAGTGCCAGCATAAGTCCACTCGACAACTTCTGACTCGATCAAGGCGACTAAAACAAAGCCTTAGTTTCAGCGTGGGCCTCCAATCCAGCGTGGGTACTGTGAAGTACGAGAGTCTAAGCAATACCAACTTCAACCTTCTTTCCACTCAGACCTCGATCCATTCGGGGGCTAATGACGATGCCGTAGACCTAGGGTAGGGGCATAGGCATGACCTATACGCCCTACCCAAGGTCACGACCCTAGAAGCAAAGACATTCAAAGAACAACAAAAGAGTATCAATAGAAGTCGTCAAGTGCAATCCACTCGACCAGTCATCTCACTCGGGTACCCCTCCCTCTTGATATCACTCTACCAAGACGAAGCCATTCGACTATACGAGAAACCACTCGACCTACAGAAGACCAAGAGTCACTCAAGACAGCAACGGTCGGACATTCACTCTGTAGTCTTAAAGGTCGTTAAATACACTTTATAGCTGGCGTTATCAGTAACGTCCTATCTTAATGTACATTGAACCCCTGTAACGGAGGTGGCTGGGGTCCTGGCGCACTCTATATAAGCCACCCCCTCCTTTGGGACAAGGGTTCACACCCCCTGTGACACACACACCCATATTCCAGTCGACCGCATCAGGGCACCGATAAAAAGGGCTTTTACCTCCTCTAAGAGGGGCCTGAACTCGTAAAACTCATGTGTACAACCTCGCCGTAGCTAGGGCCTCGCCTCCTCATACGTACCCCCTATTCTTACTGTCAGACTTAGTACCACAACAGTGCCACTGCTGCAAATCACGCAGAGTCATCCGTCGTGTCTCAACTACAATCCTTAACCCTAGCCGAGTCTTCTACAAATGCCCAAACCATGGGGTAACAATATGTTTAAGTGTTGTTCGTCTGCTTTCAGTTGCTAATTTTTTAATAGTTTCGTTGATGATCTTCCAATTCAATTCAGGCAGAAAAGGGAATATTCGTGTGATTTTTATTTCTGGGAAGTTGCAGATGTGGGGGAATGGAAGTACACTGATTATTTGGTTAGTCGAGGAATCACAATACCAGCAGGTTGGGTGTTGGACAAGCAACTGATGGAACGACAGAAGAGGAAGATCAGAGCAGAAGGTTAAAGATGTAGTTCATCTATTCATGGCCAAGCAACAGCTACCGAACGACCTTGATAGAAATGAGGAGATGAAAGAGCTTGTGAAGATAATGCGCAAGATTGTTGTGCTCTGTAGGATGATTGTCTCTTTATTTGTAGTGTATGTAGCACTCATGATGTATTCAGTGGCTATGACATAAGCACTTTACTGAAACTAGTAATGAATGAAACCTGTTTAGCAGGCAGGGCGTAGTGTCGTGAACATTTAGTGGTTTTATTAACAGAAATCTGTGGGTATCCCCTTTTGCTCATAAATAAAAAAAAGAGGCCATTTTGCTAATAAGTAAATAAATTAGCAGAGGCCCTATCGGGTCAGCTTTGTTCCCATTCGAAGACATCGAACAAATTGCACTCCAATAGCAAAATATGTCATCAAATACAAGTTTCACAGCCAAATATGAGTACAACTAAACAACAATGTCATCATGTTTTAGTCGTCATACAATCACCATACACAAATCAACATACATAATAAGTGATGTTCTCACAGCAAAATACTAAACAACAATTTCATCAGGTTTCAGTTGTCATAGCGAACACAATTTCACATAGTAGATAAAAGGTCGTCTTCTCGTAGGAAAATACGACAAAAGAAATCTAATCATCATCTGCAGCAGCAACGTCAACATCTTCGCCATGTGTATCAGTCTGAATCGTAATCCCCCAAGTGTCATCTTCTTCTTCATCTTAAATGTCCTTGAACGTTGGCATCTTATTGATCAACTCTCGTATGTCCACCGCCCGACAGGGAATTTTTTCGCCACCATTATTGACATGATGAATCTTCTAAATCAGGAGCAGTGTACGCATCATCTTGTTGTGCCACTTCATTAAACAGATTCCTCTGCTCAAACCTTTGCAATACGATCCAGTCATCGCTGCATGCATATGTGTCTTCCAAGAAAATTCTATGTGTTGCTTGATTTGCCAAAATAAAAGGCTCATTGGTCTGGTACACCGCCTTGACATTGATGGATTTGAAATAATCATCAGCTCTGGGTTTTGCGATCCTGCAAAACAGGTTATACCAACGATAGCACAACAGAACCACACACCGATGAACCTCGAAACTGGATATATACTGCAACTGAACAATGTCTGTTATGTTAGCATACATTTCAGTTGTCTCTTCACTATACTTATCCGTGCTCATGATGGTACTATTTTGTGTCTTCCTGCCTTCGTTGCGTGCAAGGGTGTTGTAGCGCACATCTCCAACAACGCAAGATTCATAATGTCTTACCCGAGTATCAGGACCCATTTCTAGTGCTTAAAGGGCATCATTAACTGCCTGCCCATCCTCCCGCATCTTCTTAACCTATGGTTAGAAAATAGACAAGCTGATCATCTTAAGTACTCAATATATTAAAAAAATTGACAGTGCAATTCAAAAGCTTACATTGCTCTTGAACGATTTTGCAAATCCTGCCATAACCTGTTTGGCAATGTTTCTTGAATTTTGCAGTAGTAACTCCTTTTTGTAGATGCTGCACAACATATTGATCCCGTCAAACATCTAAATATATAAGAATGTGCTGCCAGTTTAGTAGATCATGATGTATAAGCTGCAGTACTTAGCACTTCCTCGATATAAGGTAGAATCTCAGGATAGTTAATCAACACATACCAAACCATTTTGTCCAAATCTTAAGGTTTGTCGTCTGGTCGACTCTTCCCTATAACTCAAACAGAATAATCAAAAACATTGAGCCCGGGATTGTCTTCACCCACCTCTTTGCTAAGCTGATCAGCTATTTCAATGTATTTTGAGCTGTCAACGCTTCTGTAGCAATGTAGGCCTCTGCAATGGAACCCTCATGTCTAGCTCTATTCCTAACATTGCCCTCGAAAGTGCCTAGTCGCCTTTCAATAGGGTACATCCAACCATACTGTACTGGACCTTTAAGTAGTGCCACATCTGGTAGATGAATAGCCAAATGCACCATCACATCAAAGAAGGCCAGAGGATATATCTTCTCAAGGTCACATAGGATAGTTGGTATCTTGTCTCTAAGATGCTCCAACACATATATCCTGATATTTCTAGTACAGGGTTCCCTGAAGAATTGTCCCAACTCTTGCATCGCTCAGATAAGTCGTATGCCCAGTCCTCTAAGGATAACAGGTAAAACCCTTTGAAGTAGGACGTGGCAGTCATGAGTTTTCAACCCTTGTACCTTGTTTCCATCTACACTGACTCTCCATTCAGGGTTGGAAGCAAATCCATGTGGGAATCTCACACGTGATAGGACCTGGCAGAATTCTTTTCTTTTTACCTTGTCTGAGACATACAAAGCTGGTGCCATATCCCGTGATGCATCATCATCTTCCACCTGCAAATCCTTTCTGATACCCAGGTGTGTCAAACCAATCCTAGATTTTAAGGTATCTTTCGTCTTCCCTTCAATATCAAGAAGTGTGCCGATAATGTTGTCACATATATTTTTTATTGATCTGCATCACATCAAGATTTTGCCGTAGATCCAAATGTTTCCAATACTCCAAGTCCCACAAAGTGGACCTGCATGTAAAAATAATCTCTCTTCTCCCCTACCATGCTTCCTTTTCCCGCTACCATTATCAGGATGGTTTCCTAGTGTAATATGCCTGATCTTCTCTAATTCCAGTTGCAACTCATCGCCGGTGAGCGTCTTTGGCGCATCACGGTTTTCATGCTTTGCGTTGAACACATGTCATCGGTATTTTGCAGGACACGCCTTGTCCTTGGCAAGGAAACGACAGTGCCAATGTAACAAACCTTGCTAAGTATTGCGTATGATAGCGGATTCTTGTCACAGCGAATGCATGCATTGTAACCATGTGTCGTTCGGCCTGACATAGTGCCCAAAGTCGGATAATCATGGATGCACCAAATTATAATGGCACACTGAAAGTGCGTTATATCGACTAGAGGGGGGTGAATAGGCGAATTTTACAAATTCGCCACTAAGGAAATTATAAGTGAGGAATTTCCTAAGCGACAAACTACTAGCAGCGGAATAAGTACTCAGGTTCAAGCATAACATGGCAGTAACACAATCATCATGATGAAATGAAACAAGCACAGAGCACAGGTAGCGTGTAAATAGGGTAAGCAGGCTGAAGACAAAGTGACTGAAGAAATAGGATTGAGGAAATAGACAAAGTTTTCAGTCAAAGTCTTCAAACAGTAACGACTAAGTACATCAACACATGAATGAGGAAATGAATGAGTTGAGGAAATAGAACCAGTAGCTTGGTGAAGACGATGATTTGGTAGACCAGTTCCAACTGCTGTGACAGTTGTGCGTCAGGTTGGAGCTGCTAGGTATTTAAACCTGAGGACACACAGTCCTGGACAAACAGTCCTCATCGTATTCCCCTTGAGCTAAAGACACACAGACCTTGCCCAATCACTCGTGGTAAGTCTTCAGGTGACTTCCAAACCTTGACAGACTCAGTCACTCAGCGATCCACAATTCTTCTTGGACGCTCTAAACAATGATGCCTAACCGTCTGGAGGACGCACAGTCCTCAAAGGTAACAAGTGTCGGTTCCACACAGGAACAATCTCTTCAATGATGCTCAATCACTTTGGGTTGTAGGTGTTTGGGTTTGGGTTTTCCTCACTAATGATTTTCGCTCAAAGTCCTTGGAGGATGGGATGCTCTCAATGACAAGTTTTAGTTTCTCTGGGAGCAGCCAACCAGCTAGTGGTTGAAGGGGTGGCTATTTATAGCCTAGGGAGCTGCTCGATAAGACATAAATTCCTTTCAATGATATGACCGTTAGATGGACAAGATATTTTGGGACAGCTGGCGCGTAGCCCAGCAACATTCGGAAATTTGAGCTCTCAAATTCCTCAGGGCTATCATGTTCCTCACTTGTAGGCAATTCACGCTGGTGAATTCCTAACTCCTCAGTCAGAACAAATTCCTTAGAGAACAGAAGATCTTCGTCTCTGTCACTGAAGAAATTGACTGAACTCTACGAGATTTCCAATGGCTTCACTCGAAAGGATTGGGTAGGTGTAGGATTTGAGATGAGCATCACTTGGAAAGTGTTTCCTTAGTTTTACCTCGACCCCCTTTAACAGTACGGTGTTTCCTATGACTCAACAAAGATAAAATGAAACTACGAAAACAAAAGTCTTCACGCTTCATAATCCTCGCTTCAATATCAAATTCTTCAAAGCCACACCAATTTCCTCACTTTCAAAGTCTTCAAGAAAACCAAAGTCTTCAACTGAAGACACTCATTTTTAGGGGTCGACTTCCATCATAAATATCAAACTCCTCATAGACTTATAGAACCTGTGTACACTCACAAACACGTTAGTCCCTCAACCTATAAGTCTTCAATACACCAAAATCACTAAGGCGCACTAGATGCACTTGCAATCTCCCCCTTTTTGGTGATTGCTGACAAATAGGTTATGTTTTCAATGGGGATAAACATACGAAGTGTAAATACTGATATTGAGGAATTTGATTGCAAGATATAAAAGAACTTCCCCTGAAGATGTGCTAATTTGAGGAATTTGCTTTGGATTGCAAATGCACATTGTAGAGTAATATCATCGAGATCTTACCCTATATCTTGTAATTCATACACGCATTTAACATATAATATGAAGAATTTGAAATGCATGATGAAATATGGTGTCTGACAAAATTCAGCATGTGTGCATTAAGGTACTTGAGGAAATAAGCATGCAGAAAGCAGTTCGGAAGTATCAAAGCACCATAGGACTTAAGTTTACAACTCGATCAACAAAAACTTTAGAAACGCGGAGTTGTAACTAAGCAAAAAAATGCCCATATATGAGGCCCGCTTGAAGACTAACCCAAATTTCTTCTCCCCCTTTGTAATTGAATGACCAAAAGGTACAAAAAATGAGGACTAATGCCCCTGAAGAATATCATCATGATGTCGATGGAGGAGCGCCAGCGTTGTTGGGGCCGTCCATTGAGATAGGGTCTGCCGCAGTGTTGTCCAAATCTTCAGCTTCATCCGTCTCGCCCGATGAAGAATATGAACTTGTGACTAGTTGAGGAACTTTGACTTTCTTGAATTTCTTCAAAGGTGGTTGTGCGCAGTCAGAGTCCTGTTGAAACTCCATCTTCTCGAGATCTGCATCACTTTAAAGATGAGACGGAATAGCCCAAGTGCGGTCGAAGAATTCATGCAGATAGTAGTGATTATTTTTCATAGTATTTTGCCTGACAGTCAAATTCTGAAGGATTGAGCCAAATTGACGCTTGACCCACTTGTGATTATGATCGACCTTCTGATGAAGACTTAGAAGAAGCTCACAATCAGTCATCACTCGAGGAGCAGTGGCTTGAGCAGTTGGCTTTGAAGCTTTTGCACCAGAGTCTTGGGTTGCAGAGTCATCATTGGTGGAACAAGATGCAGCTTTGCGAAACTGACCATCCAATGGACGAGTGCCTTCATCAATAATAGCAACTTTGCCTTTTTCATCATCTGAAGTAATGGCCCTTTTGAGGACTTCAATAGGAGGCAAATAGCTTAGGGGATTTTGGAAATCTGCCTTGTAATGAATTGAAGACCTTGTTTTGATGAATCTCATAATCCATGGTGCATAGGATTCAACTCAAATGGTGATAGAGATACATCCGCCAAAGTCCTCATGAAGAAATCATGATAATTGATGGGAATCCCATGAATGATGTTGAACAGCAGATTCTTCATGATGCCAACAACTTCCTCTTCTTCAGAGTTGTGGCCTTTGATCGGACTGAGGGTTTTGGTTAGAATGCGGTAGATTGTCTTGGCACATAAAGAAAATCCTTCACTAGGAAGGAGGTTCTTGGGGCTTGGCCGGCCTTCAAAGGCTACATCAGCACTTGCGTCATATGATTTGGAAGATCAGGTTCTTCGTACATGAGCCTTGCGCCTTCAGACGGAGGGCTGACTAGAATGACATGAAGTAATTCAGAGGCTGGGGCTGTGTAATGAGTGTTCTCAGTCATCCAGTTAAGCACCCATGAGTTCACATCAGCCACATTTCTAGTACATAGAATTGAAGAATTAGCTCTTCATTCTAGTCATAGACGTCAGTGCAGAAATTCAATAGCCCAGCTTCATGAAGAACACTCAAGACTGGATAGAAGCAAGGAATGGACACCATATCAACATCAGGAATTTGACGGTGCTCAAATACCTTGTCCTTATGAAATAACTGTGAATAATAGAAGCTCATTTGGCTGGCAGTCCAGAATGGCTTGCGTCGAAGTCTTGCTGAGTCCTATGGATTGATATCCGTGAAGAAATGGTGCTCACCAAAGAAATCGTCAGCCTTGAATTTTTGTCTTTTAGCATGAGGGTTTTGCTGCTTGGGCTGAAGGTTAGCGGTTGAGGTCTTCACAACCTCTTGGAGCACAACTTCTGGAGCCACAGACTGAGGAGTTTCAGCGGCAGTTTCAGTGGCAGCAGTCTGGGTCTCCATTTCTTCAGCTTTAGTAGGTGGAACTTCTTCAGGAATGGAAAGAAGTGAAGTTTTACGTCCTCCAGATCCCGTTTGAATTTCTTCACTTTGCACAGGGGACTGAGGAATTTGATGTAGAGGAGTGGTCAATGGTGAATAGGATGAAGTCTTTCCCAATAGTCATCATTTAGCACATGAGTTGTTGAACCAAGATCCACATCCTCTTCCATTTCTTCAATGCCCGCCTCTTCAGCTGTGAACCGAGGCATGGGCGATGATACTAGTGGTGTGGAGATGACATCATCCACAACAATTTCTTCATCCAACTGCTTTGAAGAAGCAACAGAAGGATTTTCCTCATCAATGTCCTCTGGAATGACATAATCTTCACAAAATGGGACAATCTCCTTTGGTGGCACAATAGAGATTGGAAAAACATCAATGGGGCTAGTGAAGGAAATTGCCAAAGTCTTCACTTTATTGGGAGTTTAAGACTCTGCAGTCGTTGATGCTATCCTTTTCTTCACAGCTGCCCTCTCCACAGTCTTAGTTTTCTTCACTTCTGATGCAGAAGGAATCTTGATATTCTTCATCTTTGATGACTTTGCAGGAGGAGCAGATGAAGTTAGTTTAGTGTCTTCATGCATGACTGATGCAGCCGCCCTGGTATGTTTAGTTTCTTCAGGCGCATCAACAGATTCTTCAACTGGCCTCGGTTGTTCTTCAGGAGCAACATTGGAGGTTGCCCTGACAAATTCTTCAGGAGCTGGAATTTCTTCAGCAGCCCTGGTACTTTCAGTATCATCAGCCACCTTATTTTCATCATCTATGCTAGCATTTTCTTCAGTGGGCTAAGAAGATGCTTCAACCTGATGAATTTCTTGTTGTGATGGAGTTGCAACTTTCAGCTTGAGGGAGTTTGAGAGTTTGATGAATCTGACTTTGGCACCTCGCCAGAAGTTCTTCAGGAGACATGTTCAGAACATTGTTCTTCAGAAATCGCTCCTTCTTATACTAAGCTTTCTTGACTTGCACCCCCTTTTCAAATTTCCATTTTTCTTCATTGATGAATGTCCTTAACATGTGACTTTGACCGGGAATGAGGTTTATCTCAGGCAGAGGAGTGTTGGGATCCTTGTGCCATAGATCAATGAAGTCAAGGATCTTCTTCGGATCAAGCATGAGAGGCACAACACTGCCTTTGGCTCTAGCGTCCCTTTCTTGCCTATCTTTGATGATTTCAGCAAATTCTTCATCATCAGTTTCATCATCCACAGACGAAACTTGGAACACCTCTTGCTTCTTACGAGGACTTGGCTTCGAGCCACGTCCAGCAGTGACTTTGACCTTCAACAGAGTTGGACCTGTTGAGGACTGTGGTGGAGCTGAGGAACTTGCAAGATGCATAGGTGTTGAGGACTTTGCGGTAGCAGTTGAGGATTTCATGGCAACAAAGGGAATTGGTGCTCCCTTTGAAGAGGATGCCTGAGGATTTTTCCCTGAGGGCATTGCTGTTGATGAACTCGGCTTCACAGCTGATTTCCTTGGTAAAGCCTTCCTAGGCTTGCTAGCAGAGGCCTCGGCAGCAGCAACAACAGAATCTTAATTGAATTTCTTCACTACTTTTTTGCTACTTTAGCTAACTTGGCTTGGCTCTTGGCCATTCTTTGGGAAATTCCTCACCGTGCCTGATGCTTGAGGGTTCATCTTTTTGGCCTGGAGCCAATGGAGGTCTTGAACATGGACGGTTAACAACGAATTTTCTTCATGTAATTTGGAGTAACATAACAATATTCCCTCCTTTCCTTAGCACATCTTCTCTCAATTCTCTATGTGCGCACTTTGCGCTCATTCTTAGTCTCTTTTCCATGAGTTGCTTCATTAGGAGTACAATGTTTGTCTCTGGCCTCTTTCCTTCCTTTTGAGGTCATTTACCATCAACCATTTTCTTCACTTGAGGATATTGAACAATTGATGTTTCTGAGGAAGTATGCAAGTTATCGTCGAGGAACACTACAATTGAGTTAAGTTGATGAGAAACTAGTGATTCAGCAACAGTCATTTTGTACCTGTGAACAGAGTATAGGTGCGAACAATTTGGAGAGGTCATATGTGTTCTCAAAAAATATTTAAAAGACTCAAGTGTGAGGAATTTGACCATGGGTTTCTTGAGGAATTTCACTACGCGTTATTGACTTAGGTTCCAAAGTTGTATAGATTTGACAATCCACACAATTGAGGAATCTTGACGAAAAACATAGCTTAGAGAAACAAATCAAGGTACTGATGCAACTAGGTGTTTATGGATTGGGAAGTTGAAGAATAAACACCTTTTGAAGATTTTTTGGAAAACATGAGAATCAAAGTAGGGCAGTAAAATCAGGTTTTATTTACCCTAGACAAAGAACACGACCAGCTGGGAGTGGAGTTGGAGAAGTTCATCCGTTCAGATCTCTCACGCCCTAACTTGGCAGTGGGAGACAGCTACGGCGGCGGCAGAGTGAAGATTTCTGCGGCCGGCGCGAGTACAATGGCCACGAGGTCGAGGCAGTCAAGCTCTTCCTCACCGGCGATGGTGGAGTCTAGCGGCGTGCTAGGTTTGAGAGCTAGATATAGGAGAGAAGTTGTCGAGCGGAGTAAATGAGGTCTGAGGAAGGGGAGGGGTATTCATAGCCATGGTGAAAAACTGCTCGTCCGAAGAATTTGGACGAACATGCCCCTGGCCCTTACTCTTCCAACGACATGTGTCACCCATGTATAGAGAGGTAGAGATCATGGATGAGTAGTTTAGTCCGTCATGGGATGCGGAATGGTTTGAGCGGCAAAAGCCAAAAATTCAGATATGGAAATTTTAACGTTCAAGGACATAGTGAAGATTTTTAACGGGTTTCAAACAGAACGCACATGAAGAATTTGGTCCAGTCACATTCACTTAGAAGAAAATCAACTTTAAGAATAAGCAATAAGTGAATGTGTTGAGGACATGAAAACAAACACACACACACACACACACACACACACACACACATATATATATATATATATATATATATATATATATAGGCAATCAATAACACCAGTCAAAAAGTTGAAGAAATTGAAAAGTTGAGGAATTTGAACATTTGAAGAATTTGCAAAATAGAAAAAAACTCAAATTGAAGATTTTTAACTTTTGTTGGTGGCGTGACCCACCGTATAAGAATGATGATTTCAGATGCCGCGTACAATTGTCGTAGTGCTCCGAGAATCAAATTCTTCAGTAATTTCTTCACACTTAGAGGGTTAGTCTTCATTGATTGAAAAAGAATGTTACTTCGTGTGTTGCACATCTAAGTCATCAATTTTGCATAAGTGTTAGCATGTGTGTACTTTCAAAGGACATTCAAAAATTCTAAGATATTTAGCTCACACCGCAACTTGCTAAATCTCTTCTCATGCAAGGGCCTTGTGAAGATATCGCTAGCTGTTCTTCAATCTTCACGTGGTCGATGGACATGTCGCCCTTCAACACATGATCTCAAAGAAAATGATGACGAATCTGGATGTGCTTTGTCTTCGAGTGCTGAACTGGGTTATGAGCAATCTTGATGGCACTCTCATTGTCGCAGTAGAGTGGCACATTCTTCATCTTGATGCCATAGTCCTTGAGGGTTTGCTTCATCCATAGCAATTCAGCACACCAAGAACCAGGAGAAATGTACTCAGTTTCAGCAGTAGAGAGTGATACACAGTTTTGCTTCTTCGAGGACCAACATACTAAGGAACATCCATGGAAATGACATGTGCCTGATGTTGAGTTGCGATCCACTTGATCACCAGCATAGTCAGAGTCAGAATATCGAATGATATCAAAAGCCGAGCCTTGGGATACCATAATCCAAGTGTTGGAGTGTGAGCTAGATATCGAAGAATATGTTTCGCAGCCTTATGGTGTGATTCCTTTGGTGTAGCTTGAAAACGGGCACACATGCAAACACTAAGCATAATATCTGGCCTAGATGCACATACATACAATAAAGAGCCAATCATGGAGTGGTATACCTTTTGATCGAAGTCTTTACCAATTTCATCGGTGCATAGATGGCCATTGGCGGGCATAGGGATTTCGACATCTTTGCAATTTTGCATGCCGAATTTCCTCAGCACATCCTTGAGGTATTTCTCTTCAGATATGAAGATGCCATTGCGTTGTTGACGAATTTGAAGACCTAAGAAGAATTTTAGCTCTCCCGTCATAGACATTTGATATTCCTCACTCATCAAATAGGCAAATTCGTCACTGTAATGCTGGTTAGTACAACCAAAGATAATATCATCAACATATATTTGGCACACGAATAATTCATCATCATAGGTTTTCGTGAAAAGAGTTGGGTCAAGAGAACCGGGTTTGAAGTCTTTCTTCATGAGGAACTCCTTCAAGGTATCATACCATGCCCGAGGGGCCTGCTTGAGGCTGTAGAGGGCCTTGTTGAGTCTGAAGACGTTGTCAGGATGCTTAGTGTCGGGGAACACAAACAAGGGTGTGTATTTCCCCTTGAATCATGCACGGATGATGAAGCCTACATGCACGAGAGCAAGATCACAGCACCGAGGTCAGAATGGAGCACAAGGGATTAGTCCTTCAAAGGATCGGTGTGCAGCCCAAGAAGAGCCGGAAGGGCAAGATATTGTAAAGGGAAAAAGACCCTTGCCGGGTAGGTGAGCCTGGTGTAAGTGCATCTAGTGTCACCCCTAGTTGGTTTTGGAGTATTGACGACAAACCTGGTTGAGGGACTAATGTGTTTGTGAGAATTGCAGGATAACACAGGTAGTAGTCCCTCTTTGATACGGCTTACCTACCGGAGATGACCCCTAAAAATGTGTGAAGACATTGAAGACAATGGTGGTCTGTGAAGATATTCACATTGAAGACTATGACTTAAGAAGACATGGAGTGAAGACTATGGAGCGCGAAGACTTAGTGGTTTCGTTGTTTCCTTTTCTTTTTGTTGAGTCATAGGAACCACCGCACTATTAAGTGGGGTCCAAGTGAACCAAGTCAGAATGACTGAAGTGATGCTCAACCAAATCCTATGTCTTGGAGCGAAGACAATGAGAGCAAATCTTATCCTGAGTCAGATAAGTCAGATTTACTTGTAGCCCAAGTCAAGCTGCCGTGTGTGTTTGAAATCTGAACGTTGTGACACGTGTCAGTTCCTTAGTGACACAGGGTCATTTCGGACAAATCCGATCGGGTTGCCCAGTGGCTATAAATAGCCCACCCGCTACACCATAAATGGGTGGCTTCTCAAAGTTAGTACACGACTTTTGTCGTTTGAGAGCAAACCACTGTCGAAGCTTGATAACCCACAAGTGTAGGGGATCGCAACAGATTTCGAGGGTAAATTATTCAACCCAAATTTATTGATTCGACACAAGGCGAGCCAAAGAATATTCTTGAGTATTAGCAGTTGAGTTGTCAATTCAACCACACCTGGATAACTTAGTATCTGCAACAAAGTATTTAGTAGCAAAGTAGTATGATAATAAAGGTAACGGTGGCAAAAGTAATGTTTTGGGGTTTTGTAGTAGTTGTAACAGTAGCATCGGAAAAGTAAATAAGCGAACAACAATATGTGAAAAGCTCGTAGGCAATGGATCAGTGGTGGATAATTATGCCAGATGCGATTCCTCATGTAATAGCTATAACATAGGGTGACACAGAACTAGCCCCGGTTCATCAATGTAATGTAGGCATGTATTCCGTAAATAGTCATACATGATTATGGAAAAGAACTTGCATGACATCTTTTGTCCTACCCTCCCGTGGCAGCGGGGTCCTAGCAGAAACTAAGGGATATTAAGGCCTCCTTTTAATAGAGAACCGGAACAAAGCATTAGCACATAGTGAATACATGAACTCCTCAAACTACGGTCATCACCAAGAAGTATCCTGATTATTGTCACTTCGGGGTTGTCGGATCATAACACATAATAGGTGACTATAGACTTGCAAGATAGGATCAAGAACACACATATATTCATGAAAACATACTATGTTCAGATCTGAAATCATGGCACTCGGGCCCTAGTGACAAGCATTAAGCATAGCAAAGTCATAGCAACATCAATTTCAGAACATAGTGGATACTAGGGATCAAACCCTAACAAAACTAACTTGATTACATGGTAAATCTCATCCAACCCATCACCGTCCAGCAAGCCCACGATGGAATTACTCACGCAAGGCGGTGAGCATCATGAAATTGGTGATGGAGGATGGTTGATGATGACGACGGCGACGAATCCCCCTCTCCGGATTCCTGAACGGACTCCAAATCAGCCCTCCCCAGAGAGATTAGGGCTTGGCGGTGGCTCTGTGTCGTAAAACACGATGAAACTTTTTCTCTCATTTTTTTCTCCCCGAACGTGAATATATGGATTTGGAGTTGAGGTCGGTGGAGGTCCAGGGGGCCCACGAGATAGGGGGGCGCGCCCCCTATCTCGTGGACAGGGTGTGGGCCCTCTGATGTATTTCTTTCGCCTAATAATTCTTATTAATTCCAAAAAGTGCCTCCGTGGATTTTCAGGTCATTCAGAGAACTTTTCTTTTCTACACATAAAACAACATCATGGCAGTTCTGCTGAAAACAGTGTCAGTCCGCGTTAGTTTCATTCAAATCATGCAAGTTAGATTCCAAAACAAGGGCAAAAGTGTTTGGAAAAGTAGATATGTTGGAGATGTATCAACTCCCCCAAGCTTAAACCTTTGCTTGTCCTCAATCAATTCAGTTGATAAACTGAAAGTGATAAAGAAAAACTTTTACAAACTCTGTTTGCTCTTGTTGTTGTAAACATGAAAAGCCAGCATTCAAGGTTCAGCAAATATTATGAACTAACCATACTCACAATAACACTTAGGTCTCACATTTACTCATATCAATAGCATTATCAGCTAGCGAGCCATAATAATAAAACTCGGATGACAACACTTTCTCAAAACGATCATAACATGATATATCAAAATGGTATCTCGTTAGCCCTTTCTGAGACTGCAAAACATTAATGCAGAGCACCTTTAAAGATCAAGGACTGACTAAACATTGTAATTCACGGTAAAAGAGATCCAGTCAAGTCATACCCAATATAAACCAGTAGTAATGAATGCAAATGACAGTGTGCTCTCCAGCGGGTGCTTTTTAATAAGAAGGGTGATGGCTCAACATAAAAGTAAATAGATAGGCCCTTCGCAGAGGGAAGCGGGGATTTGTAGAGGTGCCAGAGCTCGATTTTAAAATAGAGATTGAATAACATTTTGAGCGGCATACTTTCACTGTTAACGCAATAACTATGAGATGGCTGTATCTTCCAGACTACATGCATTATAGGAAGTTCCCAAACAGAATCGTAAAGGTTTATACTCCCCCAACCACCAACAAGCATCAATCCATGGCTTGCTCGAAACAACGAGTGCCTCCAACTAACAACAGCCCTGGGGGAGTTTTGTTTAATTATTTTTATTTGCTTTGATCTTTTTGGATCATGGGACTGGGCATCCCGGTTACCGGCCCTTTCTCGTGAATGAGGAGCGGAGTCCACTCCTCTTGAGAATAACCCACCTAGCATGGAAGATATAGGCAGCCCTAGTTGTAACATGAGCTGCTCGAGCATACAAAACAGAATTTCATTTGAAGGTTTGGAGTTTGGCACATACAAATTTACTTGAAACGGCAGGTAAATACCGCATATAGGTAGGTATAGTGGACTCATATGGAACAACTTTGGGGTTTAAGTAGTTGGATGCATAAGCAGTATTCCCGCTTAGTACAGGTGAAGGCTAGCAAAAGACTGGGAAGCGACCAATTGAGAGAGCGACAACAGTCATAAACATGCATTAAAATTAATTCACACCAAATACAAGCATGAGTAGGATATAATCCACCATGAACATAAATATCATGAAGGCTATGTTGATTTGATTCAACTACATGTGTGAACATGTGCCAAGTCTAGTCACTCAATTCATTTAAAGGAGGATACCATCCCATCATATCACATCATAATCATTCTAATAGCATGTTGGCACGCAAGGTAAACCATTATAACTTATAGCTAATCAAGCATGGCAGAAGCAACTATGATCTCTAAATGTCATTGCAAATATGTTTACTTCATAATAGTTGACTCAGAAACGATGAACCCATCATATTTACAAAAACAAGAGAGGTCGAGTTCATACCAACTTTTCTCATCTCAATAAGTCCATCATATATCATCATTATTGCCTTTCACTTGCACGATCGAACGATGTGAATAATAATAAGAGTGCACGTGGATTGGACTAAGCTGGAATCTACAAGCATTCAACTCAAGAGAGAAGACAAGTAATATGGGCTCTAAGTTAAATAAACAATCATGCATATGAGAGCCACTAAACATTTTCAATATAGTCTTCTCGACCCCCAAAGGAAAGAAAAGAAAATAAAACTATTTACACGGGAAAACTTCCAACAAGTAAAAAGAAGAACAAGAAATCTTTTGGGTTTTCATTTTAATACTACTACAAGCATGAAAATTAAACTAACTAATTTTTTGGGTTTTTCTTAAGGTTTATCAAACACACAAGAAGAAAACTAGAAAAAGAAATTTAAACTACCATGGATAATACAATGAAAGAGTATGAGCACCGACAACTAGTGTGTGAACATGAATGTAAAGTCGGTGAGAAATACGTACTCCCCAAGCTTAGGCTTTTGGCCTAAATTGGTCTAGTACCAAGGACTGCATGGCTGATATCCATAAGTGAAACTGGGGTCGTACTGAGATGCAGCGGCAACCGCCTCCTGAGCTGCGGCGTGTTGGCGAGCTGCCTCCGCTCTCCCCTCATGTTCAGCTGCTTCCTCCCTGGTGACAACATATCTTCCTTTTGCCTGATAATCAAAAAGGTAGGGAGCAGGAAGAGTAATATGGACGACATTGCGTCTGTCATAGGTTAGTCGATATTGGAGGAATTGTTCATTCCTCCCAAGAAATTGATGACTGACCATAGCTTCATAATCCAAATAAATAGGAGGTATTATCATATCTCCCTCTCGTGGGGCTATATTAAGATAATTAGCCACACGGGTTGCATAAATTCCTCCAAATAAATTTCCTTTTCTACTATTGTTCTGCAACCTACGCGCAACTATCGCCCCCAAGTTATAACCTTTATATGCTAACACAACACTCTTGAGGACACACAGAATAGCAACACACATGTGACATGCTTCGTCTTTACCGTTAATGCATCTACCAATAAAAAGAGCAAAGTAATGTATAGCAGGAAAATGAATGCTCCCTATGGTCGCTTGTGCTATGTCCCTATATTTCTCCACAGTAATACTAGCAAGGAAATCTCTAAATTCATATTTGTGAGGATCATTAATATTACCCCACTGCGGGAGTTTGCAAGCAGTTGTGAAATCCTCTAAATCCACGGTATAAGATGTATCATAAATATCAAATATGACACTAGGAGAATTACGCGCACAGTTATATTTGAACCTCCGTACAAAAGAATCGCTTAAGCGATAGTATCGGACACTTATCTTGTAAGAAGTCCTCCAGCTCGGCATTACGCACATACGCGTCAAATTCCTCCTTGAAGCCTGCTTCGAACATAAAATCATCGGATGGCCACTCACAAGCTCGTACATCAGCGTCCCTCGGCAATTCAACATCTTGCTCACGTATAGCAATCATGGGCCCTTTCTTCACCGAGGAACCACCTTGGTACATTCTCCTAGACATAATTCTTTTTTGAAAAATTTCTGAAATTTTAGTAACTTCAAAATAAAAGTGAATAAAACTAAACAAGATTGGTAGAAACTACTCCTACAAGTTCCTAGAGCCTATATCATGCATTAGAATTGCTTGGGACCTCATAAATTTGACATGCAAGCTCAAGAACATGGTCACCTATGCAGAAAAAAATTGCAATGAATAAAGCACTAGAACAAAAACTAATTGGACCAATGGAGGAGTCACATACCAAGCAACAATCTCCCAAAACAGTTTTGTAAATGGAGCTTTGAGCAAGGAGATCGAAAATCACAGCAAAATGAGCTAGAACTCGTGCTTGAGCTAGATGGGGATTTTTTTTGGGTAGAATATGAAGTGTGTGGGTGCTGGCATAAGTGGAGGGGGGCCACCAAGGGCCCATGACACAGGGGGCGCGCCCAGGGGGAGGGGGCGTGCCCTCCACTCTTGTGGCCTGGTGCTTGCTCCTCCTGAAGTGTTTTTAGTGCCTAAAATCCTCAAATATTCCATAAAAAATCTACTTCACGTACTATTTTTGCTTCATTTATTCTAAATGACCCTGGAGCATCCTACGGACATCACCATGTCAAGAGTCCATTTGGCAACTGATACGTGCGACATCTACTTCACATACACAAAGGTGAATCATCTCCTTTACACGTGCTCACTTGACACTCTCGAGGATGGTATACTACTTGACACTTCTCCCGTGTGCATGCATAGGTATTGTCGGAACATCATAGATGTCGAGGAGGAGTGCGAGCACAAGTGTACGTCTACACCATCCGCGAGGGAGGCATGGAAGAGAAGACGAAAGAAAGGAGAAGAAGAAGACGGAGCGGCTGCTGGAGCCTGGTCGGATATCCGGACTGCCGTCCGGATCATCCGGGCTCAGCCGGATCATCCGGGTCCTCCTCCGGATCATCCGGATAACTGCGTACGAAGACACCCGAAGGCCTCGTGTGAAGCCGGATCATCCGGGTCCCCTCCCAGATCATCCGGACGATGGCCGGATCATCCGGACCCCCATCCGGATCATCCGGGCTTTGCCTGCGTGCATGCCTCCAGGCCGAGGCCCGTGTACCCATTCGCCCCTTGGGCTATAAATAGACCTCCTCCACCTCCTTTCTAGGGGAAGCAAAGTGATAGCTCATTTGTGTGTGAGCTTTGCTCCTACATATCTCTACTCTTGAGAGAGAGAGACCACTACTCTATTGGAGGCCAAGACCTCCATCTAGGAGAAGATCATGCAGGATATCATCAAGACCCCCTCGTGGGAAGATCCATCTAGGATATCATCAAGACCTCCTCTTGGAGATGAACTTTACCATGTATCTTGTTTCGCTTTGATTGTTCATGTACCTTGTGGATCTTGTTTGTTTGATTGTCTAGTGGTGTGTGATTGGACTTGTTCTTGAGTGTTTCCCCTTGTGATTTCTCCCCATTCTTCTCCGTGTTCTTCGTGCTCTTCGAGGGATCCCACTCCAAACGTGAAAGATCGGCCTACACCGGGTTAGCCCCGTATCATATGGTATCATGAGCCACGTTGAGCACGTTTTGGAGCCCCTACCCCATGTTTTCTAGCTTGATTTTGTTGATTTCGTCCAAAATCCGAAAATCCCCACCAAAAATAGCTCCAAATTTATTTGTGATTTGTTGGTTTGATGATGTTTTGTTGATTTTGATCCGTGGATTTGCTTGGTTTCAAGTGGATCTACCATCTCCCCAAGTTTCCCCACCTTCCATCCACAAAATCTCCTCAATTTTGCCCCTAAAATCATCCATTTCCGCCAAAAAATTCGTTCCCGAGAGGAAATCCCGAGCAGTTTGACCTGCCCGGATCATCCGGACGTTCTCCCGGATCATCCGGACACCTCCCGGATCAGCTGGACCCTCTCCCAGACGTCCGGATAACCCACGCACCCAGAAAACAGAACCGGAGCTGACGAACCCGGATCATCCAGATGTACACCCGGATCATCCGGACATAGCCCGGATGAGCTGGACCTCCTCCCGGATGTCCGGTTAACCCTGAAACTGACACGGCTGAAATTTTGTTTTGGTCATAACTAATTCATCCGAACTCCGTTTTTGACGTTCTTTAGCTCGTTTTGAAGATATTGACACCCCCCATCCCACAAAAATACCATCAACATCATTTGACTCCATCAAATATTTGGAACTTTGGCATCTTTGCCTAGGGCCACCACCACATCATCCGCATTACCACCACCGACTTCCGCAACCTAACCCATTTTGTTCACCATAGCATTAGTGGTTGCTTGAGTAGTGATTGGAGTCTCCTAAGGTGTTTCAGCTACTTAGGGAAAATTGCTTCTTCATCAACCACCACCACCACCTCCGCGTAGACGTGTCCACCATACATTTCCACCCCAACTTAACCCAATTTTGTTTGAATTGTGGCTTGTGTCTCCTAAGGTGTTTCGGCTACTTAGGGACGGCAACTTCAACTCGGACACGTGTATAGCCAGCATTCCACTTCCGCATTTCCAAGTACAAACCACCACCGCTTTTCGCTACCACCATTTGACATTTGCCTTTGAGATTTTGAGTTTGCGGTTTTTTTCCGTTTCCTAGGGTGTTTCGGCTAACTAGGAATGGGTCGACTTCGGCAACACCACCTCTCATCATCACCAAGGACGGTATCCTCGACGACACCATTGTATATTACCCTTGCAATTGCATTGATAACCCCTAGCCCATTTTGCGTTACTTGCTATCGAGACTAGCCATTTGAGTATTGCCGGCAACGTGACTTGTGCACATTAGTGGTCTATACCTTCCATTACATACATACCATATCATCTTGGTATCATATCATCCATTGTGTTTCAAGTTTGTTCCCGCATATACACAATTGCTATCTTGGTTTGTGCATTGTGCAAAAGTGGCCATACAAAAAAAAAAGAGAGAATAAGCTTTTAAGCAAAGAAAAAGAGTAAGCAAAGAGATTGTAAGCAATAGCCATAGCATCAAAATATATCATATGGTATCATATTTGATCATCTTGTGAGAAACACCGGGAACCATACATACATAGCATACTTGGGATAGAAAGTTTATCCATTTTGCATCTTATAGGTTGTGCACAAGTTTCGTATCCGCCTATTGAGCAATCGTGCTAGCGTCTCTCTTGAGTTGTGCAACACGAGCGTTTTCCGTGGATTCCACATTTTGTGCTCATTCCTTGGTTGCACGACCCCATTTATCTATCCGTGTGTGTGTTTCCGTGTTCCACATATTGCTATTGGTCTACTTGTTTCGCTTGTGAATTTGTGAATCTCTTTCAACATTATTGACTCTTGCTAACATTTTGCATCAAAATTTTGTGCCACTATCCTCACCGAGCTCTACCATAAGCTTTACATGATAGGTGTGAGTGAACAAGTCCGGTACCAATTCCACTATTCTTTCATCTCACATTGAGTGAAGCGGGATACATTCTCAACTTTGGGAAAAGGTAACTTGGTATTGTTTATCTCATTTCCTACTCACCTCTACTCGAGTCTTGTGATGGATAGGCAAGGCATTTCACCTTTGGTCTACAACAACAACGACGAGTTTGATGCCACGAAAAACAACTCCGATGCTAAGATGCAAGCTAAAATGGAGGAGATCAAAGCCCTCATCAAGTCCTACAAGCAATCTTCCTCATCTTCGAGAAGACGCCCAAGAGCACATCCTTCCGAGCTACCATCTCCGGCAAGATCACTTCGGCATTAACACCATCACCAACAAGAACGTGAAGGTCAAGAGCTCAATGCCAACAACCGCTCAACGACTTCACCATCTCCCTTGGAATCTTCACCAAGCGACTACAAGGCATCTTCGCCTATGGACATATGGCATCTTCGCCAACAAGCACCCCAAGACTACGCTCAAGAGAAGCTCCCCAAGCTCAAGTCCGCAACTTCCATGAGCTACTACGACCTCGACACCAACAATGAGATTCCTTTCTATGGGACTCAAGAACCCGAGGAGTATCTCGAGTGGGAGCGCTTAATGGACGACTACCTCAAGCTACATCAAGTTCCTCCCGAAGATCAAGTGAAGTGCGCCACAAGAAACTTCCATGACTACGCCTCGACATGGTGGCTTCACACACCTTCGGAGTACTACGACATGAGTTGGCCCAAGACGAAGAGAGATTTGCGGCGATAGTTCGTGCCTCCAACCTACACGGAACAACTTCGACGCCAATTGGAGAACACCATCCAAGGATGCAAGTCCATTGACGCGTACTTCAAGGAGATGAAGATTGCCTTGCGACGAGCCGGCGTGGACGACCCCATTTCGATGAAGTTCCACTTCATGATGGGATTGCACATCGACATCTCCAAGACCATCTTCCTCGAGAACTACAAGTCCATCGACGACTACTACATTGGTGCTCTCAAGGCGGAACAAGAACTCATGAAGGCCAAGGCTTCTCCACCCCAAGCACACTTCGCGGCGACCAAGCTCTACGACAAGCATGAGGCTAGTACCACCATGATGTCCAAGCCCGACGAGCTCCAAGACGATGCTCCCAAGTTCAACTTCACCACCACCACTCTTTGTGGCATTGATGGTGCCGAGTCTACCACGACTCTTTTCAAGACGGTGCGGCGACGAGTACGACTACGGAGACCGTCAAGGACCAAGCTTTGGAGGCGAGCGACAAGGTGGCGAGCGAGGATGATGCTTCCATCTTTGGAGGCGAGAGTGATGATGTGCCATCTTCGGCCTTCATCAACGGCGATGGTGACGAGATGATCGAGCATGGGATTTTCCCTTTGGTCATGGAGGAGAGTGATGATGTGCCTTCTTCGGCCTTCATCCACGGCGACCACGACGAGATGGTTGAGCATGGGATTTTCCCTTTGACCACGATGACGTAAGATGACTTGAGTGACTTGTGCCACCATATTGAGAGTGAGAGTGACTTCACCACTAGTCTCATATATGAAGAGTTGCCCCAATTCCCATGTGAGGAGAGCCACAACCCCCACCACTTGAGTGAGATGAGTGACTCCACCATATGTGAGATTGAGTGCACCTACTTTGAGGGAGTGAGTGAACCACCACATAGAGAGGGTGAGATAGTTGATAGGTCTCATGAGGCCATTTGCATTTCTAACAACTTGACCTCTACCTCTATTGTGTCTTCTCATTTGGTGCTAGGTCCCATTTATGATGACGCGCCGATCCTTGACGATTTCGTCCTCCCTTTGGACAAGACGATGGTCATGGTGGAATATGATGCACCACCCACATGGTTCCATCAAGATGATGATATTGACCACCATTTGGTCTTTCTCACCTCACCTACACCACTTGAGTGGAATGACAAAGGTAACAAAGGTGACGGTGATGCTCTAGTCCCACTAGTGGACATTCTTGACATTGATTGCTTGCATGATGTTGATCCACCTATTGCCATGCTTCATGCTAGTATGATTTCCCCATGCGATGATTTGCCCATTTATGATGAGTATGATGATTCTCTTGTGGAGTCTATTAGTTGTGATGCCATGTTACATAGGATTTCTTGTGACAATTCTTTAGGTCACATCATGTTTGATAATCCGCTTGACTTGTCATATGCTATGCATGAGATCAACCATATGTCTTATTTGCAATCTCTTCATAGTGACTATGCATATGCCATTAAAATAAACCCAATTTGCACTTATGGCATAGATGACAAGCCCATGGTTATTGGCATTTGTTTTTCTTGTGATGATATTGATATGCTCCCTTTGCATCATTTATCTCATATGCCATGCCATGACCACCTCGCTTTGGATATGCATTGTTTTGGATGTTGTCCATTTTCTCCATGTGATGTTTCTGATATTGCCCATGCGGAGACCCCCATAGTTTCCTCATGCATTTTAGGAGATTATGATCCATCCCATTCATTGGATGATCCAGATACTTGTGTGCACCATATGCTCCCCATGAATAAACATGCTATTGATATGCCATATACTTGCATTCTCAATTTGTGTCCCCATCGTGTCATACACAATAACTATTCTTTCATGATGGATGACATGTTCTTATACCATGCATCAAATTTCTTTGAGCGATGCTTATCTTGTGCTAACTCACACGTGCACATACACATCATGATGGATGATGTGTACATTTACCACGCGCACAATTTCTTTGGTTTGTGTCTCTTTTGTGTAGGTACCCATGAATACTTGTCAACCTCGCAATCCCACGAGTTGACAAAACGAGCTCTAGAGAGCAACGATGACTTGGGATCACGTGGATTGTCTTTCCCACCGCTCTCTTCGCGCAAACACTTCGCGCATTTCTTTTACATGTGCCTCACATGGTTATGGGTTATTGTCCATTACATATTATATGCCCATCTTGCCATGTTCACTTTGCATGATATGCCCATTACTATGCCTTTGCCATGCATTTGTGACCCATGCTTTGCATTACACATGATGATTGATTCTAGTACTTTTATGTGTATTTGCAAATTTGGTGGAGATATCTCTTGTTATTGCCATGTTTGCTTCGTGCACCATTCCTATGATGATACTTTCATCTTGCTTTATGTCCATGCTTGTGATATGTCATGTGCATTGTCTGTGCCTATTATTTGCTCACATGACATGATTACCATGCTTTACTCTAGTGTGTTGCATCTTCGCTCCACTAGTTTGCACGACTTGATCTCTATGCTTGCTCATGTTGCATCACCCATGATTCATACTTGCTCATTTCATGCGGTTGATGACAACCATCTATATGCCTTGCACATGATTCATATTGCTTCTTGTCATATATCTCCATGTGTTGCCTCTCTCATGCTAAATGACTTTCCATGTATTGAGTGCAACAATGCTTATAGTCTTGCTCATGAGATTGCCCCCATAGCATTCTCACATATGTTTGGAGATTTTGACATATTCCTTGTGAAGCATGCTTTTCTTCCTTCTTTGCACCATATACCTAGTGCCATGAAAATAGCCATTGTTACATCATATTGTTCATGCACTTGTTCTTCTAATGGTTATGTACAAGAGAAGAGAACCATCATGATGGATGATGTGTTTATCTACCATGCGCATATGTTCTTCATTTTGTTGTGTGCATGAGTAGGATACTTGGACTTCGTGTCGACTTCCACTTCACGTTAGTTGACCATTCGAGATCTTGAGAGCGAGCCTCATACACTCGATCACGACACGCTTCTACACCATACTTCCTACCACTTTGGCATTGTGAAGAATGCACAAGGACACATTTTCAAGGTGACATCCTTCTTGAGCTTGGATATTGTGGATCATACTTCATGTGTTGCTTGCACCATATGCACGCATGTTCGAGATATTGCTTTCACCCATGATTGCCACATTTCCATGCTTCATGACATATACACCTTGTGTGCTGCATCCAATTCTTGGACTACTTGCTACTACCATATGGTTGGTTGCACCAATATCATTTCTTCACATGTGCCATGTCCCATTGATAGCTACATGCTTACCTTGATTGCCTCACACATGTTGTACAATTGCTCTTTCTATTATTTTGAGTGCCACACTATATTCACTACACCCTATGCACGCTATGCTTGGATTGTCTTGCACTTGACCAATGTGTTTAGACACTTCATTTTATTTGGTGTTATGAATCTTTCCTATGCCTACCATAGACCTTTCATTGAGCAATTTGTGAATGCTTGCTATGACCTCGAGGTAGATGCTTATTCTCTTCTCACACATATTTGCATCACTACCTCACATTTGCATACTTGTCCCCATGATTACTTTGCTTGTGCTCGATTGATATGCTTACATGTCATGACACAATCTTTTGTCAAACCATACGCTATGCTTGATGACAACACTTGTTTGGTGAGTCACCTCTTGAATGCTTGGTTTTGCACTAGTGCTAACCGCATTTATTTTTCCAAGTGTTTGTTGTCCTTGATCATTTTGAAGGAATCCCAAGACAGTGCGATATTGGAGAGTGCCCATTGCAAGCTTGAAGATGACGAGTACTTGGTGAACGTCCACTTCCTCACGGCGAAGCCATCTCTTTCCCATGGTGATTTGGTTTTTGATCTGAGGTCGGATCTTTCCCAAGGGGGAGGGGATGATGCGGAGCATCCTACGGACATCACCATGTCAAGAGTCCATTTGGCAAGTGACATGTGCGACATCTACTTCACATACACAAAGGTGAATCATCTCCTTTACACGTGCTCACTTGACACTCTCGAGGATGGTATACTACTTGACACTTCTCCCGTGTGCATGCATAGGTATTGTCGGAACATCACGGATGTCGAGGAGGAGTGCGAGCACAAGTGTACGTCTACACCATCCGTGAGGGAGGCATGGAAGAGAAGACGGAAGAAAGGAGAATAAGAAGACGGAGCGGCTGCTGGAGCCTGGCCGGATATCCGGACTGCCGTCCGGATCATCCGGGCTCAGCCGGATCATCCGGGTCCTCCTCCGGATCATCCGGATAACTGCGTACGAAGACACCCGAAGGCCTCGTGTGAAGCCGGATCATCCGGGTCCCCTCCCAGATCATCTGGACGATGGCCGGATCATCCGGACCCCCATCCGGATAATCTGGGCTTTGCCTGCGTGCATGCCTCCGGGCCGAGGCCCGTGTACCCATTCGCCCCTCACTTACCCCTTCGCCCCTTGGGCTATAAATAGACCTCCTCCACCTCCTTTCTAGGGGAAGCAAAGTGATAGCTCATTTGTGTGTGAGCTTTGCTCCAACCTATCTCTACTCTTGAGAGAGAGAGACCACTACTCCATTGGAGGCCAAGACCTCCATCTAGGAGAAGATCCTGCGGGATATCATCAAGACCCCCTCGTGGGAAGATCCATCTTGGATATCATCAAGACCTCCTCTTGGAGATGAACTTTACCATGTATCTTGTTTCCCTTTGATTGCTCATGTACCTTGTGGATCTTGTGTGTTTGATTGTCTAGTGGATGTGTGATTGGACTTGTTCTTGAGTGTTTCCCCTTGTGATTTCTCCCCGTTATTCTCTGTGTTCTTCGTGCTCTTTGAGGGATCCCACTCCAAACGTGAAAGATCGGCCTACACCGGGTTAGCCCTGTATCATCTCGTGATCATCAAAATGAATCCACTAACAAGGTTGATAAAGTCTTGTTAACAAACTCATTCTGAATAACACGGAACCGGAGAAATTTCAAATAACACTAAGTTACCTCAACGGGGATATGAAAATCCCCAACAATAAGAATATCATACTTTTTCTTGACAGTAGGGAGAGGAAATTCAAAACCTCCAATAATAATAGTTGGAACTTTTCCAATAGAATTGATCCTATGAACTTGAGATTGTTTCCTCTGAAAGTGTACCGTATGCTCATTACCATCAACATGAAAAGTAACATTGCCTTTGTTGCAATCAATAACAGCCCATGCAGTATTAAGAAAAGGTCTACCAAGGATAATAGACATACTATCGTCCTCAGGAATATCAAGAATAACAAAGTCCGTTAAGATAGTGACATTTGCAACCACAACAGGCGCATCCTCACAAATACCGACAGGTATAGCAGTTGATTTATCAGCCATTTGCAAAGATATTTTAGTAGGTGTCAACTTATTCAATTCAAGTCTACGATATAAAGAGAGAATCATAACACTAACACCGGCTCCAAGATCACATAAAGCAGTTCTAACAAAATTTCTTTTAATGGAGCATGGTCTAGTTGGTACACCCGGATCTCCAAGTTTCTTTGGTATTCCACCTTTAAAAGTGTAATTAGCAAGCATGGTGGAAATTTCAGCTTCCGGTATCTTTCTTTTATTTGTGATGATATCCTTCATATACTTAGCATAAGGATTTACTTTGAGCATATCAGTTAAGCGCATACGTAAAGAAATAGGTCTAATCATTTCAGCAAAGCGCTCAAAATCCTCATCATCCTTTGTCTTGGATGGTTTAGGAGGAAAGGGCATGGGTTTCTGAACCCATGGTTCTCTTTCTCTACCGTGCTTCCTAGCAACAAAATCTCTCTTATCATAACATTGATTCTTTAATTGTGGGTTATCAAGATCAACAACAGGTTCAATCTCTACAACATTGTTTTTTCTAGGTTGAGCATCAACATGAACATTATCATTAACATTATCACTAGGTTCATGTTCATCACCTAATTGTGTTTCAGCATCAGAAATAGAAATATCATTGGGATTCTCAGGTGTGTCTATAGTAGGTTCACTAGAAGCATGCAAAGTCCTATCGTTTTTCTTTTTCTTCTTTTTAGAAGAACTAGGTGCCTCTAAATTATTTCTCTAAGAATCTTGCTCGATTCTCTTAGGATGGACTTTAGGATACAAAGGTTCAAGAGTCATTCTACTAGTTCTAGTAGCCACTCTAATAGCAAAGTCATTTTTATTATTTAATTCATCAAGCAAATCATTTTGATCTTTAAGTACTTGCTCAGCTTGAGTAGCAACCATAGAAGCATATTTGCTAACGAGTTTGAGTTCACCTTTAACTCTAGCCATATTATCGCTTACGCGTCCTATCTCGAAAGCATTATTGTTTAACTCTCTACCAACATAAGCATGAAAACTTTCTTGTCTAGCCATAAATTCATCAAATTCATCTAAGCATGGGCTATGAAATTTAGTAGAGGGGATTTCAACTTTATCATATCTATAGAGAGAATTTACCTTTACTACCTATGTCGGGTTATCAAGATAATGTGGTTCTTCAACAGGCGGTATATTAAGACCATGTATTTCTTCAATAGGTGGTAAATTCTTAACATCTTCAGCTTTAATACCTTTTTCTTTCATTGATTTCTTTGCATCTTGCATATCTTCAGGACTGAGAAGTAAAACACCTCTCTTCTTCGGAGTGGGTTTAGGAATAGGCTCAGGAGTTGGCTCAATTGGTTCAGGAATTGCTTCAGGAATTCGCTCAGGAAGAGTCCAATTATTTTCATTAGTCAACATATTATTCAATAATATTTTAGCTTCGTTGACTGTTCTTTCCCTGAAAACACAACCAGCACAAATATCCAAGTAGTCCTTCGAAGTATCGGTTAGTCCATTATAAAAGATATCAAGTATTTCATTTTTCTTAAGAGGATGATCAGGCAAAGCATTATGTAACTGGAGAAGCCTCCCGCAAGCTTTTGGGAGACTCTCTTCTTTGATTTGCACAAAATTATATATTTCCTGCAAGGCAGCTTGTTTCTTATGAGCAGGGAAATATTTAGCAAAGAAGTAATAAATCATATCCTGGGGACTACACACACAACCAGGAGCAAGAGAATTGTACCAAGTCTTAGCATCACCCTTTAATGAGAACGGAAATATCTTAAAGATAAAATAGCGAGACTTCTCATCATTAGTAAACAGGGTAGCTATATCATTCAACTTGGTACGATGTGTCACAACAGTTTCAGATTCAAGGCCAACAAAAGGATCAGATTCAACTAAAGTAATAATCTCAGGATCAACAGAGAATTCATAATCCTTATCAGTAACACAAATAGATGAAGTAGCAAAAGCAGGGTCAGGTTTCATTCTAGCATTAAGAGACTGCTGCTTCCATTTAGCTAATAATTTTTTAAGATCATATCTATCATTGCAAGCAAAGATAGCTCTAGCAGCTTCTTCATTCATAACATAACCCTCAAGAACAACAGACAATTCATAATTATTGGGAGAATTTTCATCATCACTATCATCAATAATAGCATCTTCAATAATTTCATTCCCCCTATACTCTAGCAAGTTGTTCATCAAGAAATTCACCTAATGGCAGAGTAGTATCATGCACAGAAGTAGTTTCATCATAAGTATCATGCAAAGCAGAAGTGGCATCATCAATAACATGTGACATATCAGAATTCATAGCAGTAGCAGGTTTAGGTGTCGCAAGCCTACTAATAACGGAAGGAGAATCTAGTGCAGAGCTAGATGGCAGTTCCTTACCTCCCCTCGTAGTTGAGGGCAAAATAGTAGTTCTATCGTCTTTCAAGTCCTTCAAAGTGATCAACAGATATAAATCCCAAGTGACTCAGATAATAGAGCTATGCTCCCCGGCAATGGCGCCAGAAATTAGTCTTGATAACTCACAAGTGTAGGGGATCGCAACAGCTTTCGAGGGTAAAGTATTCAACCCAAATTTATTGATTCGACACAAGGGGAGCCAAAGAATATTCTTGAGTATTAGCAGTTGAGTTGTCAATTCAACCACACCTGGATAACTTAGTATCTGCAACAAAGTATTTAGTAGCAAAGTAGTATGATAATAAAGGTAACGGTGGCAAAAGTAATGTTTTTGGGTTTTGTGCTAGTTGTAACAGTAGCAACGGAAAAGTAAATAAACGAAGAACAATATGTGAAAATCTCGTAGGCAATAGATCACTGATGGATAATTATGCCGGATGTGATTCCTCATGTAATAGTTATAACATAGGGTGACACAGAACTAGCTCCAGTTCATCAATGTAATGTAGGCATGTATTCCGTAAATAGTCATACGTGCTTATGGAAAAGAACTTGCATGACATCTTTTGTCCTACCCTCCCGTGGCAGCGGGGTCCTAGCGGAAACTAAGGGATATTAAGGCCTCCTTTTAATAGAGAACCGAAACAAAGCATTAGCACATAGTGAATACATGAACTCCTCAAACTACGGTCATCATCGAGAAGTATCCCGATTATTGTCACTTCGGGGTTGTCGGATCATAACACATAATAGGTGACTATAGACTTGCAAGATAGGATCAAGAACACACATATATTCATGAAAACATACTAGGTTCTGATATGAAATCATGGCACTCGGGCCCTAGTGACAAGCATTAAGCATAGCAAAGTCATAGCAACATCAATTTCAGAACATAGTGGATACTAGGGATCAAACCCTATCAAAACTAACTTGATTACATGGTAAATCTCATCCAACCCATCACCGTCCAGCAAGCCTATGATGGAATTACTCACGCACGGCGGTGAGCATCATGAAATTGGTGATGGAGGATGGTTGATGATGACGACGGCGACGAATCCCCCTCTCTGGAGCCCCAAACGGACTCCAGATCAGCCCTCCCAATAGAGATTAGGGCTTGGCGGCGGCTCCGTGTCGTAAAATGCGATGAAACTTTTTCTCTCATTTTTTTCTCCCCGAACGTGAATATATGGAGTTGGAGTTGAGGTTGGTGGAGGTCCAGGGGGCCCGCGAGATAGGGGGCGCGCCCTATAGGGGGGGGGGCGCCCCCTGTCTCGTGGACAGGCTGTGGGCCCCCTGGTGTATTTCTTTCGCCCAATAATTCTTATTAATTCCAAAAAGTGCCTCCGTGGATTTTCAGGTCATTCCGAGAACTTTTCTTTTCTATACATAAAACAACATCATGGCAGTTCTGCTGAAAACAGCGTCAGTCCGGGTTAGTTTCATTCAAATCATGCAAGTTAGAGTCCAAAACAAGGGCAAAAGTATTTGGAAAAGTAGATACGTTGGAGACGTATCAAAGCTTTCGAGAGACAAACCTTGCAAGGACAAAGCCCAAACCACCCAGAGCCCAAAGAGTGTTCGGCATCACTGAAGTCTTTCTGTCTGCGTGATCTGAAGACTTGTTACACTTGAGGACTGTGAATCCTCCAGCCAGTTAGGCGTCATGTTCTGAGCATCCAAGAGCCATTGTGGATTGCCGGTGAACAAAGTCTGTGAAGGTTTGGAAGTCTACCTTGAAGACTTACCAGAGTGATTGGGCGGGGGACTAAGTGTCCTTAGCTCAAGGGGAATAAGGTGAAGACGCAGTTTTTTGAGTTGAATCTCAGCATCCCTAACTGACGTCATAGTTGTCACAAAGAATCGAACTGGTCGAACAAATCCCGTCCTACAAGCGATCGGTTCTATCTCTTACTTCTCTTTACTTTCAGTTTGTCTTCATGAAGTCATTGCCTGCTTGCATTATCTGTTTGACTTCACTGTGTGACTACTTGTTTTGATTGGTTTCATACTATCTTCCATCCTGACCTTTACTACCTAGCAGCTATTAGTCTTCGTGCTTTCACTTCATTGAATACTTGACTATGGCTTGTCTAGTGTAGTCTACCTTCTGCTGCAATCGAATAGTGTCTTTATGGTGTTTGTCTTCGAAACTCTCATGTTTTGAAGACTTTCATAAAAATCGCCTATTCACCCCCCTCTAGTCGATAACTAGCCCTTTCAATTGGTATCAGAGCAAGGTAATCCCTTGTTCTGTGTGGTTCGGTTTAACCACCTAGAGTTTAGCTATGTCGACTGCAGGGATAATCAAAGTCTCCGATACGTGCCCATCTTTGATGGCACTGAATATCCCTACTGGAAGAATGGGATGCGCATGCATCTTGAAGCCATCGATGTCGATCTATCATATGTTGTCAAGAACGGCATTCCCAAGACTGGTGAAGGCATCACCCCTGCTGATGTCAAGAAGTTCATTCAGCTGGACTCTACTGCCAAGAACATCATCTGTGGTCACCTTACCAAAGGACAGTATGGCCGTGTGAGTGCTCTGGAAACGTCGAAGCTAGTCTGGGATTGGCTCTCCAAGGTCAATGAAGGTGTCTCAACTCAGCGAGATCAACGTATCAGTACTCTCCGCAACCTCTTCAACCGGTTCAAGAGACACGACAACGAGAATGTCCAGCTCACATTTGATCGCCTCACTAATATCACCAATGAGCTCCAAGCACTCGGCACCACTGAGATCACGAAGCATGTGATAGTGAAGACAATACTAAGATCTCTTGACAGCTCGTTTCACACCTTAGCACTGATGATTCAAGAAGCCCTGACTTTAAGACTCTCGATCCGTCTGACATACTTGACAGGCTCAACACACATGAGTACCAACTATCTGAGAAGCGAGATATCTATGGCCCCAACTATGGCCGAACTCGAGCTTTGAAGGCAAAGGCTACTACTTCCTCATTTGAAGAAGAATCTGATTGCAGTTCTGGCGATCCTGAAGACACTGGAAAGGAGCTTGCTATGCTTGTGAAGAAGTTCCAGAAATTCACCAAGAAGAAAGGAAAAAGTCTTCATGATCCAGCTCAAGGAATGATGAAGCTTCTCCCTATGATCATAAGAAGAGAACCTGTCACAAGTGCAAGAAACCTGGTCACTACATCTCAGAGTGTCCACAGTGGGACAATGAGAAGAAGAACAAGAAGAAGAAGAGCAAAGAATATGATTCTGATGACAAGAAGAAGAAGAAATCTTCAAAGTCTTCTTCCAAGTCTTCGTCACACAAGAAGAGTTTATCTGGCAAAGCCCATGCTTTTGTTGGCAAGGAAATGGATTCAGAGGAGGAGTCAGCTTCTGAGGAGGCGGAGGTGGAATCTGAGGAGTCGGACTCTGGTGTTGCGAGTCTGGCTCTGGCTACAGCCTACATCGCCAAGTCCATCTTCAACACCGAAGACAATGGCTCCACCACCAATGCTGATGATAATGAAAAGGACGACTCGCCTCCCACCTACTGCTTCATGGCATGTGATGCCAAGGTAAAATCACGCGATGCTTACTTTCAAGTGAAGATGACTCTGATGGTGAATCCAAACCTAGTTACAAAACACTTTCTAAAATTGCAACTGAAAGGATCGATATGGTTGACTAGAGGGGGCGGGTGAATAGGCAACTAACAATTTTAGCTTTTCTTTACCAAATTAAACTTTGCATCAAAGTAGGTTGTCTAGATATGCAACTAGGTGAACAACGTATATGATGCGACAACAACAAGAACACGAGCAAGTAAGGGTGGCAACACAAGTATGGCTTCGAGGTGACCTCAACCGTCTAGGGTGCTCAAACACCCAAGAGTAACAAGATCCGCTAGGGATAAGTGGGGGAATCAAATTTCTCTTGGTGGAAGTGTGGATCAGGGCCTTCTCAACCAATCCCGAGCAAATCAACAAGTTTGATTGGCTAGGGAGAGAGATGGGGCAAAAATGGAGCTTGGAGCAACAATGGAGTTTAGGGTTGGAAGAAGTAAGTCTTCTTGGAGAAGAAGACCCCCTTTTATAGTGCGGGGACAATTCCAACCGTTACCCACCACTCAGCCCGCGGCCCACGGAACTACCGCTCCATAGGCGCGGTACTACCGCACTAGCAAGCGGTACTACCGCGGTGGACTGCTACTACCATGAGCACGGCAGAGGCCAGGCCAGGCAAAAAGGAGCACCGACAGGGCGCGGTAGATCTGCAGACGCGGTACTACCGCGTCCCTGTGCGGTATTTCTGCAAGGCAGACACGGACCTGGCCTGGTAGGCACAGAATTAAAAAATTACATCCGTGACTACCTCTGCTGAGAAAAAGTCGTGCAAAAATCCGACACGGAACTACCGTGGCCGAGGGTGCAGTACTACCGTGAAGGGTGCGGATGTAAAAAATTACATCCGCCCCTACCTCCGCTCCTGCTACGGAACCTGGCCTGGTGCCATGATACTACCGAGCCGCAGCACGGTACTACCGCGGGAAGCGTGGATGTAAAAAATTACATCCGCGGCTACCACCGCCTGAGAGTGGTGCCAGACTAGAGCTCGCGGTACTACCGCTCGGATGAGCGGAACTACCGTGGGAGCCTATGGTACTACCGTGCCGTTGCCCGGTACTACCGATGGCTGCTGCGGTAGTACCGCTCAAGAGAGCAGTACTACCGCTAGCCTGAGAGGAGCAAGACAGAGGCCTTCATTTCGCAGAGACAATGGTGAGACGGAGGAACACTCCGAGGAGCTCGAGGAAAGGCGGTTTTGAAGGGAATGTGTACGTGAGATTCCACCCAAACCCTTCCAAAGTGGACCCCCTCTTAATAGTACAGCTTTCCTACGACTCAACTCCACTGAACCAAACCGTAGACAAAGGCCATCTTCTATAATCTCCGAGGGGCATCAAATTGTCTTGTGTTTAGTCGTGATATATCTTAGAAGCTCAATACACACGATTAGTCCGCAAAGGCATTGTCATCAATCACCAAAACTATAGGAGGACAAGAATGCCCTTACAATCTCCCCCTTTTTGGTGGATTGATGACAATACGGGATTTGCACAAATGAAATGAATATAGCACAGGCAAACCCCACAACTTCTAAAATATAGATGGGCTCCCCCTAGGTTCGTGCTAGAGGGTAAAGTGCTTTGGACTGCACGGCACGAATGCTAGGAGCAGCACTCCCCCTATATTTTAGAAACAAAGCATATCTTGCAATAGTAAGGCTGAGACTATAGATGATAAGAGCATAACATGTATAGCATGATAAGCACAAGCTCAATAAGGAGATAAACGAGAGAGTGCATATGTCTTACACCATATGATACACTGAGTCTGACGAGGACTACCAAACCAAAGCAGACAGGTTCAACAACGGAAAGCAAAGCAAACGAAACGACAAAACACACGACATGCAAGTCCTACACTCTCTCCCCCTTTGGCATCGAGACACCAAAAAGGCAGAGAGGTCACCTACAACACAGGTGGTAGCTCAGGCGGAAAACGACTCATCATCGCCAGACTCCGCAGCAGGAACATACTCCTCCTCTGAATCGGTCCATCGGTAGCTCTGCTTTGCCATCCAGGCAGTCTCTGGGGTGATGTGCTTCTCAGAGCCGCTGGCCACGTCCTCCCCGCAAGCCCTCAAGATCCTGATGTCGCGACGGCGACTCTCCTTCTGAGCAACATGGGCCTTGTACTGACCCTGAACCTGCAAGCAGAATAGCCTCTTCATCTTGTCCTTGAGCTTCTTTGCCCAAGAAGGTTCAGCAGAGGGAGGCGTGAACGCAGAACGATCCTCAGCAGTGTCTTCCTCCTCAATATCCTCCTCATCCACAACCATCTTGGCAGCCTCTGCAGCAGTGGTGGTGTTAGCCCATTGGGGCTTGATGCGAAGCTTGATGGGCTCATGACGAATCCATCCCGGAGCTTCAAACTCCTCATTAGGAAGGAGCTTCTCCCAAGTCTTGGGGATCAGGTATAATAGATAAGGCCCATAGATGGGGACCTTACGGTTGAACACGGCGAACTGAAGCTCACACCACATGATATGTGAGACATCAAGTGGCTGAGTCTGAGCCTAACGGGCCTCCTCACAAAGAAGCATCATGTCAACGAGGTAGGCATGCACCTGTCCCATGTCACCAATGCGCGGGAAGAGCGTGTTCCGGAAGAGCCTATGCATGATGTCAAGGAAGGGGTTGAGCACTCATGCCTTCTTCTTGTTAGGAAGCGGCTTCTCAACAAGGTATGGCATGAGCTTGTTCTTGTTGGCAGATTCAGCGTTGGCGTGAGGGCGAATTCCAACAGGCGTGTCGAGTCCTTCATCGGGAACAAGGAGCAACTCCATGAACTCCTTCCAGGTAGCAGACAACTGTCAACCATTGGTCATCCAAGTCAGGGTCCTCTCTTCATTGACGCCGAAGTGAACCGACACAAAGAACTGTGCAATGATCTCTGGATCAAAGTCCTTGTGGAAGGTGAGAATGTGTTCAATGCCGAACCGCTCCACAAGATCCAAGTCCTCTCCAAAGTACCCACAGTGCTTCTCCTGCCTCAAGTGAATCATGTCAATCCAGTGAACTTCAACATAGTGATTCTGCTTGGCCTTGATCACATCCATATAGATCAGATTCTGCTGCTTGTTCCAGAAGAGTTCATTGCCTCGCGTGCTAGACCGGGGAGACACATATGGATTGATCTTGCGTTGAATGACAAATTCTACCTGGGGCATCTCATCCATGCCCATAGCGGGCTCCTTACATTTCTTTGGCGGTGTGCTTGGTCCTGCGTTGGGGAGCAGCAGAGGACCCCTCTGGAACATCATCTGGGTTGCGCAGACGCTTGGACCATGTGTCACGGCTGGGATTCGAGCGACGAGGGAGACCGGAGCCACCACCTAGACACAAAGACACGCACGGGAACAAAATGAATAAAAAACAAACGAAAGAAAAACACAAACACATGCGACTTGGACAAAAGGCAAAAGGCGCAGGATGATCTACGGTAGTACCGGGCGGGGTTCCGGATGTAAAAAATTACATCCGTGCCAACCGCGGAAGTACCGTGCCAGGGAAGCATAGTAGTACCGCGCGTGGGGCGGAAGTAATTTTTTTACTTCCGGACGCCCAGCAGTAGTACCGCACCAAGGTGCGAAAGTACCGCGGAGCATCAGATCCAGAAGTGGCTGCGGTAGTACCGCTCCAGGAGGAGCGGTAGTACCGCACGGAATGAGAAACCGCAATGGAGGACGCAGATCTGGATCAAACGAAACTATTTTTGACTATCCAAAGAGCATATAACTACTCTACCACTCTACAACGAGTCCCACTTGCACAGATTTGGCCAAAAATCTCAAGAACACCACATGCATCTCCCCAAAACCTAGAAACACAAGAAGGACAAAAACCGAGAGGTACTTGGGAAAAAACCTGGGTCCATGGCAAGAGGGCGAGGTGGGGAGCGATCCCACCGGTCGGAATCCGAGGAGAGCGGCCGGAGACGCAGATTCGGCGAAGGCCTCCGGCGCCGTTCTTGGTCAGGAGAGAGACGGGGTGGGGAGAAGAGATGAATGGGTATGGGGGAGTTAGAACTCCCCCTGTCCCGCTCTTAACCCCCACCTTTCATGTTGGCGTGAAGTACCATGGTCATCAGCGGTAGTACCGCCCGGGCGGAAGTACCGCACGCTGGGCGGTAGTACCGCTCGTTTAGCGGCAGTAAAAAAGTTTCTGTCACGGAAGTAGCGGTAGTACCGTGCCCCTAGAGGGCCACACGCTTGGAGAGACCCACCAGCTCCTGCGGTAGTACCGTGGCGCACCACGGTAGTACCGTAAACCAAGAAAGAGCTAGAACGCAAGAGAAAAGAAGGAGAACAAAAGCAAAACACCCGTGGGGGAAACACCAACCAACACAAGAGAGAAAACAACTTCTCCAAGGAAGGGCGGTGGCCGGAGCCACCTATATTTGAGTTAACTGGTATGGCACCGCGAAGAATTATCCTTGGGTCCATGACCAAAACTCGTCTTTGAAGCAGAAGTACCATCAAAAATGGCTAGTGTGAAAGAGATGATTAATATGAGCATATCGGGGGGAGGAAGAGTTCATTGAGAGAACAACACTCCCCCTATGTCCATGCCTACACCTAAACTAGACAACAAGTTGAGTGTGGTGGGGGGTGCAAGGGTTCAAGTCACATTGCTCGAATCAATGATATTTAGCTCATGCCTTAACTCATGAAATCTTGCTTCATCCAAGGGCTTCGTGAAAATATCTGCAAGGCTATCATGAGTGTTGACATACTTGAGCTCGATCTCCCCTCGCCTAATATGATCCCGAATGAAGTGATACCGAATCTCAATATGCTTCCTCTTGAAATGTTGCACCGGGTTGAGAGAAATCTTGATGGCACTTTCATTATCACACCAAAGAGGCACTTTGTCACAAATGACACCATACTCCTTTAAAGTTTGCCTCATCCATAAGAGTTGTGCACAACAACTACCGGCCGCTACATACTCCGCTTCGGTGGACGAGAGAGACACACAACTTTGCTTCTTGGAAGACCAACTCACCAAAGAGCAACCAAGAAATTGGCACCCTTCGGAAGTGGACTTCCTATCCACTTTGTCTCCCGCCCAATTGGAATCCGTGAATCCTTCAAGCTTGAATTTTGCCCCTCTTGGGTACCATAAGCCAAAGTTTGGGGTATGAGACAAATATCGAAAGATTCACTTGACCGCCACATAGTAACTTTCCTTCGGTGCGACTTGAAACCGTGCACACATTCCCACACTCAACATGATATCCGGTCTAGATGCACAAAGGTAAAGCAAGGAGCCAATCATGGAGCGATATACCTTTTGATCCACCACTTTACCATTGGGATCAATGTCAAGTTGGCACTTGGTAGGCATTGGAGTAGAAGCCGGCTTGACATCACTTAGCTTGAATCTTTTCAGCATTTCTTGAGTATATTTGGCTTGGTTGATGAAGGTTCCTTCTCTTCTTTGTTTGATATCAAAACCAAGGAAGAACTTCAACTCTCCCATCGAAGACATCTTGAACTGGGAGGTCATGAGAGCGGCAAATTCCTCATTGAAAGCTTTGTTAGGGGAACCAAAGATAATATCATCAACATATAATTGGCATACAAACAACTCCCCTTTGACCTTCTTTGTAAAAAGAGTGGGATCGATTTGCCCTACTTCAAATCCACGATCTTGTAACAACTCGGTAAGGTGGTCATACCACGCATGTGGGGCTTGTTTAAGGCCATAGGGTGCCTTATCGAGTTGATACACATGATCCGGGAAGTAGGGATCCTCGAACCCGGGGGGTTCCTTGACATAGACCAACTCATTAATAGGACCATTAAGCAAAGCACTTTTCACATCCATTTGTTGCAACTTAAAGTTGTGATGGGAAGCATAGCAATCAACAAACGAATGGATTCACGGTGAGCAACGGGAGCAAAGGTTTCACCGTAGTCGATCCCCTCGACTTGGGAGTAGCCTTGTGCTACCAATCTTGCCTTGTTGCGAATGATATTCCCATGAGCATCTTGCTTGTTCTTGGAAATCCACTTGGTTCCAATGACGTTGTGGTTCCCCGATGGCCTTGGCACCAATCTCCACACCTTGTTGTACTCGAAGTTGTTGAGTTCTTCATGCATAGCATTGAGCCAATCCGAGTCTTCAAGCGCCTCGTAGACCTTTTGGGGTTCAACACAAGAGACAAATGCGTGATGTTCACAATAGTTTGCTAATTGTCTACGAGTGCTTACCCCCTTTCTTAGGCTTCCAACCACATTCTCCATGAGATGGCCTTTGGTGGTGAGTTTGGAAGCAATCTTCATGGCACGACGCTCTAATTCCTCCTCGGATGTGGAAGGAGGAGGGTTAACTTGATTATCTTGAGCGCCGTTGAGGGAGTGCCGGACTAGGGGGTGTCCGGATAGCCGAACTATCATCATCGGCCGGACTCCAAGACTATGAAGATACAAGATTTAAGACTTCGTCCCGTGTCCGGATGGGACTTTCCTTGGCGTGGAAGGCAAGCTTGGTGATACGGATATGTTGATCTCCTACCATTGTAACCGACTCTGTGTAACCCTAGCCCTCTCCGGTGTCTATATAAACCGGAGGGTTTTAGTCCATAGAACAACAATCATACCATAGGCTAGCTTCTAGGGTTTAGCCTCCTTGATCTCGTGGTAGATCCACTCTTGTACTACCCATATCGTCAATATCAATCAAGCAGGAGTAGGGTTTTACCTCCATCGAGAGGGCTCGAACCTGGGTAAAAACATCGTGTCCCTTGTCTCCTGTTACCATCCGCCTAGACGCACAGTTCGGGACCCCCTACCCGAGATCCGCCGGTTTTGACACCGACGTTGGTGCTTTCATTGAGAGTTCCTCTGTGTCATCACTGATAGGCTCGATGGCTCCTTCGATCATCGACAACAACGACGCAGTCCAGGGTGAGACTTTTCTCCCCGGACAGATCTTTGTATTCGGCGGCTTTGCACTACGGGCCAATTCGCTTGGACATCTGGAGAAGATCGAAAGCTACGCCCCTGGCCGTCAGGTCAGATTTGGAAGTCTGAACTTCACGGCTGACATCCGCGGAGACTTGATCTTCGATGGATTCGAGCCACAGCCGAGCGCGCCGCACTGTCACGATCGGCATGATTTAGCCCTACTGCCGGACAGTGCCCTGGAGGCCACGCACGAGTCCGCTCCGACCCTTAATTCGGAGTCGGCTGCACAGATCGAGGACGGGTGGCTAGACACCGCCTCGGGGGTTGCAACCTCTACGGCGATGGAGCCGAATACGGACCTTGTCCCTTGTGAAGCTCGTGACTCCGACGTGCCGGACTCCTCACCGGACTCCGAACCTCCCGCGCCCCTTCCAATCGAATCCGATTGGGCGCCGATCATGGAGTTCACCGCTGCAGACATCTTTCAACACTCACCTTTCGGCGACATCCTGAATTCGCTAAAGTACCTCTCGTTATCAGGAGAGCCCTGGCCCGACTGCGGTCAGGACGGTTGGGATGCGGACGACAAAGAAATTCAAAGCCCACCCACCACCCACTTAGTAGCCACTGTCGACGATCTAACCGACATGCTAGACTTTGACTCTGAAGACATCGACGGTATCGACGACGATGCCGGAGACGACCAAGAACGAGCGCGTACTGGGCACTGGAAAGCCACCTCGTCATATGACATATACATGGTGGATATCCCAAAGAATGGGAATGGCGAGGGAACAGCGGAGGAAGACACTCTAAGAAACAGCCTAAGCGCCGGCGTCAGCGGCGCCGCTCTAAATCCCGCCACAGCAAGAATGGAGATTCCGGCACCGGAGGTAATAACACCCTAGACAGTGCCGAAGACAACCCCCTCCAGCAAAATTCAGCACAGGAGGACGGAGAAGCCAGCCCTCATGAGAGAGCGGCAAACGAAGAGGTAGAGGATGATAATTACGTGCCTCCCTCTGGAGACGAGGCAAGCCTCGACGACGACGAATTCGTCGTGCCTGAGGATCCCACCGAACAAGAGCGTTTTAAACGCAGGCTTATGGCCACGGCAAGCAGCCTCAAGAAAAAGCAGCGACAGCTTAGAGCTGATCAAGATCTGCTAGCCGACAGATGGACTGAAGTCCTTGCGGCCGAAGAGCATGAACTCGAACGCCCCTCCAAAAGCTACCCCAAATGCAAGCTGCTCCCCTGATTAGAGGAGGATGCATATAAACCTGCATCACCAGCGCACAATACGGCTGACCGACCACCCCGTGGCCGCGACAGAGAGGCCTCAAGGCCCTCCACTAAAACTGTACCCCGGTATCGCTCGAAAAGCACAAAGCCACAGTGGAACACTCCGGACTTGCGAGATATATTGGAGGATAAGGCAAGACAATCAAGATCGATCTACGGATCGCGTGGGAGCCCCATGATACGTGACGACAAGCGTCGCGCGGATCTGACAAGTCGGCGGGCGAACACTGAGAGATAAAGCTCGTTTGAGCTACGTCGTGATATATCCCAATACAGAGGCGCCGCACACCCACTATGCTTCACAGATGAAGTAATGGATCATCAAATCCCCGAAGGGTTTAAACCTGTGAATATTGAATCCTATGATGGCACAACAGACCCCGCGGTTTGGATCGAAGACTATCTCCTTCCTATCCACATGGCCCGCGGTGATGATCTTCACGCCATCAAATACCTCCCACTCAAGCTTAAAGGACCAGCTCGGCATTGGCTTAACAGCTTGCCAGCAGAATCAATTGGGTGTTGGGAGGACCTGGAAGCAGCATTCCTTAATAACTTCCAGGGCACATATGTGCGACCACCAGACGCTGACGACCTAAGACATATAATTCAGCAGCCAGCCGAATCGGCCAGACAAGTCTGGACACGGTTCTTAACCAAGAAAAATAAAATCGTCGACTGTCCGGATGCGGAGGCCCTCGCGGCCTTCAAACATAACATCATGACGAGTGGCTTGCCGCACACAGGACAGAAAAGCGAAATCCATGGCAGCCCTCACATCACTCATGACCCGCTTCTGCGCGGGAGAGGACAGCTAGCTAGCCCTCAGCAACAAGCTCAGCAAAAATTCCGGCAGTCCGGATACGAAGGACTGCAACGGCAGGTCGTGTCGCAACAAGCACAAACGCCGCATTAACGGCGATAATCCGAGGATCTGGCGGTCAATGCGGATTCAGAGGCTCAAACCGGTCGCGGAAAAAGCCATTCAAAAGAACTACTCGTG
Source organism: Aegilops speltoides (assembly GCA_021437245.1). Taxonomy (NCBI): domain Eukaryota; kingdom Viridiplantae; phylum Streptophyta; class Magnoliopsida; order Poales; family Poaceae; genus Aegilops; species Aegilops speltoides. The sequence continues at coordinate 237,080,286 of CM038141.1, forward strand.
GTCCGTCCAATTTGGACCGAATACTCGACCGCTCGTGCGGATACGGCACTTCAAAAGCCAGCTTAATCACACCAACAGGACTGTTGGGTATTCAACGAGCAGGCAAGCTAATTGCGAAAACAATGACAAGGGCTGCATAGCGATGACGAGGAAGAGACGACCGCCCGAACAATAGAGGACGAAGGGTTTCCCCACAAGTGCGGACGGTGAACATGATATACGCAACCCACATACCCAAGAGGGAGCGAAGCGTGCACTCGAGGGGCGATATCTGTGATGGAGCGGTCGACCGAAGTTCAACCCATGGTCCTCCTGCCCAATCACTTTTGATCGAAGGACCACCCACCGGCATCCGCCACGGCGGATTCGCGCGCATTGGTTTTAGACCCAATCGTCGATGGATTTCACCTCACGAGTCCCGATGGACGGCAAGCAACAGCCTGAACTCGCTTTATCGGGATACGGTCGCAAGATGGGCATAGACCCTCAAGGATTAAACCCACAAAGACGACCTTCAAAGGCATCATACCAGGTGTAGAGGCCAATTATGCGAGCTCGATTATGCCGAAGTGGTCTTTGGATCCCGGATAACTTCGCGAGGAGTTAATCTTGACATAGTTCCGTTCATGGCGGCTATCATGCTCTGCTTTCGGACGGACGCGTTTACAAAGTTCAGCGCGTGCCGCACTACGCATACCTCAAGCTCAAGATGCCAGGCCCTCGAGGAGTCATCACGGTCAGCGGAAAGACTGAATGCTCTCTCCGAGCGGAGGAACATCTGATGGCTCTCATGGCAATGCAGTGCAGCCTCTTAAGGCAATTCTCGAGTCCGGCCGTTAGCGACCGGACACGGCTAAACGCGCCCGGAGTAACCTACAACAAGACCACCTGGCACGTTCCGAGCACGCGTAGCAATGCGGCCCCATCCCCAGCCCTTGCAAAATTGCAAGACTGGTCCTTCGCGTACATCATTACGCTCTGGATATACCATGGACATAGGGGGAGTGGCACGACCACGACAGGCCCAGAATGCGGCTTAACCACACCAGGGGCTCCCAAGTGTGTCATTCTTTTTTTCCTTTTTCTTTTTTTTTCTTACCCACAGGACTCCGTTCACAAGAGGCCCTGTCCGGCAGTAGACCTACCGAACTCACGATGCAACAGCCAGGGAAGGAGAAAGGCTACGACGAGTATCCAAGTGGTCTCCATTATGAGCATTAAATCTGTTTTATACACCATTCCGCAGCCTACCCCTGGAGGGGGACATGTTTAATAGTCCCATCCCTTGCTTACCGCACTATTTGTATCGTTCTACATTCATGGCAGTATTTCTTGAATAAACAATGCATCGCCTTTTTGCTTATAATTGCATTCCTTTCTTATACATATGTTAATTTATGACATGTTGCATCCGTACACTTTGGTACGGCTAAATACACCAGGGGCTTAAGTTCCTCACATTATGGTGTGACAAGTCCGAACACTTTCACAAGTGCGGCACCCCGAACTTATAGCATTATATGCATCGGCTCCGAATCATGTCTTGGGTCAATAGTTGGGTTTGCCCGGCTCCCATGTTTTGGTACCTTACGTTCCGTTGTATCGGCTAAGGTAGCGCTGGGAGAACCACTGCGATTGCGCCCCAGTTGAGCTGGGCGAGCGCCTCAGTGGAGAAAGCTAAAACTGACCGTCATGATGAGGCGAGAGGCGAGAGCCGGTCGCTGTTCGAGAGGTTTTTTCGAGTCCCTAAAGACTTATGTCGCTTAGAGCGAGGAACCGGCTTTGTCCGCCCAGCGTGATAGCGCCCGAATTGACCTTCGAAAACTTGGGGCTTCGCCGAAATTTAAAATTATAGAATTCTATGGCTAAGTGAGAGTGTTCAAGCATTATAAGTCCGGTTGCCTCGTTCGTTGTGTTGAGCGCCTCCCTAGATGGACCCAAAAATGGGAACAAGAGTGCTCAAATTTATCCCGAACACCCCAGCACTCGTGGCATGGGGGCTGAAGCTGACGACTTGCCATCTCTCAGATTTGATAAACGGCCGCACAGAAGGTAATATTTTAAATTAACAAGCGTTGCTTAGCGCACATGAACAAAGTTTTCAGCGCACAGGATAACAAAATGCGAGTCTACTCAAATATTACATCTTTGGAGCACTCACCCGCAATCATGCGGGCACCCTTCAGGACACCCTTATAATACATCTCGGGCATGCGATACTCCTTGCCCGGTGGTGGCGCGTCCATCACAAGCTTCTCAGCGTCCATCCTGCCCCAGTGCACCCTAGCACGGGCAAGGGCCCGACGGGCACCTTCAATGCAGGCGGAGTGCTTGATGACTTCAACCCATGGACAAGCATCCACCAGCCGCGCAGACCAGTGAAGTAGCTCCTGGCATGGCCTCCTTGGGCCACGGCCGAACTATGAGGCCCTTCATGGCCTGTTCGGCCACCTTGTGGAGCTCGACCAGCTGCTGCAGCTGGTCGCTAAGGGCACGGATGTCCGCCTCAAGATCTCGAGACCGAAGACCTTTTCCGTCGAGCTCCCCTCCTTGGCCCTGTAGAAAGCAGTAGCATCGGACATGCTGCAGGGCGGATCTGCGAACGCTCCTAGAGAGCTCCGAATTCGGGTAAGTAATAGGTAATTCACATTCACATGCTTGCTTTGCATGAAAAATGCCTTACCCGCCGCTATTTTCTTCAACGCCTCGATTTTCTGGAGGGCCTTGTGGGCTTTGGCCTTAGCGGCTTTGGCACTCTCAAGAGCCGATCCAAGCTCGGACTCTCGAGTCTTCGAGTCGCGCTCCAAACTCTCATGTTTTTCCACGAGAGCCTGGTGCTCTTGATGTACCTCCGCCACCCGCGCCTCCTGCTTCTCTCGCCCAGCACGCTCCGCGGCCGCATTACGTTCGGCCGCGGACATCGCCTCCTTCAGGGTCGCCACCTCGTTCGTGGCCCCTGGAGTACCCACGTTATCCTTGTCATTCCTCTTGCAACCAAATCCTTTTCTGTAAGGTACAACTTTAATAAGGTGTTACTCACCTTCCTTGTCCTCGAGCTGCTTCTTGGCACGGTCGAGCTCGTTCTCGGACCGCTCGAGGCGTTGCTTCAAAGCATTGACCTCTGCAGTGAGTGCAGCAGAGGTCAGCGGCGCAGCCTGCAATCCCATATTGACATATTTTTTAAGACTCCTGCGTATATCTTTTTAGATCCTCAGTCCGGCTTTTCTTTCCGAACACCGAACCGAGCATCGAGGGCTACTGTCTATGTGGTACTATTTTACATATATTAAAATTCTTACCTCAAAGCTTTGTTAGAAGGCTGCTGCGAGAGTTCGGTCAGCCCGCTTTTGGCGAGCTGAACCTTCTGAATCACCGCACTCATGACAGTGCGGTGTTCCTCTTCGATGGAAATGCCGTTGAGCGCCTCCAGCAAGTTATCCAGCGCCTTCGGTTGGACGGAGGCCGCTGGTGTCATAGTCTTGCCCTTCTAACGAAGGGGCCGCCCGCCAGACTCCGGAACCACCGCAGGTTCCGGTGCGGAGTCCGGTACGAAGTCCGGGAGGTTGCCCTGTGGCACCTCCGGGGCCTCCTCCTCAGGGTGGGTCCCTCTCTGGGATCCCACCTCGGCGTCGTCGGCGTCACGGGGGGTGGAGGCGGTCGGAAGTGAAGTACTATCCACATCCGACGTACCCAAGGACCCGCTCGACGAAGCGGGAAGATCGTCCTTGGGCGGACTGCAGGGTTGTATGCGGCATTAGAAAGACACCGTGTGGCGAAAAGAAAAATCATGAAGTTGTTCGGGAGTCCGGATACTTACGATCTCGCCATGGGCTTAGCCCTAAAGGGCCACTCCTTGTCGCCGTCACCGACGTTGGCGGAACAGTCCGGGGGAAGGGTCCTTCCCTTCTTGGACCCTTCGGGCTCCCTCGTTGGGAAGGCCTTCCTCTTCTTCTCTCCTCCCACTGGGGAGAGGCCTCTTTCTTCTCCTCCTCGTCCTCGTGGGAGGAGTCCGCCTCGGAGTCATCGGACGATGAGTCCGATACCACCTGACACCGGAAACTCCTTCGGGTTCCCGTGGCCTTCTTCTTGGCCTTCTTCTCCGGCACTACGTAAAGTGCCGGGACCAGCTCGGTGGGGACCCCGACTCATAAGTCGTGATCACCAAATGTACATGTACAGTGATCCCAGAGATCAATGCTCACTGAACACACAGAAGCTGAATAACAAGAGTCTTACATCCATACATACCGTATTACACAAGTAGGACCATCATGGTCGAGTCTTGAGTATAACATCGCAGCGGAAATCTTGATCGATAACTTGGACCCATGCCATCTGCCTTAACCCTACAGGCATTCTGACTGGGAAGTGTCCTAGCTCGCATGCTCGTCGCCGAAGTATTCTTCATCATATCCTGTTCTTTCAAGCCTGGCCAAGTAAATAGCCAGGGACAAGCCAGTGAGTACGTTTGAATGTACTCGCAAGCAACCCATGTCTTGGTTCAAGATACAACAATGCTTGATATAGGTAAATTTTGCAGAAAGCTAGTTTTGAGTGCAATGACATGTTCAACTACTTTGTAAGGCATGCATCAAGAGAATTCAAGTAACCATGAGGACAGGTTACAGATATCAACATAAACAGAGTGGGCACCAACCCATCTAACATATATAGAGTGGGCACCAACCCATTTAACATAAATAGAGTGGGCACCAACCCATCTCAATCATGTCAAGTGCCTCGACTTGACCCAAGTCATTTTATCATCACACACTTGGTTTGTAAACAAGTGGACGTAGCCCAAGAGCGTTTACCCAACTGTCCTTGACCGTGGACACGGCTATTCGAATAGTTTTACACTCTGCAGAGGTTGCACACTTTACCCACTAGATCCGGGGAACTTCCGTGTCATCCACGGCCCGCGGTACCTCAAGTACCCGGGGTAAGCACCCGGTCCCTACCTTTCCCTAGACGACACTAACATGGAGTCCACTCGATTGGTAGTAATCCCCGTGCCCAACATTTCACATCATAAGGTTTTGGAGCCTCGCTCCTATATTCATCACATACCACAAGCACGGGGTACGAACGGTGTGCCCGGTTCTGTAAAGACAGACATGGCCGCCCTACCTGGCACGACCCCGTCCCGAGAGAGAGCACCAACTCTCCCCCATCACTAGTAATGCGGGCCCCAAGCTAGTATCGGTCTAGGTACTCAACAATGCCCTTTCCCATATAAGGGTAGAGTGGTTGCGCATGTAAGGTTGGAGCAACGGTCGCAACTCCGACCAATCCGTTTTGAAAACAACACACACCTCCCTTGGCACACCACTTCGTCATCAAGTGGTCACCCATCTCATCATCTCCCTCGGGCATAAGTGGCACCCGACGGGGTTTTCGAAAAGTCTTTTGAAAAAGCTTTGCCTCCTTCACCATGCATAAACCCATCCCTTTTGCATAGCATCTACTTTAGCATCCTATCTACTCCCACCGTCATAACCCTCATAAGAAGGTAGGGCCATGCACAATGCAAGTATCAATGAGGAATGTAACCGAGGCAACCAAACCACGTGGTTCACCATCTCATCATGATTCCGATGCAACAATAATAACGAACTATATGGCATGTATAAGAGGGTTCCATAAACATGGTCAAAGGGCTGCTTGCCTATTTTAACAAAGTCTTCGAGGTCTTCAAATATCTCTGGTCCAACTCCGAGCATTCCGTCTACTTCGTCAAGTATCGTCGAAAGCAACCACAATAATCAAAACAACAAGGCAGGAAATATAAGTGCTCTAAAAATATGAGTTGGACTTTTCTGGGATACCTCTGGTCATATGAGGGTTGAGCAAAGTGGTTTCAATGGAAGTGGATCTATGGATATTTCTAAACATTTCGATAGGATGGGATCAAGGGGTTTATGGAATTGCAAGAAGTGTACAGAAGAATTATTTTGAAAAATGAGCAAGGCACCCATTTAACAAAGGATGATTTTAGAAGCATCTAGGAACTGGTTTCACTGGATTTGGAGTTCAAATGAATTCCTTATGAATTTGCAAAGTTGGCTATATACAAAGAAATAGACCATTAGTTGAGGTGACATAGAAAGTATTAATAAAAATGTTCATAAACTAAGTTATGAACTTAGATGCATCTAGGAATTTGAATCATGGCATTTGGATCAAATATGAGCCCTCTGTGATTTTCTAAAGTTCATCACAGAAATGGAAAAACAGGATTAGATAAATATTTGTGAAAGAAATGATTCTGGAAAAATGTGCAAATAGCACCATGTGATAGGGAATGATTTTTGGACCCACTAGAAATTTGAATCATCAAATTTGGAGTTAAAATGAATTGATTATGGATTTTACAAATTGTGCAGAAAAGAAAAAGGAGAAGCTTTTTACCCAAACGGGCTGGACCTGGGCGGCGGCGGCACGCACAGGGCGAGGTTTAGCCGCGGGGCACCACTGGGCCTGGCCCAGCCACTCGCGCGCGCCCGCGGGGAGGCCACGTCGAAGGCGGCTCCGGGAAATACACCTTCGCGCGGGGGAGGCGGTAACGGCGGAAGCCATCTCCACTTAAACAGCGGGGCCCGCCCACCGGGTCGCTGACGAGCGGGGCCCGGTGCTCAGGCCGTCTCCTACCTCCCGCTCGAACAGAGCAGAGATAGGGGAGGCGAGGCCGAGCGGGCGCCGGCGCTCTCCCGGGTGGCACGGGCCACCTCGGCGTGATGCCGCCCACCGGCGTGCTCAGGAGGATGAGCCGCATCCATCGGTGTACGGATCGCTTGCCGAGGAGAGCCGTGGTGGCGTCGGGCCGGGCGACCGCGGAGGAGGCTACCGGCCATCTTCGGCTTCGAGCATGCGATGCTCCTGGGACGAATGGCGGTGAGGGGAGGGCTTGTGGTGGTGCCAGGAGGGTGCGGAGCTATCCAGAGGGAAGAGAGAGGGACCGAGGCCTGCAGATTTAAGCAGCGGCCGGCGGCTCGGCTCCGTCCTAGGAGGGGGATGGAGTGCACGAGGAGGGGAGTGGGTTGGTTCAGGGAATGCACGGGAGTGAGCGAGGGCAAAAGGGATCCAGAGGATGGCCTGGGACGGCTTTATATAGCGAAGGCTTCGGCCTACCGTGGGCTCATGCACCGGCGAGCTCGTGCTCGTCGCTACGGGCCTCGGGATGGTGATGCACCGTGTCTAGGGCGTTCCTGGATTCGGTCCAGAGCCAGGGAAGAGAAGAGAGAGCAGGGGGGCCAGGGGCACCACGCGTGTGAGGTCGCCCATTGGAGCGCTCGGGCGGCCGGTGCGCGTGCGAGAGGAGGCAGCAGGAGGAAGAGAGAGAAGGGGGCCAGCTCGGTGTCGTGTTGCGGACGTCGAGGCAGCTCGACTGGCGCGAGGGGGAGGCTTGAGGTGGTCGGGGGACGCAGCGTCAATGGTCGGGAGCACGCTGACGTGCTCCAGAGCGCGCAAATTGTCGGCACCCGCGGCTTTTCCTCGCGTCCTCACGCGCCCACTTGTGTCTAGTGGCTGCTCAGGGGAGTAAACAATGTGGGAAAGGCATTGAATGCCCTGGGGCTTGCCAGGAGTGAGAGAGAGGTGAGAGAATGGGAGGAAAGCTGCTGTCCAGAGGGGAAAAAAGGGATTTTCACCCCCTTCATCATGGCTTCTCGGGCAGGGAAAGATGCAGGAGGTAGAGGAGGACAAGATGAGGCTGTGGGAAAAAGTTTAGCTCATGGAGATTAGTGGAAGTGGCCAAAACAGGCATTTTAATTATCTGCCAGAAGGTGTTTGATGGTGGTTTGGGCAAGTAGATGATTTGCATCTGCCATGAGACTCCATAGGGTGAACTGACACATATAATTAGGGCCTTCCACCAATTTGGAGATCATTTGAAGAAAGTTGACAATGCAACTTTGGTAAACCCTAGAAATTAGCAGAAATTAACTTGTGTAGATTTAGTTGAGCAAATCACTTCTCCTTGATGCACCACTTGGTGTTGTGGCCTCATTTGGTCATGTGGTCATGCTCACAAAAGTTGGGGTCAAGGAGAGAAAGTTGGTAATGCAAAGTTGTTCAAATTTGATTCTGGTCAGAGAGGGTTTTGAGGCACTTTGATCAAGATATCCCTTTCTCCAACCTATGCCATTTGGTCTAGATGCATTATTAGACCATTGGAGCATGTGCACCCAGTTTGAGAACACTTGGACATGTTTGGCAATGTAAAGTTGCTGAAACTTCAAAATAGACAGAAATGGTTTTGAGGGGATTTGATAATGTTATCTTGTTCTCCAAGTCATAAGACTTGGCAAGATCATCTAATATGTCATATGTGACATGATAGAATTTTCTTGGAATTTTTGGAGAATATTTCCTTTGTAAATATTTCAAAAGGTTGAAATATCCAGAAAGGGTTTTTGAGGGATTTGACCAATATTTTGAACATGACCATGTGTTGAAACTCTTATATATGGAAAGTATATGTCCACTGAGTTTCCCTAATTTTTGTCAAATATTTTTAAAACAATAAAATAATTTTTTTCTCTATTAAAGACCATTTCTGGCCTTAAGAAAAAGCTTTTAAATAAAATAGTAAAATAACTTTCAAAATTATATTTTTGTGGTTTCTGGGTATCCTATATCTAATAGGAGTCAAATATATTTTTATAAAGATTTTACTGCCCTTAATTAAGTACTTGCAAAGGCAAACCTCAATTCAGGGGTTTTTGAAAAACTAATTTTTGGAAATACTATTTGGCCAAATCATTTTTGTAAGAAAATATTTTTATGTCCTATACACGTGGCATGATCATTGGTTCAAGAGTTTGGAGCAAGGAGATGAAGTATAGGAGTTGGAGGATTTATTTGATTTTTAGAGCACTTGCAAACAGCAGACAAACATTCAATCAAAGCAAAGACAAAACACTCAAAAGTTTTTGTCAAACCACATTTTAGCATGATTTAATGACTTAAGTGTTGTGCCATGAAAATCAGGGTGTGACAGACCTACCCCCCTTACAAGAATCTCGTCCCCGAGATTCCCAGACTAGGCGTGGAAAGGAATATGAAAACTAGATCCGGGGTAGTCTTCAAGTCCTCATGTTGCTTCTGCTTCCGTGTAGTGCTCCGTTGAGCTTGAAGTACTTGATGGTGTGGCTTCGTGTATGATGCTCTTCTTGATCCAGGTTTCTAAGGGGTTTCTTGCGGTGGTCATATTGGACTGGAGGTCAATGGCTCGGTGATCGATGTCCTTATTAGTGCTCGGGCTAGCTAGGAAGTTGGAAAACACTTCTGGGGTTGTAATGCCTGGAAAGCATCGTGCACAGCAGGTAGCTCAGGTGGCAACTCCAGCTGGTAATTGTCTACTCTTTGTTTCGTAGTGATCTTAGAGGGGGTTGTTACATCTTGGAGTGATCTTGCAGAAGGCCGATGAATCTTGGGGCGAGCTTTCCTTTGACATGGAAGCGCTGGGTTCCTTTGAGAGGGGTGACCCGGAGATAAACATGGTCTCCAACCCAGAAGGTCATGTCTCGACGACGTGAGTCATCATAGCTCTCCGTCTTGTCTTGGCAGTCTTCAAATGCTTTCTGACAAGCTGGACTTGCTCTTCGGCCTTACGGAGGATATCAGGCCCAAAGACAGGTCCTTCTCCAGTTTCTGGCCAATTGAGGGGTGTGTGGCATTTCCGTCCGTATAACACCTCAAATGGTGCCATCTGAAGGCTTGACTGACAGCTGTTGTTGTAAGAGAACTCGGCGAGAGGGAGGCAATCCTCCCACTTAGCTCCATATGCTAAGACACAGGCTCGGAGCATGTCTTCGAGTATCTGATTCCCTCGTTCTGTCTGACCTCCGGTCTGTGGGTGGAAAGCAGTGCTGAAGGACAACTTGGTCCCCATGGCCTCCTAGAACTTCTTCCAGAACCTTGAGGTGAATTGGCTTCCTCTATCCGACACCATTTCCTTGGAAACGCCATGAATGCTCACGATTCGGTTGATGTAGGGACTGGCTAACTGGTTCCCCTTGTAGGTCGTCTTAACAGGAATGAAGTGGGGGCCTTGCCCGCCTTGATCTTCCTCTTGATGCCTTCAATACTCTCGTGTACCGTCTGAGCTCCTTTAACCTCATCCATCAGGGTCGACTTGACTTCAAGGTTAGCTAAGAATCCTGGTGCAACCAGTTCCAACCCGAAGCTTTCAAGTTCTTCATACAAGGCGGGTAGCTTGTCCTTAAGCATAGCATTCAAGGAACAAGCCTTTACGCCATCGCATCTGCCACCACATTAGCCTCCCCAGGGTGGTATTGAACACTGAGGTCATAATCTTTGATCAACTCTAGCCATCTTCTTTGCCTCGTGTTCAATTCCCTTGAGTGAAAATATACTTCAGACTTTTGTGATCCGTGTATATCTCACATCGCTTCCCTAAGAGGTAATGTCGCCATGTCTTCAGGGCATGAACCACTGCTACTAGCTCAAGATCATGAGTAGCATAGTTTTCTTCATGAAGCCGTAGTTGCCTTAGAGAGGAGTGGCTTGCGGATATGCACAGTCTTCGACGCGGAAGCTCACTCCTTGACGACGATGGTTGGTATAGTTCTTCCTCCTTGACATGGCGGTCTTCGGATGTTCCCTAACCAGCTGATCAACTCTTCTTCCGTCTTCATGTGGACATTCATGTCCTTAAGTAAGGATGATGATTAACTTACCCAAGTACCCTATGAGGTATTTGGGGTACGTAGAGCGGGCTGAGGCATTGGTGAGGGTCACGGTTGAGCATTGGTCAAGGTCTTATTGATCTAGAGCCAAGGCCCAAGGTCATGATCCAACCGTGTTGTGGCTTGGTAGGGCATAAGGGTTTCAAGGATTCCAGTGTGCGTGTGAAAGTTTATCATCCCCATCCTTGAGCACAGTTTCTGAGATGCCAATTGTTCTACTTAGTCCTCCAAACAGATCACCTTATACTATTGAAAGCATCATTAGTATAGGTCAACTCCAATCATCACTCATGCTAATCATATCCTCATGACTCCCAGGGGGAGGTCTAACAAAAATCATATATGTCTACAATCCCCAAACTCATATGTATGTCTACCCCTAAAAATCCATGGGTAGAACATATAAGCTGCTAAGCTTGAACGTGACAATCCAAGTGCTCAGCCTATTCTTCCAGGGTCTAAGATAAAGCACCTCTATCCTAGGGAAACACGTCGTAAGCCACTCCAAGATCTTGTTTCCTTCCTATGAATCAACTCCAACAGCCCATTAACTTCCATCAATCACTGCATAATCCATTAATTCTACAAATCCAACTCCTATGCTGGTGTTCCACATGATCTTCTAAAGTCTTTATAATCCCCGAATACTTGAAAAGGCTATCTCTACTATAGTCAGTCCACCAATTTCCATTATTGTGATCTAGTAATACTCCAAGGTCAAGCTCACAAGGACTCCTAAATAAACTCCGACAATTAGTCCAATCTCCTAGTTTATCGTCCACCAAGAAACATGGTATCATGATCAAGATCATTAGTCTAAATCCAATTTACTCCGAACCATGTAAACATACCCAGCATCTATACTCAATTCGGATCACAAATCTCATGCCCAACAAGAATTCCTACATGCTTCCCTCAAGTTATTTACGTAATACCAACTGTCTCCCATCAATATCATCTGATCAAGTCAAATCCTTGTACTTCCAGGAGTTTCAGCTTGCGACCATAATTGTCCTATAAATCCAATTTACTCAGGGGTAACGAAAGCTATGCTAATCTATACTCGTGATCCCACCAAGTTCATCTACCAACATGGTAGCCTTATAACCCACCAAATAGTCTCATATAATTCCTCAAGTCATTGATATAAACTCATCAAGTCATTTGTCCTCAATTCCTATATCCTCAAACTGGTCTTCCCTATGGCATCGTCAGTTCTTGTGCTATATTAGGATGATAATGTGCGTGTTCACTATGTCCACTAGTTCCATAATGAACCCAGTGATGTGCAAGGTTTACAGAGGCTTAACTGGTTCTCTTGCAATTCTGTGGGTTAAGCACATGGTTAAGGTTTCGGGCTGGGGTATCTCGTGAAGCCTCCAAGGGTCTAGGAATGGGTCTCTAATCTTGAGGGGAAACCATAACTCTAAGGGGTTGCACTTGTTCGAGGAGGTTGTAGCAAAGTCTTGATGCTTTCGCTGGTCGCTTGTGGTGGAATCCTTGGTGCATATTGTCTTGCTTGTCTTGATTGATGAAAGAGATGAGAGGGAAAAGTAGCGAGAGGAGGGAATGCCTAAAGGGGTTCTATAGTGCAAGTGCAAACAAACAGTGCCAAAAGGCCAAACACAAACAACAAAATAAGGCAGGTGATATAGTTGCGTACTTGTTGCCTAGGGCAAAAAGGGCGACTGATATCAAAAACACAGACAAATAAAAACAAGGAACACACAATCATGGTTCTATTCGATCTATCATACGGACCCGACTGCGCATAGGGGGTACACGACTCATCCTACCCTAGGGGTTCTCGGACTCAGTAGTCGTGCCTTGTGCTTCATGCAGTCTTCTGAGTTTCCCTCAGGTGTTGCTACGTCTCTTGTAGTTGTTCGATGAAACGGTCTGGGTTGAGCCTGAAGAATCTTCAACAACTTCTCGCCTGTTGAAGTGATGGGGTGAAGGTGGCTCCTCATAACTGGCATTGACTTGGTCTTCTATTGTCTTCTTAATCACGACGATCCCTTTTTTTCTTCTAAGCCGTCGATGGTACCAGGTAGGTAATCCTTTATGCAATGACATTATCAAGGCATAATAGAGATCCATCATGTCGGTTACGTTGATGACAACATCGACACCAAGAGCGGGGGATGAGGAGAACCGTTTTCCTGCTCACTATGATGAGGCGGACCAAATGGCTAGGTTCTCATCCATCGGTGGTTGTCGATACAACAACGGTAGTGACAGGGTTACTCTATTAGCGATGTATTTCATGATCTTGCATATCCTATGCCCTGATCATCGTAGGCTAAAGTTGCATCATCTTGGGGCAGTGTCAAGGATGTCACCATCTCCTGGGTCTTCAGGTCCTCATTCCTCGAGGATGTATCTTCTGTTGGTATCGTCTTGTTGTGATGTCGCCAATCTTGTGGTCAGTAGATGTGGGTGAATGTCTGGCAAGGCATCATCCTTCCAGATTATCCACGAGGATTACAAGGAATCCTGTGGTCAGGGGCATAAGGGTTCTAGCGACCAAAGGTTTTGAAGGGGAAGAGACCAATAAGGAAAGTATACCTTAGTTTTCGAAAAACTGAGAAGGGAAGAGAAGTACAGATAGTTTTGAAACCTAGTAGTAGTTTTGGAAATAGTTTTACCCTAACTAACGACCATGCTAACTAAGGCTTCCTACAGTCAGGATGGCTCTGATACCAGCTCTGTGGGGACCCCAACTCATAAGTCGTGATCATCGAATATGCGTGTACAAGGATCCCAAAGATCAATGCTCACTTGAACACATGTAAGCTGAATAACAAGAGTCTTACATCCATACATACCGTATTACACAAGTAGGACCATTATGGTCGAGTCTTGAGTATAACATCGCAGCGGAAATCTTCATCGATAACTTGGACACATGCCATCTGCCTTAACCCTACAGGCATTCTGACTGGGAAGTGTCCTAGCTCGCATGCTCGTCGCCGAAGTATTCTTCATCATATCCTGTTCTTTCAAGCCTGGCCAAGTAAATAGCCAGGGACAAGCCAGTGAGTACGTTTGAATGTACTCGCAAGCAACCCATGTCTTGGTTCAAGATACAACAATGCTTGATATAGGTAAATTTTGCAGAAAGCTAGTTTTGAGTGCAATGACATGTTCAACTACTTTGTAAGGCATGCATCAAGAGAATTCAAGTAACCATGAGGACAGGTTACAGATATCAACATAAACAGAGTGGGCACCAATCCATCTAACATATATAGAGTGGGCACCAACCCATTTAACATAAATAGAGTGGGCACCAACCCATCTCAATCATGTCAAGTGCCTCGACTTGACCCAAGTCATTTTATCATCACACACTTGGTTTGTAAACAAGTGGACGTAGCCCAAGAGCGGTTACCCAACTGTCCTTGACCGTGGACACGGCTATTCGAATAGTTTTACACTCTGCAGAGGTTGCACACTTTACCCACTAGATCCGGGGAACTTCCGTGTCATCCACGACCCGCGGTACCTCAAGTACCCGGGGTAAGCACCCGGTCACTACCTTTCCCTAGACGACACTAACATGGAGTCCACTCGATTGGTAGTAATCCCCGTGCCCAACATTTCACATCATAAGGTTGTGGAGCCTCGCTCCTATATTCATCACATACCACAAGCACGGGGTACGAACGGTGTGCCCGGTTCTGTAAAGACAGACATGGCCGCCCTACCTGGCACGACCCCGTCCTGAGAGAGAGCACCAACTCTCCCCCGTCACTAGTAATGCGGGCCCCAAGCTAGTATTGGTCTAGGTACTCAACAATGCCCTTTCCCATATAAGGGTAGAGTGGTTGCGCATGTAAGGTTGGAGAAACAGTCGCAACTCCGACCAATCCGTTTTGAAAACAACACACACCTCCCTTGGCACACCACTTCGTCATCAAGTGGTCACCCATCTCATCATCTCCCTCGGGCATAAGTGGCACCCGACGGGGTTTTTGAAAAGTCTTTTGAAAAAGCTTTGCCTCCTTCACCATGCATAAACCCATCCCTTTTGCGTAGCATCTACTTTAGCATCCTATCTACTCCCACCGGCATAACCCTCATAAGAAGGTAGGGCCATGCACAATGCAAGTATCAACGAGGAATGTAACCGAGGCAACCAAACCACGTGGTTCACCATCTCATCATGATTCCGATGCAACAATAATAACGAACTATATGGCATGTATAAGAGGGTTCCATAAACATGGTCAAAGGGCTGCTTGCCTGTTTTTAACAAAGTCTTCGAGGTCTTCAAATATCTCTGGTCCAACTCCGAGCATTCCGTCTACTTCGTCAACTATCGTCGAAAGCAACCACAATAAGCAAAACAACAAGGCAGGAAATATAAGTGCTCTAAAAATATGAGTTGGACTTTTCTGGGATACCTCTGGTCATATGAGGGTTGACCAAAGTGGTTTCAATGGAAGTGGATCTATGGATATTTCTAAACATTTCGATAGGATGGGATCAAGGGGTTTATGGAATTGCAAGAAGTGTACAGAAGAATTATTTTGAAAAATGAGCAAGGCACCCATTTAACAAAGGATGATTTTAGAAGCATCTAGGAACTGGTTTCACTGGATTTGGAGTTCAAATGAATTCCTTATGAATTTGCAAAGTTGGCTATATACAAAGAAATAGACCATTAGTTGAGGTGACACAGAAAGTATTAATAAAAATGTTCATAAACTAAGTTATGAACTTAGATGCATCTAGGAATTTGAATCATGGCATTTGGATCAAATATGAGCCCTCTGTGATTTTCTAAAGTTCATCACAGAAATGGAAAAACAGGATTAGATAAATATTTGTGAAAGAAATGATTCTGGAAAAATGTGCAAATAGCACCATGTGATAGGGAATGATTTTTGGACCCACTAGAAATTTGAATCATCAAATTTGGAGTTAAAATGAATTGATTATGGATTTTACAAATTGTGCATAAAAGAAAAGGAGAAGCTTTTTACCCAAACGGGCTGGACTCGGGCGGCGGCGGCACGCACAGGGCGAGGTTTAGCAGCGGGGCACCACTGGGCCTGGCCCAGCCACTCGCGCGCGCCCGCGGGGAGGCCACGTCGAAGGCGGCTCGGAAATACGCCAGCTGGGAGGCGGTAACGGCGGAAGCCATCTCCACTTAAACAGCAGGGCCCGCCCACCGGGTCGCTAACGAGCGGGGCCCGGTGCTCAGGCCGTCTCCTACCTCCCGCTCGAACAGAGCAGAGGCAGGGGAGGTGAGGCCGAGCGGGCGCCGGCGCTCTCCCGGGTGGCACGGGCCACCTCCGGCGGTGCTCCGCCCACCGGTGTGCTCAGGAGGATGAGCTGCATCCATCGGTGTACGGATCGCTTGCCGAGGAGAGCCGTGGCGGCGACGGGCCAGGCGACCGCGGAGGAGGCCACCGGCCATCTTCGGCTTCGAGCATGCGATGCTCCTGGGACGAATGGCAGCGAGGGGAGGGCTTGTGGTGGTGCCAGGAGGGTGCGGAGCTATCCAGAGGGAAGAGAGAGGGACCGAGGCCTGCGGATTTAAGCAGCGGCCGGCGGCTCGGCTCCGGCCTAGGAGGGGAATGGAGTGCACGAGGAGGGGAGTGGGTTGGTTCAGGGAATGCACGGGAGTGAGAGAGGGCGAAAGGGATCCAGAGGAAGTCCTGGGACGGCTTTATATAGCGAAGGCTTCGGCCCACCGTGGGCTCATGCGCCGGTGAGCTCGCGCTCGTCGCTACGGGCCTCGGGATGGTGATGCACCGTGTCTAGGGCATTCCTGGATTCGGTCCAGAGCCAGGGAAGAGAAGAGAGAGAGCAGGGGGGCCAGGGGCACCACGCGTGTGAGGTCGCCCATTGGAGCGCTCGGGCGGCCGGCGCGCGTGCGAGAGGAGGCAGCAGGAGGAAGACAGAGGAGGGGGCCAGCTCGGTGTCATGTTGCGGACGTCGAGGCACCTCGACTGGCGCGAGGGGGAGGCTCGAGGTGGTCGGGGACGCGTCAGCGGTCGGGAGCACGCCTGACGTGCTCCAGGCGTGCAAATGGCCGGCACCAGCTGCTTTTTCTCGTCTGTGCGCCCACTTGTGTCTAGTGGCTGCTCAGGGGAGTAAACAATGTGGGAAAGGCATTGGATGCCCTGGGGCTTGCCAGGAGTGAGAGAGAGGTGAGAGAATGGGAGGAAAGCTGCTGTACAGAGGGGGAAAAAGGTATTTTCACCCCCTTCATCATGGCTTCTCGGGCAGGGAAAGATGCAGGAGGTAGAGGAGGACAAGATGAGGCTGTGGGAAAAAGTTTAGCTCATGGAGATTAGTGGAAGTGGCCAAAACAGGCATTTTAATTATCTGCCAGAAGGCGTTTGATGGTGGTTTGGGCAAGTAGATGATTTGCATCTGCCATGAGACTCCATAGGGTGAAATTACACATATAATTAGGGCCTTCCACCAATTTGGAGATCATTTGAAGAAAGTTGACAATGCAACTTTGGTAAACCCTAGAAATTAGCAGAAATGAACTTGTGTAGATTTTGTTGAGCAAATCACTTCTCCTTGATGCACCAATTGGTGTGGTGGCCTCATTTGGTCATGTGATCATGCTCACAAAAGTTGGGGTCAAGGAGAGAAAGTTGGTAATGCAAAGTTGTTCAAATTTGATTCTAGTCAGAGAGGGTTTTGAGGCACTTTGATCAAGATATCCCTTACTCCAACCTATGCCATTTGGTATAGATGCATTATTAGACCATTGGAGCATGTGCACCCAGTTTGAGAACATTTGGACATGTTTGGCAATGTAAAGTTGCTCCAACTTCAAAATAGACAGAAATGGTTTTGAGGGGATTTGATGATGTTATCTTGTTCTCCAAGTAATAAGACTTGGCAAGATCATCTAATATGTCATATGTTACATGATAGAATTTTCTTGGAATTTTTGGAGAATATTTCCTTTGTAAATATTTCAAAAGCTTGAAATATCCAGAAAGGGTTTTTGAGGGATTTGACCAATATTTTGAACATGACCATGTGTTGAGACTCTTATATATGGAAAGTATATGTCCACTGAGTTTCCCTAATTTTTGTCAAATATTTTTAAAACAATAAAATAATTTTTTCCTATTAAAGACCATTTCGGCCTTAAGAAAAAGCTTTTAAATAAAATAGTAAAATAACTTTCAAAATTATATTTTTGTGGTTTCGGGTATCCTATATCTAATAGGAGTCAAATATATTTTATAAAGATTTTACTGCCCTTAATTAAGTACTTGCAAAGGCAAACCTCAATTCAGGGTTTTTGAAAAACTAATTTTGGAAATACTATTTGGCCAAATCATTTTGTAAGAAAATATTTTTATGTCCTATACACGTGGCATGATCATTGGTTCAAGAGTTTGGAGCAAGGAGATGAAGTATAGGAGTTGGAGGATTTATTTGATTTTTAGAGCACTTGCAAACAGCAGACAAACATTCAATCAAAGCAAAGACAAAACACTCAAAAGTTTTTGTCAAACCACATTTTAGCATGATTTAATGACTTAAGTGTTGTGCCATGAAAATCGGGGTGACAAGCAGCCTCACAAACGGGCATCCATTGGGTCTTCCGAAGGGGAGCAGACAGTTAACTGTCGGACGTCTTTGCCAACTGTTAAAGGTATTGGGAGTTTAGATCCCATAAAGTCAAAACATGAAAAGTAGGTGTCCCATAAAGGATAACATGGCTTACCTCGCCACCGGACGCCGCGAGCTGAATCGCGATCTTGATGGCGGATGCGGAGCCGGCACCCTTGAACAAGACCTCCTGCATCTTCGTGACGTAGTGTCAAGAGCCCGCCAAGGTCCGTGTCAGTGCCGGATCAAACTCCCACAAATTGAAGTCCCATTGTGGCGGGGAGAATCCAATGACGAGCATGACCTGGATCACGCTGACAAGCTTGAGCTTGTTCACTGTGGTTTGGAGACAGGATCGAGTCGGTGGCCTCTTCCGAACTACCCCATAGCAGGCCCTTCTCTTTCCAGGAGGTGAGCCGCATGGGGATGCCATATCTGAATTCGGGGGCCGCTGCCCATTTAGGGTCATGCGGCTCGGTGATGTAGAACCACCCCGATTGCCACCCTTTGATGGTTTCCATGAAGGCGCCTTCGAGCCAAGTGACATTGGGCATTTTGCCCACCATGGCGCCTCCGCACTCCGCTTGGCTGCCCTCCAAAACCTTCGGCTTGACATTGAAGGTCTTTAGCCACAAGCCGAAGTGGAGCTGGATGCAGAGGAAAGCCTCGCACAAGACGATAAACGCCGAGATATTGAGGATGAAATTTGGGGCTAGATCATGGAAATCCAGGCCATAGTAGAACATGAGCCCCCGGACAAAGGGGTGGAGTGGGAAGCCCAGTCCGCGGAGGAAATGGGGAAGGAATACCACCCTCCCATGGGGCCCGGGAGTGGGGATGAGCTGCCCCTCGTCGGGGAGCCGGTGCGCGATGTCGCTGGACAGATATCCAGCGCTGTGCAGCTTCTTGATGTGCCCCTCAGAACGGAGGAGGCCATCCACTTGCCTCCCGCTCCCGACATGGCTGGAGAAGGTCGAGGTGAGATGTGCGGACTTGGGCGCTGGATCTCGAAAAGGAGATGGATAAGCAAAGGAGGAAGAAGGCGAGGTAAAAGGTGGATCCTTATCCCCTTATATATGGGCGGACGAAACTATGCTTCCCCACCGGCCTGGTAAAACTCACTTATCTCCCAAGCGCCGCAATCAATGGCGCGGTTGGGTTACCCACGTCCGTATTGATGGGAATCCCGGAATAAGGGGAACACGATCTCTGCTTCGACAAGACGTGACAAGGAAAATGCTTCGCTAAACGTGCTGAGGTGGTATAATAAAAATGATTCGAGTAAAGGCTTGGTTGTGGTGTGACGTCACGCCCCAAAATACGTCAGCAGATTGAACTTGTGTAAATATTATTCTCTCTATGGTGGTATGTGGAATTTATTTTGCAGAGCCGGACACTATCCTGGTGTTCACAATCTTCTATAAATTATTCGGAGGAGGAACCCGCCTTGCAATGCCAAAGACAATATGCGCGCCGGACTCGTCGCCATTGAAGCCTGGTTCAGGGGCTACTGAGGGCGTCCCGGACTAGGGGGTGTCTGGATAGCTGAACTATCATCATCGGTCGGACTCCAAGACTATGAAGATACAAGATTGAAGACTTCGTCCCGTGTCCGGATGGGACTTTCCTTGGCGTGTAAGGCAAGCTTGGCGATACGGATATGTAGATCTCCTACCATTGTAACCGACTCTGTGTAACCCTATCCCTCTCTGGTGTCTATATAAACCGGAGGGTTTTAGTCCATAGAACAACAATCATACCATAGGCTAGCTTCTAGGGTTTAGCCTCCTTGATCTCGTGGTAGATCCACTCTTGTACTACCCATATCATCAATATCAATCAAGAAGGAGTAGGGTTTTACCTCCATCGAGAGGGCCCGAACCTGGGTAAAAACATCGTGTCCCTTGTCTCCTGTTACCATCCGCCTAGACGCACAGTTCGTGACCCCCTACCCGAGATCCGCCGGTTTTGACACCGACAGCCGTCTTGAGCTTGTTCTTGATCTTGAGCTTGCTCATGATCTTGAACTTGGTCGAGGGGAAGAACTTGACCTTGGGCATCATTTGGAGGTTCATCACCATCTTGAGATTGATCTTGCCCTTGGTCTTGTTCACGAGGTTGAGGGCCTTCACTTTGTTCTTCGGAAGCGTGTGGGTCTTGAGTAGGTGAAGGCTCCACTTGAGTGGAGCATTGTCCTTCTCCTTCGGCCACAAGGGGTTCCTCAATGGGTAGAATATGACCAATACCCATTCTTCTTATGGCTTGAGGATGAATTTCATCACCTACATCACAGGTACCACTTTGCTCCACTTGGGAGCCGTTATTTTCGTCAAACTCCATGTTACACGTCTCCTCAATGAGTCCGGTGGACTTGTTGAGAACACGGTAAGCATGAGAGTTTGTAGCATAACCAACAAATATGCCCTCATAAGCTCTAGCCTCAAATTTAGACAAACGAACACCTTTCTTGAGAATGAAACACTTACACCCGATGTAGGATCGAAAGTATATCTAGAGGGGGGTGATTAGACTACTTGACAATATAAAAATTCAGCCTTTTGATTAAGACAAGTTTTTGGCAAGTTCACAATGATGATCAAGTCAAGTATCACCCTACACATGCAATTCTAGAGTATTGGCAGTGGAAAGTAAATTGCACATGTAGTAAAGAGAGGTGGAGAAGAGCAAACGCAATTTGGAGACACGGAGATTTTTCTCGTGGTTCCGATAGGTGGTGCTATCGTCAATCCACGTTGATGGAGACTTCAACCCACGAAGGGTAACGGCTGCGAGAGTCCACGGAGGGCTCCACCCACGAAGGGTCCACGAAGAAGCAACCTTGTCTATGCCATCATGGCATACGCCCACGAAGGACTAGCCTTACTCGGGGTAGATCTTCACGAAGTAGGCGATCTCCTTGCCCTTACAAACTTCTTGGTTCAACTCCACATCTTGACGGAGGCTCCCAAGCGACACCTAACCAATCTAGGAGGCACCACCTCCAAAAGGTAATAGATGGTGTTGGTGATGATGAACTCCTTGCTCTTGTGCTTCAAATGATAATCTCCCCAACACTCAACTCTCCTCACCGATTTGGCTGTGGTGGAAGAAAGGATTGAGTGGAAAGCAACTTGGGAAGGCTAGAAATCAAGTTTCATATGGTGGGAGTGGAGCAACTTGATCTCAACACAAGGGTAGGTAGTTTTCTTCTCAGAAATTTAAGGTAGGAGTGGTAGTTCTTTTCGATGGCTCTCTCCACTAATGAAGAGGAGGTGGAGGGTATTTATAGCCTCCACACAAAATCCAACCGTTACACACATTTGACCAATCTCGGTCAGACCGAAGTTGACAACTCGGTGAGACTGAAAGTTCAAATCTTGTTGTCGGCGGGGAGCGACACCTATGGGGCCGGGCGAGGCCCCTTCGTGAGTTCGGTACGAGGGCGGAGGATGCGCGGAGAGCAGATCGAGGCGATGCACGCTGGGATTTTACCCAGCTGGGCGCGATGGTCGCAGAAACCCTACTGCTGCTTTGTGTTGTATTCGATCTTGCTCAAGAATGCGAGCGTATGGTGGTGTGGTGTTGAGTGAATTCAACTAGCCGAACCCCAAGCGCTAGAGTTGCCCAAGATCCAAAAACTCCGAACCTCCCCTACGTTGTGCATGGGCCTCCTTTATAGGGCAAGGGTCACCGACAGTGTCAACGAGGAGAGAGGGGTAAAACGAAAAGAGGTGGTAGTTGGAACAGTCAAGGAACAAAGGCAGCTACAAAGGCTTGAACAAAGGATTCTACCTACTTTTGACAGAGGGGACAAGAGCATTAAATGCCCGTCGCCGCCGCCCCAAAAGCTCCCCGCCTTGCGTCTCCGCTTGCCACGGCAATGGAGCCACCACCGTGGAGTGCCACCGCACCCTCATGCAAAGATGCCCATCCGCCACGCGCGCCTCTGGAGAGGGCTTGAGGCGACGTGGGCGGATGAGCTGGAGGCGGGCACACAGCAGCTCTCCCGGCAAGCACCTTGCCGGGGTCTTGATCTTGCCGGGCCCGGGAGCTTGTCGGGCTTGTAACTTGTCGCTCCCCGGGCCCTCGCCGGGACGCGTATAGCGCCGAGGCGTGTCTTCTGTGATGGTGTCTTCTGGTCCCCCCGGCGAGCTCCTCTCGCCCGGGGCTTGCACGAGCGATGTAATCTTGAGCCTGGAACGGCCTTCCCGGCAAGCTCCTCTTGCCGGGGTCTCAAGCTTCTGTCTTGTACATTTTGTTCTTGAATGGCTTGATATGGAGCAGGAATGGTCTCCGGCAAGCACATGGTGGATCCAGCTGCAGGGAGCCGCGACTGCCCGTGCACAAGTTGGGGTACTGAGGTACCCCTACCTTAGTACACCGACAGGAGCCCCCGGGCCTGGGCCACACACGGTGCCGAGCGCTGTTGGGCCAGGCCCAAGACAGTGCACGGGCACACGCGGCCCACGGCGTGTCGAATCCACTTCCGCCTTTGCCGCCTCCCCGTGCAACAGCACGCGTCGATTGCGGCGTCGCGGGATGGGACGTGCCCACGTTCTTTTATGAGGAGAGCGGAACGCCCCCCCCCACTTCCCCATAAAACAGAGGAAGCAGGCGCGGTTCCCCTCCTCCGCTTTCATTGCTTCTTCTTCCTCCTTCAGGAATCCTCCTCGCACCCCGCTTCCACATCTCTTCCGCCGCTTCTTGCGTCAAGGGCGTCGCCGGATTCTTCGTCCTCCTTCCTCGCCGCCCGCCATGGCCCAAGACCAGAAAGGGAAGGAGAAGGCGGAGAAGACCAAGAAGGAGAAACCGAGCGGCGGAAGAGCTTGCCCAGATGCGGAGGGAGAACGTCGCCTTCCCCGCCATGCTCGGGCGTGCAAGAACTCTGGGGCAAGTATTTCTTGTTCTCGGTCCAAGAGGACCTCGGCGCATCCTCGGACCAGAGCTCATCCGCCGCCACCATGGACAACTATCTCAAGGGTACTATTTCTTCGCAGCTTTCTTCCATCGCGGTCTTTGTCCTCCTTTTTCTGAATTCTTCTCGCGACATCATGAACACATACGGCTTCCACCTTCTTGATTTCACCCCCAACGCCGTCCTCACAATGGCGGTTTCGCACATATGTGTGAAAACTTCATAGGATACACCCAAACGTAGCTCTGCTCGGGCATTTCTTCACCCGAGAGCAGAGTCTCCCCCCCTCCGGGATTTCTTGGGTTTTCCGTCTGAACTTGAAGAGGTCGACTTGCCGGGGAGCTCCACATCAAGTGGGAAGAGTGGCGCGCAGATTGGTGCTGGATCGTCAAGACGAGCCGCAGCTCTTCACCGCGGCCAAGACAACGCCCATTGCGCTGCGGCGAGATTGGAGCGAGCTGGATTCGACGACATTAAGCTCGACCTTCCTCATCCGGATTCTTCGTCTCGAGAAGCGGGCTGTCCATTGCAGCGGTAGGCGAGACTTCCTCCGCCGCCAGACGCCCTCTCCAAGACAGGAAAAGGCCAGCCCGGGAGTATGGCGGCGCAGAGATATAATGAGGCTGCGACCGGCTGAACTTCAACTTCACGACGCTGAGCCGAGGGGATGGTCAGGAACTCTTCAAATACGACCCGCCCGCCCAGAGTGGTTCAAAGCTTCCCGGGAGTGGTGCCCTCTCGCAACAGACAGCTCGGGATCGCCTCGCCATGATGCCCGCGTGCGACTCACACGGCGTGGAGCGTTCATGGATTCCGCCCGAGCCAGTAGACGTCCTCAACTTCTTCGACACCCTTGAAGAGGTAGCGAAGAACAAGGACGAGATCCGGGGGCTGACACGGGACACCACGGACGAAGAGCTCGCGTACATAGCTTCTCGGGCCGAAGAGGCCGCCGCAGCTGCAGCGGCAGGAAAGTTCGGTTGTACACCCGAGGAGGCGGAGGCTGCGGAGGAGTCCTATCAAGCGGAGGCGGCGGAGATCTGCAGATCTGCCGCGATTTCCTCCCCGACGCTTCGCCGGGTCCTTCTTCGAGGCACTCCGGGATCTCGGAATCGCGGCCGAGGCCGCGGCAAGAGGTGGCGCTGCCGGAGGGAGCCGAGGCGCCGCAGGGAGCGGAGGCGTCGGAGGGAGCGAAGACGCCGGGGGAAAAGGGGTCGCAGCGCAGGCGCTGGTCCGTGAGCCAGCCGGCGAGGAGGAGGGGGAGGATGCCGCGGTCGCCGAGGATGCCGGCGGGTCCACGGACCTTTACGACGACGACCTCTCCTCGTCGTCGGAAACATCCCGCCTGGCGAGCCCCAAGCGTTTACGCCGAGCGCCCCGCAAGGCTGCGGGCGAAGCGAGTACGCAGGCCCCGGCAACTACTGCTCGCCGGCAGCGAAGCTTCCCGAGGAGTCGAGCCGCGCCGAGGGCGACCGACGCACCAGACATGGCGGAAGCGACCCGCGCGCAGGCCACAGCAAGGGCGCCTCGCAGGCCGGCGCCGAATGGACAGGGGTCTTCCCGGAGCGGAGCGGCGGCTCCGTCTGTTTCTCGGGTCCCGGCCGCTACAGGGGCCGGGTCTTCGCAGCCCCCAGCCCCGAGGACCGCCAAGCGCCCGAGAGGGCCCTCGCCTCCTGCTCCTCGCGCCGACGCGACCCAGGTGCAGTATGATTTCTCCGCCTTGAGCGAAGACGACGAGGAGGAACAGGAGTAAGTACCCGGGATCTTCATCTTCTTAGATTTTGCCTCGATTATTGTCGAGGCTAATCTTGTTTCTTGCGTTGACTTCAGGACCTTGACCGAGCGGCCGCGAAGAAAGCCAAGGTGCCCGTGGTCGAGGTCGCGGACGACTTCGCCGAGGCGCCTGTGGATGCGCGGATCCAAGTTTGCGGACCCAGCGCCGCCCCGATGAGCAGCCAGCAGCAGAGCTCCCCCAACAGAAGTCTGGGTCCCAGCTCGCTTGCGGGCGCGTCCGGAGATTTCATCTTGTTCCAATATCTTGACGTGTTTGTCTTGATTTGTGTAGAGATGGGGCCGCAGCGGCAGGAGCATCCGGAGGTCGCCCTTGAGGAGCCGGCTGTCCCTCCATCCCCGCCAAGGTTGGACTCCCCGGCAAGGGAGAGCGTCCCGCCAAGGGCGGGTACTCCGCCAAGGGCGAGTACCCCGCCAAGGGTGAACAGTCCGGCGAGGGCGGCTACTCCGGCAAGGGATGGTTCCCCGGCAAGAGAGCCCGCCGCCGAAGATGTCCGCCAAGGTAAGTTTCGCAACCTTGTCTTCTTGGCGTCGCCTCTTTTTGGATATTTGCTTGAACTGCTTTTGCTTTTTCTTCTTCTTCAAGACCCTCCTCCTCCCCCCGAGCAGATGGAGACGGAGGTCGCTATTGAGGAGGAGGAGGACGCAGTGGTGGCGGCGACGACGCCTGTTGCCGAGGACGCGGCGGGAGCCGCCGAGCCACATGTGCGAGATCGCCCGGCTGCAGACGCAGTGGCCGGGAGGAGGACGGCGACCGCACCATCGCCCGGAGGCTGCGGAGCGCAAGTGCTGCGCCGTTACCGACCCTTCCGCCGGAGAAGAGCGGCCCGGCCATTACTTGAAGCCCCCAACGGCGTCTTCATCCAGATGCCGTGGGGTTCGCTGTCATGAGCTCCCCGGAGGGCGAGGCCTTCGACGGGAGATTCTCGTGATCCGCTGGGTTTGAAGGTCGCCGAGGGGCCCGGCGGGAGCGGCGGGCCTGATGAGGAGAAGCTGCTTCACCAGCTCCTGGCCCTTTACCGGGCCAGACAGGCGAAGCTCGCTTCCCGGGAGGCCCTTGCCACTAAGGCCGCCGAGGAGATGGAGAAAGCTGGCGGAGCTCTGCCTAATCAGGCTGCTCTCCGCGAGGTGGCGGAGAAGCGCGAGCAGCTCGCCGCGCAGTATGAAGAGTGGCTGTTGGAGAAGGCCGAGGCCGAAGAGCAGCAACGGCTCGCCGGAGTGGAGCTGTCCCGGCGAGAAGGAGAGCTCAACCAGCGAAAGGTTGACCTTGACGCCCACGAGGAAGACCTTGCCGCCCGGGAGCAGGCCCTCGGCGGGGAATTGAAGGAGGCGAAAGATGCCGCGGCGGCCGCGGAGACCGCCAAGGAAGATCTTGCCGCCAAGGTCGCGCAGCTGGAGGAGCGGTTGAAGGTGGACTCGGGGAAGATCGCCGCGCTCATCGCGGAGCGCGAGAAGTACGCCCACACCAACTCAGAGCTCCAGGCGCGTCTTTCTGAGAAGGGCGACGAGCTGAAGGCCGCCAAGGACTCCGTCGAGGATCTTGAGCAGAAAATTTCTGCGCTGAAGGACTCGCTCGACGCTGCCCGGGATCGGGAGACCAAGCTGAAGGAGGAGCTCCGCGAGGAGCGATCTTTAGTGGCCGGCGCCAACAAAGCTGCCGAGGATTTCCGTCGCATCGTCGAGATATGGACCGAGGATTTGGTGTCTTCTGCGTCCGCCATTGACCAGAGCTGCTGGCGCCAAGCCGGAGCATCTCATCTATTCCCGGATCCAAACCTCGCCCACGCCAAGCTCGATCTCTTCTTGGGGATCGCGCGGCCCTTGCAAATCTGCATGGAGAAGATCCCGCAAGAACTTGCCGAGGAGACTCGCCGGATGTGCGCGGGAACCATGGAGCGCGTGCTGACGAAGATCGTATACCGGAACCCCGGCATAAACCTCGCCAATGTTCTTCACAGCTTGCCGGCCGACGCGAACATAGAGGCTCTAAAGGAGCAGGTCGCCCACATCATCGCCAAGGTGAACAAAATCCCCAGGATGGAGGGCGACCGCGTAGACTAGGCCTCCTTTATCTTTCTCTTTTGTTGCTGCATAGGTTGCTATGAACTCATTAGTCATCATGACGAGTTATTCCTTGTAAGATATTACCTTTATTTTGATCAGCAGATGCGGTGTTATCTCCCTTGTTTTGGTTCTCAACTCCGCATGTTTTAACTTTATGCTTCTAGGAGTTTTGCCGGCAAGGGGTCCTTGCCGCGGGCGCTGAGTGTCGAACTCGAAGCAGCCTGCTGACCAAGGCCTTACCGACAAGCAACCTTGCCGTGGCTTGCTGCAACGCACCTAGCTTGCTGAGCGGACTCGAAAACGAAACAAAGGCGCAACACTTTGTCGCAGCTCACTTAAATCGTTGAGAACTCGAAAACAAGATAAGGGTGCGGCTATCCACGGGTAGGTTCCTCCGAGCACAAGTTTTCCATACGAAGTGTGGTTGTTCAAGGAAGGCAACTTAAAAATTCTGGGCTTTGACCCGGCAAGCCTCTCTTTCTTGAACAGCACTTGGTTCATCCTCCACTCCCTTCCCCCCGGCAAACTTGTGCACGAGGAACGTTTCTTTTTGCGTAAGAAACCAGGAAAGAGGAGAAGGAAGAAAAAAAAGCATATGGCCTCTTGGCGTGCTATTGCTTGCCGGATATGCGTGTCGTACGAAAAAGATGCCAAATAACTCATGCAAATAGCAAAGAAGAGCATGAGAAAAAGCAAATAGCGCAAGACACGGAAACTTTATTGCTGCACGGGATCTGCGCCCGGCTTTGTACAAAGGGTTACATGCAACAGTGGCAAAGCTTTTGTACAAAAGGTGGTTGCCGGAGCGGATCACGGCAACCGCGCCTTATGGGTAAAACTTGCGAAGATGCTCTATGTTCCAGGAGTTGCTCACTGGTAAGCCTTCTTCGGTCTCGAGGCGGACAGCGCGGGCCTCGTGACTTGTCTCACCCGATAAGGGCCTTCCCACTTCAAGGCCAACTTGTTGGAATTCTTGGCGGACTGAACACGCCAAGAACAAGGTCGCCTTCCTCGAGACTCTCGGCTTTGACCTTGCGGCTATGGTAGCGGCGCAAGGCTTGCTAGTACCGAGCAGCTCGTGACAAAGCAGCTCGAGACGCCCCTCCTCGAGGAGCAATGCGTCATCTTGTCGCAGCTTGCTCTTGCTCAAGCTCATCATAAGCGAGCACTCGAGGAGATCCGTAAACGAAGTTCCGTGGGGATAATCGCTTCGCTCCATAGACTAGAGCAAAGGGTGTCTGTCCGGTGGCTCGACGGTGTCGCTCGATTGACCAAAGAGCCGCCGCAGCTCCTCTATCCAATTTCTTCCGCACTTGCGCAGCTCGCCGAAAGTTCTTGTCTTGAGTCCGCGCAGCACTTCAGCATTGGCCCTTTCGCTTGACCGCTGCTCCTTGGGTGAGCAATGGTTAAACAGACCTTGGCGCCAAGGTCTTGGACGATCGCATGAAGGTGCGGCTAGTGAATTGTGTACCGTTGTCGGTGATAATCCCGCTAGGGATCCCAAACGCACACAATCGACCAAGAACTTGACCGCCGATCGTCGGTTGTCACCTTCCTCACTGGCTCCACTTCGCCACTTTGTGAACTTGTCGATTGCTACGCATAAGTACTCAAAGCCCCGACAAGACGGGGAAAGGGCCGAGGATATCGAGCCCCTGCACCGAGAAGGGCCAGGATAAAGGGATTGTTTGGAGAGCTTGAGCTGGTGATGAATTTGCTTTGCATGGAACTCGCACGCTTCACACTTGGTTACTAGTGCAGTTGCATCTTGAGGCTTTTTGCCAAAAGAACCCTTGCCGTAAAGCTTTCCCGACAAGTGCCCTTGCGCCAATGTGGTGGCCGCATATGCCTCCATGTATCTCTGCCAGCAGCTTCTGTCCATCTTCCCTGGAGATGCATTTCAGTCTAACACCATTGAGCCTTCTTCTGTACAGCTCGTTGTCCACGAACTGGTACATACTTGACTGTCTGGTTACCCTTTCTATTTCTTCAGGGTCGTCGGGAAGTTCTCCAGTTTGCAAGAAGCGGGCGATCTGCTGTGCCCATGCCGGAGCTCGGGGCTCAACGGCAAGGACTAATGGCGTGAGGGCTGCTGCGGGGACCTCAGCTTCTACGGGAGCTGAAGGTCCCCCGGCAAGCTTGCCGGGGCAAGGCTTGTCGGGGACACTTGCTTCAGGTGCACAGATCCGAGGATCTGCAGGAGCAAACTGTTCCTCAGCGTCCTGGCCGTTGATCTTGGGGACTTTGGCGGCGGTCTCAGGGAGATCCGCCGGCAAGTAGTCGCCGGAGACCAACTTTCTCTTCTTGGGCTGCCCAATTGATGGTGTGACGGAGGGTTGAGTCAACTTGAGCAAGAAGGTTCCTGGTTCCACAGGTAACTTCATTGAAGCACACTTTGAAAGGCCATCTGCGATTTCATTTTGGGCTCTCGGGACATGCTCCATCTGCAAACCTTCAAAGCGCTCCTCAAGCTTCCTCACTTCATCTACGTAAGCTTCCATCAAAGGGCTCTGATAGCTCTTGTTAACTTGCCGGACCACCAACTGAGAATCTCCCCGCACAATCAACTTCCTGATCCCAAGTTCAGCCGCAATCCTGAGGCCGGCGAGCAAACCTTCATATTCAGCAGTGTTGTTTGTCGCTTGCTCTCTTGGGAAGTGCATCTGGATGACATACTTGAGGTGCTCTCCGGTGGGCGCGATGAGTACCACGCCGGCACCGGCGCCTTGCAGCGAGAAGGCACCATCAAAGTACATCATCCATTCACTCGTCGCTTCTTGTACGGGTGTACTTGTTTCTTGTACTTCTTCATCAGGTGTTGGGGTCCATTCTGCTATGAATTCTGCCAAAACCCGGCTCTGTATGGTTGAAGTACTTTCAAACTTGAGTCCAAAGCTCGACAGCTCCAGTGCCCACTCAACGATCCTGCCTGTTGCTTCTGGATTGTGCAATATCCTCTTCAGCGGAAAGCGAGTGACCACTGTTATCTCGTGTGCCTGGAAGTAATGGCGCAGCTTTCTCAAGGCCATAAGGAGGCCGAAAAGCAGCTTTTGCACACCAGAGTATCTTGATCTAGCCCCCTGAAGAAGGGAGCTTACAAAATATACTGGGCGCTGCACCATTTTCTTCTGCACCTCACCCTGCTCCTGCGTGGAGTTGTCCTTGTCGGGGCCGGAGCTTGTCGGAGCAGCCCCCTGCTTGTCGCTGGAGTCGCTTGCCGGTGGTGTAGCCTCCTCGTCGGGCTCTCTCTCCGCTACTAGCGCAGCACTAACCACTTGGTTGGTTGCCGCTAGGTACAGCAGCAACTTCTCTTGTGGTTTAGGCGCGACAAGTATTGGGGTGGAGGACAGGTATTGTTTCAAATCTTGCAGCGCGGCCTCCGCTTCTGGAGTCCACTTCATGGGGCCTGCCTTCTTCAAGATTTTGAAGAAAGGTAGGGCGCGCTCTGTAGACTTTGAAATGAACCTACTGAGGGCAGCCACACAACCCGCGAGCCTTCTGACATCCTTGACTCGCTTTGGGGCCTCAATCTGTTCGATGGCTTTAATCTTGTCGGGGTTGGCTTCAATCCCTCTCTGCGACACAAAGAACCCGAGAAGCTTGCCGGAGGGAACTCCAAAGACGCACTTCTCAGGGTTCAACTTTAGCTGTATCTTGCGCAGGTTCTGAAATGTCTCTTCCAAATCTTGAATCAGCGTGTCCTTGCTCTTGCTCTTCACCACGATATCATCCATGTAAGCCTCTACATTTCTGTGGATCTGTGGCTCAAAAGCAGTATACACTACCCTTGCGAATGTTGATCCTGCATTCTTCAGTCCAAACGGCATGCGTATGAAGCAATAGGTGCCACATGGAGTGATAAACGCAGTCTTCTCTTCATCTTCTTTGGCCATAAAGATCTGGTGATAACCTGAGTATGCATCAAGAAAGCAGAGTAGCTCACATCCGGCAGTGGAGTCAACAATCTGGTCGATGCGCGGCAGGGGGAACGGATCTTTGGGACATGCTTTATTCACATCGGTGAAGTCTATACACAGCCTCCATTTCCCGTTGGCCTTGCGCACGACGACTGGGTTTGCTAACCACGTCGGATGGATCACACCTCTGACTAGGCCTGCTGCCTCTAGCTTCTTGATTTCTTCGCTGATGAATTCTTGGCGCTCCACGGCTTGCTTCCTTACTTTTTGCTTTACGGGTCGCGCGATGAGGGCAAACGGCAAGCTTGTGCTCAATTACCTTCCAGGAACACCGGGATGTCGATGGTTGCCATGCAAACACATCGACATTCGCCCGCGAGAAAGCAACGAGCGCCGCTTCCTATTTGTCGTCAGCGTGGCAATCGATGGTGAAGGTACCACCGGTGCCGCCCTCCTTGGCGGGCACCTTCTTGGTTGCTGGCGGAGCAGTCATTCCCTTTTTACCCTTGCCGGTGGAACTCGACGGGGCGTCCTCGACAGCAGCGCAATACTCCGAAGAGGTGCAGTTGCCGGGGTGAGCCCCGGAGCGCTTGCCGGACTTGGTCTTTGTCTTCTTCCCCCCGGGAGCTTCAGCGGCAAGTGTATCATTGTCGGCCGCTGCTGCCGCGTCCCGGTAGATCTTGTCGGCGCAGATAAGTGCATCTTTCTTGTCGCCGTGGACAGTGATGACGCTCATCGGCCCTGGCATCTTGAGCACGTTGTAAGCATAATGGGAAGCTGCCATGAACTTGGCGAGAGCAGGACGGCCGAGTATCCCGTTGTATGGCAACGGAATATCGGCGACGTCGAAAGTGACGCGCTCGGTCCTGAAGTTGAGCTCCCCGCCAAAGGTCACCGGCAGGGTGATCTTTCCCTTGGGCTTGCTCCGTCCCGGGTTGATTCCTTGGAAAGAACCGGTCTCTTCAAGCTCGCCATCTGGAATTTGGAGTTTCTTGATCACGGCAGAGGAGATCAAGTTCAGCCCGCCCCGCCGTCAACCAACATCTTGGTGACCTTGAGGTTATGGACGGTGGGTGAGACCAGCATCGGCAAACACCCGACCGCGGTGGTGCGGTCGGGGTGATCCTCGAGATCAAAAATGATGGGCGTGCTGGACCATTTGAGGAGCCTGCGCGACTCCATGGGCGGCTCCGCTGCATTCACCTCACGTGCCCACTGCTTTAGTTGGCGGTGGGAGGTGTGTAACGATGCACCACCGTCGACGCACAGGACCTCCGTGGCCTTCTGGAACTCCTGTTCACTGTCATCCTCATCGTCCACGTCCTCGTCGCCGTCTTCTTCATCCTTGTCGCGGCTCCGGGAAGGTCGATCACCTTGTCGCCGCTTGGCCTTGCCGGGGGGTCCTCCCCGACCATTGAACGGCCGCTTCTTGCTCGGGTCTCCTCCGCCACTTTGGGCCCTCTCCTTGTCGCGCCTCAGACTCAGCTTTTTGCTGCTCGACGAGATAGTCGACGCGCTTGCGATTATAGAGGTCGTGGCCCTTGGTGCGGTGGATTTTGCAAGATTGCTTGCGGGGCCGCCGCTTGTCGGCTGCCGCCACGAGGCAAGCTCCTTGCCGGAGTTGCCAGCCTGTGTTTGCTTGGCGGGAGCTTCCTTGCCGGACTTTTCGACGGCAAGCACCTGTCCCTTGTTCTTCTTTCGAAAGTTACGCCGCGGCGCGCTTTGCCGGGCGGCGTCGCCGAGTCGCTTCCTCCTGCGCCAAGATCCTCCCCGGGAGCCTTCTCCCTCTTCACAAGATTTATCACCAGAGCATAAAGCTCATCGACGCCCCGAATCTTGGTCATCGCCATCTCTTCCGCAAGATATGCGCGGTTACGCGACGTTCGGTGGAACGCGCCGATAACCGTGGCAGGTGAACGTCGAGGATGTTGTGCTGCACACGGCTGAAGCGTTGGATGTACTTGCGCAGGATTCTCCTTCCTTCGGGCCAAAATGTGGAGATCGCTCTCCTGGCCGTGGGGTTTGTGGCCGCCGGTGAAGGCGCCAACAAACTGGTGGCAAAGGTCTGCCCAAGAAGAAATGGAGCCCTCCGGCAAGTGCATAAGCCAGAACGAACGCTCGCCTAAGCACGAGCGGAAGTAGTTCGCCGAATCTTTCGTCGCGCCTCGGCAGCTCGCACCGCAATGGTGTAGATACTGAGGAATTCCGAGGGGTGCGTCTTGCCGTCGTACTTCTCCGGCACGTCGGGCTTGAAATTCTTCATGCTGGGCCACTGGACGCGCCGCAGCTCTTGGGTGAACGCAGGGCAGCCCGCCGCGTACGGCAAGTCGCCTGGCTCGCCGGGCGTGCGCGCGTCGACAGTGCTTCCAGCTCTCTGGTCTGATTGTCGCCGAGTCTCTCGGCGGCGCTCGATCGTGGTCCGAAGGTTTTCGCCGCCGATCGCTAAGGACTGGCGTTGATCCCGACGAGCCCGCGGATCCGACGATGCCGTGGAGCCGCTGTCGGCGTTGTTCCGCGGGCGGCGCTTTTCGCTTCGCGGCGGGAGTGCACGGTGGTTGCACTTCGGCGGTCCTGTCGCCGCCGGCCTTCGTCTTCTCGACTTGCCGCGGTTGTGAAGCCATTGGCTGCCGTGGACGGTCGTTGTTGGCGAAGGCAATCAGGCTCTGGATGGTAGCCCTCCAGTCCTCGGCCTTGTCCGCTGCCGGAGGGAAGTCGAGGAGCATTTGCGCTCTTGTGAGCGCTTCCGCAGGAGTGGAAGGAAGCGGGAGCGAGCGGTGCGGGGAGTGGGACGCGCTCGGACTTCTAACGGTGTTAGAAGGAGTTGGGTCCTGCCCCGGCGCCTTCGCTTTGCCTGTGTCCGGACGGGGGTCCGGAACATCCCGCGAGCCTCCGGTACGTCCCTGCTCCAGCAGACGGATACCACCTCCCGTGGTATGGCGTTGCTGGGTCGTCGTGCGCTGAGATGGACGTGGATCCACGGAGACCGAGGCGCGGTCATCCGTCCGATCCCTGGATCTGGCGGCGCCGCGAGTGCCCTCGCCGGTGTCCACCCTTTCGACGGCGCCTCCTCCACCCACCGCTGGCTCCGGCGGTGGTGGGTGAGACGCAGACGGGTCGGCAACCCTTGAGGCCCTCGTCTTCGGGGCCATGGTGTAGTTGTTGAGGAAGTCGCTGGCAAAGTCGGAGAGGTTGATGAAGAACGCGGCTGCGCGAACGCCGGATCAGGTCCGCACAACCTCGGCGCCCCCTACCTGGCGCGCCAAAGATGTCGGCGGGGAGCGACACCTATGGGGCCGGGCGAGGCCCCTTCGTGAGTTCGGTACGAGGGCGGAGGATGCGCGGAGAGCAGATCGAGGCGATGCACGCGGGGGATTTTTACCCAGCTTCGGGCCGCGATGGTCGCGTAAAACCCTACTGCTGCTTTGTGTTGTATTCGATCTTGCTCAAGAATGCGAGAGTATGGTGGTGTGGTGTTGAGTGAATTCAACTAGCCGAACCCCAGGCGCTAGAGTTGCCCAGGATCCAAAAACTCCGAACCTCCCCTACGTTGTGCATGGGCCTCCTTTTATAGGGCAAGGGGTCACCGGCAGGTGTCAACGTAGGAGAGAGGGGTAAAAACGTAAAAGAGGTGGTAGTTGGAGCAGTCGGGAAAAGGCAGCTACTGATTGCTTGAACAGTGGATTCTACCTACTTTTGACTGAGGGGGACAAGAGCATTAAATGCCCGTCGCCATCGCCCCAAAAAGCTCCCGCCCTTGCGTCTCCGTTTGCCACGGCGATGGAGCCACCACCGTGGAGTGCCACCGCACCCCTCATGCAGCACAGCCATCCGCCACGCGTCTCTGGAGAGGGCTTGAGGCGACGCGTGGGCGGATGAGCTGGAGTGCGGGCACACAGCGCGGCTCTCCCGGCAAGCACCTTGCCGGGGTCTTGATCTTGCCGGGCCCGGGAGCTTGTCGGGCTTGTAACTTGTCGCTCCCCGGGCCCTCGCCGACGCAGAGTATAAGCCGAGGCGTGTCTTCTGTGATGGCGTCTTCTGGTCCCCCCGGCGAGCTCCTCTCGCCCGGGGCTTGCACGAGCGATGTAATCTTGAGCCTGGAACGGCCTTCCCGGCAAGCTCCTCTTGCCGGGGTCTCGAGCTTCTGTCTTGTACATTTTGTTCTTGAATGGCTTGATATGGAGCAGGAATGGTCTCCGGCAAGCACATGGTGGATCCAGCTGCAGGGAGCCGCGACTGCCCGTGCACAAGTTGGGGTACTGAGGTACCCCTACCTTAGTACACCGACACTTGTGAACGTTGGGATTTTCGGTGGGACCGAAAATACAATCTCGGTGAGTCCGATTCTTCCAAATACTAGGGTTTGCCAATCTCGGTGGGACCGACTTTATCATCTCGGTGACACCGATTTGATGACAGAAGGTTACAGAAGCTTGGCAACACTAGTTTCGGTGAGACCGAGTTCAGAATCGGAAAATCCGAAATTTCTAGGGTTTGGCTATTTGGCTGAGGTGGTTCATCTCGGTGTGACTGAGTTTATGGAATCGGTGGGGCTGAGATTACTTATGAGTGTATGTTGGAATGAAAGATTGCTGATAGTTTGGGAGATATATCACTAAGCACTTTGAGCAACCAGATCATTAACATAACCTCATCCCCTTTTAATAGTATTGGCTTTCCTATAGACTCAATGTGATCTTGGATCACTAAACCAAAAATGGAGTCTTGAGCTTTTGCCAATGCTTGCCTTAGCATTTTGAGGGGTCCACTTCTTCAGTCATTGCCATACCCATATCAATCGAACTTTCGAAATGATACTCAAGAAACTATTAGTTCAATGATATATATGTTGTTATTAATTACCAAAACCACCCGGGGATTAGTTGCACTTTCAATCTCCCCCTTTTTGGTAATTGATGACAACATATAGATCAAAGCTTCGACAAAAGATATAATCAATGAATAATGTCGTCGCTTTGAGAAGTATGTGATAAGCAAGAGCTCCCCCTAAATTTGTGCATTATTTAAGATTTGCGTTTGAATGCAAATGCACAATCGATTAGGATCATGGGTCACTCTTCCATGTCACATACATCTTGGTGGAGCGCACAAAATGATAAGAATGAATAGCATGCACCCAATCACCAAGACATGAGTAAATGGTCATACAAGATATGAATAGCATATGATAAGCATTAAGCACACATTAAGGCATAGTATGACCAAGCACTCATCAATGTAGAGCAAACGTAGTATCAAACACACGGAATGTCTCGAAAATCTCAAAAGTATCTCAAAAAGACCGCAAATAAACGAAAGAGCAAAAGCGCAAAGACAAAGCACTCTCTCTCTCGAAGTCCTATGATCTATACAATTTCTCCCCCTTTGGCAACAAGTTACCAAAAAGTTCGAAAGGTATAGAGCTAAACGTCACTAGGGACTCTTTGGCGGCTCTATGCAGGTTGATGGAGTTGAGATGGCTGCATCTGCAAAGGCTTCAGCTGATGTCTGGAGCTGGAGGAGTGGTCACACTGGAGCTGGAGCTGGAACTGATGGAGCTGTGGGAGGTGCTGAGGCTGTAGTCCTGGTGTCTGTCACTGGAATAGCAGCTGATCTGGGTCTTGTGGGAACCGGAGCAGGCTGTTCATAATCATCCTGGACTAGGTCATCCTGCATCTCACGCATGAGCTCTTCCTTCTCCTTCTTGGCTTCTTCGATATCTACCTCAAGCTTGTTGTGATGACTTGCACTTGATCGACTTGACATCCGAGCATGGATCTTGTCTTCAACAATCCTCTCAAGACTTTCCGAGAGGCGCACAATGCTGGCAGGCGTTGTTCAATCCTCAGGTAGCTTCAAGGAGCTGCTCTCCAACACTCTTGGGTTTAGCTGCTGCTGCTGTTGCTTCCTTCTCAGCTTTAGCTTTCTTGGCAGCTTCAGACTTTGCATGACCTTCAACTGACGTTGGGTCCTCCTCATCCATCACAACTTCATTGTCCTCATGCTCAGGCTGCAGTGGCAAGTGTGGTCTTTCCAACAAGTAGGTGCCCGTGCCAAACTTGGCATTGATAAGCATCTGAATGTGCGGGGCAAATCCACATGACCTCTTCTGGTCTGCTGCAGTCCTCTTGATAGTCTCAACTATCAGGTCCATCACCTTGAAAGGTGCCTTCTGATCAAGTATATGCAGCATGTTGATAGAATAGCCTCTTATCATGCGGTGATCTCCAGACTTGGGCATCAAGGTATGCCTCAGAATTGTGTTTGTGGTAGGTAAACCTGCCTAGAGATGATACACTGAGCCGAGCTTCCAGATCTCTACATCCTTAGCTGGTACCTCATTGTACATGTTCTTCATAGACTCATGGTTTTTCTTGGGAATACCATAGACATCTACATCATCTTCTCTTGGTACTGGAGCATTCAGCAGTGCTGCCCATTCTTCAACAGTAGAAGAGAATCTCTGGCCTTCAGTCATCCATGTGATTTTACCATCTGGATAGAAATGAGCAGTGGCATAGAATTGCATGATCATCTCATCATTCCAATCTGTCAACTTCTGACCAACAAACTCAGCAACACCACATGTAGTAAAGCTCTCATGCACATGTGGAAAGAAGTCTCTGTGCTCTTCACTATCAATATATGCCCAGTCAACATAGCGAGTGTCTGCAACAATGGGCTTCTTGTCCATAAGCACAGTCTCATAGAAATCCTGCTGCTCTCTGGTGTGGAACCTTGGGTCAACAGCAGTCCTTCTCCTCACAGCATATGGATCAGCTTGTCTCCATAGCCTGAGACCTTTATCCTTTCTTTCCTTCATGTTTTCAGCTCGAGGATGAGCATCATTGTGAATTGGCAATTTCTGACGGAGTTTCAGCAATACAGGTGCCTCATCATCTGACTCAGCTGGTGGCACATTGTCTTTCTTCTTCTCTGAAGCTGGGATATTCCTGACAGTCTTCTTGGGCTTGGCAGCAGGCTTGGCTTGAGCTGCCTTTGCTGGAGCAGATGGCTTAGACTTTGAAGGTGCTCCTGCCCTGATGGCATCACCCATCAACTTAGGCTTCTGAGGAGGCTGGGGTGCTTCCTCATCAGAATCATCATCATCTGCTGCTTCATCATGCACAATTCTCGTCCTCTTGGAAGTTTTCTTCACTTTGCTCGAAGTTTCCTCTTCCATGCTCAGCTTCTTGGCAACAGTGGACTTCTTCACTTTACTGGTGCCTTTCTTGGTTTGCTGCCCTTGATGCTCTTTGGAAACAACTTTCCTCTTTGGCTTAGAGGAGATCTCTTCCTCAGCTATGAAATCAGAATCTTCTTCATCAGAATTCTTCTTCTTCCTGGCCCTGGTGGCTGCAGGAGGCAAACCACTTGGTGTGCTCCTTTCACCATCATCTGAAAAGCTGCTGGCCTCAGGACTAGTGCCTGCCTCTGGAATTTCAGCAATTTGTGACTCAGACCTGTTCTGGCTGTCACTGGCATCTGACATGGCTGACAACCTGTGAATAGATTAGGTGTAGGCAGAATAGAAGAGTTATCACAAACTGCAGAAGATTTTGCAAAAAAATGAGTTCAAATTTCAGTTTTAGGTTTTCACAGAATGCATGTCGGTCAGACCGAGGCTAAAATTCGGTGAATCCGAAGTGTTCTAACAGTACCACTCACACCACTTTCGGTTGGACCGAAATGGGTTTCGGTCTTGCCGAGAACACTAGGGTTTCACTAAATCCTCATTTCGTCACACCGATTTGCACAACTCGGTTGGACCGAAAAGTAAAGTCTAATGGCCAGAGGCCAAATCGGTCATACCGAGAATGTAGAATCGGTCTCACCGAGATGTGTTCGCGGAAACCTAACCCTAAAACTTTTACTCAATTTCGTTCTAAGAACTAATCTGCTGGATAGGAAGATCTCAAACGTGGCAAGAAGCTAGGCAAACCAATCGTGCATAGAATCGGAGGTTGAAACACGAGAGGATCAAACTCACCCTAACTTGGTGGAGTTCCTCTCGGGGCAACGGCGCGGAGAGAATGTCCGTTGACGCACGACGGAGACCATGGCGAGGCGCCAAAGCGACAGCGGAGACGATCCGGAGACCACGGCGGCGGCAAGAAGGGGTTTGGGGCGAGGCGTTTGAAGAAGGAATCAACACGCGCTGCCCTCAGATATATATACCCTTTTGCTGTCGGTGGGACCGAGTTGTAAAACTCGGTGGCACCGAGATGGATAACTGCAAGCAGTTACACACTTCGGTCACGCCGAAATTCACAACTCGGTTTCACCGAGGTGAAAACCTAGATCAATCCAAGTGCTTTCGGTCCGTCCGAGTTTGAGTGGGTTGGTCGACCGAAAATACTTAGAAGGTTTTGGAAGTTTAGTCTTTGACGGATCGGTGGCTCCGAGTGCTCCTCACTCGGTGTGTCCGAAAATGACTTGTTCAAAGTTTGTGATATAAGCATGAATAGAATTTGAGACAAGAAAGCATAGATAGCTAGGGGAGGAACTTAGGCATTCTTGTCCATCCATTTGGTCAAAAGAAAATCCAAAAAACCAAAGCAACAAATGGATGTCCTCGAATGGATAAAATCATGCATCCAACATGCTCACACAATAAGATAGCAAATGAAATATGTGTCAAACATGCACAAACAAAACACTAGCTACTATCACACAATTTGTCGATGACTAGGTCATCTTTATATGAGTATATTGACTTAGGAGTCAAATGAGAACATTTGATCATAGGTCATACTCATCGTTTAAGCACAAGTGGGGTTACCACTTTTACATAAAGCATTAATGTGTTCACATCATTTGAAGAAGCTTTAGCTCAATTCTTTAGAGCAAAGCTCCCCCTAGATGTGAGATCCCCTTTTAAAGGGTCAAACTAACCTTGGGTTGTCGTAGAAGACTTCATGTAGATGTTGAAGATGTGGATGCTCAATGTTGATGAAGATCATCAAGAGTTGGGAGCAATCCTTTGGATTCGGGCACTTTCAATACCTACATGGGTTAGTCCCACAAGGAACAAACAAGGATATCCATGGACATAGATTGAAGTATACAATAGATGATGTCCATGAAAGCAATGATTACCTTGTCCCTTGACTTACCAACAAGAGGGTGTGTGACTCCATGAACTAGTGCAAGATGTGGAAGTTGATTGCACAAGTTCTTGCCAAAATGAATGTGAGTGAAGTATGTTGGCGGAGTCACCCTCAAGAACTCTCTAGTTCTTCTTCTTCGGGATCCACATCATCTTGATGGGAATCCTTGGGGTTGTAGTTGAGCTTGACGAAGTAGAACTTGACGTTTCCTTGGGAACCCACTTGACCATGGCTTTAGGTGCTTCAATAAATGCATCAATCTCCTCTTGAAGCTTGTCCTTGCCTTTTAGCTTGTGGTCTTGTGGTGGAAGGTCATCTTGAGCTTGTTCCACATTGGAAGAAGTAGGATCATACTTCTCCTTTTGAGAAACAAACTTTGGAGTGGGATATTGACCTTCTTCCCATTCAACACCCTCGGCGTTGAACTTTCGCTCAAAACCAATTCCTTGATTCTTCCGGTGCCTTCCTTGCTTGCGAACAATTTCCTCAAAGTTCTTGCTTCCGGCAAGGCTCTTGTAGACACCTTTCTCTATAATCCCTTTCAATAAACTATTTTCTTGCTCAAGTGTAACTTGGCTTGAAACATTGTTAGTGGAAACAAGAGAACTACTAGAAGCAACAATATTATATTTAGCATGGTTATTGTTACTACTAGATGAAGAATTTTTCTTATGCTTGTCATGCTTAGTTTTAATAGGTGGCAAGAAATTAGACAAGAGAAGTCGTTTGGCAAGATATGAAGAACTCTTCTTTCGAAGATCGTCATTGATTGCTTTTAGAAACTCATGTTCTTGCTCTAGATTTAGCTTCTCGAAGCGTAGCTTCTCATGAGATCTTAGGAGCTCTCTATGATCTTCTTGAGTTGTTTCATGAGCTAACTTAAGAGTGTTTAGTTCTTTAGTTAGACGCTCAATCTCCTTCATAGCATTGTCATTCGACTCTTCTCGACTATAAAGACTACTAGCATGTTCATCATTACTTGGTTCACTAGATTTGTCATGTAAAAGCTCATCTTCACCAAGCAAGTCATCCTCATCACTATCAAAGTCAATAAATTCAGGGTGTGATACCTTGGGGCCTTTATCCATGAAGCGTCTTCCAATTCCCTCATTTGGTGAATCAAATAAGTCATAGGAGTTGGAGTTGGAGGACACGAGAGCAAGACCGGCAACACCTTCATCTTGACTGTATTCGGAGTTGGAGTGATAGCTTCTTTCGGAGTGATTGTCTGAGTCGGAGCGGAGACCCATTCACCTACATGAGCTTGATGTTTTCTTCTTGTGTAGCTCCTTGATGACTTGTCTTTCCTTTCCGAATCCTTGCTTCTCCGAGAGGATCTTCGTTCATAACGATCATCTCTACTCCTTCTCTCTTTCCGAGGTGACTCTTCTCTTGACTTCTTCTTCTTGGAGATTCTTCTCTTCTCTTGTGGGGAGCCGAACACTCATTTGAGTAGTGTCCGGTCTTCCACAATTGTAGCAGATTCGATCACGACTAGAAGATCTCTTTTCATCATATGATCTAGACTTTGAGCTTCTTTCCTTGCTTCTACTCTTGTAGAATTTGTTGAAGTTCTTCACCATTAGGCTTATCTCTTCATTGGAAACTAGCTTGTCACTTGAGGTTGTGGGAGCATCACATGTAGCTTTGTAAGCACCACTTGACTTGTTGTGAAGCTCTTCCTTATCTTTAAGTGTCATCTCATGAGCAACAATTCTTCCAATGACTTGGTAGGCTTGAGATTCTTGTAGTTTGGCATCATTTGGATCAAAGTGCACACGGTGTCATACTTTCCATCCAAAGCTCTGAGAATCTTCTTGATGATGAATCGGTCGGTCATTTCTTCGCTTCCTAAGCCGGCAATCTCATTTGTGATGAGAGCAAGCCTAGAGTACATTTCAGCGACTCCTTCACCTTCCTTCATCTTGAACTTGTCAAGTTGACCTTGAAGAACATCTAGCTTTGATTCCTTCACGGATTCGGTACCTTCGTGCATTTCGACCAAAGTATCCCAAATCTCTTTTGCATTCTCAAGACGGCTGATTTTGTTGAACTCCTCGGGACACAAAGCATTGAAGAGAATGTCACAAGCTTGAGCATTGTTTTGCAACATCCGCAATTCATCATTTGTAGC
Source organism: Aegilops speltoides (assembly GCA_021437245.1). Taxonomy (NCBI): domain Eukaryota; kingdom Viridiplantae; phylum Streptophyta; class Magnoliopsida; order Poales; family Poaceae; genus Aegilops; species Aegilops speltoides. The sequence continues at coordinate 237,122,525 of CM038141.1, forward strand.
TTCACGATCCGAACTTTTCCTTCCTCAAGAACTCACCTTGCAAGCCAACACAAATAATGCCCCATGCGGCAGGGTTATGTCCAAGAATATGCATTTTCATTTTATGCTTCCAACTAGCAAAATTTGAACCATCAAAGTAAGGACCTCTACGAAAATTACGCTCACTAGACGCCATACTCTCCTAGGTTGTGAAACCAAGCTTATGGAGTCCAATGCAATGGAGACCAATACAATGGAGACCAAAGCTCTGATACCACTTGTAGGATCAAAAGTATGTCTAGAGGGGGGGTGATTAGACTACTTGACAATATAAAAATTCAGCCTTTTGATTAAGACAAGTTTTTGGCAAGTTCACAATGATGATCAAGTCAAGTATCACCCTACACATGCAATTCTAGAGTATTGGCAGCGGAAAGTAAATTGCACATGTAGTAAAGAGAGGTGGAGAAGAGCAAACGCAATTTGGAGACACGGAGATTTTTCTCGTGGTTCCGATAGGTGGTGCTATCGTCAATCCACGTTGATGGAGACTTCAACCCACGGAGGGTAACGGCTGCGAGAGTCCACGGAGGGCTTCACCCACGAAGGGTCCACGAAGAAGCAACCTTGTCTATGCCATCATGGCATACGCCCACGGAGGACTAGCCTTACTCGGGGTAGATCTTCACGAAGTAGGCGATCTCCTTGCCCTTACAAACTTCTTGGTTCAACTCCACATCTTGACGGAGGCTCCCAAGCGACACCTAACCAATCTAGGAGGCACCACCCTCCAAAAGGTAATAGATGGTGTTGGTAATGATGAACTCCTTGCTCTTGTGCTTCAAATGATAATCTCCCCAACACTCAACTCTCCTCACTGATTTGGCTGTGGTGGAAGAAAGGATTGAGTGGAAAGCAACTTGGGAAGGCTAGAAATCAAGTTTCATATGGTGGGAGTGGAGCAACTTGATCTCAACACAAGGGTAGGTAGTTTTCTTCTCGAAATGTAAGGTAGGAGTGGTAGTTCTTTTCGATGGCTCTCTCCACGAATGAAGAGGAGGTGGAGGGTATTTATAGCCTCCACACAAAATCCAACCGTTACACATTTGACCAATCTCGGTCGGACCGAAGTTGACAACTCGGTGAGACCGAAAGTTCAAATCTTGTGAACGTTGGGATTTTCGTGGGACCGAAAATACAATCTCGGTGAGTCCGATTCTTCCAAATACTAGGGTTTGCCAATCTCGGTGGGACCGACTTTATCATCTCGGTGACACCGATTTGATGTGTATGTTCTGAAGCTTGGCAACACTAGTTTCGTGAGACCGAGTTCGAATCGGAAAATCCGAAATTTCTAGGGCTTGGCTATTTGGCTGAGGTGGTTCACCTCGGTGTGACTGAGTTTATGGAATCGGTGGGGCCGAGATTACTTATGAGTGTATGTTGGAATGAAAGATTGCTGATAGTTTGGGAGATATATCACTAAGCACTTTGAGCAACCAGATCATTAACATAACCTCATCCCCTTTTAATAGTATTGGCTTTCCTATAGACTCAATGTGATCTTGGATCACTAAACCAAAAATGGAGTCTTGAGCTTTTGCCAATGCTTGCCTTAGCATTTTGAGGGGTCCACTTCTTCAGTCATTGCCATACCCATATCACTGAACTTTCTGAAATGATACTCAAGAAACTATTAGTTCAATGATATATATGTTGTTATTAATTACCAAAACCACCCGGGGATTAGTTGCACTTTCACCCGAACACTCGGAAGTACTTGAGATTGGGCTTGTTGCCGGTGAGTATCTCATAAGGAGTCTTGTTCAAGCCTTTGCGGAGATAGAGCTGATTGGATGCATGACATGCTGTGTTGATGGCTTCGGCCCAAAAGTTGTATGGAGACTTGAACTCCGCCATCATGGTCCTTGCCGCATCCATCAACGTCCGGTTCTTCCTCTCCGCAACACCATTTTGTTGAGGGGTATATGGTGCAACGTATTGATGCTTGATCCCCTCATCACTAAGAAACTCATCCAAGGTGTAGTTCTTGAACTCGGTGCCGTTGTCACTTCTTATTGTCAAGATCTTTGCATTATGTTGACGTTGAGCTTCATTTGCAAAGTCGATGACGGTTTGTTGAGTCTCACTCTTCCTCTTGAAGAAGTATACCCAAGTGTATCTTGAATAGTCATTCACAATCACCAAGCAATACTTTCTACCTCCAAGACTATCAAAAGATGGAGGCCCAATGAGATCCATGTGAAGGAGCTCCAAGGGTCTCTTTGAGTAGATGATGGTCGTGGGAGGGTGAGCCTTCTCATGGAGCTTTCCTTCAATACAAGCACTGCAAGCACGATCTTTGGAAAAACTAACATTTCTTAGTCCACGGACATGGTCCCCCTTGAGAAGACTTTGCAAAGATCCCATATTGACGTGGGCTAAACGGCGATGCCAAAGCCATCCCACGTCAACTTTAGCATTAGGCATGTCGCGGTCTTAGTGGGTCGCTCCGAAAAGTTAATCACATAGAGACCGTTCTCGACATGCCCAACAAAGGCTACTTTAAGAGTCTTGCTCCACAAGAGGGCCACGGTATCAATGTCAAAGAAAGTAGCAAAACCCATGTGTGCAAGTTGACGAATGGAAAGCAAATTGTATGCAAGGGACTCAACAAGCATGACTTTCTCGATCGTTAGATCATGAGAAATGACAACCTTGCCAAGACCCAATACCTTAGAATGTGAGGCATCACCCCACTCAACATTGGTGGGAATAGATGGAATCTTTTGCACATCCACCACCAACTCCTTGCTCCCGATCATATGATTTGTTGCTCCACTATCGAGCAACCATGATCCTCCACTGGAACCAAACACCTACAAGAGATCAATGCTTGGTTTTAGGTACCCATTTAGTAATGGGTCCTTTGATGTTAGTAACAAGGGTCTTAGGAACCCAAATATACCATTCAGTGTATTCATAGGGAGAACCAACAAATTTAGCATAAACATGTCCATCACTAGCACGGCACAACACATATGACTGGTTAAAGTCACTGACTTTGTTGGAGGAAATGGTTTCGCCCTTTTGGACATCAACTCCCTTCACTTTTTCCTTCTTATCCTTAGGAGCACCCTCTCCCTCTTTCACAAAAGTTTGCTTGAGAGGAGGAGGTTGTTTGGTCTTGTTGTTCTTCTTCTTACTCTTGGACTTGGGTGCAAACCCAATTCCCTTCTTGGCCACAACTTCCTTTCGATTGCTCAAAAGGTCGTTGAGGTTCTTCTCACCTTGAATGCAAGTCACAAGCCCTTTCTCAAGTTGATCCTTAAACTTGGCATTCTCCTCCACAAGATGCACATGCTCACAACACGGGTTAGTAGCACATGCATTATCAATTAATACCATATGAGGGAAGGTGGCCTTTTCCTTGGTTAGCTTAACTTGGAGTTGAGCATGAGACTCCTTGAGGTTAGCATGAGCACCCTTCAAGACCTTGTGGGTCTTGTCAAGTATCTCAAACTCCTCCTTGAGTCTAGCATGATCAACCCCAAGTTTAGCCTTCTCGGAAGTTAGCACACGAGACACGATAGGAGCATGATCAAGATCTTTCTTTAACTTAGCATGGTCATTGTTGTATGACTCCTCAAGAGTCAAATGATGCCCACGCTCTTCCTCAAGAGCATTAGAGTGATCCGATATCTCATCGGCATAGTCACGACTATGACCTTCCATCTTAGAGATGGTTTCTTCGTGGGCCTCGATCATGTTATTGGCCTCACCAAGTTGTTCCAAGAGAGCAACAAAGTTCTTCTTGGATTTGCCCTTGAGCTTACTCATAAAAGACTCAAATTCATTCACTTCCTCATTAGACCCATCATGTTCTTCAATGCAATCCTCCAAGGAGGTATTAGTAATGATGGTGGTTTTGATGTTCGGGGATACCTTGTTGGAAGCTTTAGCCATGAGGCACTTGGCGGTGATGTTCTTGTTGGGTGAATCAAAGAGAGACACCCGGGGAGTGGTAGCAATGGCAACGGACGCCATGGCATTGCTTCTCCATTTTCATCATCATCGTCATCCTCATGGTATTCTTCTTGAACCACCAACCCACGAGTATGAGTCTTATTGGTGAAGTTGTTCTTGTTGGGGAAGGACTTGGCTTTGTCTTTTCGGATGAACTTGCCACCATTGTCTTCCCGCTTCTCATAAGGACAATCTGCAACGAAATCGCTCACATTCCCACAGTTGAAGCAAGTTCTAACTCGTTTCTTGCCCTTGAAGCCACTTGAGTTATTCTTGTTGAAGTTGGGTCTTGGATTCTTCTTGCTCCAAAACTGTCTTGAAGCAAGAGCCATGTGTTCATGATAATCATATTTGGTGTCTTCGGGGTTGCTCTCCTCATCTTCCTCTTCTTCCTCTTCTTCCATACTAACCTTGGCCTTCAAAGCAAGGTTAGGCTGCTTAGCCCTTTGAGAATGGAGCACCGCATTGTCGGTGGTCTTGTCCAAGATGCTCATAGCAACGAACTCATCCAACACGTCACTTGAGGTCATGGAGTGGAAGTCCGGTCTTTGACGGATGACGGAGGACATGGCCTTGTTGTAGGGTATCATGGCCTTGAGGAACTTGCGCTTGATCCAATTGTCATCCGTGTCCTTGCTTCCATAATCTCAGAGTGAGACCGTGAGTTTGGTCACTCTTCGAAAGAGCTCACGAGGTTCTTCATCTTCTTTCATTGCAAACTCATCGGCTTCATCTTGTACCACTTCATAGTTGGAGCGTTGAATGCTAGCACTTCCTCGATAGAGAGACACAACGCATTGCCATGCGCCTTTGGCCATGGCATGAGGTCGAAGATGAGGGAGATCTTCGGGAAGGATTGCATCTTGGATGATGAAGAGAGCACTCTCATTGAATTGATTATCCACCACTTCTCTCGGGGTGAAGTTGCTTCGGTCATGTGGATAGAAACCTTCTTCAATGATTCTCCAAAGGTTAGTATTCACATGATTTAAATGACGCTTGAAGCAATACACCCAAGAATCAAAATCCTCATTTTTCACAATCTTAGGAGGAGGACCGGCATCATTTAAATGAGTAGAGGGAATCGGTCCTCCATAAATTGGTGGTTCCACATGGGAAAAGATGCCAGTGCCATTTCTACCACTAGTAGAAGGACTCTTTTCACTGTTAGCTTCCCCCTTGTCGGAGGTAGCATCTGTCACCTTGTTAGTGGGATCACCCACTTTCATCGGCGAGGTGGACAGTTTAAGCCCTTCAAGAAATTTAGTAAGCATGCTTTCAACCTTGGTCATCATGGAGTCTTTCAATGTGTCTAGAGCCACATTGAATTCCTCACGAGAGACTGAGGTTCCTCCATCGGCCGTAGATGAGATAGGATTCACACCTGAGTGCTCCTCCGCACTGTCTGTGGTGTCAACCATACTCTTCGGACGACAAAGTCCTTAATAAAGAGACGAGGCTCTGATACCAATTGAAAGGATTGATATGGTTGACTAGAGGGGGGGCGGGGTGAATAGGCAACTAACAATTTTTAGCTTTTCTTTACCAAATTAAACTTTGCATCAAAGATGGTTGTCTAGATATGCAACTAGGTGAACAACCTATATGATGCGACAACAACAAGCACACGAGCAAGTAAGGGTGGCAACACAAGTAAGCTTGCAAAAGTAAAGGCGCGAGATAACCAAGAGTGGAGCCGGTGAAAACGAGGATGTGTTACCAAAGTTCCTTCCTTTTGAGGGGAAGTACGTCTCCGTTGGAGCGGTGTGGAGGCACAATGCTCCCCAAGAAGCCACTAGGGCCACCGTGTTCTCCTCACGCCCTCACACAATGCGAGATGCCGTGATTCCACTATTGGTGCCCTTGAAGGCGGCGACCGAACCTTTACAAACAAGGTTGGGGCAATCTCCACAACAATTGGAGGCTCCCAACAACACCACGAAGCTTCACCACACACTAGTAGAAAAACACCTATTAGTCCCGGTTCGTAAGGGCATTTAGTCCCGGTTCATGAACCGGGACTAATGGGTCGTTACAAATACCTCCACCTATTAGTCCCGGTTCAAACACGAACCGAGACAGATGTGCCTCCACGTGGCCGGTCCGCCGAGCCCAGTCAGGGGGGCCTTTGGTCCCGGTTGGTGCACCAATCGGGACCAAAAGTCCATGTTTTTTTAGAAAAGCGGCTGCTTTAGGGGTTTTGGGGGTTATTTTTAGGTTGTTATTAGATAGCTAATAGAGAGAAGTGTCCTCTCTTATATCTTCGTCCTTGGTTTATCAACGCTGCTGCTATGTTCATTTCACCTGCTGATATAACATGCTCATGCATGCTCGCATCATACATCATCATATATAATAACAAGTCCTGCTAATCATGCATCATCATACAACTTCTACTCGTTATTAATAATAAGTCATACGATCATCATCCTCATAGTCATCGAATCCAACCCTACATAATTGTTCTTAGCACATGATCATCAGTATCAGGTAGGACTTAAACACCCTTAAGGTAAAATAGCATAAAACAATATAGACCCTGACTCTCCATTATGAAGAATGGCGATCATCCTGTCTCCAATTCTTGCCCTTTGCTGCTTTTTGCTTCCAAGAAGCTCCTTACGACTGTCCATACATTTTTTCCATTCTTTGATTGTTATGTCTCCACTTCTTTTAGAAACCCGGTATGGACAGTTGAGATTCGTAGGACGACCTAGTTGTATGTTCAAAACATGAAGGCTACCATGCGTATACATCAGATGAGGCACACAATCATTCGGGATTATCTGTTGAAAAACATAGTAATAACTTCGTAGTTAGCAATGATGTACTAGTTTTAGAAGTGTGCAAAAAGATGCACGGATGTTGTAATAGTAAAAATAATCTTACCAGGTATCTCCATGGTAGTTATCAGTAGTTCAACACGTGCACTAGTGGCACGTATTGACCATAATGTTGAGGAGTTTGATTGTAGATATTGTAATTCTCAAGATCAGTACAAAAGCGACCAGATGATTTTTCTCCGATAAGTTAATTGAGCCTTGGTGTAGTAGGTTCATCTACCATCTTCCGCACATTCTTTGAAGAATGAAAATAAGCTGTCAATGGAGATAAGTTGTCAACTATTTTGAAATAAACAATATAAATTACTTAATAACTATGTTAAGCTCACATGGGGGAAGAATTGGAGGTGTATCCACAAGGACCCAAATTGAAGGTCTCTCTTGCTCGATTGTAGGATCACCAAGATCCATGGTGACAAGCATACACTCATCAAGACCATACATCTTGCAAAGTGCTTCCCAATTTTTGCAACCAAAATGGGTTAGACTCTGAGCATTGTACAACTTTACTTGAAAATCCACACCATGATGGGTACTTAGGATAATTTTTTTGGTTTCCAAACTTTCATGGTCTTCAAAACCCATCCTCTCCAAGACATAGCGTCTTGCAAAGCATGGGATAAGCTAATCGAATTGGAAAAGATGAAAAATATTGTCATGATTAAAATAGTTGAAGTCATGATTAATTACAAAAAAAACTATTGTAAATGCGTTGCATCAGTATGAACATCGAAGGTCTCCTCGAGCTTAATGTCAAGCGCCAATCTTCGTCCAGCTCAATGAACCTGTCGCAGATACCTCGGTCGTCGTGGCACCATCGCACTCCCAGCGGTTTAAATGCGTAAATCGAGTACGACATTTCTGGCCTATTCATAATTCAAATATTAAACTAGATTATTAATCACGGGTTGACTATCGGTGATGTACGTAGCTCCTCCTTTCATTGCCGAGTGCATTATTACACCAAATTGTCTAGCACACGGGAATGAAGGAGAACTTATCCAATATGAGCATTCAATAAGCAAAACCAAATCATAAAATAAGCAAAACCAAATCATAAAATAAAGTAGTATACAAATTAGCATGCATTCAATAATTATAAGCAAAAGTACATCATCTCTTGGTGTCCGTACATCGTCGAATATTATCACCAATATAGCATCACTAATACAACTAGAACCATAGCGCCCGACGGGTATCAACGCAGGCGGTGGACACCCAAAGATAAGGAACCATCACAGGATCATAGCTCCAGTGAGATCCCTGAAGAACCTGCCAGGTATTGTCGAACCTGCCCTCCAATGCAACCATGTAGCAACGGACGTGCTCGTCCTCCTCGCTGGCACGGTGACGTACCACCTCCGCGGTGTCCGGAAGCCTCGGCACCGTCACTGGCCCACGCGACCGCCACCAAACAAGGATCAGGTCAACAACAGGCTGCCTCCTCACCAACCTACGTCTCCCGGAAGGTAGAACCTCCCAATACCAGCTCGGCGGAGCCTAGTCCCGAACATGGCCCTGATCAAGCAAGCCTCCACCGCCGAGTCGACGACGACGAGGATGCGGGATAGGCATCGCCGACGTCGATGCGGGAACTACTTCTATATATCGTTAAATAAAGTAGTTTTATTAATTAAATCAACTATATCTAGTTCAACTACTAATTAAGCACTTACTATAAATAAATAAAGTACTACTTACTAAAAACAAACTACTTCTATATATAGTAAAATAAATTAGTTTATTAAATCAACTAGCTAGTTCAACTATATATATATATATATGAAGCACTTACTATAAATAAAATAAAATAGTACTTACTAAAATGAACAAATTAATTACACAATCTAAATTACACAATATGAACTACATATCTAAATTACACCACATCTAATCTAACAAAAAGATCTAACAAAAATAATATCACTAAACATGCATATTCAACAATAATATCACCAAAAATCTATTAATAGAAAAAATCAAACACAATATGAACAAATTAATTACACAATCTAAATTACACAATATGAACTACATATCTAAATTACAACAAATCTAATCTAACAAAAAAATCTATGAACTATACAAAAAATCTAAAAAAAATCTAACAAAAATAAAAGAAAGTTGCTCACGGCCATGTGGCGATGGCGAGGGCGAGGTGCAATGGCAATGGCGGCGACGTCGTGGCGGGAAGGCGGCGCATCGCGGGCAGTGGCGGCGGCGATGACAGCGATGGGCGGGGTGGCGGCGGCAGCAAGCGTCAAGGGAGCGCGTCGCAGCGTCGGGCGGGCGGCGACGGCGAGGTGGCGGAGGGACGGCGCGACGTCGGGATAGATCAAGTCAGGCGGCGGTGCTACTTATATAGCAAAGACTTTGGTCGAGTTCGTGCCAATCGGGACAAATGCCCTCTTTGTCCGGTTGGAGCCACCAACCGGGACCAAAGGCCTTTTCGCAGCCCAAAGGGCGGGAAACGAAGACCTTTGGTCCCGGTTCGTGGCTCCAACCGGGACAAAAGAGGGGCATTTGTCCCGGTTGAAGCCACCAATCGGGACCAAAGAGCGGGATTGGTACCGGTTGGTGCCACCAACCGGTTCCAATGCACCTCTTTCTGCAGCTGTTTTTAATTAGTCCCACCTCGCCAAACGAGGGGCACTTGCAGCGGTTTATAAGCCCTGAGTGCAGAGATGATGAAGCACAGGCTCAATGCTCACCTGCACGTTGGTTATCTTCAAGCCTTGAGGATTAGGGTAGACTGCATTGTGTTGTGTGTAGTGCAGTTTACACTATTCCAAAAGGCTTGAAGCTAATTAACGAGCATTGCGCCTCTTTTTTATTTTTAATGACTTATTTTTAATAGTTGTGATTAACTTTACTAAAAAATGAGCATAGATGCTTATTTTTAATGACTTATTACGACACGTAAATAAAAAGAAAAAATAAATATAGCAGAAAAGAAAAAAACTATATAAAAAATACTCAGAAATAAATAGAAGAAAAAATAGTTGGGATTAACTTTACTAAAAAATGAGCATACATGCTTATTTTTAATGACTTATTACAACGCAGAAATAAAAAGAAAAATATAGCTGAAAAGAAAAAAAACTATATAAAAAACTACTCAGGAATAAATAGAAGAAAAAAATAGTTGTGATTAACTTTACTAAAAATGAGCATAGATGCTTATTTTAATGACTTATTACAATTTAGAAATAAATAGAAGAAAAAATAGTTGTGATTAACTTTACTAAAAATGAGCATAGATGCTTATTTTAATGACTTATTACAACTCGAAATAAAAAGAAAAAATAAATATAGCAAAAAATAAAAAAACTATATAAAAACTACTCAGAAATGAATAGAAGCAAAAATAGTTGTGATTAACTTTACTAAAAAAATGAGCATATATAGATGCTTATTTTTAATGACTTATTACAATTCAGAAATAAATAGAAGAAAAAATAGTTGTGATTAACTTTACTAAAAAATGAGCATAGATGCTTATTTTTAATGACTTAATACAACTCAGAAATAAAAAGAAAAAATAAATATAGCAGAAAAAAAACTATATAAAAACTACTCAGAAATAAATAGAAGCAAAAATAGTTGTGATTAACTTTACTAAAAAAATGAGCATATATGCTTATTTTTAAGGACTTATTACAATTCAGAATTAAATAGAAAAAAAATAGTTGTGATTAACTTTACTAAAAAATGAGCATAGATGCTTATTTTTAATGACTTATTACAACCCAAAAAGAAAAAGAAAAAATAAATATAGCAGAAAAAACTATATAAAAAACTATTCAGAAATGAATAGAAGCAAAAATAGTTGTGATTAACTTTACTAAAAAAATGAGCATAGATGCTTATTTTTAATGACTTATTACAATTCAGAAATAAATAGAAAAAAAATAGTTGTGATTAACTTTACTAAAAAATGGGCATAAATGCTTATTTTTAATGACTTATTACAACTCAAAAATAAAAAGGAAAAAATAAATATAGCAGAAAAGAAAAAACTATATGAAAAACTACTCAGAAATGAATAGAAGCAAAAATAGTTGTGATTAACTTTACAAAAAATGAGCATAGATGCTTATTTTAATGACTTATTACAATTTAGAAATAAATAGAAGAAAAAATAGTTGTGATTAACTTTACTAAAAATGAGCATAAATGCTTATTTTAATGACTTATTACAACTCGAAATAAAAAGAAAAAATAAATATAGCAAAAATAAAAAAACTATATAAAAACTACTCAGAAATGAATAGAAGCAAAAATAGTTGTGATTAACTTTACTAAAAAATGAGCATATATAGATGCTTATTTTTAATGACTTATTACAATTCAGAAATAAATAGAAGAAAAATAGTTGTGATTAACTTTACTAAAAAATGAGCATAGATGCTTATTTTTAATGACTTAATACAACTCGAAATAAAAAGAAAAAATAAATATAGCAGAAAAAAAAACTATATAAAAACTACTCAGAAATAAATAGAAGCAAAAATAGTTGTGATTAACTTTACTAAAAAATGAGCATATATGCTTATTTTAAGGACTTATTACAATTCAGAATTAAATAGAAAAAAAATAGTTGTGATTAACTTTACTAAAAATGAGCATAGATGCTTATTTTAATGACTTATTACAACCCAAAAGAAAAAGAAAAAATAAATATAGTAGAAAAACTATATAAAAACTATTCAGAAATGAATAGAAGCAAAAATAGTTGTGATTAACTTTACTAAAAAATGAGCATAGATGCTTATTTTTAATGACTTATTACAATTCAGAAATAAATAGAAAAAAAAGTTGTGATTAACTTTACTAAAAATGGGCATAAATGCTTATTTTTAATGACTTATTACAACTCAAAATAAAAAGGAAAAAATAAATATAGCAGAAAAGAAAAAACTATATGAAAAACTACTCAGAAATGAATAGAAGCAAAAATAGTTGTGATTAACTTTACAAAAAAATGAGCATAGATGCTTATTTTTAATGAATTATTACAATTTAGAAATAAATAGAAGAAAAATTAATTGTGATTAACTTTACTAAAAAATGAGCATAAATGCTTATTTTTAATGACTTATTACAACTCAGAAATAAAAAGGAAAAATAAATATAGCAGAAAAAAACTATATAAAAAACTACTCAGAAATGAGCATAGATGCGCTTATAGAGAAAATTCAACCTAAATTCATAATAAATTTCTACTATCTTCAGAGAAATTCAGTATGAATTTAGGTTAAATTCCCTGTATAAGGGCATCTATTTTCATTTTGAGAGATGCTCAACAAGGCAGAGGGGGAGGGGCTTATAAACCGGTCTGATTCCCCTTCGGTTGGCGAGGTGGGACTAAACTCTGGCCGCAACGAGGACCAACCCTTTAGTCCCGGTTGGTGGCATGCACCGGGACTAAAGGTCAGCCTTTGGTCCCAGTTCATGCCACCAACCGGGACCAATGGTGGTGGGCCAGGAGGGAGGCCCATTGGTCCCGGTTCGTCCCACCAACCGGGACCAAAAGGACCAGACGAACAGGGACCAATGGCCCACGTCGCCCGGCCGGCCCCCGGGGCTCACGAACCGGGTCCAATGCCCCCATTGGTCCCGGTTCTAGATTGAACTGGGACTAATGGGCTGGACCGGCCTGGACCATTGGCCCCTTTTCTACTAGTGACAATGGAGTATGGCTTCGAGGTGACCTCAACCGTCTAGGGTGCTCAAACACCCAAGAGTAATAAGATCCGCTAGGGATAAGTGGGGGAATCAAATTTCTCTTGGTGGAAGTGTGGATTAGGGCCTTCTCAACCAATCTCGAGCAAATCAACAAGTTTGATTGGCTAGGGAGAGAGATCGGGCAAAAATGGAGCTTGGAGCAACAATGGAGTTTAGGGTTGGAAGAAGTAAGTCTTCTTGGAGAAGAAGACCCCCTTTTATAGTGGGGGGACAATTCCAACCGTTACCCACCACTCAGCCCGAGGCCCACGGAACTACCGCTCACTGGTAGCGGTACTACCAAGATCGGCATGCGGTACTACCATGATGGATCTGCGGATACTACCGTGAGCACGTTAGAGCCCAGGCCAGGCAAAAAGGAGCACCGACAGGGCACGGTAGATCCACAGACGCGGTACTACCGCGGCCCCGTGCGGTACTTCCGCAAGGCAAACACGGACCAGGCCTGGTAGGCACAGAAGTAAAAAATTACATTTGTGACTACCTCCGCTGAGAAAAAGTCGTGCAAAAATCTGACACGGAACTACCGCGACCGAGGGTGCGATACTACCGTGAAGGGTGCGGATGTAAAAAATTACATCCGCCCCTACCTCCGCTCCTGCTACGGAACCTGGCCTGGTGCCACGGTACTACCGCTCCGCAGCATGGTACTACCGCGGGAAGCGCGGATGTAAACAATTACATCCGTGCCTACCACCGCCTAAGAGTGGTGCCAGACCAGAGCTCGCGGTACTACCGCTCGGATGAGCAGAACTACCGTGGGATCCTACGGTACTACCGTGCCGTTGCCCGGTACTACCGCTGGCTCCTGCGGTAGTACCGCTCAAGAGAGCAGTACTACCGCTAGCCTGAGAGGAGCAAGACAGAGGCCTTCATTTCGCAGAGACAATGGTGAGATGGAGGAACACTCCGAGGAGATCGAGTAAAGGTGGTGCAGAAGGGAATGTGTACGTGAGATTCCACCCAAACCTTTCCAAAGTAGACCCCCTCTTAATAGTACAGCTTTCCTACGACTCAACTCCACCGAACCAAACCGTAGAGAAAGGCCATCTTCTATAATCTCCGAGGGGCATCAAATAATCTTGTGTTTAGTCGTGATATATCTGAAAATCTCAATACACACGATTAGTCCGCAAAGGCATTGTCATCAATCACCAAAACTATAGGAGGACAAGAATGCCCTTACAGCAACTGAACAACAGAAAGCTATGGAACATACTCAAAAACTGTTAGACAAAAGCGATGACCTGTTGGATGCGGAAATGACCAAGTCTCAGTCCTTAATTGAAGACATAAAAAATCTTCATATTAAGTACCTGGAACTTGAAGGTCAACATGAATCGCTCACAACTTCTCATGAAAAGCTTTCCTATGATTATCTTCAAAGGAAGCAGGAACTTGAGAAATTGAGATCAGATCATGAAGATCTTCAAAAGGAAAATGTGTCACTTCGCGCCCAACAGATCAGTCCTGCTCAGGAAGGATTTGAACCACCATGCCTAAAATGCATTGGGCGTGATAACGCTGCTTCTATTACTGAATGTTCTACCGCTGCTACTCTTGCAATATCTTCAACTGCTGATGTGGTAACTAACCCCTCTGCTGAGGATACCACCACTATTGCTGATGAGAATGCCAGGTTGAAGAGACTGCTTGAGACAGGGATGTACAAAAGTCTCAAAGGGCATCAGACATTATGTGATGTCCTCAAAAAGCTGATTCTGAACCGAAACCCTAGGAAAGAGGGTGTTGGGTTTGAGAGGAAAATGAATGTTGATGGGTCGTACTGGAGGCCTAAGCAGTACCCCAAAACCACATGGATTGCTGCAAAGGAACCTCCAGTTGATCCATCCACCTTATCTGGTTTCACTTGCGCTAACCCCATTATCATTGATGAATCCTTTGATGCAAACTATAAACTGTTTAAGAATCAGAATGGTGAAGTGTTTGCCAGGTATATTGGTACTAACTGCAGGAATGGGCCACCAATGAAGAAAATATGGGTTCCCAAAAGTTGTCGTGAGAATCTTCCAGTGAATGTCATCATGACATCACTTGTGAAGAAGACAAATCCAATACCAAAGGCTTCATATGGTCCAAAAGCTTCATACAGACCTAGGACTCATCTGAGTCACCCTAACGTCTATGTTTTGCAGGGAAATCATACTCAGACCCATGAATATGAGCGTGTTTCCTCAAACCGCTATGTTCATAAAACAAAGAATTTTTCTGCTTATTCCTATGAGTATTATTCACCTCCTGCAAGGCTATTTACTAGGGTCCCAAAGCCGAAGTTATCAGGTGCTGCACTTAGACTCATTGCTTCTAAGCCACCCCTGAAAATGTGAGTGGTTAAGAAAACTTAACTCTCTTTTGCAGGTAAGGGTCTCCAGCCGGAAATCAAAGGCATCCAAAACTAATGCTAGGGACCTTAAACATCTTGTAGGGCGCAAGATAAAATGCCCTAATGGTCTTACTATGTATTTCGTTCCAGGATTCCTTGATACTCACCCTATCTACCCTAACCAAGATATGAATTTTCATGTTCCACTTGTTCGCCAAATGTTTATGCTTCACAACTCGCTTGGTGAAGCCTATCCCCCAAACTGCACTGTAGGCTACGACACCTCGTACTTTAGAATGGATTATGGACAGTGGATGCACTAACCACATGATGTGCTATCAAAGTCTTCTGATGGATTCAACACTATATCCATCAGACAAGAGTCACATCACATTTGCTGACACTGGTAAAAGCAAGTTATTGGGTCTAGGCCCTCCACCATATCATCCGCTACACCACCATCGACTTTCGCAACCTAACCCATCTTGATCCCCTTAGCATTAGTGGTTGCTTGAGGAGTGAGTTGTGTCTCCTAAGGTGTTTCGGCTACTTAGGGACATTTGCTGTTTCACAAACCACCACCACTTCCACATTGCCATTTCCACTTCCACCATTTGACTTTTGTTCTTGAGATTTTGAGTTTGCGGTTTTTACCGTTTCCTAAGGTGTTTCGGCTACTTAGGGACGGGTCTACATCATCTTGGTATCTACATCAAGAACACCGCTACTCATCATCGCAAAGGACGGTAACCTCGACGACACCATTGTATATTACCCTTGCAATTGCATTGATAACCCCTAGCCCATTTTGCGTTACTTGCCTATCGAGACTACCCATTTGAGTATTGCCGGCAACGTTACTTGTGCACATTAGTGATCCACCATTCCATTGCATACATACCATATCATATTGGTATCATATCATCCATTGTGTCACAATATCGTTTCCGCATATACACAATAGCTATCTTGGTTTGTGCATTGTGCAAAAGTGGCCATAGAAAAAAAAGAGAAAAAGCTTTTAAGCAAAAAGAGAGCAAAGAGCTCGTGAGAAAGTGCCATAGCATCATACCCCATTGCACATAAGAGCCATACCAAAATCTACATCATATGGTATCATGCTTGGGAGAAACACCGGGAACCATACATACATAGCATACTTGGGATAGAAGTTTATCCATTTCGCATCTTATAGGTTGTGCACAAGTGTCGTATCCGCCGATTGAGCAATCGTGCTAGCGTCTCTCTTGAGTTGTGCAACATGAGCGTTTTCCGTGGACTCCACATTTTGTGCTCATTCCTTGGTTGCACGACCCCATTTATCTATTCGTGTGTGTGTTTTCGTGTACCATTTTCTATTGGTCTACTTGTTTCACTTGCGAATTTGTGAATCTTTTCCAACACTATTGACTCTTGCTAACATTTTGCATCAAATTTTTGTGCCACTATCCTCACCGAGCTCTACCATAAGCTTTTACTTGTAGGTGTGAGTGAACAAGTCCGGTAGCAATTTCAGTATTCTTTCATTTCACATTGAGTGATACAAGATACATCCTCAACTTTGGGAAAAGGTAACTTGGTATTGTTTATCTCATTTCCTACTCACCTCTACTCGAGTCTTGTGATGGATAGGCAAGGCATTTCACCTTCGGTCTACAACAACAACGAGTTCAATGCCATGAACAACAACTCCGACGCCAAGATGGACAAGCGCATGGAGGAGATCAAGGCCCTCATCAAGAACCGCAAGCGGTCTTCCTCATCTTCGAGAAGACTCTCAAGTGCAAAGACTTCCGTGCTACCATCTCCGGCAAGTACACACAAGCATCAGCATCGACATGACCATGAAGAGCGAGCTTCAGGACACGTGTTGGCTGCTCTACCAACCCCGTGCACACGGGCCCTCGACCCCCGTGCCCACGGGACCCCGTGCACGCGGCCTCCTGTACCCCCGTGCACACGGGCTATACAGAGCCGCGACATCGACCTCAAGGCTTCAGCTTCTTCAACACAGATGGCATCTTCGCCAAGTGACTACAAGGCATCTTCGCCTTCGGATATTGGGCATTTTTGCCAACAAGCACCTCAAGACTACACTCAAGAGAAGCTACCCAAGCTCAAGTCCGCGACTTCCACGAGCTACTACGACCTCGACACCGACCATGCGATTCCTTTCTATGGGACTCAAGAACCCGAGGAGTACCTCAAGTGGGAGCGGTTGATGGACGACTACCTCAAGCTACATCAAGTACCTTCCGAAGATCAAGTGAAGTGCGCCACAAGAAACTTCCACGACTACGCCTCGACATGGTGGCTTCACACACCTTCGGAGTACTACGACATGAGTTGGCCCAAGACGAAGAGAGCTTTGCGGCGAGAGTTTGTGCCTCCAACCTACACGGAACAACTTCTTCGCCAATTGGAGAACACCATCCAAGGATCCAAGTCCATCGACAAGTACTTCAAGGAGATGAAGATTGCCTTGCGACGAGCCGACGTGGACGACCCCATTTCGATGAAGTTCCACTTCATGATGGGATTGCACAACGACATCTCCAAGACCATCTTCCTCAAGAACTACAAGTCCATCGACGACTACTACATTGGTGCTCTCAAGGCGGAACAAGAACTCATGAAGGCCAAGGCTTCTCCACCCCAAGCACACTTCGCGGCGACCAAGCTCTACGACAAGCATGAGGCTAGTACCACCATGATGTCCAAGGCCAAGAAGCTCCAAGACGATGCTCCCAAGTGTGACTTCACTGCCATCCCTCTTTGTGGCATTGATGATGCCGAGTCTACTTCGACTCTTTTTCAAGATGGTGCGGCGACGAGTTCGACTACGGAGACCTTCAATAACCAAGCTTTGGAGGCGAGCGACAAGGTGGCGAGCAAGGATGATGCTTCCATCTTAGGAGGTGAGAGTGATGATGTGCCATCTTCGGCCTTCATCCACACGAGAGTGATGTTGAGCCATCTTCGGCCTTCATCCACGACGAGAGTGATGATGTGCCATCTTCGGCCTTCATCCACGGCGACCACGACGAGATGGTTGAGCATGGGACTTTCCCTTCGACCACGGCGACGTATGATGACTTGAGTGACTTTTGCCACCATATTGAGAGTGAGAGTGACTTCACCACTAGCCCCATATATGATGAGTTGCCCCACTTTCCATGTGAGGAGAGCCACAACCCCCACCACTTGAGTGAGATGAGTGACTCCACCATATGTGACTTTGAGTGCACCTACTTTGAGGGAGTGAGTGAACCACCACATAGAGAGAGTGAGATAGTTGATAGGTCTCGTGAGGACATTTGCATTTCTAACAACTTGACCTCTACCTCTATTGTGTCTTCTCATTTGGTGCTAGGTCCCATTTATGATGACGCGCCGATCCTCGACGACTTTGTCCTCCCTTTGGACAAGACGATGGCCATGGTGGAATATGATGCACCCCCCACATGGTTCCATCAAGATGAAGATGACCACCATTTGCTCTTTCTCACCTCACCTACACCACTTGAGTGGAATGACAAAGGTAACATAGGTGATGGTGATGCTCTAGTCCCAGTAGTGGACATTCGTGACATTGATTGCTTGCATGATGTTGATCCACCTAGTACCATGCTTCATGCTAGTATGATTTCCCCATGCGATGATTTGCCATTTATGATGAGTATGATGATTCTCATGTGGAGTCTATTAGTTGTGATGCCATGTTACATAGGATTTCTTGTGATAATTCTTTAGGTCACATCATGTTTGACAATCCATTGAACTTGTCATATGCTATGAGTGAGATCTCCCATATTGCATCTTTACAATCTCAACATAGTGACTATGCATATGCCATTAAAATAAACCCAATTTGCACATATGGTATAGATGACAAGCCCATGGTTATTGACATTTGTTTTTCTTGTGATGATATTGATATGCTCCCTTTGCATCATTTATCTCATATGCCATGCCATGACCACCTAGCTTCGGATATGCATTGTTTTGGATGTTGTCCATTTTCTCCATATGATGTTTCCGATATTGCTCATGAGGAGACCCCCATAGTTTCCTCATACATTTTAGGAGATTTTGATCCATCCATCCATTGCATGATCCCAACACTTGTGTGCACCATATGCTCCCCATGAATAAACATGCTTTTGATGTGCCATATACTTGTTTGCTCAATTTGTGTCCCCATCATGTCATACATAACAACTATTCTTTCATGATGGATGACATGTTCATATACCATGCCTCAAATTTCTTTGAGCATTGCTTATCTTGTGCTAACTCACACGTGCACATACACATCATGATGGATGATGTGTACATTTACCACGCGCACAATTTCTTTGGTTTGTGTCTCTTTTATGTAGGTACCCAGGAATACTTGTCAACCTCGCAATCCCACGAGTTGACAAAACGAGCTCTAGAGAGGAACGATAATTTGGGATCCCATGGATTGTCTTTCCCACCGCTCTCTTCGTGCAAAGACTTAGCGCATCTCTTCTACATGGCCCTCACATGGTTATGGGTTATATATCCCTTCTTCCTTTATGCCCATATTGCCATGTTCATTTTGCATGATATGCTCATTCCTATGCCTTTGCCATGCATTGGTGACCCATGCATCGCATTACACATGATGATTGATTCTAGTACTTGTATGTGTATTTGCAAGCTTGGTGGAGACATTGCTTGTTATTGCCATGTTCCATTTGCTACCAATACCTATGATGATACTATGATCTTGCTATGTGTTCGTGCTAGCGACATGTCATATGCATTGTCTATGCCTCTTATTTGCTCACATGACATGATTGCCATGATTTCCTCTAGTATGTTGCATCTTTGCACTACTAGCTTGCACGACTTGATTCCTATGATTGCTTGCTTTATTGCATCACCAATGCTTCATACTTACTTATTTCATGCGGTTGATGACAACCATCTACATGTTTGTCACATGATTGACTTGATTGCCTCACACATGTTGAACAATTGCTCTTTACTTTGTGTTGAGTGCCACGATATCTTCACTACACCCTATGCACATTATGCTTGGATTGTCTTGCACTTGCCCCATGTGTTTCGACATTTCGCTATATTTGGTGTTGTGAATGATTCCTATGCATACCATAGAACATTTGTTGAGCACTTTGTGCATTCTTTCTATGACCTTGAGGTAGATGCTTGTTCACTTATCACACATATTTGCATCTCGACATCCCATTTGCATGCTTGTTTCCATGATATCCTTGATTGTTCTCAATTTATATGCTCAAATGCCATGCCACACTTCTTTGTCAAACCATATGCTATGCTTGATGACAACACTTGTTGGGTGAATCACCTCTTGAATGCTTGGTTTTGCTCTTACGACAACCACATTTGTTTTTCCAAGTGCTTGTTATCTTTGCTCCTTTTGAAGGAATTACAAGACGGTGCGACATTGGAGAGTGCCCATTTGGAACTACAAGATGACGAATGCTTGGTGATCGTCCACTTCTACACGACGCCATCAACTCTTTCCCATGGTGATTTGGATTTCGATCCGAGGTCGGATCTTTCCCAAGGGGGAGGGGATGATGCGGAGCATCCTATGAACATCACCATGTCAAGAGACCATTTGGCAAGTGACACGTGCCACATCTACTTCATGCATACAAAGGTGAATCATCTCCTTTACACGTGTTCACTTGTACCCTTCGAGGATGGTATACTACTTGACCCCTCTCTCGTGTGCATACTTAGGTGTGAGCGGAGCTACACATTCATCATGGAGGAGTCCAAGCGCAAGAGAACAACTACACCATCCAAGACGGAAGCCTGGAAGCGGAGAAGGAAGTGCCAAGAAGAAGGCAGCAGCTCCCAGGCGACCCCGTGCACACGGGCCCCTCCGACCCCGTGCCCACGGGCCTCCCAGGCCGGCGGTCCTGAAGACCCCGTGCGCACGGGCATGTACCGTGCCCACGGGACCCCCATTTCCACGGGCCTCCCGAACCCCGTGCGCACGGGCTCATGCGTCAGGTCTCTGGATACCCCGTGCGCACGGGCTCCACTTACCCCGTGCACACGAGGCCCCCTATGCGTGGCTGTTGGGCTTGGCCCTTGTATCCCCATCTCGTCCCTATTTACCCCTTCATCCCTTGGACCTATATATACTCCCCTTCCTCCTCCATTTAGACAAAGCTAAGGATAGATCTAAACACTAGAGCCTAGCTCATGTACCTCCCCTTGTGGGATTCCATTGGAGTTCAAGGCCTCCATTGGAGAAGATCCCTAGTGGATGAAGACCCCCTTGAGGGAAGGATCTATCTAGATCATCAAGCCCTCATCTCCTTCATAGGATTTGGGATGAACTGTACCATGTATCTTATTTCCCTTTGTTGTTCATGTACCTTGTGGATCTTATGTGTTTGATTGTCTAGTGGATGTGTGATTTGACTTGTTCTTGAGTGTTCCTCTTGTTTTCCCTCTTTTGTTCATCTTGTTCTTGGGATTCCCCTCCAATTCGTGAAAGATCTCCCCATAGGGTTCCACCCTACATCAAATTGACTTCGATGAAACATTTGCTCCGGTGGCAAGACTTGAAGCCATTCGCATACTGCTAGCCTATGCAAATCATCACAATATCCTTCTGTATCAAATGGATGTGAAGAGCACCTTTCTCAATGGAAAGATAGAAGAAGAAGTATATGCCGCACAACCTCCTGGCTTTGAAGATTCAAAACATCCTGATATGGTATACAAGCTCAACAAGGCACTGTATGGCCTCAAACAAGCCCCTCTTGCTTGGTATGACATGCTTAAAGACTCCCTGAAGAGCAAAAGCTTCAAACCTGGTTCACTAGATCCTATACTCTTCACGAAGACATATGATGGTGAACTGTTTGTGTGCCAAAACTATGTGGATGACATTATCTTTGGCTGCACCAACAAGAAATACAGTGATGAATTTGGTCACATGATGCAAGAGCAATATCAAATGTCCATGATGGGCGAGCTGAAGTTCTTTCTGGGTCTCCAAATCCATCAACAATGCAATGGCATCTTCATATCTCAAGAAAAATATCTCAAAGATTGCCTGAAGAAGTTTGGAATGCAAGACTGCATAGGATACACGACGCCTATGCCAACCAAAAGTCATCTTCGTCCCGACGACAATGGTAAAGAGTTCGATCAAAAGGTATACTGCTCCATGATTGGTTCTTTACTTTTCTTATGTGCATCTAGGCCAGATATAATGCTTAGTGTTTGCATGTGTGCCCGATTCCAAGCGGCACCAAAGGAATCGCATCACTTAGCTGTGAAGCGAATTCTTCGATATTTGGCTTACACCCCAACACTAGGATTATGGTATCCAAAGGGCTCAGAGTTTGATCTGGTTGGATTCTCTGATGCTGATTATGCTGGTGACAAGGTTGATCGCAAGTCCACAAAGAGCACATGTCACTTTCTGGGACGATCTCTTGTCTGTTGGTCTTCAAAGAAGCAGAACTGTGTATCTCTCTCTACTGCTGAATCTGAATACATTGCCGCTGGATCTTGCTATGCTCGGCTTCTCTGGATGAAGAAAGCTCTCAAGGACTATGGTATCCATCTGAAGAATGTGCCTCCCTACTGCGATAATGAGAGTGCCATCAAGATTGCCAACAACCCAGTTCAGCACTCGAAGACAAAGCACATTGAAATTCGTCATCACTTTCTCAGAGATCATGTTAGGAAGGAAGATATTGATATCATTCATTTCAAGGCAGAGACCAGTTGGCTGATATCTTCACAAAGCCCTTGGATGAGAAAAGGTTTTGCAAGTTGCGGTGTGAGCTAAATATCTTGGAATCCTCAAATGTCCTGTGATTGGGCACACATCCTAACACTTATGCATTTTGATGACTTAGATGTGCAACACACGAAGTAATGTATATCTTCAATCAATGAAGACATACACTCTAAGTGTGAATACATCAATGTGGAATTTGACTTCGGAGCACCACGATAATTGTGCGCCGTGTCTGGGTCTAATACTTCCTATACGGTGGGTAACGCCACCATGAAACTTTTGTTTGAAGTGTTTCTCTTGGCGTTATGGTTGCATAGTTCTCATATTGGATTCATATTCATCCTTGGCTTATATTCAAGTTTATCTTCAATTGATTGATTTGGCCTTATACTAGCTATATATATTTATTTGTGTTCTGTCCTCTACAGCATTCACTTATAGCTATGACTTCGTGTTGAATCTTTTGAACTAACTGAATGTGATCGGACCCTAACCTATATATGCTTCTACCTCAACTCTGTGTGTCCAAGTCATATGCATTCTATTGAAAATTGTCGATTGTCTTCACTGAGACCTTGCCAGCTGAAGTCAATCTGACAAACATTTATATCTGTTTTTAATGCTATATCCTATTTGCCTGAAACCCGTAGAATTCGGAACGTCCACCCCGACAATCCAGGCATGCGTGGGAACATGGAACAACTCCCAAGGTGTTGCATGCTTGCCACGCGTCCGTCAGATGTGAACCACCAGGGGCACCTGCGTAATTGCGCGGTGCCGTCTCTTTCCTTATAAATACCCGTCACGTCTCGGTCAAAAATTCTTCTTCCTCCTCGCCACCTCTCGCAAACCCTAGCGCCTCCGCTAGCTCTCGACGACACCGACGACGAAGCCGGCCGCGGACCTCGTCTCTCCGCCGTCGCCGTAGGTGCCTTCCATCTCTCGTTTTGATACATTCGGTTCTTTGAGTTGTAACACTTAAACTTGATGGTCGTCTGCTACTTTTTCTGCTATTCTGTGTGATGCGACGACAAATTCCGCATATGCGATGATAAATCCTGCATGAACTCATTCCACAGACATCCATTTTTCATTATGCATGTCATTATTCTTGTATATCTGTTCATGCATGATGTATTGTCTTCATATGGTGAAGAAGATCTCCACAAGTACAACCTGCCATGTGCATTTGCATTCCAACACAAAACATTTATATGCACATCTACAGGGGGAGCCTTTTTGCCATCTATGAAGACAATATCTTAATCCTTACAATTTCACATACTTTTATCCCCGTTAAAAACTTCAACCAGTTTGTCATCAATCACCAAAAAGGGGGTGATTTTAAGTGCATATAGTGCCACCCCTAGTTGGTTTTGGAGTATTGACGACAAACCTGGTTGAGGGACTAATGTGTTTGTGAGAATTGCAGGATAACACAGGTAGTAGTCCCTCTTTGATTCGGCTTACCTACCGGAGATGACCCCTAAAAATGTGTGAAGACATTGAAGACAATGGTGGTCTGTGAAGATATTCACATTGAAGACTATGACTTAAGAAGACATGGAGTGAAGACTATGGAGCGTGAAGACTTAGTAGTTTTGATGTTTCCTTTTCTTTTTGTTGAGTCATAGGTACCACCGCACTGTTATGTGGGGTCCAAGTGAACCAAGTCAGAATGACTGAAGTGATGCTCAACCAAATCCTATCTCTTCGAGCGAAGACAATGAGAGCAAATCTTATCCTTAGTCGGATAGGTCAGCTTTACTTGTAGCCCAAGTCAAGCTGCCGCGTGTGTTTGAAATCTGACCGTTGCGACACTGTCAGTTTCTTAGTGACCCAGGGTCATTTTGGACAAATCCGGTCGGGTTGCCCAGTGGCTATAAATAGCCCACACCCTACACCATAAATGGGTGGCTGCTCAGAGTTAGTACACGGCTTTTGTCGTTTGTGACAAACCCACTGTCGAAGCTTTCGAGAGAGAAACCTTGCGAGGACAAAGCCCAAACCACCCAGAGCCCAAAGAGTGTTCGGCATCACTGAAGTCTTTCTGTCTGTGTCATCTGAAGACTTGTTACACTTGAGGACTGTGAATCCTCCAGCCGGTTAGGCGTCGCGTTCTGAGCATCCAAGAGCCATTGTGGATTGCCGGTGAACGAAGTCTGTGAAGGTTTGGAAGTCTACCTTGAAGACTTACCAGAGTGATTGGGCGGGGACTAAGTGTCCTTAGCTCAAGGGGAATAAGGTGAAGACGCGGTCTTTTGAGTTGAATCTCAGCCTTCCTAACAGACGTCACAGTTGTCACAAAGAATCGAACTGGTCGAACAAATCCCTGTCCTTTTGAAGCGACTGGTTCTATCTCTTACTTCTCTTTACTTTCAATTTGTCTTCGTGAAGTCATTGCCTGCTTGCATTATCTGTTTGACTTCACTGTGTGACTACTTGTTCTGATTGGTTTCATACTATCTTCCATCCTGACCTTTACTACCTAGCTGCTATTAGTCTTCGTGCTTTCACTTCATTGAATACTTGACTATGGCTTGTCTAGTGTAGTCTACCTTCCGCTGCAATCGAATAGTGTGTTTATGGTGTTTCTCTTCGAAACTCTCATGTTCTGAAGACTTTCATAAAAATCGCCTATTCACCCCCCTCTAGTCGATAACTAGACCTTTCACCTGTCAAGGATGGGAATACCCGCAGAAGCAAGCCTTCAAGTCGTCTCGGGAGGCCTGTCGGGGCTTACGGAGGTAGAACCACCCCACCGCACCACCGCATCACAACGCACGTCGTCGATCAGTGCGGTGTCAAACTCCAAAGTGACTAAGTGGCTTCCACTTCCTACAGAAAATGCGTCCAAGCTTTCCCAATCCCGCGACATATCAAGCAAGAAGGTGCGATGCTGGCAAAGCAGCCCGGCAGGGCCTGTCGGGCGACCAAGGCAACCATAGAAAGGGTTGGCTAATCCATCCCCTCACACACTCATACGCGCGTAGCCGTTTTCGCCCCGAGGCAACCCTGCCGGGCAAGCATGTTGCATGATAACCCGCAAGTATACGGGATCTATTGTAGCCTCTTTCGATAAGTAAGAGTGTCGAACCCAACGAGGAGCTAAAGGTATAACAAATATTCTCTCAAGTCCTATCTGCCACTGATATGACTCTACGCACGCTTAGTGTTCGCTTTACCTAGAACAAGTATGAAACTAGAAGTACTTTGTAGGTGTTGTTGGATAGGTTTGCAAGATAATAAAGAACACATAAATATAAACTAGGGGCTGTTTAGATAAATAAGCAATAAAGTAAATATAACGAGTGTGGAAAAGTGGTGGTAAGAGTTGTGAAATTGTCCCTAAGCAATTGACTACGTTACTAGACCGATAATCACTATTGCAATTCTATTTGAGGGAGAGCCATAAGCTAATATAATTTATCTTCTTGGATCATATGCACTTATGATTGGAACTCTAGAAAGCATCCGCAACTACTAAAGATCATTAAGGTAAAACCCAACCATAGCATTAAAGCATCAAGTCCCCTTTATCCCATACACAAACAACCAACTTACTTGGGTCTGTGCTTTTGTCACTCACGCCACCCACCATAAGCAAATCATGAACATATTGCAAACCCTACAACGGGGATACCTCACGCTTGCGCGACACGGAGAGCACCATAGGAAGAACCAATAATAAAACATGCAATTCAAACCAGTCATAGCAATTCATCAATCACCGATAGGACAACGAAAATCTATTCAGACATCATAGGATGGCAACACATCATTGGATAATAATATGAAGCATAAAGCACCATGTTCAAGTAGAGGGTACAATGGGTTACGGGAGAGTGGACCGCTTAATATAGAAGGGGGAAGGTGATGGAGATGTTGGTGAAGATGATGGAGGTGTTGGTGAAGATCGCGGTGATGATGATGGCCCCCAGCAGCGTTCCGGCGCCACCGGAAGCAAGGGGGAGAGAGTCCCCCTTCTTCTTCTTCTTCTTCCTTGACCTCCTCCCTAGATTGGATAAGGATTTCCCCTCTAGTCCTTGGCTCCCATGGAATGGGAGGGGCGAGAGCCCCTCCGAGATTGGATCTATTTCTCTGTTTTTCTCTGTTTCTGCGTTCTCTGGTTCTGCCCTGGCACCGTTTCTTTTCTATCTGGAGATCCGTAACTCCGATTGGATTGAAACCTTCTCCTAGATATTTTTCCAAAAATTAGCTTTCTTGCGGCCAAAGTAGACCATCAACCGCCTTACGAGGGGACCATGAGGGTGGGGGCGCTCCCACCTGGAGTGGTGGCGTGGGCCACCCTCATGGCCACCTCGGGCATCGTCTCGTGTTGATTCTTCCTCCCAAAAATTACAAATATTCCAAAATAATTCTCCGTCCGTTTATATCCCGTTTGGACTCCGTTTGATATTGGGTTTCTCTGAAACATAAAACATGCACAAACAGGAACTGACACAGGGCATTGGATCAATTTGTTAGTCCCAAAAAATAGTATAAAAAGATGCCAAAAGTATATGAAAGTTGAGTAATATTGGCATGGAACAATCAAAAATTATAGATACGACGGAGACGTATCATTGCGATTGCCACCATTTTTCCACCATCAATCCACCAAAGCAGGAGTAGAGTTTTATGCCTCACGGCGGCCTGAACCTGGGTAAAAACTGCTCGGATGATATTTGTCGTGCTATTCCACGCTCCTCTGCTGCTTGTGCAACGTGCCATCCCCTCGCCGAACCAAAAGGGACTCTCGGTCCCATAGGTGGCCGTGGTTTCCCATGACATCTTTGGCGCGCTAGGTAGGGGGCTCACTTGCGCAAACCTAGAAGCATGAGCAGCGCATCATATCCATGGCAGCCCAAAGCTTTTGGCGTCAATGGCACTCGTGGGGATATGAAGAGAGAGAGTGGGGGAGCTGGGCCGTCCCTGCGCCTGCTCTGTTCGTCATCTTGTCCCACCATGGTCGTAGACGCGTTGAAGATTAGTATCGGCGGTGATATGTTCCTTCCAGTCAGCCTAGGCAGCGTGATCGCCGCTCGGGCGCCGTTCAGGGAGAAGGGGCAGGGCACGCGGGAAAAAGGTTCCTCTTTTCCATCTCTCTCCCTCGTCGGCAATTGAGCTGCTCTGTCCCTGGCATCGTCAATGTCTATGAGTACTGTGTGATACTCAGTTTAGCATTTACCCTGCTTGGGGAAATCCTGAGTAAAATGCTGGTATGAAACCATTGATCGATACCACGGCAAGTATGCTCTGGCAAGGCCGTCGCACTAGCATGATCCATGTGACAACCGTTGTCGGATTGCTCGAAAGGAGTGGGGGGGAGATAGAGGGACCGGGAAAGCCCGACACAATATCCCGCCGCCTGCCAGACACACATGACGTGTATTGATTCCTGCCGGGAACCAGAGAGTTATTCGCCTGGCCTCTGTCTTTCTGTCTATAGCGAGCACACCAAGCACCACGCAATCATTTACTCTTGATGAATCCTAGATCTTTTACATTTGTTTATCCCTTGGCTTTAGTAAGTGTTCGTACTATAAAATCCTTCGTGTGACGCTACCTTGGCTAGCTCTTTGTCTGCTCCCTTGTTCTATCCAGAGTCTCGCTCACAAAATGAACGGAAGCGTCGGGAGCTACCAAGGAAAAACTTGTCGGATGCATCCACGCCAAGATGAGTGTTAAGGCCCGGACCCTTACGACAATCGCAACAATATGATACCGGCAAGCAACCCGAACATACATAAGGACTAATTGTACGAACACAAGCACATGACCTCATAGGGATAAACACGCATTTAAGATTATTCAAAGGACATCAGTTCCACGCAAGCATAAAATAGTACGGTGCCTAAATACAAAGCATGCATCATGTTTTGTTATAGGATGGCACGGGAACGACAATGGCTCATCACTTAGCCTAACGACTACGTGAAGCCGTTGGGATGCGGAGGGCCTTGGTGGCCAGAGGGGTGGATTTCTCTTCGGCAGCTGAGACATCGGCACCCACCGGCGGCTTCCTGAAACAGTCAGCAAGGTCAAGATCCGGATGACGACAGGCGAAGTTTCTCAAGACCATGAGGAGGGCATCGTGGGCGAGCTTCCGGTACTCGATCGTGAAGCGCTTGGCCCTCCCCTCTTCATGCACCTTCAGCTTGTCGATCAACTTATTGAAGAAAACTCCTAGCTTGACGCTAGGGACTTCATGCCTGGTGACTGAAAAAGCTGGACCATCCATGCCCATCGCTACGGTCTGTGCAGCAAGAAGCATAACGATATCAATCAAGCTCCTGATCCATAGGATAAGTTGCTTGGGTTGATTTGCCAGATTGTCTTCTGCATCCTTCCAGAGACGCTGGGCAGTGTCTAGATCTTTGGACAGCAGCTGTTGGTGGGCTTCGATAGACTTTGCCGCGCTTTCCAAGGTGTCGATCCTGGCCTTCACATCTGTGATGGTGCCGTTGGCGGTTTAAGGACTTTGGATCTTGAAGGAGAGCTGCGACTGCACATCCGGCAGTAGAACCTCCATCTTTCACGTTTCCTCCTTGAGGGCCTCCACCTCCTTGGTGCTCCCATCAAGCTCCTTCATCAGCTTAGTCACCTGTTGGTTGAGATCAGTGTTGGCAGCGGATGCGGCAGCTATATCATCAGTGAGTTTCTTCAGTTTGGCAGCAGAATCAGTTGTGAGGGCATCCAGGGCAACTTTCTGTTTGTCTTCCAACTCTTTGGTGTGTTGCTACACGAGGGCTTCTAGATCATCATCTTTGGCACGAAGGGTGGCACCAAGCTTCTCCTCCCAGAGAGAGATCTCCTGCTCTCTGGCTTCCAGGCGTGCCTTGCGGTCCGCCAGGTGCGCTTCACGGGCTATGACATCTTCCCTCGTCATCAGGAGCGCCCCTTGCTGCCTCATAAGTACCTGCAACTGCTTGCCATGCCAGTCATGTAGCTCCAGGCACTCGTCCTCCAGTTTTTGGTCCACCCTGTTAGCGGACTTGCGCCGCTCCTTTAGCGCCTGTCACTTCTGGTCATGCCGGGCTTGCATTTCCTTGATACCCGTCACCATGGACTCCAGGAAAGACAAGTCCGTTGCAACGGCAACCGAATCATCCGCTTCTCCAACTCCTTGGTGCAGCGATGCCAGGATGCGCTAAAGCTCTTCGTCGAGCTCCGCGCCCGTCACCATTGACGGGCCGAGGGCTCAAGTCCTAGGCTGCACCAACACCAGCGCCAGTTGACCTGAGGGGGATGGCCAGGTCCCCATCATGGGCCCAAAGGAGGGAAGGGGATCCATGGTTTGGAGAGGAATCTTCCCCTCGACCACCACTTCCACCTCTGGGGTGTTCTCAGAAGCACGCTCCGCCACCGCCAAGGAATCCTGAGCACGCTCAGCAACAAGGCCCTGTCCCTCCATAATGACAATCTTGGCGGCCTCGTCTGCGGCAGCTCTCCCTACACTGGCCACCTCTTCCAGCAATTCTGGCTCCTTGGCCTAGAGGGCTGCCGACGACAGGATAAGAGAATGGCAAAAAGGCAGAAGTTTTAGATTGCTGGCACATAGGGAGAGGTGATATGTACAAGGAAGGAGGAGAAGAGCGGGAATTAAGTACCCGGAGAAGCCTGCCAGGCAGGGGCCTCGGTGTCCCCGGCAGCATCAGTTGCCAGGCCATGAACTCCACCCCCTGTCGCGGTAGTCGTGGCAACACTCTGAGTGGTCTCGTCGACAGAGGGCCTCGTCAGGGGTTCTTCGGCTGGGTCTGTAGGGGGAACCTGCCCTTCCAAGGGAGGCTCTTCATGGGTCGTCTCGCTGCCTCCACTAGCTGAGAGAATGGGGAGCTCGTATTCGTCACCCCCAGCAGAGGGGACCAGCCCTCCACTTTCAGGCCGGGGGCAAGGCTGGGGGTTTGGTGCGGGATCCTCCGTATTGCTACCTACCAAGCCCAAGCTCTCCACAGTCTTCAGCGGCCCAGCGTGTCGGAGCCTCTTCGACCGGTGGATGAGGGTTTCCGTATCCTCGTCCACCTCTCTACCAACAACAGCAAAACAAGAGGTCAGTCAGCAAAGATAATCAAGTATAGTGAAACTATTCACAAAAAGGAAATCTTCCTTACACCTCATCAATGAGAATGGAGCTCAAATTGAATTCCATGGGAGGCGAGGATGCCCTGCCTCTCTTCTGAGATAGAGGGGCGGAGCTCTCCGGCAGCTTAAGACCTGCTGAGGCGCTGGGGGCTCTGATGAAGACAAGCTCTACAAAGGGCTCAAGCCAGAATGAGAACTGGAATCGACTTCCAGATCCACCGATTACTTGGCAGGGGAAGCCTTGACACCGGCAAGGCGAGGAGACTGGCGGCGCGCGTCTGACTTGGTATTTTTGGTGGTGGTCTTCTTCACACTCTTGGCGATAGGTGCTGGATTTGGAGCCACCGACCCCGATTAGTAGCGCTCCTACGGGGGTGCTGATCTAAAATCGGCTTGGGGGCTTGAGGTCCGGCCACGAGCCACTCTACCTCAGGCTCCGCTACCTCACCAACCTCCTCCTCTTGTTGGAGCTCTGCTGCCGCAGTGGCTAGAGCCTCAAGCCCAGAAGCCTCGTTCCTAGCAATATGGCCCCGATAAGATCTTCCCCGGCAACCTCTTCCATGGCATGCGCCTTGCCGCCCCATGAGAGGAACTCTCATCCTCGGCATTCCCCTTTCCCTTCCTGGCCTTCGCAGCCCTTGCCATCTCCGCAGTTTGGGTAGCCTTGTCATCCTCAATTCTCCTCTTGATAAACGAGGTGCGTTTGTACATATTGGTCTCAACCCTGACGACCTTCTCCGCCAAGGCACCGGACCATTCGAGTTCTTCGTCAAGAGTGGGAAGCCGCCAATAACTTACCACCCCGTGAGCATTATGCTACCTCTTGAGCATGCTTTGGTTTTTCCCTTGAAGAGGAAAGGGCGATGCAGCAAAGTAGCGTAAGTATTTCCCTCAGTTTTGAGAACCAAGGTATCAATCCAGTAGGAGGCTACACGCAAATCCCTCGTACCTACACAAACAAATAAGAACCTTGCTACCAACTCGATAAAGGGGTTGTCAATCCTTCATGCCACTTCATGAAAGTGAGATCGATAGAGATAATAATAAGATAAATATTTTTGGTATTTTTATGATATAGATTGGAAAGTAAAGATTGCAAAATAAAATAGATCGGAAACTTATATGATGGAAAATAGACCCGGGGGCCATAGGTTTCACTAGTGGCTTCTCTCAAGACAACATAAGTATTACGGTGGGTGAACAAATTACTGTCGAGCAATTGATAGAAAAGTGCATAGTTATGAGAATATCTAGGCATGATCATGTATATAGGCATCATGTCCGCGACAAGTAGATCGAAATGATTCTGTATCTACTACTATTACTCCACACATCGACTGCTATCCAGCATGCATCTAGAGTATTAAGTTCATAAGAACAGAGTAACGCATTAGGCAAGATGACATGATGTAGAGGGATAAACTCAAGCAATATGATATAAACCCCATATTTTATCCTCGATAGCAACAATACAATACGTGCCTTGCTGCCCCATGCTATCACTGGGAAATGACACCGCAAGATTGAACCCAAAGCTAAGCACTTCTCCCATTGCAAGAAAGATCAATCTAGTAGGCCAAACCAAACAGATAATTCGAAGAGACTTGCAAAGATAACAAATCATACATAAAATAATTCAGAGGAGATTCAAATATTTCTCATAGATAGTGTTGATTATAAACCCACAATTCATCGGATCTCGACAAACACACCACAAAAAGAGTTACATTGAATAGAACTCCAAGAAGATCAAGGAGAACTTTGTATTGAGAATCAAAGAGAGAGAAGAAGTCATCTAGCTAATAACTATGGACCCGGAGGTCTGTGGTAAACTACTCACACTTCATCTGAGAGGCTATGGCGTTGATGTAGAAGCCCTCTCTGATCGATTCCCCCTTCGGCGAGCGCCCGAAAAGGCCCCAAGATGGGATCTCACGGGTACAGAAGGTTGCGGCGGTGGAAATAGGGTTTCGTGGTGGTCCTGGATGTTTTCAGGGTATATGGATATATATAGGCAAAGGAAGTCGGTCAGGGGAGCCACGAGGGGCCCACGAGGGTGCGGGGTGCGCCCACCCCCTTGGACGTGCCTCCTTGCCTCGTGGCTTCCTAGTTTGCTTCTTGACGTCCACTCCAAGTCTCCTGGATTGCGTTTGTTCCAAAAATAACTCTCGCGGAGGTTTCATTCCGTTTGGACTCCATTTGATATTCCTTTTCTATGAAACACTGAAATAGGCAAGAAATCAACAATTTGGGTTGGGCCTCCGGTTAATAGGTTAGTACCAAAAATAATATAAAAGTGCTTAGTAAAGCCAATTAAACATACAAAATAGGTAATACAATAGCATGGAACAATAAAAAATTATAGATACGTTTGAGACGGATCAAGCATCCCCAAGCTTAATTCCTGCTCGTCCTCGAGCAGGAAATGATAAAAATAGATTTTTGATGTGGAATGCTACCTAGCATATTTCTCAATGTAATTTTCCTTATTGTGGCATGAATGTTCAGTTCCAAATGATTAAAATAAAATTTCATATTGACATAAAAATAGTAATACTTCAAGCATACTAACAAGTAATCATGTCTTATCAAATAACATATCCAAAGAAAGCTTATCCCTACAAATCATATAGTTAGGCCATGTTTCATTTTCGTCACACAAAATGCTCCCATCATGCAGAACCCCGGTTTCAGCCAAGCAATTGGTTCATACTTTTTAACGTGCTTCAGCTTTTTCAACTCTCACGCAATACATGAGCGTAAGCCATGGATATAACACTATGGGCGGAATAGAGAATGATGATAGGGATTGTGTGGAGAATACAAAAAAGGAGAAAGTCTCACATTGACTAGGCATATCAATGGGCTATGGAGATGCCCGTTAATAAATATCAATGCGAGGGGTAGGGATTGCCATGCAACGGATGCACTAGAGCTATAAATGTATGAAAACTCAACAAAAATAAACTAAGTGGGTGTGCATCCAACTTGCTTGCTCACAAAGACCTAGGGCATTTTTAGGAAGCCCATCATTGGAATATACAAGCCAAGTTCTATAATGAAAAATTCCCACTACTATATGAAAGTGACAACAGATGAGACTCTCTATCCTGAAGATCATGGTGCTACTTTGAAGCACAAGTGTGGAAAAAGGATAGTAACATTGTCCCTTCTCTCTTTTTCTCTCATTTTTTATTTTCTCTTTTTTTATTTTATTTTGGTGGGATTCTTTGGCC
Organism: Aegilops speltoides; assembly: GCA_021437245.1. Lineage (NCBI taxonomy): Eukaryota > Viridiplantae > Streptophyta > Magnoliopsida > Poales > Poaceae > Aegilops > Aegilops speltoides. The sequence continues at coordinate 237,156,575 of CM038141.1, forward strand.
TCCTTTTTTATTTGGGATTCTTTGGCCCCTTTTATTTTTCATAAAGTCCGGAGTCTCATCCCGACTTGTGGGGGAATCATAGTCTCCATCATCATGTCCTCACTTGGGACAATGCTCTAATAATGAAGATCATCACACTTTTATTTATTTACAACTCAAGAATTACAACTCAATACTTAGAACAAAATATGACTCTATGTGAATGCCTCCGGCGGTGTGCCGGGATATGCAATGAATCAAGTGACATGTATGAAAGAATTATAAAGGTGGCTTTGCCACAAATACGATGTCAACTACATGATCATGCAAATGCAATATGACAATGATGGAGCGTGTCATAATAAACGAAACGGTGGAAAGTTGCATGGCGATATATCTCGGAATGGCTATGGAAATGCCATAATAGGTACGTATGGTGGCTGTTTTGAGGAGGATATAAGGAGGTTTATGTGTGATAGAGCGTATTGTATCACGGGGTTTAGATGCACCGGCGAAGTTTGCACCAACTCTCAAGGTGAAAAGGGCAATGCACGGTATCGTAGAGGCTAGCAATGATGGAAGGGTACGAGTGCGTATAATCCATGGACTCGCATTAGTCATAAAGAACTCATATACTTATCACAAAACTTTATTAGCCCTTGAAGCAAAGTACTACTATGCATGCTCCTAGGGGAAGGGTTGGTAGGAGTTAACCATCGCGTGATCCCGACCTCCACTCATACGGAAGGCAATCAAAGAACACCCCATGCTTCAAATTTGGCACACAACTTTTACCATACGTGCATGCTACGGGACTTGCCAACTTCAGTATTTCTCAATTTCATAATTACCCAACTAGCAAGACTCTAACATTACCACCTTTATATCTCAAAACAATTATCAAGTGTCAAATTTCTCATAGTATTCAATGCACTATATATGATAGTTTTTATTATACCCAACTTGGATGCCCATCATATTAGGACTAATTTTATAACCAAAGCAAATACCATGCTGTTCTAAAATGCTCTCAAAATAATATAAGTGAAGCATGAGAGATCAATAATTTCTATAAAATAAAACCACCGCCGTGCTCTAAAAAGATATAAGTGAAGCAGTAGAGCAAAATTGTCTAGGTCAAAAGATATAAGTGAAGCACATAGAGTATTCTAATAAATTCCGATTCATGTGTCTCTCCCAAAAGGTGTGTACAGCAAGGATGATTGTGGTAAACTAAAAAGCAAAGACTCAAATCATACAAGACGCTCCAAGCAAAACACATATCATGTGGTGAATAAAAATATAGCATCAAGTAAAGTTACCGATGAACGAAGACGAAAGAGGGGATGCCTTCCGGGGCATCCCCAAGCTTAGGCTTTTGTTTGTCCTTGAATTTTAACTTGGGGTTCCTTGGGCATCCCCAAGCTTAGGCTCTTGCCACTCCTTATTCCATAATCCATCAAATCTTTACCCAAAACTTGAAAACTTCACAACACAAAACTCAACAGAAAACTCGTAAGCTCTGTTAGTGCAAGAAAGCAAGCCACCACTTTAAGGTACTGTAATGAACGCATTATTTATTTATATTAGTGTTAAAACTACTGTATTACAACTTCTCTATGGTTCATACCACCGATACTAGCCATAGATTCATCAAAATAGGCAAACAACACACGAAAAACAGAATCTGTCAAAAACAGAACAGTCTGTAGTAATCTGTAACTTCCGAATACTTCTGGAACTCTAAAAATTCTACCAAAATAGGAACTACTAGGTCATTTGTCTGTTAATCTTCTTAAATAAGAATCAACTAAAAAGCACATTTCTGTGATTTATTAAAATTATTCTCGTGCGTGCAAAAGTTTCTGTTTTTCAGCAAAATCAAATTAACTTTCACCATAGGTTATCCTATAGGTTCTACTTGGCACAAACACTAATTAAAACATAAAACCACATCTAAAAAGAAACTAGATGAATTATTTAATACTAAACAGGAGCAAAAAGTAAAGAACAAAAATAAAATTGGGTTGCCTCCCAACAAGTGCTATCGTTTAATGCCCCTAGCTAGGCATAAAAGCGAGAATAGATCTAAGTATTGCCATAATGATAAGGTAAATCACGAAAACTCATCTCATATTCCCTATGTTCAGAAGCAAGTTTTCTTTGTGGCAAGCAAAAGTAATCAAAACGGCTAAATTTAATGGGACATAAGTCCCCAAGATCAAGCTCAGGAGGTATGGGTTCCTCCTTTGGCCCCTCATATTGCACAACCAGTTCATCATTATAAGAATTCTTTTGGCAAAAATTCATGAGCCTTTGCTCAATAGAAAATCCTAACCCATTGTTTTGAATAGAAAAATCATCATTAAGTTTAGAGATTCTATCAACTAGAATATCGGTAGGAACCTTTTTTTTAAGATTTTCATTAAAAGCAACATGATCTAAAGATTGTAAACGCATAATGTCTTCTTGATTAAATAGGATCGCCTCTTTGGGGGGACTACCACCGTCCACCCTATAGTGCGCAAATATTTCTTTAGCTTCTTTCATTATAAATCTGAACTCATGTGCCAAAAAGATAGTAGCTGCAGGCTTAACAGAAGAATACTCAATATTGGAAAATTCTAGGAAAATCCTTTGTATGCAAGGATGCATATGCATAAACTGCCTTTCAAGTTCAACTATAAGCAAGGATATAGCATCCGCAAGACTACTAGTTCTATGAAGAATAGATCCACCCATAGAGGGCAAAGCACCGGCACAAGTAAAGAAATCTTGAATAACCCCTTTCCCAATAATATTACCACTACTGATTCGAAACTTTTTAGTATGTAAGATGGTGGGTTCTTCAACAGGATCATCAAAAGCATCAAAGTTTGCCACGTTATTACTATTGTCCTTATCAATGATAACCTCCCCAGTTTCAGACATAGTGGCAACAAATACAAGAAGCAAGCGAAAAAAGAGGCGAACGGGAAAGAGAGGGTGAATAAAACGGCAAGGGTGAAGTGGGGAGATGAAAACAAGAGGCAAATGGAAAATAATGTAATGCGAGGGAGAAGAGCTTGTGATGGGTACTTTGTATGTCTTGACTTGTGCGTAGACCTCCCCGGCAACGGCACCAGAAATCCTTCTTGCTACCTCTTGAGCATGTGTTGGTTTTTCCCTTGAAGAGGAAAGGGTGATGCAGCAAAGTAGCATAAATATTTCTCTTAGTTTTGAGAACCAAGGTATCAATCCAGTAGGAGGCTACATGCAAATCCCTTGTACCTACACAAACAAATAAGAACCTCACAACCAACACGATAAAGGGGTTGTCAATCCCTTCACGGCCACTTGCGAAAGTGAGATCTGATAGAGATAATAATAAGATAAATACTTTTGGTATTTTTATGATATAGATTGGAAAGTGAAGATTGCAAAATAAAATAGATCGGAAACTTATATGATGGAAAATAGACCCGGGGCCATAGGATTCACTAGGGGCTCCTCTCAAGATAGCATAAGTATTATGGTGGGTGAACAAATTACCGTTGAGCAATTGATAGAAAAGTGCATAGTTATGAGAATATCTAGGCATGATCATGTATATAGGCATCACGTCCGCGACAAGTAGATCGAAACGATTTTGTATCTACTACTATTACTCCACACATCAACTGCTATCCAGCATGCGTCTAGAGTATTAAGTTCATAAGAACAGAGTAACGCATTACGCAAGATGACATGATGTAGAGGGATAAACTCAAGCAATATGATAAAAACCCCATATTTTTATCCTCGATAGCAACAATATAGTACGTGCCTTGCTGCACCTGCTATCACTGGGAAAGGACACCACAAGATTGAACCCAAAGCTAAGCACTTCTCCCACTGCAAGAAAGATCAATCTAGTAGGCCAAACCAAAAAGATAATTCGAAGAGACTTGCAAAGATAACAAATCATACATAAAAGAATTCAGAGGAGATTCAAATATTCTCATAGAGAATCTTGATCATAAACCCACACTTCATCGTATCTCGACAAACACACTGCAAAAAGTCTTACATCGAATAGATCTCCAAGAAGACAGGAGAACTTTGTACTGAGAATCAAAGAGAGAGAAGAAACCATTTAGCTAATAACTATGGACCCAAAGGTCTGTGGTAAACTACTCACACTTCATTGGAGAGGCTATGGTGTTGATGTAGAAGTCCTCCGTGATCGATCCCCCCTCCGGCGAAGCGCCAGAAAAAGGCCCCAAGATGGGATCTCACGGGTACAGAAGGTTGCGGCGGTGGAAATAGGGTTTCGTGGTGCTCCTGGATGTTTTCAGGGTATATGGATATATATATATATAGGCGAAGGAAGTCAGTCAGGGGAGCCACGAGGGACCCATGAGGGTGGGGGCGCGCCCACCCCCCTAGGGCACGCCTCCCTGCCTCGTGGCTTCCTCGTTTGCTTCTTGACGTCCACTCCAAGTCTCCTTGATTGTGTTTGTTCCAAAAATAACTCTCGCAAAGGTTTCATTCCATTTGGACTCCGTTTGATATTCCTTTTCTGCGAAACACTGAAATAGGCAAGAAAACAACAATTTGGGCTGGGCCTCCGGTTAATAGGTTAGTCCCAAAAATAATATAAAAGTGCTTAGTAAATCCCATTAAACATCCAAAACAGGTAATATAATAGCATGGAACAATCAAAAATTATAGATATGTTGGAGACGTATCACATTACAATCCGGCATCCACTTCAAGATATGATCTCGGGCAAAATTGACATTCAGAGGGATGACGTTTGCCGGGAGCTTGAACAACTCAAAGCGTCCAAACAGTTGGTCGCATAACAAGGCGTTGCCATAAACATACAAGTAATTGGCCAAACCTGGGAATGGTCCTATCATGTCCCCAGCATCACCATACAACCAGGCGAGTCTGTCGCTCTTCTGCAGTGGCGAGATGCAGCGAAGGAGAAAATCTGCCCCTACGTGCTCAATGGTTTGCCCGACAGCCTTCAAGCCGGTGATCCTGTTTATTGCCTGGCAAAGACTATCGTTGGTGAGGCTGAATGTGCTCCATTCCTTGTTGCGCTCGACGCAAACTGTCCATGCTTCACAGAACTCTAGGGCTTCCTCATCCTGAATCCACCACCAGTCTCCTCTTCACTTATCCCACCTCTCACGCTGCTGATCAGGGATATAATCCTGGGACTTCCTTGCCACCCGTGGCATCCAGCAAATATTCCTAGAGCGGTGACTTTTGTTCTCCACCTGTGGAACAAAGTAATGCTTGAACAAATCGACATTGGGGGCGACTCCAACAAAGTTCTCGCACAAATGGGCAAAGATGGCCATGGTTGCCATTGCATTTGGCGTAAAGTCGAGAAGGTGGAATCCATAAATCGTCATCATCGCCTCAAAGAATTCGGAGAAAGGAGGAGTAGAGGCCGCAGATGAAATATACGTAGAAGAATCGGTATGAATTTGGCGGATCTTCTTTCCCCTCCGCGAGAACATGGGGCGCGCCGTGCCCTTTTAGGATTGCCCTCCTCCATAGGTACCCGTACCTTGCCTGCAGAACGGGCTGTCTAGATTTGCGGGAAGAAGACAACGTCTCCCCTCTGCTTCTTGTCCAGCTCCTTTTGCTTCCCTCTGTGACCACCTCCTTCGCCGCAGCCATCTGCTTCCCCTTCGCTACGGTTTTCCTGCCCATTTCCTCGAACACTGGTGCGAATAGGGAAGGGAATCAGGTGGGGGAATGGTGGCGGGTGGGGGAGAGTTTTTTTGGCTTGCGAAAGAAGATTATGGGAGGGCAGGACAGGCGACAATTGCACCGTGCCGCTCCGCATTTTCCTATCTTAAGGGGAAAAGGCATGGAGCAGGCGTGGAGCGGGGGCGCGATGCTTCAAAAAGTTACTATTTTACCTTAACTGCAATAGTCCCACGACCCCACAACTCGCAGTAATTGCACGAAGTGGACGTTGGATTGACTGGTCATCGCGATAAAGCGCCGTGCGCAGCCTTCTCCTGCACGTGCCCGTGCACTGTTTGGGCCCTAACCCAATGTGCCGCATGACACGTATGGCTCAGGCCCGGGGGCTTCTATCGGGGAACACAAATAGGGGTATGTATTTCCCCCTGACTCATGCACAGACGATGAAGCCTACATGCACGAGAGCAAGATCACAGCACCGACGTCAGATTGGAGCACAAGGGATCAATCCTTCAAAGGATCGGTGTGCAGCAAAAGAAGAGCCGGAAGGGCAAGATATTGTAAAGGGAAAAAGACCCTTGCTGGCCAGGCGAGCCTGGCAAGGATGGGGATACCCCCAGAAGCAAGCCTTCGGGTCATCCCGGCAGGCCTGCCGAGGCTTGGGGAGGCAGAACCACCCCACCGCACCACATCACCACAATGCACGTCGTCGATCTGTGTGGTTTCAAGCTCCAAAGTGACTAAGTGGCTGCTATTCGCGATTTGTCAAGCGAGAAGACGTGAAGCTGGCAAAGCAGACCGGCAGGCCTGTCGGGCAAACTGTGATGTGACATTGAGCGGCGCATTTAATGCGCTCTGTAAGCCTGCAGAGTTAGGTATGATAGCACTGTTTGGTATCTAATCAGTGCATAATGACTAATTTTCCACTATGGTGACCCCTTCATCTATAAAAGGAGACCAAAGGGAACCGTAGAAAGGGTTGGCTAATACATCCCCTCACACACTCATACACGCATAGCCGTTTTCTCCCCGAGGCAACCCTGCCGGGAAAGCGTGTTGCTCTCACTACCCTTTTTCCACCATCAGTCCACCAAAGCTGGAGTAGGGTTTTACGCCTAATGGCGGCCCGAACTTGGGTAAAAAGTACCCGTGTGATCTCTATCGTGCTGTTCCATGCTCCTCTACTCTTTGTGCAATGTGCCATCCCCCCCTGAACCAGAAAGGGACTCTTGGTCCCATAGGTGGTCGTGGTTTCCCATGACACTTAGGATCTTCAAAACCTGGTGGTTGAGCAACATATACTTGTTCCTCAAGCTTACCATTAAGGAATGCACTTTTCATATACATTTGATATAAGATGATATTATGATGGTTAGCATAAGCAAGCAATATACAAATAGCCTCAAGTCTAGCAAGAGGTGCAAAAGTTTCTTCGAAATCAATTCCTTCAACCTGTGTGTAGTCTTGAGCTACAAGATGAGCCTTATTCCTTACCACTAGGCCATTTTCGTTTTTCTTGTTGCGGTAGATCCATTTGGTACCGATGATATTGTGCTTGCGTGGGTCTGGTCGCTTGACAAGTTCCTAGACATTGGTGAGCTCTAATTGGTGTAATTCCTCTTGCATCGCTTGAATCCATTCAGGCTCCAGAAATGCCCCATCAACTTTGGTGGGCTCTGTGATAGAGACAAAAGTAAAGTGCCCACAAAAGTTAGACAAATGTGAAGCTCTTGAGCGTGTGAAAGGACCCGGTGCGTTGATGTCGTCGATGATTTTCTCAATCTGCACTTCATTTGCAACGCGAAGATGAGCAGGTTGATGACGTTGATTGGGCTCAGCATTTTCTTCAGAGCCATTTTCCTCAGATGCACCAGCATGATTTTCTTCACGTTCTGGAATGACTTCTTCAGCAGATTCTTTAGTAGGTATGACATGCTCAGTAGCCTTGAACTTGATGGATTCCTGAGGTGACATTTCATCTAGCATAGGAGGTAGGTGCTCTCTTTGCGAGCCGTTAGTTTCATTGAACCGCACATCTACAGTTTCAACAACCTTGTGGTGAAAGGTGTTGAAGACACTCTAGGTGCGCGAGTCCTTTTCGTAACCAAGCATAAAACCTTCATGTGCTTTTGGTGAAAATTTAAGGTTGTGATGAGGATCTCTAATCTAGCATTTAGCACCGAAGACTTTGAAATAACTCATATTGGGTTTCTTGTCAGTGAGGAATTCATATGAGGTATTCTTGAAGAATTTGTGAATATATACCCTGTTGATGATGTGGCACGCAGTATCAATAACCTCAGGCCAGAAATGACGAGGCGTCTTGTATTCATCAAGCATAGTGCCAACCATCTCAACAAGAGTCATGTTCTTGCGCTCCGCAACGCCATTCTGCTGAGCAGTGTATGGGGCAGATAACTCGTGAATAATACCATGTTCATCAAGATAGTCATCAAGACCTATATTCTTGAATTCGGTCCCATTATCACTACGGACGTGCTTGATATTCACACCAAAATTCGTCGAGGCCCTTCAGGAAAATCGTTTGAAGACTTCCTGCACTTCAGTTTTGTAAGTGATGATATGCAGCCAGGTGTAACGAGAATAATCATCAACAAAAACAAAGCCATATAGAGGTGTTGCATTTGTTAGTGTGTCAAAATGAGTAGGGCCAAAGAGGTCCATGTGAAGCAATTCAAAAGGACGAATGGTAGTCATGATAGTCTTTGAGGGGTGCTTGGCTCTGCTCATCTTTCCAGCCTCACAAGCCCCACAAAGATGATCTTTGAGGAATTTGACACCCTCAATGCCAATGATGTGCTTCTTCTTCGCGAGTGTATGCAAGTTCCTCATGCCAGCATGACCTAGTCGTCGATGCCATAACCAGCCTTCTGAAGCTTTTGCAAGTAGACATGTGGCAGGCTGTTGTCCTGTAGAGAAATCAAAAATATAGAGGTATCCTCTCCTAAAGCCTTCAAAGATTTTTGTCAGATTCCATGAGCACAATGCAATGATATTTGCCAAAGAAGACCACCATATCAAGATCACAAAGCATTGAGACAGACATGAGGTTGAATCCTAAGGACCCGACAAGCATGACTTTGTCCGTGTGTATATCCTTTGAGATCGCGACCCTACCTAGACCCAATACCTTGCTTTTGCCTTTGTCAGTGTAGGTCATATGCTTTAGATGCGATGGAGATAAAGCAGTGTCCATCAATAAGTTCTTGTCACGGTCATGTGATTTGTACATCCATTGTCGAGGACCCACTCAGTAGCTTTGGGATGATCGTGTCACATCCCTAGTTCTGGTATGCTCAAGGCTAGCTAGTCATGTGTGCATCATGTCTAAATTTCATTTAAATTTGAAATGAGGATTGTTGAAACCCTCAGAATCATCTCTAAAATGACCCTAATAAAAATTTCTCCAAAAAGGTCCAAGAAAATGCTCATGTTGCCCTCTGAAAATATTGGATGAGATAAAAATCAAACCAATATTTTCAGGAGCTCATAAGTATTTATTTTGGGCATTTGGATTAATCCAGTAAATATTTTGCCTTGGATTTATGAATATTATATATATTATAAATGTCCAAAAATTATGTCATTTGTTAAGGAGCTCGGAATAATATAACTAGCTCTGTAAAATTTGGCATAAGCAAATAAAATGATTTAGTATTTTAAACTAAATCAAAACAAATGTCGAAATAGAAAATGAAAAGAAGAAAGGGAAAAGCTTACAGGCCTCCTCCTGTCTTTGCCAAGACCGTGCGGTCTGGCCGCCCAGCCCACCCTCCTCTGTCGTCTTCGTCCTCGGCAGGGACAGGCGCGTTCGACGCAAGGCTCCGCCGCCGGCCAGCGCCACGCCACCAGCCCACTGCCTCCTCCTCCTCGCTGGATGCGCCTGACGACGCCACGCCCCCTCGAACCCTCTCACTCTCCGTGCCTTTCCTCCTCTCCCTCGCTCTCTCGTGGCGACCGAACGCGCGCGACGCGCTGCTGCCGCCGCCGCGCTGCCGTTGCTGCCACCGGCCTCCCCTCGCCTATTGTCGTGCCTCAGAGCTCCGCCACGACCCTCTACCTCCTCGTCAAGCCAAGCACCTCCGGACGGCCTCCATCATCGCCACCGTTGTCGTCTTCTTCGCTGCCGCCGTGGATCTCGTCGCCGCTTCGCCGCCGTCAGCGCCTTCCCGAGCTTCGCCGTCGTCTCTTCCGGTCCCTCGTGAGCCTTTCGCGCGGTTCCCCTCCTCCCTGCTCTCCCGTGCGCCGTAGCTGCGCGCCCGCTGAGCCGAAGCTCCGCCGCCGCCGAAGCTCCGCTCCCGCGAGCTCCGCCATCTGCGCCCTCCGCCGCCTCCGCTGATGCGGACGAGCCAGCTACGCCCGGTGCTCTCGCCGCCGCCCGTGCAGCAGCAGCTGCGCCCGCCCTCGGCGAACTCCGTCGCCGCCCAAGTGGTCGCCGCCGACCATATAGGCCGTCTCCGGTGAAACGGAGGGCACCATCGAATCGCCGCGAGCACGGGCAGCACAGGTGCTCTCCGCCGCCGGATGGTCGCCGGAGACGTGATCCGCAGCCCGCCGCCCGCGTCGGCCTCGCCTCGGCGCCGAGTCGCCGGCGGTCGACCTCGCCGACTGGGTTTGACCCCGTGGGTCAGCGCGCGTGGGCCATGCCTGTTTAGTTTAGGTATTAGTTTAGTTAGCGTTAATTAACTCGGTTAAATTAGTTGTTTCATCGACGGTGGGCCCCGGCGCCACTAATCCTTTAGTTAGGATTAAATTAACTCTGTTTAATCCTCGTCATCGACGTGTGGGCCCGCGTGTCAAGTTTGACCTGGTCAGCGCCGTTGACCGACGACGCGATCTTGACATCATCCGACGCAATTATTTATTTTCGGAATTGTTTTAAAACAGGAAATTTCAGAAAATGATTTAAACTTCAGAAATTCATAGAAATTCAACCGTAGCTCAGATTGAAATAATTTATATATGAAAAATTATCAGAAAAATGCAATCTACCCATCTGTACTAGTTTCATGCATGAAAAACCAACTTATACCTACTGTATAAGTGAAACACTAAAAATGGCATTATAAAGAGCTTACTTGGAGTTGCATTTGAATCCTTGATTCAAATGGACTTCATCTAGATAGAATACTAGTTGCATTAGCTCAAACAACATCACATATTCATGCCATGTTCATGCATCATATTGTTGCATATGATTGATTATTGATTGCCGACACCGTTCCTTCTCGATAGGTCCTGCTCCGGAGAGTGTTCCAGAGTACCTGTCTAAGGAGCAGTGCCACTCTGTTGATCTATCAGGCAAGCAAACCCCCTTGTCCATTCCGATAAAATCCTACTCTCTCGCTCCTGCTCTCAGTTATTGCATTAGGACAACAACGATTCATCTGCTACTTTGTGCTGCGGTAGTTGAACCCATTCCTCTGCATGACCTGTCATTGCCACAGTAAATAGTTGAAACCCACTAGCATGTGTAGGAGTTGATTGAGCCCATGTTGTGTTCCTACCATGCTATGCCTGCTATTGCTTAGAGTTGTGTCAGGTCTGGTTCATTGGAATGAATTGGAGTGTTATGAGTCGTTCTGGTGCTGAGAGTTAAGTGTGTGAACACGATTTGGTAAAGGTAGCGGTGAGAGGCCATGTAGGAGTACATGGTGGGTTGTCTCACTGGAACCGTCCTTAAGCAACCGAAGTTCGTGTATGTTGTCCAATGACTAGTTACTACCACACATTGGAATGCTTAAGTGCCCCTCTCGACTTATTAACCGACTTGATCTCTGTCCAGGAGTCGCAACTAGTTTCTGGTGTTTGTAGGTAGTGTTAGTAGTCTACCAAGTGGCACCCGCCAGTGGGCTTGGGACAGACTAGGCACAAGTGGCACGGTGTACCAAGCGAGATCCATCCGTGAGGTGGGCTTGGGAACCCTGTTCACATCGTTTGGGGCCGTGAGCGACACCCCGGCCGGATCTCCTTGCGGATAGAACCCGAATAGGCGATAAACCTGGACTAGAGTCTTGTGTGGTTAGTCAGGTCGTGGCCGACACCCTCGCTAGGCTTCCGCTTGAAGGTTGCCGAGATACATGATGTGTACATGGCGGTAAGTGGCGAGAGCGTGTGTGAAGAAGTACACCCCTGCAGGGTTAACATGATCTATTCGAATAGCCGGGTCCGCGGATATGGACTTCTTGGATGCTTACATGGTACATAGATAACTTGAAGTGGATACAATAAAATGCTCAAGAGAAGTGTGAGTACTATGGATGGCCTTCTCGTAGGGAGACGGGGGTGAATCCATAGTAGTGTATTGAGTGGTGATTAGTGGACTCGTGTGCGCCATATCACCTCAAAGAAGTTCTGGTAGTCGTAGAACAGGATAGCCACAGAGTCAAAGCTGGCTTGCTGCAACTAAACCCCACATTACCCTCTTGATACAAATGCATGTATGATAGGATCTGATGTAAGTCTTGCTGAGTACCTTTGTACTCATGGTGCTTTATTTATGTTTTTGCAGCGGAGACTTCGGTCTTACTAGTGTTCTCGTGGACTTCGACGAGTAGCTTGTACCTCAGCTACGATCTTGGTCGGATGTAGTAGATAGTCAGACTCTTCAGCCTTTTTCATTTGTAGATGTCTGTACCCAGACATGTAATGCTTCCGCTTGTTGCTTGTATGCTCTGTATGTTGGGTCTTGTGACCCCTGTTTGCAATAAATGCTATGTTGGCTCTTTGAGCCTTATCTATATGAGTTGTAGAGTTATGCTGTGATGCCATGTTGTACAGCACATACTTGCATGTTATGCATACGTGTAATGTGTATTGCTATGTGTGGGATCTGACTATCTAGTTGTTTATCTTTAGTAGCCTCTCTTACCGGGAAATGTCTCCTAGTGTTTCCACCGAGCCCTGGTAGCTTGCTACTGCTCCGGAACACTTAGGCTGGCCGGCATGTGTCCTTCTTCGTTCTGTGGTACGTTCTTCGGGAAATGTCACGCGATGGATACCGGAGTCTGTTAGCCCGCCTGGCCGGTTCTTTGGAGTCTGTTAGCCCAGTGCTACAGCCTGGATTCACTTCCGATGACCGACACGCTCGATCTTCGGGTCATGGATGCTGTCCTGTAAGTTTGTGCCACTTTGGGTTTACGACTAGCCATGTCAGCCGGGCTCCTTATCATATGTATGCTAGCGACACTATCATATACGTGTGCCAAAAGGCTAAACGGTCCCGCAAAGGTAAGGCGACACCGTGGGGATACCGTGCGTGAGGCCGCAAAGTGATATGAGGTGTTACATGCTAGATCGATGTGGCATTGAGTCGGGTCCGACAGCTTTGGTATCGAGCTTGTTGCTCAGAGGATTACCAAGCCAAACTGGTGAAGTTGAGTCTAGAAATTCTTTAGTTGTGTAAGGGAATTGATTGTGGGAAGGAACGTAAGGCTCTTTTTACTCCTTATACCTCATGGCCTTCGATCCGAGTCATCATATCTTTCCTGCGGGGTTAAGGAACTAGGCTTCTTTTCCGTCTATCAGGATCACGTGTTACTACTCCGTAGTTCCATAGGATTGGTTGGTCAGAGTCATATTCCAGTTTTCGAGTACCTCCAGTGTAGCCTGTTTAGTACTATCCCAGAACCTAGAGTGATGATGTCGAGTATGTTACTACCCCAATTTAGCAGGATGTCTCATTCTGAGCATTTACCGCCGTTATCTTTGCGGAATTGCCCCAGGAGTTCGAGAGTTACTAATTTCCTTGTCCTACATTCTATAGCCCATAGTAGATGCTGATCCGTCTCTGGTTTCGTTTCTCAGGATGTCATCAGCTAAGCGAAGCTATGTTGCTCGTAGCCAGAACCACGGAGATGGTAGGGATGAGGATCCTCCCGACCAGCCTTCGTTGACAGAGTTCATGTTAGAGATGGAGAGAAACAAGCGTGAGTCTAATCGCTTGTTGGCACGTATCGAGGAGAACACCGCACATCGGTTCAAAGGGTCTGCAACCATTCATGATTTCATTCGCTTGCACCCACCTACCTTTCATCATTCCATCGAGCCGCCGATGCGGATGGTAGCTCCGTAGCATCACACACAAGCTCCGTTCTGCGAACGTAGCTGAAGATGACAAGGTCACCTATGCCACATACCACCTGGAAGGTCCTGCTAGTCTTTGGTGGCAGAACTATGGGGCTATGCTTCCAGCTGGTCAGATTCCTACCTGGAGAGATTTCACTGAGGCTTTTCGCGAGCATCACATTCCTGAAGCCCTCATTGATCGCAAGAGAGAAGAGTTCTGTAGTTTCACCCAGGGTAAGATGGCTGTTGATGCTTATAGTAGAGAGTTTGAGAACCTTGCTCGCTATGCTTCAGAAGAGGTGTCCACGGACGCCAAGAAGCAGGCTAGGTTTCGGAAGGGTCTCAACCCCAAGTTGCGTCGTGATCTCCACCTGCATCATTGTGATACATACCAAGCTCTTGTGAACAAAGCTATCAATGCAGAGACAGCTCAACTCACTTACGAGGAGTCTCGTAAGCACACTCGTGATTTGGGATCTTCCTCCGGTTCTAGTTCTCAAAAGCGCCGGATTTGGGTTCCAAACTCTGCTCTTCCACCCAGATATGCACCGAGACCATCCTATGTGGTGCCTTCCCCAGCTCAGTCATATTCTTCACCCAGGTCTATTGGTGGACCGCCTGCCAATACGGGTCCACGTTCTACCTCCAAGATTTGTTACAAGTGCGGAGAGCCAGGCCACATTGCCCGTATTTGCACTCAGACCAGAGTTGCTCCATCCCAGCCCGAGAAGTCTGTTGGCCGTGGTAAGCCATCACGCAAGATGATTAATGCCGGGTCAGTTCACCCTGAACTTGGACTTGTGCATCACGTCTCAGCTAAAGATGCTCATGATGATCCAGATGTCGTTCTTGGTACACTCCTTGTCAACTGTCACCCAAAGATCGGTTCTATTCGACATCGAGCGCCTCATTCCTTCATTTCAAGGCTATGCCCGCTTGCACGACATGTCATTTTGTGATATGCCCTCCCACTACTTATTCAAACTCCACGGATCCAAATGGCAAACTTCTAGTGTAAGCCATGGTAACGAAATCCTTGTAGACAGACTTGTATTCCTTGCATCGCTTATAGCTCTCAAATCTTCGGATATTAACATCATCTTGGGTATGGGTGGATGACAGCTCATCATGCCAAGATTGATTGTTACACCAGTCCGCTCAGCTTACACACCCATCGGCAAGATAGTTCTTGTCTCCACCAGAGTTGCAAAGCGCCAACTCTATTCTCTTAATGCCAGCCCTCTTCCAGACCTTGAAGATATTCCGGTAGTCCGTGACTTTCCGGATGTCTTTCCAGAGGAACTGCCAGGTGTTCCACCTGACAGAGATGTAGAGTTCGTCATAGATCTTATCCCAGGAACCGCTCCAATCTCTAGGAGACCTTACAAAATGGCACCCTTAGAACTAGCCGAGCTTAAGAAACAACTTGATGAGTCCTTGCAAAAGGGTTTCATCCGTCCTAGTTCTTCTCCTTGGGCTTGCCCCGTTCTCTTCGTCAAGAAGAAGGATGGTACGGACCGGATGGTTGTAGATTATCGTCCCGTTAATTTGGTCACGATAAAGAACAAGTATCCGCTCCCCAGGATCAACGATCTGTATGATCAGCTCGCTGGATCCTCAGTCTTCTCCAAGATGGATTTGAGGTTAGGCTACCACCAAATCAAAATCAGAAACGGGGACATCCCCAAAACGGCTTTTGTCACCCGTTATGGCCAGTACGAGTACACCGTTATGTCCTTCGGTCTAACCAACGCCCCAGCTACCTTCTCCCGCTTGATGAACTCGATCTTCATGGAGTACCTAGATAAGTTCGTCGTGGTTTACCTCGATGATATTCTTATTTACTCGAAGAACGAGGAAGAGCATGCCGAACATCTTAGACTTGTATTAGAAAAACTCAGGGAGCACCGCCTTTATGCCAAGTTCTCCAAGTGTGAATTTTGGTTGCCAGAAGTGACCTATCTGGGCCACGTAATCTCTGGTAAGGGCATTGCTGTCAATCCCGAGAGAGTTAAGGCCGTTCTTGATTGGACTCCACCTGAAACCGTTAAACAAGTTAGGAGTTTTCTTGGTCTAGCCAGCTATTGCCGTCGCTTTGTTGAAAACTTCTCCAAAGTAGCCAAACCCCTTACGGAACTTCTCAAGAAAGATAAAAAGTTTGAGTGGTCCCCACAGTGTGAGTACAGTTTTCAGGAACTGAAAAGACGCCTGACCTCTGCTCCCATACTTGTGCCACCGGATTTCACTAAAGATTTTGTTATCTACTGTGACGCCTCACGACAGGGACTAGGTTGCATTCTTATGCAAGATCGTCATGTGATTGCCTATGCATCTCGTCAGTTGCATCCACATGAGGAGAATTATCCTACACATGATCTAGAGCTTGCAGCCGTAGTCTATGCACTCAAGACCTGGCGACATTACCTTCTTGGTAAACGTTGCGAGATCTACACCGATCACCAGAGTCTTAAGTATATCTTCACCCAACCAGATCTGAACCTTAGGCAAAGACGTTGGTTGGAGTTGATCTCAGACTATGATCTAGGGATTACCTACACCCCAGGCAAAGCTAATGTCATGGCTGATGCGCTAAGTCGTAAATCCTATTGCAACAATCTCATGCTGCAGCAAGGCCAACCACTTCTCCATGAGGAATTCTGTAAGCTTAATCTTCACATTGCTCCTCACGGATTCCTTTCTACATTGGTGGCGAAACCTACTCTCGAGGATCAGATCATTACCGATCAGAAGTTTGATAGGGGTGTTATCCGCATCAAGAGAAACATTAAGAAGGGAGTTGGTGGATGTTTCTCTATGGATGATCGCGGTGTCGTTTTCTTTGGGAATCGCTTGGTGGTTCCGAAGAATCAACATCTGCGACAATTGATTCTTAAGGAGGCGCATGAATCTCCTCTCACCATTCACCCCGGTAGTACTAAGATGTATCAGGACCTACGCCAGAGGTTCTGGTGGACTAGGATGAAAAGAGAAATCACTGAGTTCATTGCTAAATGTGACGTTTGTCGTCGCGTTAAGGCAGAGCATCAAAGACCTGCTGGCACCCTTCAGCCTTTAGCTATTCCTGAATGGAAATGGGATAAAGTTGGTATGGACTTCATCACCGGCTTTCCCAGGACCAAGAGAGGGAATAACGCTATCTTCGTAGTCATTGATCGTCTTTCCAAAGTGGCTCACTTCCTACCTGTTCGAGAGAGTATCCTTCGCCCGGTCAGCTCACGACTTATATATTTCTCGAATAGTATCACTTCATGGTGTTCCACTAGAGATCAATTCGGACCGTGGCAGTCTTTTCACTTCTCACTTCTGGGAGAGCTTCCAAACTGCCATGGGAACCCATCTTTCCTTCAGTACCGCTTTCCACCCTCAGTCGAGTGGTCAGGTGGAACGGGTCAACCAAATTCTCGAAGACATGCTTAGAGCTTGCGTTATCTCATTCGGTATGGATTGGGAGAAATGTCTTCCTTTCGCCGAGTTTGCTTATAACAATAGCTATCAATCCAGTCTCAAGAAAGCTCCTTTTGAGATTCTTTATGGACGAAGATGTCGAACACCATTGAACTGGTCAGAAACCGGTGAAAGACAATTCTTCGGACCGGACATGATCCAGGAGGCAGAAGAGCAAGTTCGCATTATTCGTGAGAATTTAAAAACAGCCCAGTCTCGTCAAAAGAGCCAGTATGATCGTCATCATAAGGATATGACTTATGAAGTTGGCGACAAGGCTTACCTTCGGGTTACTCCTTTGAAGGGTACCCATCGTTTCGGTATCAAGGGCAAGTTGGCTCCTCGTTACATTGGTCCTTTTCGCATTCTCGCTAAACGAGGAGAGGTTGCCTACCAGTTGGAACTACCCCCACATCTTTCTCGAGTTCATGATGTCTTCCACGTCTCTCAACTCAGGCGTTGCTTCTCGGATCCTATCCGCGGAGTGGACCACGAAACGCTTGATCTCCAAGATAACCTCACATATCGAGAGTATCCGGTTCGCATTCTTGATCAGGCAGAGCGTGTCACCCGACGTCATAACATCAGGTTCCTCAAAGTCCAGTGGTCTCATCATTCCGAGAGAGAAGCTACTTGGGAGCGAGAAGATCGTCTTCGACTGGAGTACCCCGCTTTCTTTCCGTCGACCCCTGAATCTCGGGACGAGATTTTTTCAAGTGGGGGCGAGTTGTCACATCCCTAGTTCTGGTATGCTCAAGGCTAGCTAGTCATGTGTGCATCATGTCTAAATTTCATTTAAATTTGAAATGAGGATTGTTGAAACCCTCAGAATCATCTCTAAAATGACCCTAATAAAAATTTCTCCAAAAAGGTCCAAGAAAATGCTCATGTTGCCCTCTGAAAATATTGGACAGAGATAAAAATCAAACCAATATTTTCAGGAGCTCATAAGTATTTATTTTGGGCATTTGGATTAATCCAGTAAATATTTTGCCTTGGATTTATGAATATTATATATATTATAAATGTCCAAAAATTATGTCATTTGTTAAGGAGCTCTGGAATAATATAACTAGCTCCTGTAAAATTTGGCATAAGCAAATAAAATGATTTAGTATTTTAAACTAAATCAAAACAAATGTCAGAAATAGAAAACAGAAAACAGAAGAAAGGGAAAAGCTTACAGGCCTCCTCCTGTCTGTTGGCAAGACTGCGGCGGTCTGGCGCCCAGCCCACCCTCCTCTGTCGTCTTCGTCCTCGACAGAGGGGGCGCGGTTCGACGCGCTCCGCGCAAGGCCGCGCCACGCCACCAGCCTGCCTGCCTCCTCCTCGTCGCCTGGATGCGCCGCACGACGCCACGCACCCCCCCCTCGAACCCTCTCACTCTCCCGTGCCTTTCCCTCCTCTCCCTCGCTCTCTCGCGTGACGACCGAACGCGCCCGACGCGCTGCCGTCGCCGCCGCACGCCGTTGCCGCGGCCACCAGCCTCCCCTCGCCCTGCTGTCGTGCCCAGGAGCTCCGCCACGACCCCCTCTACCTCCTCGTCAAGCCAAGCACCTCCGGACGGCCTCCATCATCGCCACCGTCGTCGTCTTCTTCGCCGGCCGCCGTGGATCTCCGTCGCCGCTCGCCGCCGTCAGCGCCTTCCCCGAGCTCGCCGTCGTCTCTTCCGGTCCCCTGTGAGCCTTTCCGCGCCGGTTCCCCCTCCTCCCCTGCTCTCCCGTGCGCCGTAGCCGCGCGCCCGCTCGAGCCGAGCTCCGGCCGCCGCCCCGAGCTCCGCTCCGCGAGCCCGCCATCTGCGCCCTCCGTCGCCTCCGCTGATGCGGACGAGCCAGCTACGCCCGTGCTCTCGCCGCCGCCCGTGCCAGCAGCTGCGCCCGCCCTCGGCGAACTCCGTCGCCGCCCAAGTGGTCGCCGCCGACCATATAGGCCGTCTCGGTGAAACGGAGGGCACCATCGATCTTGTGAGCTCGGGCTTCAGCGAGGTGCTCTCGCCGCCCGGATGGTCGCCGGAGACGTGATCCGCAGCCCGCGCGCGCGTCGGCCTCGCCCGGCGCCGAGTCGCCGGGTGGTTCGACCGCCGACTGGGTTTGACCCCTGTGGTCAGCGACGCGTGGGCCATGCCCTGTTTAGTTTAGGTATTAGTTTAGTTAGCGTTAATTAACTCAGTTAAATTAGTTGTTTCACTGACAGTGGGCCCCAGCGCCACTAATCCTTTAGTTAGGATTAAATTAACTCTGTTTAATCCCCTGTCACTGACGTGTGGGCCCCGCGTGTCAGGTTTGACCTGGTCAGCGCCGTTGACCGCTGACGCAGTGCTGACATCATGCTGACGCAATTATTTATTTTCTGGAATTGTTTTAAAACAGGAAATTTCAGAAAATGATTTAAACTTCAGAAATTCATAGAAATTCAACCGTAGCTCAGATTGAAATAATTTATATATGAAAAATTATCAGAAAAATGCAATCTACCCATCTGTACTAGTTTCATGCATGAAAAACCAACTTATACCTACTGTATAAGTGAAACACTAAAATGGCATTATAAAGAGCTTACTTGAGTTGCATTTGAATCCTTGATTCAAATGGACTTCATCTAGATAGAATACTAGTTGCATTAGCTCAAACAACATCACATATTCATGCCATGTTCATGCATCATATTGTTGCATATGATTGATTATTGATTGCCGACACCGTTCCTTCTCGATAGGTCCTGCTCCGGAGAGTGTTCCAGAGTACCTGTCTGAGGAGCAGTGCCACTCTGTTGATCTATCAGGCAAGCAAACCCCCTTGTCCATTCCGATAAAATCCTACTCTCTCGCTCCTGCTCTCAGTTATTGCATTAGGACAACAACGATTCATACGCTACTTTGTCTTTGCGGTAGTTGAACCCATTCCTCTGCATGACTGTCATTGCCACAAGAATAGTTGAAACCCACTAGCATGTGTAGGAGTTGATTGAGCCCATGTTGTGTTCCTACCATGCTATGCCTGCTATTGCTTAGAGTTGTGTCAGGTCTGGTTCATTGGAATGAATTGGAGTGTTATGAGTCGTTCTGGTGCTGAGAGTTAAGTGTGTGAACACGATTTGGTAAAGGTAGCGGTGAGAGGCCATGTAGGAGTACATGGTGGGTTGTCTCTTTGGAACCGCCCTTAATCGAAGTTCGTGTATGTTGTCCAATGACTAGTTACTACCACACATTGGAATGCTTAAGTGCCCCTCTCGACTTATTAACCGACTTGATCTCTGTCCAGGAGTCGCAACTAGTTTCTGGTGTTTGTAGGTAGTGTTAGTAGTCTACCAAGTGGCACCCGCCAGTGGGCTTGGGACAGACTAGGCACAAGTGGCACGGTGTACCAAGCGAGATCCATCCGCGAGGTGGGCTTGGGAACCCTGTTCACATCGTTTGGGGCCGTGAGCGACACCCCGGCCGGATCTCCTTGCGGATAGAACCCGAATAGGCGATAAACCTGGACTAGAGTCTTGTGTGGTTAGTCAGGTCGTGGCCGACACCCTCGCTAGGCTTCCGCTTGAAGGTTGCCGAGATACATGATGTGTACATGGCGGTAAGTGGCGAGAGCGTGTGTGAAGAAGTACACCCCTGCAGGGTTAACATGATCTATTCGAATAGCCGGGTCCGCGGATATGGACTTCTTGGATGCTTACATGGTACATAGATAACTTGAAGTGGATACAATAAAATGCTCAAGAGAAGTGTGAGTACTATGGATGGCCTTCTCGTAGGGAGACGGGGGTGAATCCATAGTAGTGTATTGAGTGGTGATTAGTGGACTGTGCGCCTATATCACCTCAAAGAAGTTCTCGTAGTCGAGAACAGGATAGCCACAGAGTCAAAGCTGGCTTGCTGCAACTAAACCCCACATTACCCTCTTGATACAAATGCATGTATGATAGGATCTGATGTAAGTCTTGCTGAGTACCTTTGTACTCATGGTGCTTTATTTATGTTTTTGCAGCGGAGACTTGGTCTTACTAGTGTTCTCGTGGACTTGACGAGTAGCTTGTACCTCAGCTACGATCTTGGTCGGATGTAGTAGATAGTCGACTCTTCACCTTTTTCATTTGTAGATGTCTGCACCTGCACATGTAATGCTTCCGCTTGTTGCTTGTATGCTCAGTATGTTGGGTCTTGTGACCCCTGCTTGCAATAATGCTATGTTGGCTCTTTGAGCCTTATCTATATGAGTTGTAGAGTTATCTTTGTGATGCCATGTTGTACAGCACATACTTGCATGTTATGCGACGTGTAATGTGTATTGCTATGTGTGGGATCGACTATCTAGTTGTTTATCTTTAGTAGCCTCTCTTACGGAAATGTCTCCTAGTGTTTCCACCGAGCCACGGTAGCTTGCTACCGCTCCGAACACTTAGGCTGGCCGGCATGTGTCCTTCTTCGTCTCGTGTCCGTCCTTCGGGAAATGTCACGCGATGGATACCGGAGTCCTGTTAGCCGCTTCTGCCCGGTTCACTGGAGTCTGTTAGCCCAGTGCTACAGCCTGGATTCACTCGCGATGATGACCGACACGCTCGATCTTCGGGTCATGGATGCTGTCCTCGTAAGTTTGTGCCACTTTGGGTTTACGACTAGCCATGTCAGCCCGGGCTCCTTATCATATGTATGCTAGCGACACTATCATATACGTGTGCCAAAAGGCGCAAACGGTCCCGGGCAAAGGTAAGGCGACACCCGTGGGGATACCGTGCGTGAGGCCGCAAAGTGATATGAGGTGTTACATGCTAGATCGATGTGGCATTGAGTCGGGGTCCTGACAGATCGTCCTGCAGATGAATTAGTGCATCTTATGAACTCATATACTTCATCTGTGAAGAATATGACATCAATTTCATCAGATTGAATTCAATCAAGCAGTACAACAGATATAGCAGTATCACGACGTGAGAAATGAGTGATTCATTTCTTCATGATTAGCTTGCATCCTTTCAAGCATATTCAGGTCTCCAACAAATTCTTCAGATGTTCAAGTTCGTTTGGAGACCTGACCCTGCACAAGAGATTAGTTATTTTTCTTCACCATCCACATCTGGAGGGGTGGCAAAGAGTTCATCATTCTGCGAGCTCCATAATAGAAAGGGGGCATTGAAGCCAGTGCACTTCCTTTCACAGAAGAGGGGTTAGAATATGCATATGAATAAGTAGAGAAATTCTTCGAGGACTTATGAACATAATGATTTGAAGAATAATGCACATATTCATAGCTCTTAGATTTTGCCTGCAAAACAGAAGTGTTAGCACAATGATTTTCATATGAGGATTTGGATCCATATGAGGAATTTGTTCCATATGAGGACCTGGATCCATTTGATGACTTTGGTCCATATGAAGAATTTGATTTGGGATTCCTATTATTCACAGGTGTTGTCATGAGGACATTCACCTGAAGACTTTCAAGGCACCTTTTGGGAACCTAGATTTTCTTCATAGGTGGACCGTTCCTCCAGTTAGTTCAAAAATATCTAGCAAATACTTCACCATTCTGATTTTTGAACAGCTTATAGTTGGAGTCAAATGACTCATCAGATGAATATGAAGATTCACATGTGAAACCAGATAAAGTGGATGGATCTAAGGGAGATCCTTTAGCAGCAACCCATGAGGTTTTTGGATACTGCTCAGGTTTATAGTAGGTCCCATCAGCATTGAGTTTCCTCTCGAAGGCGATACCATCTTTCCTAGGGTTCTAGTTGAGAATATGCTTCTTAAGCACATCACAAAGAGCCTGATGCCCTTTGAGGCTTTTGTACATGCCTGTCTCATACAATTCCTTCAACCCTGCATTATCATCAGTGATACTTGTGGTATCCTCAGATCAGGAATTTGTGACCACAGAGACAGTTGAAGAATTTGCAGCAATAGAAGCATTTGAACTTTCAGGTGAAGAATTAACAGATTCACGTTCAACGCATTTCAAACATGGTGGAATAAATTCATCCTGAGCAGAACTAATCTGTTGAGCAAGCAATGAATCATTTTCCTTCTGAAGATCTTCATAACTCACCCTTAGCTTTTCAAGATCTTGCTTTCTTTGAAGAAATTCATAAGAAAGCTTCTCATGATCAGCTAAGAGAGTGTTATGATGACTTTGAAGGTTATCAAACTTAGACTGTAGTCGTTGAAGGTCATCAGTTTGAGTTCGATCCATTTCCTCACCTAACAGGTCATCGCTTTTGTCTAGCAAATTTTGAACCTTCTCAAAAGTCTTTTTTTTGTTTGATGGCAATATTAGCAAGTTTGGAGTAGCTAGATTTGATATTTTCATTAGATTCATCCTCACTTGATTCAGGGGTGGGATATTTGAGTAGCTTAGCACCTTTTGCCATGGAGCAATAGGTGGGAGCATAGTCATCATCACCATTGTCAGTAGTGTTGGTGTTGCCATGTTCCTCAGTTTTGAAGGACTTGCTGACAAAATCAGTAGCGAGGGCTAGGCTCGCCACACCAGAGTCTGACTCCTCAGATTCCTCCTCTTCCTCATTTTCTTTGGATTCAACTTAAAAGTCCATTTCCTTGCCAATGAATGTCCGAGCCTTTGTGGAACTACTCTTCTTGTGAGATGAATACTTTGAAGATTTTGATGATTTGGACTTTGAAGATTTGTTCTTCTTCTTTGAGTCGTCTGAACTATCATCATTGTACTTCTTCTTCTTTGATTCCTTCACCCACTGAGGACAATCAGTTATGCAGTTGCCTGGCTTCTTGCATTTGTGGCAAGTCCTTTTCTTGTAGTCACAAGATGAAGAGTACGATTTCAAGTCATCACTTCTTGAGGATTTTCAAAATCGGGCACACCTTGAGAACTTCTGGAATTTCTTCATGAGCATTGCTAGCTCCTGACTTTGTTCTTCAAGTCACCAAGGCTGCTTTCGGAATCTTCCCCTTTGGATGAGGAATCTGCCTTGGCCTTTAGTGCGCGTGATATTCCATAGCTTGGTCCGTACATCTCTCTCTTCTCAGCTTGTTGAAATTCATGAGTGTTCAGTCTCTCAAGAATATCAGCACGATCAAGTGACTTGTAGTCTCCACGTTCTTGAATCATTAGTGCCAGAGTGTCGAATGAGGAAGCAAGTGAACTCAGCAATTTCTTCACCACCTCATGGTCGGTGATGTCAATAGCACCAAGTGCTTGCAGCTCATTGGAGATGTTAGTGGGACGATCGAAGGTTTTTTGAACATTCTCGTTGTTGGTCTTTTGAAGCGGTTGAATAGTTTGCGAAGAACGTCAACTCGAGAGTCACATTGAGTTGAGACTCCTTCATTGACCTTGGACAGCCTATCCCAGATAAGCTTTGTTGTCTCCAAAGCACTCACTCTGGGGTACTGTCCTTTGCTCAGATGGCCACATATGATATTCTTCGCTTGAGAGTCGAGTTGCTTGAATCTCTTCACATCAGCAGCGTTCACGGAAGGAGTGATGGAAGGAACACCATTTTCCACAACGTACCAGAGATCATTGTCAATTGCCTCAAGATGCAAGCGCATCTTATTCTTCCAGTAGAAGTAGTCCGCCCAATCGAAGGTAGGACACCCAGCTGAGACCTTGATCATGCATGCAATCGACATAACTAAAACTCCAGGTGGTTAAACAAAAATCACACAAAACAAGAGAGTACCCTGCTCTGATTCCAACTGATAGTGCGTTATATCTACTAGAGGGGGGGGTGAATATGCGATTTTTACAAAATCATCACTGAGGAAATTCTAAGTGAGGAATTTCCTAAGCAATGAACTACTAGAGGCAGAATAAGTACTCAAGTGCAAGGATAACATAGCTGTAACACAGTCATCATGATGAAATGAAACAAGCACAAAGCACAGGTAGCGTGTAAACAGGATAAGCAGGCTGAAGACGAAGTGACTAAAGAAATAGGATTGAGGAAATAGAGAAAGTCTTCAGTCAAAGTCTTCAAACAGTAGCGATCAAGTACATCAACACATGAATGAGGAAATGAATGAGTTGAGGAAATAGAACCAGTAGCTTGGTAAAGAAGATGATTTGGTAGACCAGTTCCAACTGCTATGATAGTTGTACATCTGGTTGGAGTGGATAGGTATTTAAACCTAAGGACACGCAATACCAGACACACAATCCTCACCATATTCTCCTTGAGCTAAAGTCACACAGACCTCGCCTAATCACTCATGGTAAGTCTTCAGGTGACTTCCAAACCTTCATAGACTCGGTCAATCAGCGATCCACAATTCCTCTTGGATGCTCTAGACCATGATGCCTAACCATCTGGAGGATGCACACTCATCAAAGGTAACAAGCATTGGTTCCACGCAGGAACAAGCTCTTCACCGATGCTCAATCACTTTCGGTTGTAGGTGTTTGGGTTTTGGGTTTTCCTCACTGATGATTTTTGTTCAAAGTCCTCGAAGGATGGGATGCTCTCAATGACAAGTGCTCGTTTCTCTCGGAGCAGCCAACCAGCTAGTAGTTGAAAGGGGCGGCTATTTATAGCCTAGGGAGCAGCCCGACATGATAAGACATAAATGCCCTTCAATGATATGACTGTTAGATGGATAAGATATTTTGGGACAACTGGTCCGTATCCCAACAATGATTAGAAATTTGAGCTCTCAAATTCCTCAAGGCTATCATGTTCCTCACTTCTAGGCAATCCGCACTGGAGAATTCCTTACTCCTCAGTCAGAACAAATTTTTTAGAGAACAGAAGATATTCATCTCTGTCACTGATGAAATTGATTGTATTGTATGAGATTTCCAATGGCTTCACTCGAAAGGATTGGGTAGGTGTAGGATTTGAGATGAGCATCACTTGGAAAGTGTTTCCGTAGTTTTACCTCGACCCCCTTTAACAGTACGGTGTTTCCTATGACTCAAGAAAGAGAAAATGAAAATACGAAAACAGTCTTCACGCTTCATAATCCTCGCACCAATATTGAAGTCTTCAAGGTCACACTAATTTCCTCACTTTCAAAGTCTTCAAGAAAACCAAAGTCTTCAACTGAAGACATTCATTTTTAGGGGTCGACTTTCATCGTAAATATCAAACTCCTCATAGACTTATAGAACCTGTGTACACTCACAAACACATTAGTCACTTAACCTATAACTCTTCAATACACCAAAATCACTAAGGGGCACTAGATGCACTTACAATCTCCCCCTTTTTGGTGATTGATGATAAATAGGTTAAGTTTTCAACGGGGATAAACATATGAAGTGTAAATACTGATATTGAGGAATTTGATTGCAAGATATAGAAGAATACCCCTGAAGATGTGCATATTTGAGGAATTTGCTTTGGATTGCAAATGCACATTGTAGAGTAATATCATGGAGATCTCCCCCTATATCTTGTAATTCATACACGCATTTAATATATAATATCGAGAATTTGAAATGCATAATGAAATATGGTGTCTGACGAAATTCAGCATGCGTGCATTAAGGTACTTGAGGAAATAAGCATGCAGAAAGCAGTTCAAACGTATCAGAGCACCATAGGACTTAAGTTTACAACTCGATCAACAAACACTTTAGAAACGCGAGAGTTGTCACTTAGCGAAATAATACCCATAAATGAGACCCGCTTGAAGACTAACTCAAATTTCTCCCCCTTTGTAATCGAATGACCAAAATGGATGAAAAATGAGGACTAACACCCTTGAAGAATATCATCATGATGTCGATGGAGGAGCGCCAGCATTGTTGGGGTCGTCCGTTGAGGTAGGGGTCGCCGGGTCCGCCTCCCTGCCAGGAGGCATGGGGGAGCTTGTGGAGATGCTCAAGGGACCGCGGCGGCGCTTCCGATTATGGAAGATATCGGCCTACTGACAAGGTGCGAGGGAAGCTTGGGCCATGGTAAAAACGCGTACACCAAGGTTGATCCGAATCACATGCGCCTGGTTGGACCTGTAGGGTTAGATGGGAAAGAGATCCCCGTTAGTCTGGTATATGAACAGGTAGGATTAGCCGCAAAGTATTCTCAACAGGATTGTTGGCTAGGCAGCCTGTTTGATGGTATAGAAGAAGAATTTAGCCAGTCTAAGTGACCGTGTACTTCAAATGACATATTTTGTCCCTAGCCGGATTGTAAATCATTTGTCATGGCGGACCTTTTCGCTTCAACCTCCGGACCCGACAGTCCGGAGTGTATCTGAATACCCGCTCGGTTATGTAAACCGGGGTACACATGGAAACCAGGCGTAGGGGTCATAAGTGCTTAAACAGACAAATACCCAACTAGCTATGTTATATTACATGGATAGTAAGAATATCTTCCAGGGAGAATAGTTCCGTTAAGGGTTCCTTTCCCTGGGTATGCATGCATTAATGTGCATGTCCGAACTACGAACAGAGACATAGGATATGAAACATCTGGGGGTTTATATTGTAATAGGTAAGAAACATCTTTTGTTCACCGACCGAATATTCCCTTAAGAATGCTAGCTTTCGGCTTCACCCAGTCTGAGGTACACGTCCGGCGGACCCGGCAGTAACAATCGCAGAGGTGCTCCCCTTATGCCCTAGCCGAACCAATGGGAACATAGGGCATAAACACTGGAGCCAGGCAACGCGGCTTGGCCAAAAGTTAAGTCATATTGATGCATATAATGGCGAAGAAAAGGTACATATGGAAAAATGACACATATGTAGTGAGCATGAAGCCCGGAAGATAATTATGTTAAGCTTCTATATAAGAAGCCCCCAGGTATAGTGAGCACGCATAGCGCGTCAAGATTGTGTAGTCGAGTCACACTTGAAGCTTTTTAGGGCAATATAAAAAAGGAAAGAAAGAGGATATAATTTAAAAAGGTCAGAGGTAAGGAGACGAACACAGAGTTTGGCGCTAGGCATAGAATCTTCGGAGTCTGGCCGCGTTCCATGGGTTTGGCTCGAGTCGATTATCTGATGCATCACGCAGGCGGTACGCTCCTCCAGTGAGAACTTTATCAATGATGAAGGGACCCTCCCACTTGGGCTTGAGCTTGTCCTTTTTCTTCTCTGGTAGACGTAGAATGAGTTCGCCAATGTTATAAGTTTTGGCCCATACTTCTCTGCTTTGATACCTTCGAGCCTGTTGCTGATAAAATGCACAACGGGCTTTTGCGTCATCACACTCCTGCTCCAGGGCATCTACACTGTCCTACCGATCAAGCTCGGCTTCTCTCTCTCTTTATACATATGCACTCGAGGTGAGTCATGAATGATATCGCAGGGCAATACCGCCTCTGTGTCGTACACCATGAAGAATGGTGTGTATCCGATAGTGCGATTTGGCGTGGTCCGCAGCCCCTATAGTATGCAGTTGAGCTCCTCGACCCAGTGCGTATCTGATTCCTTCAAGGATCGCACTAGTCTGGGTTTGATGCCGCTCATAATAAGACCATTTGCTCGTTCGACTTGACCGTTTGTTTGGGGGTGATAGACGGAGGCGTAAACGAGCTTAATTCCCATGTTGCCACACCAAGTTTTCACCTCGTCGGCTGTGAAGTTGGAGCCATTATCGGTGATGATGTGTGGGGGACACCGTAACGGTGTACAACCCCTGATATGAAGTCTATCACTGGTCCGGATTCGGCCGTTTTAACTGGTTTGGCCTCTATCCATTTGGTGAATTTATCCACCATGACCAATAGGTATTTTTTTCTTATGGCTTCCACCTTTAAGGGGTCCGACCATATCGTGCCCCCAGACTGCAAAGGGCCAAGTTATGGGGAATGTTTGGAGAGCGGTAGGTGGCATATGGCTTTGGTTTGCGAAAAGCTGGCAACCAACGTAATGTTGGATGAGGTCCTATGTGTCTGCTCGGGCTGTCGGCCAATAGAAACCTGTACGGAAGGCCTTGCATACAAGGGCCTGAGATGCAGAGTGGTGACCGCTGAGTCCAGCATCAATTTCGGCCAAGAGCTGCCGCCCTTCCTCTTTGGAGATGCACCTTTGGAGTACTCCGATAGCGCTTTTCTTATAAAGCTCTCCCTCGTGAACCTTGTAGGCTTTAGAGCGCCGCATAATGCAACGTGCCTCATTTTGGTCCTCGGGGAGTTCTTGCCTATTTAGGTAGGCTAAGAAGGGTTTTGTCCATGGGGCGATGACAGCCATGATTACGTGGGCCGAAGGTGTTATTTCGGTGGCGGAGCCCCCAATTATGTCAGTGTGTTCGGGATCTGGGGTTGTGGTCAGAGCCGGACTAGTATTGCCGGTCTCCCCTTGCCACAACACGGATGGCTTGAACAGCCTTTCCAAGAAGATATTAGGTGGGACGGGGTCGTGCTTAGCATTGCTGCGGGCGAGGATATCCTCTGCTTGATTGTTTTCTCGGACCACATGATGGAATTCGAGCCCCTCTAACCGGGCCGACATTTTGAGGACGGCGTTGCGATTAGCCGCCATTTTCGGGTCTTTGGCGTCAGAGTCTCCATTTATTTGAGATATTGCGAGGTTCGAATCCCTTCACACTTATAGGCATTGGATGCCCATGGAGACTGCCATCCGAAGACCATGCAACAGAGCCTTGTATTCGGCTCCATTGTTGGAGTCTGTGTATAGTATTTGGAGTACGTATTGGACTGTATCTCTAGTGGGGGATGTCAGGACAACGCCCGCTCCCAGGCCTGCCAGCATCTTAGAGCCGTCAAAGTGCATGATCCAATTGGAGTATGCGCCGTACTATTTAGGGAGTTCGGCTTCTGTCCATTCGGCGAAGAAGTCAGCCAGTACTTGTGACTTAATGGCTCGCCGTGGTTTATATATGATGTCGAACGGGAGGAGCTCGATGACCCACTTAGCAATCCAGCCCGTGGCATCGCGGTTATTTATTATGTCGTTGAGTGGTACTTCGGAGGCCACCACGAATTGAACACTCTTGAAAGTAGTGTCGTAGTTTTCGGGATGCCATGAAGAACGTGTATGCTATTTTTTGGTAATGTGGGTACCGTGATTTGCATGGTGTGAGGACAGTGGATACGTAGTATACCGGCTTTTGAAGTGGGAACTTATGTCCGTCCTCCTCTCGTTCGACGACGAGCACTGCGCTTACAACTTGGTACGTTACAGGTATATATAACATCATGGGTTCGCCGATGTTTGGTGCAGCCAGGATTGGGTTGCTGGCCAAGAGGGCCTTTATTTCCTTCAGCCTGGCCGTAGCCGCATCCGTCCACTCGAAGTGTTCGGTGCGCCGAAGAAGGCGATAGAGAGGTAGTGCCTTTTCTCCCAATCGGGAGACGAAGCGGCTTAAGGAAGCCACGCATCCAGTTAATTTCTGGATTTGCTTGCGGTCTGTTGGGGTAGCCAACTATGACAA
Organism: Aegilops speltoides; assembly: GCA_021437245.1. Taxonomy (NCBI): domain Eukaryota; kingdom Viridiplantae; phylum Streptophyta; class Magnoliopsida; order Poales; family Poaceae; genus Aegilops; species Aegilops speltoides. The sequence continues at coordinate 237,187,118 of CM038141.1, forward strand.
AGCTCGGATTTTAGCCGGATTTGCCTCAATTCCTCTATTGGAGACGATGAAACCCAGGAGCTTTCTGGCAGGGACTCTGAAAACACATTTTTCTGGATTGATCTTGATGTCATACGTTCGGAGATTGTCGAACGTAACCCTCATGTCATCTATTAAAGACTCGACATGTCTGGTTTTGATGACCACGTCCTCTATGTATGCCTCAACTGTTTTGCCAATTTGTTTTTCCAGGCATGTCTGAATCATGCGTTGATAGGTTGCACCGGCATTTTTGAGCCCGAAAGGCATGGTGTTAAAACAGAAGGGGCCGTATGGAGCGATGAATGCCGTTGCGGCTTGATCAGACTCTGCCATCTTGATTTGATGGTATCCGGAGTATGCGTCGAGGAAGCACATTGAGTCGTGTCCTGCGGTAGCGTCAATGATTTGATCGATGCGGGGGAGAGGGAAGGGATCCTTGGGGCAAGCCTTATTGAGGTCCTTGAAATCGACACATAGGCGCCAGGATTTGTCCTTCTTTGGTACCTATCGGTGTCAAAACTGGCGGATCTCGGGTAGGGGGTCCCAAACTATGCGTCTAGGCGGATGGTAACAGGAGACAAGGGACACGATGTTTTACCTGTGTTGGGCCCTCTCGATGGAGGTAAAACCCTACTCCTGCTTGATTGATATTGATGATATGGGTAGTACAAGAGTAGATCTACCACGAGATTAGAGAGGCTAAACCCTAGAAGCTAGCCCATGGTATGATTGTTGTTTGTCCTATGGACTAAAACCCTTCGGTTTATATAGGCACCGAAGAGGGGTAGGGTTACACAGAGTCGGTTACAATGGTAGGAGATCTACATATCCGTATCGCCAAGCTTGCCTTCCACGCCAAGGAAAGTCCCATCCGGACACGGGACGAAGTCTTCAATCTTGTATCTTCATAGTCCAGAGTCCGGCCGAAGATGATAGTTCGCTATCCGGACA